>OY751558.1:28307923-28907923 GCA_963572265.1 Caenorhabditis doughertyi | reverse complement strand
ATTTTCTTTTTAAAACCCTGGATAATGAATGTTTCGAAATGTGGATGCGCATGTTGCACGGATTCTCATCTCACAACCGAATATGATGATACTTGACATGTTGTGAGCGCTCCCAATCCACGTGAATCCACAGTGTGGAACCACGTAAATCCACAGTGTGGAAAAATTAAAAATATAAGAAGGGTGATATTTCAAGAGTTTTTGTTTGGGAATTTTGTTTTTTAATTCCTGAGTCTCAAAACTCTTGAAATATCATCCTTCTTATATCAATAAACAATATTAAATATTCAATTTTCAATTTAAAATTTAAAATTTTTGGTTTTAATTTGAAGTTTTCCATTCATTATTGACTGTGGATTCACTGTGGATTCACTGTGGATCTACGTGGTTCCACACTGTGGATTCACTGTGGATCCACGTGGTTCCACACTGTGAATTCACTGTGGATTCACGTGGTTCCACACTGTGGATTCACTTTTTTGACCGAAGTTCACGTTGCGAGATTTTTAAAAAACAATTTCAGTAATTTTATTTGTTTTAACGTAATAATTTTTCATTCCTCAATTTTCTTTCACAATGGACAATGCCAGGAAGAGGCGGACATTATCTAACAGGGTTCCATGAAGCTTGCTCGCGCCTAGAAGTAAGCATAGTGCCAGGGAAAAGGGGATACCTTCAAACAGGGATCCCGCCACCTATACCCACCTATACCCACCTATACAGACTGTATGCAGACTGTATGCAGACTGTACACAGACTGTACGCAGACTGTATGCAGACTGTATGCAAACTGTATGCAGTCTGTACACAGACTGTACGCAGACTGTATGCAGACTGTATGCAGACTGTATGCAGACTGTATGCAGACTGTATGCAGACTGTACGCAGACTGTATACAGACTGTATGCAGACTGTATGCAGAATGTATGCAGACTGTATGCAGACTGTATGCAGACTGTATGCAGACTGTACGCAGACTGTACGCAGACTGTATGCAGACTGTATGCAGACTGTACACAGACTGTATGCAGACTGTATGCAGACTGTATGCAGGCTGTACACAGACTGTTTCAGCTCTGCCGTAGATTCGCCGTCAACTTTTGGAAACAATCATTGGGAAAGAAGACAAGGATTCTTCATAAGCAAAAACAGAATCAAGTTTTGACGCCAATTTTCTTTTTAAAACACTGGATAATTAATGTTTCGAAATGTGGATGCGCATGTTGCACGGATTCTCATCTCACAACCGAATATGATGATACTTGACATGTTGTGAGCGCTCCCAATCCACGTGAATCCACAGTGTGGGAAAATTAAAAATATAAGAAGGGTGATATTTCAAGAGTTTTTGTTTGGGAATTTTGTTTTTTAATTCCTGAGTCTCAAAACTCTTGAAATATCATCCTTCTTATATCAATAAACAGTATTAAATATTCAATTTTCAATTTAAAATTTAAAATTTTTGGTTTTAATTTGAAGTTTTCCATTCATTATTGACTGTGGATTCACTGTGGATTCACTGTGGATCTACGTGGTTCCACACTGTGGATTCACTGTGGATCCACGTGGTTCCACACTGTGAATTCACTGTGGATTCACGTGGTTCCACACTGTGGATTCACTTTTTTGACCGAAGTTCACGTTGCGAGATTTTTAAAAAACAATTTCAGTAATTTTATTTGTTTTAACGTAATAATTTTTCATTCCTCAATTTTCTTTTACAATGGACAATGCCAGGAAAAGGCGGACATTATCTAACAGGGTTCCATGAAGCTTGCTCGCGCCTAGAAGTAAGCATAGTGCCAGGGAAAAGGGGATACCTTCAAACAGGGATCCCGCCACCTATACCCACCTATACCCACCTATACCCACCTATACCACACAGACTGTATGCAGACTGTATGCAGACTGTACGCAGACTGTATGCAGACTGTATGCAGACTGTATGCAGACTGTACGCAGACTGTATGCAGACTGTATGCAGACTGTATGCAGACTGTACACAGACTGTATGCAGACTGTATGCAGACTGTATGCAGACTGTACGCAGACTGTATGCAGACTGTATGCAGACTGTATGCAGACTGTATGCAGACTGTATGCAGACTGTATGCAGACTGTACACAGACTGTAGACTGTATGCAGACTGTACACAGACTGTATGCAGACTGTATGCAGACTGTATGCAGACTGTACACAGATTGTATGCAGACTGTATGCAGACTGTATGCAGGCTGTACACAGACTGTATGCAGACTGTATGCAGACTGTACACAGACTGTATGCAGACTGTATGCAGACTGTACACAGACTGTATGCAGACTGTACGCAGACTGTACACAGACTGTACGCAGACTGTACACAGACTGTATGCAGACTGTACGCAGACTGTATGCAGACTGTACACAGACTGTATGCAGACTGTATGCAGACTGTACGCAGACTGTATGCAGACTGTATGCAGACTGTACACAGACTGTATGCAGACTGTATGCAGACTGTACACAGACTGTATGCAGACTGTATGCAGACTGTATGCAGACTGTATGCAGACTGTATGCAGACTGTATGCAGACTGTATGCAGACTGTACGCAGACTGTATGCAGACTGTATGCAGACTGTATGCAGACTGTATGCAGACTGTACACAGACTGTATGCAGACTGTATGCAGACTGTACACAGACTGTATGCAGACTGTATGCAGACTGTATGCAGACTGTATGCAGACTGTATGCAGACTGTATGCAGACTGTATGCAGACTGTACACAGACTGTATGCAGACTGTATGCAGACTGTACACAGATTGTATGCAGACTGTATGCAGACTGTATGCAGGCTGTACACAGACTGTATGCAGACTGTATGCAGACTGTACACAGACTGTATGCAGACTGTATGCAGACTGTACACAGACTGTATGCAGACTGTACGCAGACTGTACACAGACTGTACGCAGACTGTACACAGACTGTATGCAGACTGTACGCAGACTGTATGCAGACTGTACACAGACTGTATGCAGACTGTATGCAGACTGTACGCAGACTGTATGCAAACTGTATGCAGACTGTACACAGACTGTATGCAGACTGTATGCAGACTGTATGCAGACTGTATGCAGACTGTATGCAGACTGTATGCAGACTGTATGCAGACTGTATGCAGACTGTACGCAGACTGTATGCAGACTGTATGCAGACTGTACACAGACTGTATGCAGACTGTATGCAGACTGTACACTGTGGATTCACTGTGGATCCACGTGGTTCCACACTGTGAATTCACTGTGGATTCACGTGGTTCCACACTGTGGATTCACTTTTTTGACCGAAGTTCACGTTGCGAGATTTTTAAAAAACAATTTCAGTAATTTTATTTGTTTTAACGTAATAATTTTTCATTCCTCAATTTTCTTTTACAATGGACAATGCCAGGAAAAGGCGGACATTATCTAACAGGGTTCCATGAAGCTTGCTCGCGCCTAGAAGTAAGCATAGTGCCAGGGAAAAGGGGATACCTTCAAACAGGGATCCCGCCACCTATACCCATCTATACCCACCTATACCCACCTATACCACACAGACTGTATGCAGACTGTATGCAGACTGTATGCAGACTGTATGCAGACTGTATGCAGACTGTACGCAGACTGTATGCAGACTGTATGCAGACTGTATGCAGACTGTACACAGACTGTATGCAGACTGTATGCAGACTGTATGCAGACTGTACGCAGACTGTATGCAGACTGTATGCAGACTGTATGCAGACTGTATGCAGACTGTACACAGACTGTAGACTGTATGCAGACTGTACACAGACTGTATGCAGACTGTATGCAGACTGTATGCAGACTGTACGCAGACTGTATGCAGACTGTATGCCGACTGTATGCAGACTGTATGCAGACTGTACACAGACTGTATGTTGTGAACGTTTCACATTCACAATTCGTTTATAGCCTTATCACTAGTATTAGCTCATTTATACATTATATTAATCAGTTACAGTAACCAGGTAAGTTATCGGTTGAAGGCGCATGGACTCGCAAGGATTGGTCTCGCAGCGAAGGTGTTCGCGGCTATCGGATGGGCGACGAGGATGGAGGAGGACGCGAGCGTTTCAGTCGTTGTTTGGTGCCGCCAGGGCATGCCGTCACCAACATCTTCCTGTCATAACTAACCTTATATTATTTTGTTTATGTTCACTCACATACTTTCTTTCTCTTTTGTCAGAGGTTTTTAACGCCCTTCTTCGGAAGAAGCTTTTCCTCTCTAATAAATTAAATATTCATTTCGCATTTAGTCCTAATACATCGCTTATCTCACACACTTTAGTATTCTCAAGCTGTAGCCTTCCTACGCTTGTGAAATTGGTGCATCTCCCTCCTTTTACGAACCAACGAGCCGCCAGCAGAGCCGTTTAAGTCAAAAGTCAGCGGAAGAGCATTCTTACTCGTAGCCATTTTAGCCCCTTTTTTCCTTATTTTTTAGGCCAATTAATTGTTTGTTCACCTTGCTTTCTTCACTCTTTTTATGTATTTCATCAATTTTATCACTTTTATCACACTCCGACGTGAAAAAACACGCGGAAACACAAGAAATTCGGAGAAAATCCGCCCAAAGTCGCGCAACCCGTAAATCGACACCACGATCGGGGCGAGACCCAACAACTCGGCACAGCGCCCACCCTTTGAAAAATTTTCGAAATTAATTCTTTTTTCGACTATTTCGCATCGATTTCAATACTTTTTCAACGTTTCTCTTTCGTTTTAACGTCAAAAATCGTTTCTCCGATAGATATTCATGCGCGTTTAGCACAAAACACCACCGAAAACCCTTCTTTATAGCCAATTGAATGGGTAAAAAGCGTTTTGGCCTAAGAAATTGCATAATGAATAGCGAAAGAACGTTTGAAGCGCAAAATTTTTCCTGTAATCACCCTTTAAATATATCAATAACCACTGAACCCACCGTATCGCACAATTTCCTCGTCAGATATCGTTTTTTTACACGTCAAGTCACTTCGTAAAGACAAACATGTTTCGTGTTACAGATCTTCGAAGGTCAGACAGCAAAAACGACGTGCACCGATCAAAAGGAACAAACCGAACCGTAAGTATTTCCTTGTAAAAGAGAAAATATGAGCGAAGTAAATCCTTTGACGCCGCCGAAGGCATGGCCAAATTTTTTTCGGGATTTGGATCGACCAATATTACCCATGCATCAAAATAGTTCTTTGTAGGCCACGTGTAGAGCCAAGTGGAAGACTATCGATAGCCAGCCGCCTCAGACGACCCCGAGCCACGAAGAATCGTCGCCCGACAAGTGACGTCATCGACAACGCTGTCCCCTCAGAAGATGGACACGTCAAGGACAGTTGGAGGAGAAAAGCCGCCTCGTCTAGAGCGGTAAGCTTTTCCTTTAGAAATAATTTCATAAGATAACGCAAGTAGTTAACTGAAAAAAGTCCTAGTGACACACCGCAGAGATGCTACGGTCCGCCGAAGGCTCTCTTCAAATTTCGAAATAGCATTTGGCTAATGACTAATCGAATTGAAAAATGGTAAGAAATCATGACTATATTAGACCAAGACACAAACATCAGGAAAGGCCATAGGTCTACTGATAACAATAATTCTTCAGGAGCGACCACAAGTCCACTGATAACCAAGACCCTTTCTAACATCCGTTTCGCATCGATCGCCACCAGAATGGCCGTTGTTAGCGTGACATGTTACGAAAGCTTCATGTGAGCAACCGTAACATAGCATTGCCTAGGCAAGCATGTTAGCTTAGGCTAATACACATGCGTAGACATATCCTTGTTAAGATTCAAGTAACTATGAGTAGGTTAGCAAACCAGCGCCTCCAGAAATACAACAAGCTTTCTCAAATAGAAAGCAAGGGAAGTCAATGACTCCTTATACAGTAAACAATTCCAGAACACTGGTCAACCACTTGTCAACGAAGGAAAATCCGCCGTCGAAGACGCAACAACGTCAGGAATTCGTCGTGCCGATCAACAGCCGCAAGAAGTGAGAAGTACCAGCCCGACTACAATACGCAAAGTGTCGATGAGCACTTATAAATATTCCCAATGTATAATTACCCTTTGTATTTATTGTTGTTTAGTTAATGTCCCCTTGTTGTTTCCCCCACCACTCAAGACAATACCCATGTCAACGCTATCACTTGTTCAAGACTCTTTATTATTTTGATTAATAAAGAAAACAAAGTTGAATATTCAGTCAACATGTCTTATTCGCATACAATCACAGAATCGAATAACAATAACATGTTATTCTGCAAGAGAAGAAAAGTCACGAACAGAAGGAGCGAACCGTCTACACTTTGGACTATTTATTAGCCCAAACATTCGCCTCTTACTATTCGTCTCTTGAAACTTCTCTCTGGAGTTCTTCAGTCTCCACTCTGGAGTTATTCAAATGAAGAGCCGCAGGGCACAATAGAAACATCTTTACGTCGGTCATCAGTCACTCCACCTAGTCTGGACTTATTGAGACATGGAGACGGCCGCCGAATGGGAGTAGCTAACCCAGACAGCAGCTTACAGCTCTATCTATCAATGATTCTCTTTGCGGAAAGAGAAAGACGTACGTAGCCCACACATCCCCGCAAATGTGGCGGCCACTGATTTGAAAAATTCCACTTATTCGAAGCCGCTCTGCCGGTGAAACCCAATTCGAAGCCGCTCTGCCGGTGACCCTCATTCGAAGCCGCTCTGCCGGTGACCCTTATTCGAAGCCGCTATGCCGGTGACCCCCAATTCGAAGCCGCTCTGCCGGTGACCCCAATTCGAAGCCGCTTGCCGGTGTCTTTTGCCCCAGAACGTTATGAGTGCGCACCTCATAGCGGGCAGTAGTGTACCCTTAAGGTCTTATATTCTTCTACCTATCTTAGGTTTCTCTTTAAGACCCATAAGGTCTCTCCGTCTCTTTATCTATCGTAATTTTTGTAGAGCTCCAAAGGAAGCCACGTCTACAAGATACGGTGAACTCAACATCCCGGCGTACCATTCCCAAGGCACGTCCGGCACCGGATCCGTAGCTTCCAACAGCGTCGACCAGCATCAATCTGGACAGGTCAACCCGGACTTGATTGGTAGCACCGCCGCCGAATTACAGTCCATCCTCTCCGTGTCTTCTTTTGCTAGTTCCCCTTCTGTTTATGTTTCCTCCCCAGTCCCAGTGTCTTTTTATCAGCCAGTCAGCCACACCGGCAACCAGATCGGTCAAAGGCAAATGACGGCTAGTAGTATTCCCCCTGTTTCGTCTTTCACTAATCCTCTACATGTTTCTTCTGTTATTCACCCTCAGGACCAACCAGTCCATAATACCAATCATGACAACTTCAGCAGTCAAGCCTATAAGGTTCCGACGGCGTCTTTGTTCACTCCACAAGCCACAAGTGACCCAAATAATAAAAACAACGGTATCAATATGAACCGTGAGAACTTTGTCCAATACCCAATCAACCAAAACAGAATGTCCACGAGGCAAGTAAATCCACCCAGCTCATCGGCTCAAGGCCGAGCAGACTGGGAACAAGCTCAGCGTACCCGACAAGCTCGGAAAGAACCATTTGACACTCAGCAGTTCCTAAACAAACAGAGTAAACGCCAGAAAGAAACTCTCCGCGGTATCCAGGAGTGCGGATACTTTAAGTACAACCAAAACCAAATCCGCCGGCAATACCTTCCGCACATTCCGAAGGAAGAATATTGTGAATTCTGCCACGGAGAACACCACCTGTATGAATGTCCCAAACCGGAAGAGGATGTCAGACGACATTGTATCAGACAAAACAGATGCTATCTGTGCAGATCTGACAAACACACAGTGCAAGAATGTCAACTACCTCGACTGGAGCAAACAGAAAGGCTTCACACAGGACAGCCTCATACATTAGAACCGAGACACTCCGCTCCATTGCCATGTATGACAAGGTACGGACCGCGTCAAGAGTACCGAGATCACTCGTATATCGAACAGCCACGAGCCACACAGTCCAATAGCTCGGATATCTCGGCCATACAAGCCATACATAATGACTTCCGAGAGATTCTGAGAGAGAATATGGGTAACATGAAAACCACATTCGAACTCATGGAGTCATTCAGTGGCAAGCGAGAAGACTACATACGGTTCACCGCGTCTTTTAAAGAGCTCGTCCTTGACTCAGACAAGATACCCTGGACCACCAAAAGACAAATTCTCAACAGGAAGCTGGACGGAAAAGTCTCCTTTGCAGTATCCAGCAGCACAGATCCAGAGAAAGCAGTAAAGCGAACTCTGAAAAATCTTGACTATCACTTCAGAGGAGGATCGTCAGAAGAAACTCTTGTCCTTGAGAGACTGGACGGCCTATCCTTCCTGGGGAAAACCCCTGAAGAAATGTCAAGAGCTCTGATAGAAGCATCAGTACTGTTGGCACAGCTCCGAGAACTCGGATCATTTGTAGATGAACATGCTGTCTACAAATTCATTGGAAAGTTCCCTCTTACTATCCAAAGAAAAGCACTAGTCCTGTACAAAAGACCAGGCTCCTGCAAACATGAAGACGTCATAGCGGTGGCTAAAACAGTCAACGAAATTGACCGGAGCATGAAAGCAGCGACACAATTAGCCCAAGGAACTGTAAAAGTATCCAGGTTCCGACAAAATGGCATATATGACCCGGAAGAGGAATAAACCCCCTCAGACCAGACAATCATATAAGCTTTTCCACAAAATCGTAAACGTCCCTGTAGTACAATTTAAGTTTTATAGTATTCTAGTCCCTCTCTTTCTCTTTTGTCATCAGTAGTTTCACTCTCTTTAAGACTTCTCTTTCAGAAGAATCTTATGTTTTCTCTCCAGTTTAGCACCCCTCCCTAGCCTATAGCCTATTACCGCCTTCTCTCCCTACAGTACTCCACATTGATCTCCGGCAAACTACAAGTCCCGGCTGAATCACTATCCTAAGAATCCATATAAAACTCAAGACCTTCAATTACCAGACACACGAATGTCATCAACACCAGAAGGCAGTCTGATATCTCTTTGAAAGCCTCCACAGAAGGCGCAAAGAACCAGACTCCCCCTGTCCCCGGGAGTGTTGTGAATGCTTCTCATTCACAATTCGACTCTGGGTTTCACAAGCAAACTGAGCAGGTTCTCAAAACACTGCCAGTCAGACTGAGCAATACGTGAACAAAAAGGTGACGAGCAGAACCGTTTCCCCTTTTTTCCCGGGGCCGGGTGTGTTGTGAACGTTTCACATTCACAATTCGTTTATAGCCTTATCACTAGTATTAGCTCATTTATACATTATATTAATCAGTTACAGTAACCAGGTAAGTTATCGGTTGAAGGCGCATGGACTCGCAAGGATTGGTCTCGCAGCGAAGGTGTTCGCGGCTATCGGATGGGCGACGAGGATGGAGGAGGACGCGAGCGTTTCAGTCGTTGTTTGGTGCCGCCAGGGCATGCCGTCACCAACATCTTCCTGTCATAACTAACCTTATATTATTTTGTTTATGTTCACTCACATACTTTCTTTCTCTTTTGTCAGAGGTTTTTAACGCCCTTCTTCGGAAGAAGCTTTTCCTCTCTAATAAATTAAATATTCATTTCGCATTTAGTCCTAATACATCGCTTATCTCACACACTTTAGTATTCTCAAGCTGTAGCCTTCCTACGCTTGTGAAACTGTATGCAGACTGTATGCAGACTGTATGCAGACTGTACACAGACTGTATGCAGACTGTATGCAGACTGTATGCAGACTGTACGCAGACTGTATGCAGACTGTATGCAGACTGTATGCAGACTGTATGCAGACTGTACACAGACTGTAGACTGTATGCAGACCGTACACAGACTGTATGCAGACTGTACACAGACTGTATGCAGACTGTATGCAGACTGTATGCAGACTGTACGCAGACTGTATGCAGACTGTATGCAGACTGTATGCAGACTGTATGCAGACTGTACGCAGACTGTATGCAGACTGTATGCAGACTGTATGCAGACTGTACACAGACTGTATGCAGACTGTATGCAGACTGTATGCAGACTGTACGCAGACTGTATGCAGACTGTATGCAGACTGTATGCAGACTGTATGCAGACTGTACGCAGACTGTAGACTGTTAGCAGACTGTATGCAGACTGTATGCAGACTGTATGCAGACTGTACGCAGACTGTATGCAGACTGTATGCAGACTGTATGCAGACTGTACACAGACTGTATGCAGACTGTATGCAGACTGTATGCAGACTGTACGCAGACTGTATGCAGACTGTATGCAGTCTGTACACAGACTGTACGCAGACTGTATGCAGACTGTATGCAGACTGTATGCAGTCTGTACACAGACTGTACGCAGACTGTATGCAGACTGTATGCAGACTGTATGCAGACTGTATGCAGACTGTATGAAGACTGTATGCAGACTGTACACAGACTGTATGCAGACTGTATGCAGACTGTACACAGACTGTATGCAGACTGTATGCAGACTGTATGCAGGCTGTACACAGACTGTATGCAGACTGTATGCAGACTGTACACAGACTGTATGCAGACTGTATGCAGACTGTACACAGACTGTATGCAGACTGTACGCAGACTGTACACAGACTGTACGCAGACTGTACGCAGACTGTATGCAGACTGTACGCAGACTGTATGCAGACTGTACACAGACTGTATGCAGACTGTATGCAGACTGTACGCAGACTGTATGCAGACTGTATGCAGACTGTACACAGACTGTATGCAGACTGTATGCAGACTGTATGCAGACTGTATGCAGACTGTATGCAGACTGTATGCAGACTGTATGCAGACTGTATGCAGACTGTATGCAGACTGTATGCAGACTGTATGCAGACTGTACGCAGACTGTATGCAGACTGTATGCAGACTGTATGCAGACTGTACACAGACTGTATGCAGACTGTATGCAGACTGTATGCAGGCTGTACACAGACTGTTTCAGCTCTGCCGTAGATTCGCCGTCAACTTTTGGAAACAATCATTGGGAAAGAAGACAAGGATTCTTCATAAGCAAAAACAGAATCAAGTTTTGACGCCAATTTTCTTTTTAAAACACTGGATAATTAATGTTTCGAAATGTGGATGCGCATGTTGCACGGATTCTCATCTCACAACCGAATATGATGATACTTGACATGTTGTGAGCGCTCCCAATCCACGTGAATCCACAGTGTGGAACCACGTGAATCCACAGTGTGGAAAAATTAAAAATATAAGAAGGGTGATATTTCAAGAGTTTTTGTTTGGGAATTTTGTTTTTTAATTCCTGAGTCTCAAAACTCTTGAAATATCATCCTTCTTATATCAATAAACAATATTAAATATTCAATTTTCAATTTAAAATTTAAAATTTTTGGTTTTAATTTGAAGTTTTCCATTCATTATTGACTGTGGATTCACTGTGGATTCACTGTGGATCTACGTGGTTCCACACTGTGGATTCACTGTGGATCCACGTGGTTCCAAACTGTGAATTCACTGTGGATTCACGTGGTTCCACACTGTGGATTCACTTTTCTGACCGAAGTTCACGTTGCGAGATTTTTAAAAAACAATTTCAGTAATTTTATTTGTTTTAACGTAATAATTTTTCATTCCTCAATTTTCTTTTACAATGGACAATGCCAGGAAAAGGCGGACATTATCTAACAGGGTTCCATGAAGCTTGCTCGCGCCTAGAAGTAAGCATAGTGCCAGGGAAAAGGGGATACCTTCAAACAGGGATCCCGCCACCTATACCCACCTATACCCACCTATACCCACCTATACCACACAGACTGTATGCAGACTGTATGCAGACTGTATGCAGACTGTATGCAGACTGTATGCAGACTGTACGCAGACTGTATACAGACTGTATGCAGACTGTATGCAGACTGTACACAGACTGTATGCAGACTGTATGCAGACTGTATGCAGACTGTACGCAGACTGTATGCAGACTGTATGCAGACTGTATGCAGACTGTATGCAGACTGTACACAGACTGTAGACTGTATGCAGACTGTACGCAGACTGTATGCAGACTGTATGCAGACTGTATGCAGACTGTACACAGACTGTATGCAGACTGTATGCAGACTGTATGCAGACTGTACGCAGACTGTATGCAGACTGTATGCAGACTGTATGCAGACTGTATGCAGACTGTACACAGACTGTAGACTGTATGCAGACTGTACACAGACTGTATGCAGACTGTATGCAGACTGTATGCAGACTGTACGCAGACTGTATGCAGACTGTATGCAGACTGTATGCAGACTGTATGCAGACTGTACGCAGACTGTATGCAGACTGTATGCAGACTGTATGCAGACTGTACACAGACTGTATGCAGACTGTATGCAGACTGTATGCAGACTGTACGCAGACTGTATGCAGACTGTATGCAGACTGTATGCAGACTGTATGCAGATTGTACACAGACTGTAGACTGTTAGCAGACTGTATGCAGACTGTATGCAGACTGTATGCAGACTGTACGCAGACTGTATGCAGACTGTATGCAGACTGTATGCAGACTGTACACAGACTGTATGCAGACTGTATGCAGACTGTATGCAGACTGTACGCAGACTGTATGCAGACTGTATGCAGACTGTATGCAGTCTGTACACAGACTGTACGCAGACTGTATGCAGACTGTATGCAGACTGTATGCAGACTGTATGCAGACTGTATGCAGACTGTATGCAGACTGTACACAGACTGTATGCAGACTGTATGCAGACTGTACACAGACTGTATGCAGACTGTATGCAGACTGTATGCAGGCTGTACACAGACTGTATGCAGACTGTATGCAGACTGTACGCAGACTGTACACAGACTGTATGCAGACTGTATGCAGACTGTATGCAGACTGTACGCAGACTGTATGCAGACTGTATGCAGACTGTATGCAGACTGTATGCAGACTGTACGCAGACTGTATGCAGACTGTATGCAGACTGTATGCAGACTGTACACAGACTGTATGCAGACTGTATGCAGACTGTATGCAGACTGTACGCAGACTGTATGCAGACTGTATTCAGACTGTATGCAGACTGTATGCAGACTGTACACAGACTGTAGACTGTTAGCAGACTGTATGCAGACTGTATGCAGACTGTATGCAGACTGTACGCAGACTGTATGCAGACTGTATGCAGACTGTATGCAGACTGTACACAGACTGTATGCAGACTGTATGCAGACTGTATGCAGACTGTACGCAGACTGTATGCAGACAGTATGCAGTCTGTACACAGACTGTACGCAGACTGTATGCAGACTGTATGCAGACTGTATGCAGTCTGTACACAGACTGTACGCAGACTGTATGCAGACTGTATGCAGACTGTATGCAGACTGTATGCAGACTGTATGCAGACTGTATGCAGACTGTACACAGACTGTATGCAGACTGTATGCAGACTGTACACAGACTGTATGCAGACTGTATGCAGACTGTATGCAGGCTGTACACAGACTGTATGCAGACTGTATGCAGACTGTACACAGACTGTATGCAGACTGTATGCAGACTGTACACAGACTGTATGCAGACTGTACGCAGACTGTACACAGACTGTACGCAGACTGTACACAGACTGTATGCAGACTGTACGCAGACTGTATGCAGACTGTACACAGACTGTATGCAGACTGTATGCAGACTGTACGCAGACTGTATGCAGACTGTATGCAGACTGTACACAGACTGTATGCAGACTGTATGCAGACTGTATGCAGACTGTATGCAGACTGTATGCAGACTGTATGCAGACTGTATGCAGACTGTATGCAGACTGTATGCAGACTGTATGCAGACTGTATGCAGACTGTATGCAGACTGTATGCAGACTGTATGCAGACTGTATGCAGACTGTACGCAGACTGTACGCAGACTGTATGCAGACTGTATGCAGACTGTACACAGACTGTATGCAGACTGTATGCAGACTGTATGCAGACTGTATGCAGACTGTATGCAGACTGTACGCAGACTGTACGCAGACTGTATGCAGACTGTATGCAGACTGTACACAGACTGTATGCAGACTGTATGCAGACTGTATGCAGGCTGTACACAGACTGTTTCAGCTCTGCCGTAGATTCGCCGTCAACTTTTGGAAACAATCATTGGGAAAGAAGACAAGGATTCTTCATAAGCAAAAACAGAATCAAGTTTTGACGCCAATTTTCTTTTTAAAACACTGGATAATTAATGTTTCGAAATGTGGATGCGCATGTTGCACGGATTCTCATCTCACAACCGAATATGATGATACTTGACATGTTGTGAGCGCTCCCAATCCACGTGAATCCACAGTGTGGAACCACGTGAATCCACAGAGTGGAAAAATTAAAAATATAAGAAGGGTGATATTTCAAGAGTTTTTGTTTGGGAATTTTGTTTTTTAATTCCTGAGTCTCAAAACTCTTGAAATATCATCCTTCTTATATCAATAAACAATATTAAATATTCAATTTTCAATTTAAAATTTAAAATTTTTGGTTTTAATTTGAAGTTTTCCATTCATTATTGACTGTGGATTCACTGTGGATTCACTGTGGATCTACGTGGTTCCACACTGTGGATTCACTGTGGATCCACGTGGTTCCACACTGTGAATTCACTGTGGATTCACGTGGTTCCACACTGTGGATTCACTTTTTTGACCGAAGTTCACGTTGCGAGATTTTTAAAAAACAATTTCAGTAATTTTATTTGTTTTAACGTAATAATTTTTCATTCCTCAATTTTCTTTTACAATGGACAATGCCAGGAAAAGGCGGATATTATTTAACAGGGTTCCATGAAACTTGCTCGCGCCTAGAAGTAAGCATAGTGCCAGGGAAAAGGGGATACCTTCAAACAGGGATCCCGCCACCTATACCCACCTATACCCACCTATACCCACCTATACCACACAGACTGTATGCAGACTGTATGCAGACTGTATGCAGACTGTATGCAGACTGTACACAGACTGTATGCAGACTGTATGCAGACTGTATGCAGACTGTACGCAGACTGTATGCAGACTGTATGCAGACTGTATGCAGACTGTATGCAGACTGTACACAGACTGTAGACTGTATGCAGACTGTACACAGACTGTATGCAGACTGTATGCAGACTGTATGCAGACTGTACGCAGACTGTATGCAGACTGTATGCAGACTGTATGCAGACTGTATGCAGACTGTACGCAGACTGTATGCAGACTGTATGCAGACTGTATGCAGACTGTACACAGACTGTATGCAGACTGTATGCAGACTGTATGCAGACTGTACGCAGACTGTATGCAGACTGTATGCAGACTGTATGCAGACTGTATGCAGACTGTACACAGACTGTAGACTGTATGCAGACTGTACACAGACTGTATGCAGACTGTATGCAGACTGTATGCAGACTGTACGCAGACTGTATGCAGACTGTATGCAGACTGTATGCAGACTGTATGCAGACTGTACGCAGACTGTATGCAGACTGTATGCAGACTGTATGCAGACTGTACACAGACTGTATGCAGACTGTATGCAGACTGTATGCAGACTGTACGCAGACTGTATGCAGACTGTATGCAGACTGTATGCAGACTGTATGCAGACTGTACACAGACTGTAGACTGTATGCAGACTGTACACAGACTGTATGCAGACTGTACACAGACTGTATGCAGACTGTATGCAGACTGTATGCAGACTGTACGCAGACTGTATGCAGACTGTATGCAGACTGTATGCAGACTGTATGCAGACTGTACGCAGACTGTATGCAGACTGTATGCAGACTGTATGCAGACTGTACACAGACTGTATGCAGACTGTATGCAGACTGTATGCAGACTGTACGCAGACTGTATGCAGACTGTATGCAGACTGTATGCTTTAATTTGAAGTTTTCCATTCATTATTGACTGTGGATTCACTGTGGATTCACTGTGGATCTACGTGGTTCCACACTGTGAATTCACTGTGGATTCACGTGGTTCCACACTGTGGATTCACTTTTTTGACCGAAGTTCACGTTGCGAGATTTTTAAAAAACAATTTCAGTAATTTTATTTGTTTTAACGTAATAATTTTTCATTCCTCAATTTTCTTTTACAATGGACAATGCCAGGAAAAGGCGGACATTATCTAACAGGGTTCCATGAAGCTTGCTTGCGCCTAGAAGTAAGCATAGTGCCAGGGAAAAGGGGATACCTTCAAACAGGGATCCCGCCACCTATACCCACCTATACCCACCTATACCCACCTATACCACACAGACTGTATGCAGACTGTATGCAGACTGTATGCAGACTGTATGCAGACTGTATGCAGACTGTACGCAGACTGTATACAGACTGTATGCAGACTGTATGCAGACTGTACACAGACTGTATGCAGACTGTATGCAGACTGTACACAGACTGTATGCAGACTGTATGGAGACTGTATGCAGACTGTACACAGACTGTATGCAGACTGTACACAGACTGTATGCAGACTGTATGCAGACTGTACACAGACTGTATGCAGACTGTACACAGACTGTACGCAGACTGTACACAGACTGTATGCAGACTGTATGCAGACTGTACACAGACTGTATGCAGACTGTATGCAGACTGTACACAGACTGTATGCAGACTGTACACTGTGGATTCACTGTGGATTCACGTGGTTCCACACTGTGGATTCACGTGGTTCCACACTGTGGATTCACTGTGGATTCACGTGGTTCCACACTGTGGATTTACTGTGGATCCACGTGGTTCCACACTGTGAATTCACTGTGGATTCACGTGGTTCCACACTGTGGATTCACTTTTTTGACCGAAGTTCACGTTGCGAGATTTTTAAAAAACAATTTCAGTAATATTATTTGTTTTAACGTAATAATTTTTCAATCCTCAATTTTCTTTTACAATGGACAATGCCAGGAAAAGGCGGACATTATCTAATAGGGTTCCATGAAGCTTGCTAGCGCCTAGAAGTAAGCATAGTGCCAGGGAAAAGGGGATACCTTCAAACAAACAATTTTACCCACCCATACCCACCTATACTCACCTATACCTACCTATACCCACCCATACTCACCTATACCCACCTATACCCACCTATACCCACCTATACCCACCTATACCCACCTATATCCACCCATACCCACTTTTACCCACCCATACCCACCTATACCCACATATACCTACCTATTCCCACCCATACCCACCTATATCCACCTATACCCACCTATACCCACCTATACCCACCTATACCCACCTTCACCCACCAATACCCACCAATACTCACCTACACCCACCCATACCCACCTATAACCACCTATACCCACCTATACCCACCTATACCCACCTATACCCACCTATACCCACCTATACCCACCCATACCCACTTTTACCCAATCATACCCACCTATACCCACCTATACCTACCTATTCCCACCCATACCCACCTATATCCACCTATACCCACCTATACCCACCTATACCCACCTATACCCACCTATACCCACCTATACCCACCCATACCCACCAATACCCACCTACACCCACCCATACCCACCTATAACCACCTATACCCACCTATACCCACCTATACCCACCTATAAAATTGGCGTCAAAACTTGATTCTGTTTTCGCTTATGAAGAATCCTTGTACAGTCTGCATACAGTCTGTGTACAGTCTGCATGCAGTCTGCATACAGTCTGCATACAGTCTGTGTACAGTCTGTGTACAGTCTGCATACAGTCTGCGTACAGTCTGCGTACAGTCTGCGTACAGTCTGTGTACAGTCTGTGTACAGTCTGCATACAGTCTGCGTACAGTCTGCATACAGTCTGCATACAGTCTGTGTACAGTCTGCATACAGTCTGCATACAGTCTGTGTACAGTCTGCATACAGTCTGTGTACAGTCTGCATACAGTCTGTGTACAGTCTCCCACCCATACCCACCTATACCCACCTATACCCACCCATACTCACCTATACCCACCTATACCCACCTATACCCACCTATACACAGTGTGGAACCACGTGAATCCACAGTGTGGATCCACAGTGAATCCACAGTGTGAAACCACGTGAATCCACAGTGTGGATCCACAGTGAATCCACAGTGTGGAACCACGTGAATCCACAGTGATTCCACAGTGTGGAACCACGTGAATCCACAGTGAATCCACAGTGTGGAAGCACGTGAATCCACAGTGAATCCACAGTGTAGAACCACGTGAATCCACAGTGAATCCACAGTGTGGAACCACGTGAATCCACAGTGAATCCACAGTGTGGAACCACGTGGATCCACAGTGAATCCACAGTCAATATCAAATGGAAAACTTCAAATTAAAATTAAAAATTTCAAATTTTAAATTGAAAATTTAATTCAAAATCAAAAATTGATATGAGTTTTCCAGTAAAATTCAAACGCTTTTTGGTTCTACTTTTGTAATTTGTACCTGAAGATTCCTAGTTTTTACCGGAAAGATACAAATTAGTGAAAGAATGTGGGTGAAAGGAAGCCACATACTTTCACCCACATTCCCAAATTCTTTCACCCGCGTTCCCAAATTCTTTCACCCACATTCCCGAATTCTTTCACCCACATTCCCAAATTCTTTCACCCACATTCCCAAATTCTTTCACCCACATTCCCAAATTCTTTCACCCACATTACCGAATTCTTTCACCCACATTCCCGAATTCTTTCACCCACATTCCCAAATTCTTTCACCCACATTCCCAAATTCTTTCACCCACATTCCCGAATTCTTTCACCCACATTCCCAAATTCTTTCACCCACATTTCTTTCAAGGAAGTGGGTGAAAGAATGTGGGTGAAAGGAAGTGGGTGAAAGGAAGTGGGTGAAAGGAAGTGGGTGAAAGGAAGTGGGTGAAAGGAAGTGGGTGAAAGGAAGTGGGTGAAAGGAAGTGGGTGAAAGGAAGTGGGTGAAAGAATGCGGGTGAAAGGAAGTGGGTGAAAGGAAGTGGGTGAAAGGAAGTGGGTGAAAGAATGCGGGTGAAAGGAAGTGGGTGAAAGGAAGTGGGTGAAAGGCGGACTGTACACAGACTGTATGCAGACTGTACACAGACTGTATGCAGACTGTATGCAGGCTGTACGCAGACTGTTTCGAAACATTAATTATCCAGCTTTTTCAAAAGAAAATTGGCGTCAAAACTTGATTCTGTTTTTGCTTATGAAGAATCCCAGACTGTACACAGACTGTATGCAGACTGTATGCAGACTGTACACAGACTGTACGCAGACTGTATGCAGACTGTATGCAGACTGTATGCAGTCTGTACACAGACTGTACGCAGACTGTATGCAGACTGTACACAGACTGTATGCAGACTGTACACAGACTGTATGCAGACTGTATGCAGACTGTACACAGACTGTATGCAGGCTGTACGCAGACTGTTTCGAAACATTAATTATCCAGCTTTTTCAAAAGAAAATTGGCGTCAAAACTTGATTCTGTTTTTGCTTATGAAGAATCCCAGACTGTACACAGACTGTATGCAGACTGTATGCAGACTGTACACAGACTGTATGCAGACTGTATGCAGACTGTACACAGACTGTACACAGACTGTATGCAGACTGTATGCAGACTGTACACAGACTGTATGCAGACTGTATGCAGACTGTACACAGACTGTATGCAGACTGTATGCAGACTGTACACAGACTGTATGCAGACTGTACGCAGACTGTACACAGACTGTACGCAGACTGTACACA
This sequence comes from Caenorhabditis doughertyi, assembly GCA_963572265.1. Classification (NCBI taxonomy): domain Eukaryota; kingdom Metazoa; phylum Nematoda; class Chromadorea; order Rhabditida; family Rhabditidae; genus Caenorhabditis; species Caenorhabditis doughertyi. Next base: position 28,888,097 of record OY751558.1, on the reverse strand, counting down.
GACTGTATGCAGACTGTACGCAGACTGTATGCAGACTGTACACAGACTGTATGCAGACTGTATGCAGACTGTACGCAGACTGTACACAGACTGTATGCAGACTGTGTGCAGACAGTACGCAGACTGTACACAGACTGTATGCAGACTGTGTGCAGACTGTATGCAGACTGTACACAGACTGTATGCAGACTGTATGCAGACTGTATGCAGACTGTACACAGACTGTATGCAGACTGTGTGCAGACAGTACGCAGACTGTACACAGACTGTACACAGACTGTATGCAGACTGTATGCAGACTGTACGCAGACTGTATGCAGACTGTATGCAGACTGTATGCAGACTGTACACAGACCACACTGTGGATTCACGTGGTTCCACACTGTGGATTCACGTGGTTCCACACTGTGGATTCACGTGGTTCCACACTGTGGATTCGCGTATATTCACTGTGGATCCACACTGTGGATTCACTGTGGATCCACACTGTGGATTCACGTGGATCCACAGTGTGGAACACAGTGTGGATCCACGTGAATCCACAGTGTGGATCCACAGTGAATCCACGTGAATCCACAGTGTGGAACCACGTGAATCACACGTGGTTCCACGTGGTTCCACACTGTACACAGACTGTATGCAGTCTGTACACAGACTGTACGCAGACTGTATGCAGACTGTATGCAGACTGTATGCAGTCTGTACACAGACTGTACGCAGACTGTATGCAGACTGTATGCAGACTGTATGCAGACTGTGTGCAGACTGTATGCAGACTGTATGCAGACTGTACACAGACTGTATGCAGACTGTATGCAGACTGTATGCAGACTGTATGCAGACTGTATGCAGACTGTATGCAGACTGTATGCAGAATGTATGCAGACTGTATGCAGACTGTATGCAGACTGTACACAGACTGTAGACTGTATGCAGACTGTATGCAGACTGTATGCAGACTGTACACAGACTGTATGCAGACTGTATGCAGACTGTATGCAGACTGTATGCAGACTGTACACAGACTGTATGCAGACTGTATGCAGACTGTATGCAGACTGTATGCAGACTGTATGCAGACTGTATGCAGACTGTATGCAGACTGTATGCAGACTGTATGCAGACTGTACGCAGACTGTACACAGACTGTATGCAGACTGTATGCAGACTGTATGCAGGCTGTACACAGACTGTAGACTGTATGCAGACTGTACACAGACTGTATGCAGACTGTATGCAGACTGTATGCAGACTGTACGCAGACTGTATGCAGACTGTATGCAGACTGTATGCAGACTGTATGCAGACTGTACGCAGACTGTATGCAGACTGTATGCAGACTGTATGCAGACTGTATGCAGACTGTATGCAGACTGTACGCAGACTGTATGCAGACTGTATGCAGACTGTACACAGACTGTATGCAGACTGTATGCAGACTGTATGCAGACTGTACGCAGACTGTATGCAGACTGTATGCAGACTGTATGCAGACTGTATGCAGACTGTACACAGACTGTATGCAGACTGTATGCAGGCTGTACGCAGACTGTTTCGAAACATTAATTATCCAGCTTTTTCAAAAGAAAATTGGCGTCAAAACTTGATTCTGTTTTTGCTTATGAAGAATCCCAGACTGTACACAGACTGTATGCAGACTGTATGCAGACTGTACACAGACTGTACGCAGACTGTATGCAGACTGTATGCAGACTGTATGCAGTCTGTACACAGACTGTACGCAGACTGTATGCAGACTGTACACAGACTGTATGCAGACTGTACACAGACTGTATGCAGACTGTATGCAGACTGTACACAGACTGTATGCAGGCTGTACGCAGACTGTTTCGAAACATTAATTATCCAGCTTTTTCAAAAGAAAATTGGCGTCAAAACTTGATTCTGTTTTTGCTTATGAAGAATCCCAGACTGTACACAGACTGTATGCAGACTGTATGCAGACTGTACACAGACTGTATGCAGACTGTATGCAGACTGTACACAGACTGTACACAGACTGTATGCAGACTGTATGCAGACTGTACACAGACTGTATGCAGACTGTATGCAGACTGTACACAGACTGTATGCAGACTGTATGCAGACTGTACACAGACTGTATGCAGACTGTACGCAGACTGTACACAGACTGTACGCAGACTGTACACAGACTGTATGCAGACTGTACGCAGACTGTATGCAGACTGTACACAGACTGTATGCAGACTGTATGCAGACTGTACGCAGACTGTACACAGACTGTATGCAGACTGTGTGCAGACAGTACGCAGACTGTACACAGACTGTATGCAGACTGTGTGCAGACTGTATGCAGACTGTACACAGACTGTATGCAGACTGTATGCAGACTGTATGCAGACTGTACACAGACTGTATGCAGACTGTGTGCAGACAGTACGCAGACTGTACACAGACTGTACACAGACTGTATGCAGACTGTATGCAGACTGTACGCAGACTGTATGCAGACTGTATGCAGACTGTATGCAGACTGTACACAGACCACACTGTGGATTCACGTGGTTCCACACTGTGGATTCACGTGGTTCCACACTGTGGATTCACGTGGTTCCACACTGTGGATTCGCGTATATTCACTGTGGATCCACACTGTGGATTCACTGTGGATCCACACTGTGGATTCACGTGGATCCACAGTGTGGAACCACAGTGAATCCACGTGAATCCACAGTGTGGAACCACGTGAATCACACGTGGTTCCACGTGGTTCCACACTGTACACAGACTGTATGCAGTCTGTACACAGACTGTACGCAGACTGTATGCAGACTGTATGCAGACTGTATGCAGTCTGTACACAGACTGTACGCAGACTGTATGCAGACTGTATGCAGACTGTATGCAGACTGTGTGCAGACTGTATGCAGACTGTATGCAGACTGTACACAGACTGTACGCAGGCTGTACACAGACTGTATGCAGACTGTGTGCAGACAGTACGCAGACTGTACACAGACTGTATGCAGACTGTGTGCAGACTGTATGCAGACTGTACACAGACTGTATGCAGACTGTATGCAGACTGTATGCAGACTGTACACAGACTGTATGCAGACTGTGTGCAGACAGTACGCAGACTGTACACAGACTGTACACAGACTGTATGCAGACTGTATGCAGACTGTACGCAGACTGTATGCAGACTGTATGCAGACTGTATGCAGACTGTACACAGACCACACTGTGGATTCACGTGGTTCCACACTGTGGATTCACGTGGTTCCACACTGTGGATTCACGTGGTTGAATCCACAGTGTGGATCCACAGTGAATCCACGTGAATCCACAGTGTGGAACCACGTGAATCACACGTGGTTCCACGTGGTTCCACACTGTACACAGACTGTATGCAGTCTGTACACAGACTGTACGCAGACTGTATGCAGACTGTATGCAGACTGTATGCAGTCTGTACACAGACTGTACGCAGACTGTATGCAGACTGTATGCAGACTGTATGCAGACTGTGTGCAGACTGTATGCAGACTGTATGCAGACTGTACACAGACTGTACGCAGACTGTACACAGACTGTATGCAGACTGTGTGCAGACAGTACGCAGACTGTACACAGACTGTATGCAGACTGTGTGCAGACTGTATGCAGACTGTACACAGACTGTATGCAGACTGTATGCAGACTGTATGCAGACTGTACACAGACTGTATGCAGACTGTGTGCAGACAGTACGCAGACTGTACACAGACTGTACACAGACTGTATGCAGACTGTATGCAGACTGTACGCAGACTGTATGCAGACTGTATGCAGACTGTATGCAGACTGTACACAGACCACACTGTGGATTCACGTGGTTCCACACTGTGGATTCACGTGGTTCCACACTGTGGATTCACGTGGTTCCACACTGTGGATTCGCGTATATTCACTGTGGATCCACACTGTGGATTCACTGTGGATCCACACTGTGGATTCACGTGGATCCACAGTGTGGAACACAGTGTGGATCCACGTGAATCCACAGTGTGGATCCACAGTGAATCCACGTGAATCCACAGTGTGGAACCACGTGAATCACACGTGGTTCCACGTGGTTCCACACTGTACACAGACTGTATGCAGTCTGTACACAGACTGTACGCAGACTGTATGCAGACTGTATGCAGACTGTATGCAGTCTGTACACAGACTGTACGCAGACTGTATGCAGACTGTATGCAGACTGTATGCAGACTGTGTGCAGACTGTATGCAGACTGTATGCAGACTGTACACAGACTGTATGCAGACTGTATGCAGACTGTATGCAGACTGTATGCAGACTGTATGCAGACTGTATGCAGACTGTATGCAGAATGTATGCAGACTGTATGCAGACTGTATGCAGACTGTACACAGACTGTAGACTGTATGCAGACTGTATGCAGACTGTATGCAGACTGTACACAGACTGTATGCAGACTGTATGCAGACTGTATGCAGACTGTATGCAGACTGTACACAGACTGTATGCAGACTGTATGCAGACTGTATGCAGACTGTATGCAGACTGTATGCAGACTGTATGCAGACTGTATGCAGACTGTATGCAGACTGTATGCAGACTGTACGCAGACTGTACACAGACTGTATGCAGACTGTATGCAGACTGTATGCAGGCTGTACACAGACTGTAGACTGTATGCAGACTGTACACAGACTGTATGCAGACTGTATGCAGACTGTATGCAGACTGTACGCAGACTGTATGCAGACTGTATGCAGACTGTATGCAGACTGTATGCAGACTGTACGCAGACTGTATGCAGACTGTATGCAGACTGTATGCAGACTGTATGCAGACTGTATGCAGACTGTACGCAGACTGTATGCAGACTGTATGCAGACTGTACACAGACTGTATGCAGACTGTATGCAGACTGTATGCAGACTGTACGCAGACTGTATGCAGACTGTATGCAGACTGTATGCAGACTGTATGCAGACTGTACACAGACTGTATGCAGACTGTATGCAGGCTGTACGCAGACTGTTTCGAAACATTAATTATCCAGCTTTTTCAAAAGAAAATTGGCGTCAAAACTTGATTCTGTTTTTGCTTATGAAGAATCCCAGACTGTACACAGACTGTATGCAGACTGTATGCAGACTGTACACAGACTGTACGCAGACTGTATGCAGACTGTATGCAGACTGTATGCAGTCTGTACACAGACTGTACGCAGACTGTATGCAGACTGTACACAGACTGTATGCAGACTGTACACAGACTGTATGCAGACTGTATGCAGACTGTACACAGACTGTATGCAGGCTGTACGCAGACTGTTTCGAAACATTAATTATCCAGCTTTTTCAAAAGAAAATTGGCGTCAAAACTTGATTCTGTTTTTGCTTATGAAGAATCCCAGACTGTACACAGACTGTATGCAGACTGTATGCAGACTGTACACAGACTGTATGCAGACTGTATGCAGACTGTACACAGACTGTACACAGACTGTATGCAGACTGTATGCAGACTGTACACAGACTGTATGCAGACTGTATGCAGACTGTACACAGACTGTATGCAGACTGTATGCAGACTGTACACAGACTGTATGCAGACTGTACGCAGACTGTACACAGACTGTACGCAGACTGTACACAGACTGTATGCAGACTGTACGCAGACTGTATGCAGACTGTACACAGACTGTATGCAGACTGTATGCAGACTGTACGCAGACTGTACACAGACTGTATGCAGACTGTGTGCAGACAGTACGCAGACTGTACACAGACTGTATGCAGACTGTGTGCAGACTGTATGCAGACTGTACACAGACTGTATGCAGACTGTATGCAGACTGTATGCAGACTGTACACAGACTGTATGCAGACTGTGTGCAGACAGTACGCAGACTGTACACAGACTGTACACAGACTGTATGCAGACTGTATGCAGACTGTACGCAGACTGTATGCAGACTGTATGCAGACTGTATGCAGACTGTACACAGACCACACTGTGGATTCACGTGGTTCCACACTGTGGATTCACGTGGTTCCACACTGTGGATTCACGTGGTTCCACACTGTGGATTCGCGTATATTCACTGTGGATCCACACTGTGGATTCACTGTGGATCCACACTGTGGATTCACGTGGATCCACAGTGTGGAACACAGTGTGGATCCACGTGAATCCACAGTGTGGATCCACAGTGAATCCACGTGAATCCACAGTGTGGAACCACGTGAATCACACGTGGTTCCACGTGGTTCCACACTGTACACAGACTGTATGCAGTCTGTACACAGACTGTACGCAGACTGTATGCAGACTGTATGCAGACTGTATGCAGTCTGTACACAGACTGTACGCAGACTGTATGCAGACTGTATGCAGACTGTATGCAGACTGTGTGCAGACTGTATGCAGACTGTATGCAGACTGTACACAGACTGTATGCAGACTGTATGCAGACTGTATGCAGACTGTATGCAGACTGTATGCAGACTGTATGCAGACTGTATGCAGAATGTATGCAGACTGTATGCAGACTGTATGCAGACTGTACACAGACTGTAGACTGTATGCAGACTGTATGCAGACTGTATGCAGACTGTACACAGACTGTATGCAGACTGTATGCAGACTGTATGCAGACTGTATGCAGACTGTACACAGACTGTATGCAGACTGTATGCAGACTGTATGCAGACTGTATGCAGACTGTATGCAGACTGTATGCAGACTGTATGCAGACTGTATGCAGACTGTATGCAGACTGTACGCAGACTGTACACAGACTGTATGCAGACTGTATGCAGACTGTATGCAGGCTGTACACAGACTGTAGACTGTATGCAGACTGTACACAGACTGTATGCAGACTGTATGCAGACTGTATGCAGACTGTACGCAGACTGTATGCAGACTGTATGCAGACTGTATGCAGACTGTATGCAGACTGTACGCAGACTGTATGCAGACTGTATGCAGACTGTATGCAGACTGTATGCAGACTGTATGCAGACTGTACGCAGACTGTATGCAGACTGTATGCAGACTGTACACAGACTGTATGCAGACTGTATGCAGACTGTATGCAGACTGTACGCAGACTGTATGCAGACTGTATGCAGACTGTATGCAGACTGTATGCAGACTGTACACAAACTGTAGACTGTATGCAGACTGTACACAGACTGTATGAGTAATTTTATTTGTTTTAACGTAATAATTTTTCATTCCTCAATTTTCTTTTACAATGGACAATGCCAGGAAAAGGCGGACATTATCTAACAGGGTTCCATGAAGCTTGCTCGCGCCTAGAAGTAAGCATAGTGCCAGGGAAAAGGGGATACCTTCAAACAGGGATCCCGCCACCTATACCCACCTATACCCACCTATACCCACCTATACCACACAGACTGTATGCAGACTGTATGCAGACTGTATGCAGACTGTATGCAGACTGTATGCAGACTGTATGCAGACTGTACGCAGACTGTATGCAGACTGTATGCAGACTGTATGCAGACTGTATGCAGACTGTATGCAGACTGTACACAGACTGTATGCAGACTGTATGCAGACTGTACACAGACTGTACACAGACTGTATGCAGACTGTATGCAGACTGTACACAGACTGTATGCAGACTGTATGCAGACTGTACACAGACTGTATGCAGACTGTATGCAGACTGTACACAGACTGTATGCAGACTGTACGCAGACTGTACACAGACTGTACGCAGACTGTACACAGACTGTATGCAGACTGTACGCAGACTGTATGCAGACTGTACACAGACTGTATGCAGACTGTATGCAGACTGTACGCAGACTGTACACAGACTGTATGCAGACTGTGTGCAGACAGTACGCAGACTGTACACAGACTGTATGCAGTCTGTACACAGACTGTACGCAGACTGTATGCAGACTGTATGCAGACTGTATGCAGTCTGTACACAGACTGTACGCAGACTGTATGCAGACTGTACGCAGACTGTACACAGACTGTACGCAGACTGTACACAGACTGTATGCAGACTGTACGCAGACTGTATGCAGACTGTACACAGACTGTATGCAGACTGTATGCAGACTGTACGCAGACTGCACACAGACTGTATGCAGACTGTGTGCAGACAGTACGCAGACTGTACACAGACTGTATGCAGACTGTGTGCAGACTGTATGCAGACTGTACACAGACTGTATGCAGACTGTATGCAGACTGTATGCAGACTGTACACAGACTGTATGCAGACTGTGTGCAGACAGTACGCAGACTGTACACAGACTGTACACAGACTGTATGCAGACTGTATGCAGACTGTACGCAGACTGTATGCAGACTGTATGCAGACTGTATGCAGACTGTACACAGACCACACTGTGGATTCACGTGGTTCCACACTGTGGATTCACGTGGTTCCACACTGTGGATTCACGTGGTTCCACACTGTGGATTCGCGTATATTCACTGTGGATCCACACTGTGGATTCACTGTGGATCCACACTGTGAATTCACGTGGATCCACACTGTGGATTCACGTGAATCCACTGTGTGGAACCACGTGAATCCACAGTGTGGAACCACGTGAATCCACAGTGTGGAACACAGTGTGGATCCACGTGAATCCACAGTGTGGATCCACAGTGAATCCACGTGAATCCACAGTGTGGAACCACGTGAATCACACGTGGTTCCACGTGGTTCCACACTGTACACAGACTGTATGCAGTCTGTACACAGACTGTACGCAGACTGTATGCAGACTGTATGCAGACTGTATGCAGTCTGTACACAGACTGTACGCAGACTGTATGCAGACTGTATGCAGACTGTATGCAGACTGTGTGCAGACTGTATGCAGACTGTATGCAGACTGTACACAGACTGTATGCAGACTGTATGCAGACTGTATGCAGACTGTATGCAGACTGTATGCAGACTGTATGCAGAATGTATGCAGACTGTATGCAGACTGTATGCAGACTGTACACAGACTGTAGACTGTATGCAGACTGTATGCAGACTGTATGCAGACTGTACACAGACTGTATGCAGACTGTATGCAGACTGTATGCAGACTGTATGCAGACTGTACACAGACTGTATGCAGACTGTATGCAGACTGTATGCAGACTGTATGCAGACTGTATGCAGACTGTATGCAGACTGTATGCAGACTGTATGCAGACTGTATGCAGACTGTATGCAGACTGTACGCAGACTGTACACAGACTGTATGCAGACTGTATGCAGACTGTATGCAGGCTGTACACAGACTGTAGACTGTATGCAGACTGTACACAGACTGTATGCAGACTGTATGCAGACTGTATGCAGACTGTACGCAGACTGTATGCAGACTGTATGCAGACTGTATGCAGACTGTATGCAGACTGTATGCAGACTGTATGCAGACTGTACGCAGACTGTATGCAGACTGTATGCAGACTGTACACAGACTGTATGCAGACTGTATGCAGACTGTATGCAGACTGTATGCAGACTGTATGCAGACTGTATGCAGACTGTACGCAGACTGTATGCAGACTGTATGCAGACTGTACACAGACTGTATGCAGACTGTATGCAGACTGTATGCAGACTGTACGCAGACTGTATGCAGACTGTATGCAGACTGTATGCAGACTGTATGCAGACTGTACACAAACTGTAGACTGTATGCAGACTGTACACAGACTGTATGAGTAATTTTATTTGTTTTAACGTAATAATTTTTCATTCCTCAATTTTCTTTTACAATGGACAATGCCAGGAAAAGGCGGACATTATCTAACAGGGTTCCATGAAGCTTGCTCGCGCCTAGAAGTAAGCATAGTGCCAGGGAAAAGGGGATACCTTCAAACAGGGATCCCGCCACCTATACCCACCTATACCCACCTATACCCACCTATACCACACAGACTGTATGCAGACTGTATGCAGACTGTATGCAGACTGTATGCAGACTGTATGCAGACTGTATGCAGACTGTACGCAGACTGTATGCAGACTGTATGCAGACTGTATGCAGACTGTATGCAGACTGTATGCAGACTGTACACAGACTGTATGCAGACTGTATGCAGACTGTACACAGACTGTACACAGACTGTATGCAGGCTGTATGCAGACTGTACACAGACTGTATGCAGACTGTATGCAGACTGTACACAGACTGTATGCAGACTGTATGCAGACTGTACACAGACTGTATGCAGACTGTACGCAGACTGTACACAGACTGTACGCAGACTGTACACAGACTGTATGCAGACTGTACGCAGACTGTATGCAGACTGTACACAGACTGTATGCAGACTGTATGCAGACTGTACGCAGACTGTACACAGACTGTATGCAGACTGTGTGCAGACAGTACGCAGACTGTACACAGACTGTATGCAGACTGTGTGCAGACTGTATGCAGACTGTACACAGACTGTATGCAGACTGTATGCAGACTGTATGCAGACTGTACACAGACTGTATGCAGACTGTGTGCAGACAGTACGCAGACTGTACACAGACTGTACACAGACTGTATGCAGACTGTATGCAGACTGTACGCAGACTGTATGCAGACTGTATGCAGACTGTATGCAGACTGTATGCAGACTGTATGCAGACTGTATGCAGACTGTACGCAGACTGTATGCAGACTGTATGCAGACTGTATGCAGACTGTATGCAGACTGTATGCAGACTGTACGCAGACTGTATGCAGACTGTATGCAGACTGTACACAGACTGTATGCAGACTGTATGCAGACTGTATGCAGACTGTACGCAGACTGTATGCAGACTGTATGCAGACTGTATGCAGACTGTATGCAGACTGTACACAAACTGTAGACTGTATGCAGACTGTACACAGACTGTATGAGTAATTTTATTTGTTTTAACGTAATAATTTTTCATTCCTCAATTTTCTTTTACAATGGACAATGCCAGGAAAAGGCGGACATTATCTAACAGGGTTCCATGAAGCTTGCTCGCGCCTAGAAGTAAGCATAGTGCCAGGGAAAAGGGGATACCTTCAAACAGGGATCCCGCCACCTATACCCACCTATACCCACCTATACCCACCTATACCACACAGACTGTATGCAGACTGTACACAGACTGTATGCAGACTGTATGCAGACTGTATGCAGACTGTACGCAGACTGTATGCAGACTGTATGCAGACTGTATGCAGACTGTATGCAGACTGTACGCAGACTGTATGCAGACTGTATGCAGACTGTATGCAGACTGTACACAGACTGTATGCAGACTGTATGCAGACTGTATGCAGACTGTACGCAGACTGTATGCAGACTGTATGCAGACTGTATGCAGACTGTATGCAGACTGTACACAGACTGTAGACTGTATGCAGACTGTACACAGACTGTATGCAGACTGTATGCAGACTGTATGCAGACTGTACGCAGACTGTATGCAGACTGTATGCAGACTGTATGCAGACTGTATGCAGACTGTACGCAGACTGTATGCAGACTGTATGCAGACTGTATGCAGACTGTACACAGACTGTATGCAGACTGTATGCAGACTGTATGCAGACTGTACGCAGACTGTATGCAGACTGTATGCAGACTGTATGCAGACTGTACACAAACTGTAGACTGTATGCAGACTGTACACAGACTGTATGAGTAATTTTATTTGTTTTAACGTAATAATTTTTCATTCCTCAATTTTCTTTTACAATGGACAATGCCAGGAAAAGGCGGACATTATCTAACAGGGTTCCATGAAGCTTGTTCGCGCCTAGAAGTAAGCATAGTGCCAGGGAAAAGGGGATACCTTCAAACAGGGATCCCGCCACCTATACCCACCTATACCCACCTATACCCACCTATACCACACAGACTGTATGCAGACTGTATGCAGACTGTATGCAGACTGTATGCAGACTGTATGCAGACTGTATGCAGACTGTACGCAGACTGTATACAGACTGTATGCAGACTGTATGCAGACTGTACACAGACTGTATGCAGACTGTATGCAGACTGTATGCAGACTGTACGCAGACTGTATGCAGACTGTATGCAGACTGTATGCAGACTGTATGCAGACTGTACACAGACTGTAGACTGTATGCAGACTGTACACAGACTGTATGCAGACTGTATGCAGACTGTATGCAGACTGTACGCAGACTGTATGCAGACTGTATGCAGACTGTATGCAGACTGTATGCAGACTGTACGCAGACTGTATGCAGACTGTATGCAGACTGTATGCAGACTGTATGCAGACTGTATGCAGACTGTATGCAGACTGTATGCAGACTGTATGCAGACTGTATGCAGACTGTATGCAGACTGTATGCAGACTGTACGCAGACTGTATGCAGACTGTATGCAGACTGTATGCAGACTGTACACAGACTGTATGCAGACTGTATGCAGACTGTATGCAGGCTGTACACAGACTGTATGCAGACTGTACGCAGACTGTATGCAGACTGTATGCAGACTGTACACAGACTGTAGACTGTATGCAGACTGTACACAGACTGTATGCAGACTGTATGCAGACTGTATGCAGACTGTACGCAGACTGTATGCAGACTGTATGCAGACTGTATGCAGACTGTATGCAGACTGTACGCAGACTGTATGCAGACTGTATGCAGACTGTATGCAGACTGTACACAGACTGTATGCAGACTGTATGCAGACTGTATGCAGACTGTACGCAGACTGTATGCAGACTGTATGCAGACTGTATGCAGACTGTACACAAACTGTAGACTGTATGCAGACTGTACACAGACTGTATGAGTAATTTTATTTGTTTTAACGTAATAATTTTTCATTCCTCAATTTTCTTTTACAATGGACAATGCCAGGAAAAGGCGGACATTATCTAACAGGGTTCCATGAAGCTTGCTCGCGCCTAGAAGTAAGCATAGTGCCAGGGAAAAGGGGATACCTTCAAACAGGGATCCCGCCACCTATACCCACCTATACCCACCTATACCCACCTATACCACACAGACTGTATGCAGACTGTATGCAGACTGTATGCAGACTGTATGCAGACTGTATGCAGACTGTACGCAGACTGTATACAGACTGTATGCAGACTGTATGCAGACTGTACACAGACTGTATGCAGACTGTATGCAGACTGTATGCAGACTGTACGCAGACTGTATGCAGACTGTATGCAGACTGTATGCAGACTGTATGCAGACTGTACACAGACTGTAGACTGTATGCAGACTGTACGCAGACTGTATGCAGACTGTATGCAGACTGTATGCAGACTGTACACAGACTGTATGCAGACTGTATGCAGACTGTATGCAGACTGTACGCAGACTGTATGCAGACTGTATGCAGACTGTATGCAGACTGTATGCAGACTGTACACAGACTGTAGACTGTATGCAGACTGTACACAGACTGTATGCAGACTGTATGCAGACTGTATGCAGACTGTACGCAGACTGTATGCAGACTGTATGCAGACTGTATGCAGACTGTATGCAGACTGTACGCAGACTGTATGCAGACTGTATGCAGACTGTATGCAGACTGTACACAGACTGTATGCAGACTGTATGCAGACTGTATGCAGACTGTACGCAGACTGTATGCAGACTGTATGCAGACTGTATGCAGACTGTATGCAGATTGTACACAGACTGTAGACTGTTAGCAGACTGTATGCAGACTGTATGCAGACTGTATGCAGACTGTACGCAGACTGTATGCAGACTGTATGCAGACTGTATGCAGACTGTACACAGACTGTATGCAGACTGTATGCAGACTGTATGCAGACTGTACGCAGACTGTATGCAGACTGTATGCAGACTGTATGCAGTCTGTACACAGACTGTACGCAGACTGTATGCAGACTGTATGCAGACTGTATGCAGACTGTATGCAGACTGTATGCAGACTGTATGCAGACTGTACACAGACTGTATGCAGACTGTATGCAGACTGTACACAGACTGTATGCAGACTGTATGCAGACTGTATGCAGGCTGTACACAGACTGTATGCAGACTGTATGCAGACTGTACGCAGACTGTACACAGACTGTATGCAGACTGTATGCAGACTGTATGCAGACTGTACGCAGACTGTATGCAGACTGTATGCAGACTGTATGCAGACTGTATGCAGACTGTACGCAGACTGTATGCAGACTGTATGCAGACTGTATGCAGACTGTACACAGACTGTATGCAGACTGTATGCAGACTGTATGCAGACTGTACGCAGACTGTATGCAGACTGTATTCAGACTGTATGCAGACTGTATGCAGACTGTACACAGACTGTAGACTGTTAGCAGACTGTATGCAGACTGTATGCAGACTGTATGCAGACTGTACGCAGACTGTATGCAGACTGTATGCAGACTGTATGCAGACTGTACACAGACTGTATGCAGACTGTATGCAGACTGTATGCAGACTGTACGCAGACTGTATGCAGACAGTATGCAGTCTGTACACAGACTGTACGCAGACTGTATGCAGACTGTATGCAGACTGTATGCAGTCTGTACACAGACTGTACGCAGACTGTATGCAGACTGTATGCAGACTGTATGCAGACTGTATGCAGACTGTATGCAGACTGTATGCAGACTGTACACAGACTGTATGCAGACTGTATGCAGACTGTACACAGACTGTATGCAGACTGTATGCAGACTGTATGCAGGCTGTACACAGACTGTATGCAGACTGTATGCAGACTGTACACAGACTGTATGCAGACTGTATGCAGACTGTACACAGACTGTATGCAGACTGTACGCAGACTGTACACAGACTGTACGCAGACTGTACACAGACTGTATGCAGACTGTACGCAGACTGTATGCAGACTGTACACAGACTGTATGCAGACTGTATGCAGACTGTACGCAGACTGTATGCAGACTGTATGCAGACTGTACACAGACTGTATGCAGACTGTATGCAGACTGTATGCAGACTGTATGCAGACTGTATGCAGACTGTATGCAGACTGTATGCAGACTGTATGCAGACTGTATGCAGACTGTATGCAGACTGTATGCAGACTGTATGCAGACTGTATGCAGACTGTATGCAGACTGTATGCAGACTGTACGCAGACTGTACGCAGACTGTATGCAGACTGTATGCAGACTGTACACAGACTGTATGCAGACTGTATGCAGACTGTATGCAGACTGTATGCAGACTGTATGCAGACTGTACGCAGACTGTACGCAGACTGTATGCAGACTGTATGCAGACTGTACACAGACTGTATGCAGACTGTATGCAGACTGTATGCAGGCTGTACACAGACTGTTTCAGCTCTGCCGTAGATTCGCCGTCAACTTTTGGAAACAATCATTGGGAAAGAAGACAAGGATTCTTCATAAGCAAAAACAGAATCAAGTTTTGACGCCAATTTTCTTTTTAAAACACTGGATAATTAATGTTTCGAAATGTGGATGCGCATGTTGCACGGATTCTCATCTCACAACCGAATATGATGATACTTGACATGTTGTGAGCGCTCCCAATCCACGTGAATCCACAGTGTGGAACCACGTGAATCCACAGAGTGGAAAAATTAAAAATATAAGAAGGGTGATATTTCAAGAGTTTTTGTTTGGGAATTTTGTTTTTTAATTCCTGAGTCTCAAAACTCTTGAAATATCATCCTTCTTATATCAATAAACAATATTAAATATTCAATTTTCAATTTAAAATTTAAAATTTTTGGTTTTAATTTGAAGTTTTCCATTCATTATTGACTGTGGATTCACTGTGGATTCACTGTGGATCTACGTGGTTCCACACTGTGGATTCACTGTGGATCCACGTGGTTCCACACTGTGAATTCACTGTGGATTCACGTGGTTCCACACTGTGGATTCACTTTTTTGACCGAAGTTCACGTTGCGAGATTTTTAAAAAACAATTTCAGTAATTTTATTTGTTTTAACGTAATAATTTTTCATTCCTCAATTTTCTTTTACAATGGACAATGCCAGGAAAAGGCGGACATTATTTAACAGGGTTCCATGAAACTTGCTCGCGCCTAGAAGTAAGCATAGTGCCAGGGAAAAGGGGATACCTTCAAACAGGGATCCCGCCACCTATACCCACCTATACCCACCTATACCCACCTATACCACACAGACTGTATGCAGACTGTATGCAGACTGTATGCAGACTGTATGCAGACTGTACACAGACTGTATGCAGACTGTATGCAGACTGTATGCAGACTGTACGCAGACTGTATGCAGACTGTATGCAGACTGTATGCAGACTGTATGCAGACTGTACACAGACTGTAGACTGTATGCAGACTGTACACAGACTGTATGCAGACTGTATGCAGACTGTATGCAGACTGTACGCAGACTGTATGCAGACTGTATGCAGACTGTATGCAGACTGTATGCAGACTGTACGCAGACTGTATGCAGACTGTATGCAGACTGTATGCAGACTGTACACAGACTGTATGCAGACTGTATGCAGACTGTATGCAGACTGTACGCAGACTGTATGCAGACTGTATGCAGACTGTATGCAGACTGTATGCAGACTGTACACAGACTGTAGACTGTATGCAGACTGTACACAGACTGTATGCAGACTGTATGCAGACTGTATGCAGACTGTACGCAGACTGTATGCAGACTGTATGCAGACTGTATGCAGACTGTATGCAGACTGTACGCAGACTGTATGCAGACTGTATGCAGACTGTATGCAGACTGTACACAGACTGTATGCAGACTGTATGCAGACTGTATGCAGACTGTACGCAGACTGTATGCAGACTGTATGCAGACTGTATGCAGACTGTATGCAGACTGTACACAGACTGTAGACTGTATGCAGACTGTACACAGACTGTATGCAGACTGTACACAGACTGTATGCAGACTGTATGCAGACTGTATGCAGACTGTACGCAGACTGTATGCAGACTGTATGCAGACTGTATGCAGACTGTATGCAGACTGTACGCAGACTGTATGCAGACTGTATGCAGACTGTATGCAGACTGTACACAGACTGTATGCAGACTGTATGCAGACTGTATGCAGACTGTACGCAGACTGTATGCAGACTGTATGCAGACTGTATGCTTTAATTTGAAGTTTTCCATTCATTATTGACTGTGGATTCACTGTGGATTCACTGTGGATCTACGTGGTTCCACACTGTGAATTCACTGTGGATTCACGTGGTTCCACACTGTGGATTCACTTTTTTGACCGAAGTTCACGTTGCGAGATTTTTAAAAAACAATTTCAGTAATTTTATTTGTTTTAACGTAATAATTTTTCATTCCTCAATTTTCTTTTACAATGGACAATGCCAGGAAAAGGCGGACATTATCTAACAGGGTTCCATGAAGCTTGCTTGCGCCTAGAAGTAAGCATAGTGCCAGGGAAAAGGGGATACCTTCAAACAGGGATCCCGCCACCTATACCCACCTATACCCACCTATACCCACCTATACCACACAGACTGTATGCAGACTGTATGCAGACTGTATGCAGACTGTATGCAGACTGTATGCAGACTGTACGCAGACTGTATACAGACTGTATGCAGACTGTATGCAGACTGTACACAGACTGTATGCAGACTGTATGCAGACTGTACACAGACTGTATGCAGACTGTATGGAGACTGTATGCAGACTGTACACAGACTGTATGCAGACTGTACACAGACTGTATGCAGACTGTATGCAGACTGTACACAGACTGTATGCAGACTGTACACAGACTGTACGCAGACTGTACACAGACTGTATGCAGACTGTATGCAGACTGTACACAGACTGTATGCAGACTGTATGCAGACTGTACACAGACTGTATGCAGACTGTACACTGTGGATTCACTGTGGATTCACGTGGTTCCACACTGTGGATTCACGTGGTTCCACACTGTGGATTCACTGTGGATTCACGTGGTTCCACACTGTGGATTTACTGTGGATCCACGTGGTTCCACACTGTGAATTCACTGTGGATTCACGTGGTTCCACACTGTGGATTCACTTTTTTGACCGAAGTTCACGTTGCGAGATTTTTAAAAAACAATTTCAGTAATATTATTTGTTTTAACGTAATAATTTTTCAATCCTCAATTTTCTTTTACAATGGACAATGCCAGGAAAAGGCGGACATTATCTAATAGGGTTCCATGAAGCTTGCTAGCGCCTAGAAGTAAGCATAGTGCCAGGGAAAAGGGGATACCTTCAAACAAACAATTTTACCCACCCATACCCACCTATACTCACCTATACCTACCTATACCCACCCATACTCACCTATACCCACCTATACCCACCTATACCCACCTATACCCACCTATACCCACCTATATCCACCCATACCCACTTTTACCCACCCATACCCACCTATACCCACATATACCTACCTATTCCCACCCATACCCACCTATATCCACCTATACCCACCTATACCCACCTATACCCACCTATACCCACCTTCACCCACCAATACCCACCAATACTCACCTACACCCACCCATACCCACCTATAACCACCTATACCCACCTATACCCACCTATACCCACCTATACCCACCTATACCCACCTATACCCACCCATACCCACTTTTACCCAATCATACCCACCTATACCCACCTATACCTACCTATTCCCACCCATACCCACCTATATCCACCTATACCCACCTATACCCACCTATACCCACCTATACCCACCTATACCCACCTATACCCACCCATACCCACCAATACCCACCTACACCCACCCATACCCACCTATAACCACCTATACCCACCTATACCCACCTATACCCACCTATAAAATTGGCGTCAAAACTTGATTCTGTTTTCGCTTATGAAGAATCCTTGTACAGTCTGCATACAGTCTGTGTACAGTCTGCATGCAGTCTGCATACAGTCTGCATACAGTCTGTGTACAGTCTGTGTACAGTCTGCATACAGTCTGCGTACAGTCTGCGTACAGTCTGCGTACAGTCTGTGTACAGTCTGTGTACAGTCTGCATACAGTCTGCGTACAGTCTGCATACAGTCTGCATACAGTCTGTGTACAGTCTGCATACAGTCTGCATACAGTCTGTGTACAGTCTGCATACAGTCTGTGTACAGTCTGCATACAGTCTGTGTACAGTCTCCCACCCATACCCACCTATACCCACCTATACCCACCCATACTCACCTATACCCACCTATACCCACCTATACCCACCTATACACAGTGTGGAACCACGTGAATCCACAGTGTGGATCCACAGTGAATCCACAGTGTGAAACCACGTGAATCCACAGTGTGGATCCACAGTGAATCCACAGTGTGGAACCACGTGAATCCACAGTGATTCCACAGTGTGGAACCACGTGAATCCACAGTGAATCCACAGTGTGGAAGCACGTGAATCCACAGTGAATCCACAGTGTAGAACCACGTGAATCCACAGTGAATCCACAGTGTGGAACCACGTGAATCCACAGTGAATCCACAGTGTGGAACCACGTGGATCCACAGTGAATCCACAGTCAATATCAAATGGAAAACTTCAAATTAAAATTAAAAATTTCAAATTTTAAATTGAAAATTTAATTCAAAATCAAAAATTGATATGAGTTTTCCAGTAAAATTCAAACGCTTTTTGGTTCTACTTTTGTAATTTGTACCTGAAGATTCCTAGTTTTTACCGGAAAGATACAAATTAGTGAAAGAATGTGGGTGAAAGGAAGCCACATACTTTCACCCACATTCCCAAATTCTTTCACCCGCGTTCCCAAATTCTTTCACCCACATTCCCGAATTCTTTCACCCACATTCCCAAATTCTTTCACCCACATTCCCAAATTCTTTCACCCACATTCCCAAATTCTTTCACCCACATTACCGAATTCTTTCACCCACATTCCCGAATTCTTTCACCCACATTCCCAAATTCTTTCACCCACATTCCCAAATTCTTTCACCCACATTCCCGAATTCTTTCACCCACATTCCCAAATTCTTTCACCCACATTTCTTTCAAGGAAGTGGGTGAAAGAATGTGGGTGAAAGGAAGTGGGTGAAAGGAAGTGGGTGAAAGGAAGTGGGTGAAAGGAAGTGGGTGAAAGGAAGTGGGTGAAAGGAAGTGGGTGAAAGGAAGTGGGTGAAAGGAAGTGGGTGAAAGAATGCGGGTGAAAGGAAGTGGGTGAAAGGAAGTGGGTGAAAGGAAGTGGGTGAAAGAATGCGGGTGAAAGGAAGTGGGTGAAAGGAAGTGGGTGAAAGGCGGACTGTACACAGACTGTATGCAGACTGTACACAGACTGTATGCAGACTGTATGCAGGCTGTACGCAGACTGTTTCGAAACATTAATTATCCAGCTTTTTCAAAAGAAAATTGGCGTCAAAACTTGATTCTGTTTTTGCTTATGAAGAATCCCAGACTGTACACAGACTGTATGCAGACTGTATGCAGACTGTACACAGACTGTACGCAGACTGTATGCAGACTGTATGCAGACTGTATGCAGTCTGTACACAGACTGTACGCAGACTGTATGCAGACTGTACACAGACTGTATGCAGACTGTACACAGACTGTATGCAGACTGTATGCAGACTGTACACAGACTGTATGCAGGCTGTACGCAGACTGTTTCGAAACATTAATTATCCAGCTTTTTCAAAAGAAAATTGGCGTCAAAACTTGATTCTGTTTTTGCTTATGAAGAATCCCAGACTGTACACAGACTGTATGCAGACTGTATGCAGACTGTACACAGACTGTATGCAGACTGTATGCAGACTGTACACAGACTGTACACAGACTGTATGCAGACTGTATGCAGACTGTACACAGACTGTATGCAGACTGTATGCAGACTGTACACAGACTGTATGCAGACTGTATGCAGACTGTACACAGACTGTATGCAGACTGTACGCAGACTGTACACAGACTGTACGCAGACTGTACACAGACTGTATGCAGACTGTACGCAGACTGTATGCAGACTGTACACAGACTGTATGCAGACTGTATGCAGACTGTACGCAGACTGTACACAGACTGTATGCAGACTGTGTGCAGACAGTACGCAGACTGTACACAGACTGTATGCAGACTGTGTGCAGACTGTATGCAGACTGTACACAGACTGTATGCAGACTGTATGCAGACTGTATGCAGACTGTACACAGACTGTATGCAGACTGTGTGCAGACAGTACGCAGACTGTACACAGACTGTACACAGACTGTATGCAGACTGTATGCAGACTGTACGCAGACTGTATGCAGACTGTATGCAGACTGTATGCAGACTGTACACAGACCACACTGTGGATTCACGTGGTTCCACACTGTGGATTCACGTGGTTCCACACTGTGGATTCACGTGGTTCCACACTGTGGATTCGCGTATATTCACTGTGGATCCACACTGTGGATTCACTGTGGATCCACACTGTGGATTCACGTGGATCCACAGTGTGGAACACAGTGTGGATCCACGTGAATCCACAGTGTGGATCCACAGTGAATCCACGTGAATCCACAGTGTGGAACCACGTGAATCACACGTGGTTCCACGTGGTTCCACACTGTACACAGACTGTATGCAGTCTGTACACAGACTGTACGCAGACTGTATGCAGACTGTATGCAGACTGTATGCAGTCTGTACACAGACTGTACGCAGACTGTATGCAGACTGTATGCAGACTGTATGCAGACTGTGTGCAGACTGTATGCAGACTGTATGCAGACTGTACACAGACTGTATGCAGACTGTATGCAGACTGTATGCAGACTGTATGCAGACTGTATGCAGACTGTATGCAGACTGTATGCAGAATGTATGCAGACTGTATGCAGACTGTATGCAGACTGTACACAGACTGTAGACTGTATGCAGACTGTATGCAGACTGTATGCAGACTGTACACAGACTGTATGCAGACTGTATGCAGACTGTATGCAGACTGTATGCAGACTGTACACAGACTGTATGCAGACTGTATGCAGACTGTATGCAGACTGTATGCAGACTGTATGCAGACTGTATGCAGACTGTATGCAGACTGTATGCAGACTGTATGCAGACTGTACGCAGACTGTACACAGACTGTATGCAGACTGTATGCAGACTGTATGCAGGCTGTACACAGACTGTAGACTGTATGCAGACTGTACACAGACTGTATGCAGACTGTATGCAGACTGTATGCAGACTGTACGCAGACTGTATGCAGACTGTATGCAGACTGTATGCAGACTGTATGCAGACTGTACGCAGACTGTATGCAGACTGTATGCAGACTGTATGCAGACTGTATGCAGACTGTATGCAGACTGTACGCAGACTGTATGCAGACTGTATGCAGACTGTACACAGACTGTATGCAGACTGTATGCAGACTGTATGCAGACTGTACGCAGACTGTATGCAGACTGTATGCAGACTGTATGCAGACTGTATGCAGACTGTACACAAACTGTAGACTGTATGCAGACTGTACACAGACTGTATGAGTAATTTTATTTGTTTTAACGTAATAATTTTTCATTCCTCAATTTTCTTTTACAATGGACAATGCCAGGAAAAGGCGGACATTATCTAACAGGGTTCCATGAAGCTTGCTCGCGCCTAGAAGTAAGCATAGTGCCAGGGAAAAGGGGATACCTTCAAACAGGGATCCCGCCACCTATACCCACCTATACCCACCTATACCCACCTATACCACACAGACTGTATGCAGACTGTATGCAGACTGTATGCAGACTGTATGCAGACTGTATGCAGACTGTATGCAGACTGTACGCAGACTGTATGCAGACTGTATGCAGACTGTATGCAGACTGTATGCAGACTGTATGCAGACTGTACACAGACTGTATGCAGACTGTATGCAGACTGTACACAGACTGTACACAGACTGTATGCAGACTGTATGCAGACTGTACACAGACTGTATGCAGACTGTATGCAGACTGTACACAGACTGTATGCAGACTGTATGCAGACTGTACACAGACTGTATGCAGACTGTACGCAGACTGTACACAGACTGTACGCAGACTGTACACAGACTGTATGCAGACTGTACGCAGACTGTATGCAGACTGTACACAGACTGTATGCAGACTGTATGCAGACTGTACGCAGACTGTACACAGACTGTATGCAGACTGTGTGCAGACAGTACGCAGACTGTACACAGACTGTATGCAGTCTGTACACAGACTGTACGCAGACTGTATGCAGACTGTATGCAGACTGTATGCAGTCTGTACACAGACTGTACGCAGACTGTATGCAGACTGTACGCAGACTGTACACAGACTGTACGCAGACTGTACACAGACTGTATGCAGACTGTACGCAGACTGTATGCAGACTGTACACAGACTGTATGCAGACTGTATGCAGACTGTACGCAGACTGCACACAGACTGTATGCAGACTGTGTGCAGACAGTACGCAGACTGTACACAGACTGTATGCAGACTGTGTGCAGACTGTATGCAGACTGTACACAGACTGTATGCAGACTGTATGCAGACTGTATGCAGACTGTACACAGACTGTATGCAGACTGTGTGCAGACAGTACGCAGACTGTACACAGACTGTACACAGACTGTATGCAGACTGTATGCAGACTGTACGCAGACTGTATGCAGACTGTATGCAGACTGTATGCAGACTGTACACAGACCACACTGTGGATTCACGTGGTTCCACACTGTGGATTCACGTGGTTCCACACTGTGGATTCACGTGGTTCCACACTGTGGATTCGCGTATATTCACTGTGGATCCACACTGTGGATTCACTGTGGATCCACACTGTGAATTCACGTGGATCCACACTGTGGATTCACGTGAATCCACTGTGTGGAACCACGTGAATCCACAGTGTGGAACCACGTGAATCCACAGTGTGGAACACAGTGTGGATCCACGTGAATCCACAGTGTGGATCCACAGTGAATCCACGTGAATCCACAGTGTGGAACCACGTGAATCACACGTGGTTCCACGTGGTTCCACACTGTACACAGACTGTATGCAGTCTGTACACAGACTGTACGCAGACTGTATGCAGACTGTATGCAGACTGTATGCAGTCTGTACACAGACTGTACGCAGACTGTATGCAGACTGTATGCAGACTGTATGCAGACTGTGTGCAGACTGTATGCAGACTGTATGCAGACTGTACACAGACTGTATGCAGACTGTATGCAGACTGTATGCAGACTGTATGCAGACTGTATGCAGACTGTATGCAGAATGTATGCAGACTGTATGCAGACTGTATGCAGACTGTACACAGACTGTAGACTGTATGCAGACTGTATGCAGACTGTATGCAGACTGTACACAGACTGTATGCAGACTGTATGCAGACTGTATGCAGACTGTATGCAGACTGTACACAGACTGTATGCAGACTGTATGCAGACTGTATGCAGACTGTATGCAGACTGTATGCAGACTGTATGCAGACTGTATGCAGACTGTATGCAGACTGTATGCAGACTGTATGCAGACTGTACGCAGACTGTACACAGACTGTATGCAGACTGTATGCAGACTGTATGCAGGCTGTACACAGACTGTAGACTGTATGCAGACTGTACACAGACTGTATGCAGACTGTATGCAGACTGTATGCAGACTGTACGCAGACTGTATGCAGACTGTATGCAGACTGTATGCAGACTGTATGCAGACTGTATGCAGACTGTATGCAGACTGTACGCAGACTGTATGCAGACTGTATGCAGACTGTACACAGACTGTATGCAGACTGTATGCAGACTGTATGCAGACTGTATGCAGACTGTATGCAGACTGTATGCAGACTGTACGCAGACTGTATGCAGACTGTATGCAGACTGTACACAGACTGTATGCAGACTGTATGCAGACTGTATGCAGACTGTACGCAGACTGTATGCAGACTGTATGCAGACTGTATGCAGACTGTATGCAGACTGTACACAAACTGTAGACTGTATGCAGACTGTACACAGACTGTATGAGTAATTTTATTTGTTTTAACGTAATAATTTTTCATTCCTCAATTTTCTTTTACAATGGACAATGCCAGGAAAAGGCGGACATTATCTAACAGGGTTCCATGAAGCTTGCTCGCGCCTAGAAGTAAGCATAGTGCCAGGGAAAAGGGGATACCTTCAAACAGGGATCCCGCCACCTATACCCACCTATACCCACCTATACCCACCTATACCACACAGACTGTATGCAGACTGTATGCAGACTGTATGCAGACTGTATGCAGACTGTATGCAGACTGTATGCAGACTGTACGCAGACTGTATGCAGACTGTATGCAGACTGTATGCAGACTGTATGCAGACTGTATGCAGACTGTACACAGACTGTATGCAGACTGTATGCAGACTGTACACAGACTGTACACAGACTGTATGCAGGCTGTATGCAGACTGTACACAGACTGTATGCAGACTGTATGCAGACTGTACACAGACTGTATGCAGACTGTATGCAGACTGTACACAGACTGTATGCAGACTGTACGCAGACTGTACACAGACTGTACGCAGACTGTACACAGACTGTATGCAGACTGTACGCAGACTGTATGCAGACTGTACACAGACTGTATGCAGACTGTATGCAGACTGTACGCAGACTGTACACAGACTGTATGCAGACTGTGTGCAGACAGTACGCAGACTGTACACAGACTGTATGCAGACTGTGTGCAGACTGTATGCAGACTGTACACAGACTGTATGCAGACTGTATGCAGACTGTATGCAGACTGTACACAGACTGTATGCAGACTGTGTGCAGACAGTACGCAGACTGTACACAGACTGTACACAGACTGTATGCAGACTGTATGCAGACTGTACGCAGACTGTATGCAGACTGTATGCAGACTGTATGCAGACTGTATGCAGACTGTATGCAGACTGTATGCAGACTGTACGCAGACTGTATGCAGACTGTATGCAGACTGTATGCAGACTGTATGCAGACTGTATGCAGACTGTACGCAGACTGTATGCAGACTGTATGCAGACTGTACACAGACTGTATGCAGACTGTATGCAGACTGTATGCAGACTGTACGCAGACTGTATGCAGACTGTATGCAGACTGTATGCAGACTGTATGCAGACTGTACACAAACTGTAGACTGTATGCAGACTGTACACAGACTGTATGAGTAATTTTATTTGTTTTAACGTAATAATTTTTCATTCCTCAATTTTCTTTTACAATGGACAATGCCAGGAAAAGGCGGACATTATCTAACAGGGTTCCATGAAGCTTGCTCGCGCCTAGAAGTAAGCATAGTGCCAGGGAAAAGGGGATACCTTCAAACAGGGATCCCGCCACCTATACCCACCTATACCCACCTATACCCACCTATACCACACAGACTGTATGCAGACTGTACACAGACTGTATGCAGACTGTATGCAGACTGTATGCAGACTGTACGCAGACTGTATGCAGACTGTATGCAGACTGTATGCAGACTGTATGCAGACTGTACGCAGACTGTATGCAGACTGTATGCAGACTGTATGCAGACTGTACACAGACTGTATGCAGACTGTATGCAGACTGTATGCAGACTGTACGCAGACTGTATGCAGACTGTATGCAGACTGTATGCAGACTGTATGCAGACTGTACACAGACTGTAGACTGTATGCAGACTGTACACAGACTGTATGCAGACTGTATGCAGACTGTATGCAGACTGTACGCAGACTGTATGCAGACTGTATGCAGACTGTATGCAGACTGTATGCAGACTGTACGCAGACTGTATGCAGACTGTATGCAGACTGTATGCAGACTGTACACAGACTGTATGCAGACTGTATGCAGACTGTATGCAGACTGTACGCAGACTGTATGCAGACTGTATGCAGACTGTATGCAGACTGTACACAAACTGTAGACTGTATGCAGACTGTACACAGACTGTATGAGTAATTTTATTTGTTTTAACGTAATAATTTTTCATTCCTCAATTTTCTTTTACAATGGACAATGCCAGGAAAAGGCGGACATTATCTAACAGGGTTCCATGAAGCTTGTTCGCGCCTAGAAGTAAGCATAGTGCCAGGGAAAAGGGGATACCTTCAAACAGGGATCCCGCCACCTATACCCACCTATACCCACCTATACCCACCTATACCACACAGACTGTATGCAGACTGTATGCAGACTGTATGCAGACTGTATGCAGACTGTATGCAGACTGTATGCAGACTGTACGCAGACTGTATACAGACTGTATGCAGACTGTATGCAGACTGTACACAGACTGTATGCAGACTGTATGCAGACTGTATGCAGACTGTACGCAGACTGTATGCAGACTGTATGCAGACTGTATGCAGACTGTATGCAGACTGTACACAGACTGTAGACTGTATGCAGACTGTACACAGACTGTATGCAGACTGTATGCAGACTGTATGCAGACTGTACGCAGACTGTATGCAGACTGTATGCAGACTGTATGCAGACTGTATGCAGACTGTACGCAGACTGTATGCAGACTGTATGCAGACTGTATGCAGACTGTACACAGACTGTATGCAGACTGTATGCAGACTGTATGCAGACTGTACGCAGACTGTATGCAGACTGTATGCAGACTGTATGCAGACTGTATGCAGACTGTACACAGACTGTAGACTGTATGCAGACTGTACACAGACTGTATGCAGACTGTATGCAGACTGTATGCAGACTGTACGCAGACTGTATGCAGACTGTATGCAGACTGTATGCAGACTGTATGCAGACTGTACGCAGACTGTATGCAGACTGTATGCAGACTGTATGCAGACTGTACACAGACTGTATGCAGACTGTATGCAGACTGTATGCAGACTGTACGCAGACTGTATGCAGACTGTATGCAGACTGTATGCAGACTGTATGCAGACTGTACACAGACTGTAGACTGTATGCAGACTGTACACAGACTGTATGCAAACTGTATGCAGACTGTATGCAGACTGTACGCAGACTGTATGCAGACTGTATGCCGACTGTATGCAGACTGTATGCAGACTGTACACAGACTGTAGACTGTATGCAGACTGTACACAGACTGTATGCAGACTGTATGCAGACTGTATGCAGACTGTACGCAGACTGTATGCAGACTGTATGCAGACTGTATGCAGACTGTATGCAGACTGTACAGACTGTATGCAGACTGTATGCAGACTGTACACAGACTGTATGCAGGCTGTACACAGACTGTATGCAGACTGTATGCAGACTGTACACAGACTGTATGCAGACTGTATGGAGACTGTATGCAGACTGTATGCAGACTGTATGCAGACTGTATGCAGACTGTATGCAGACTGTACGCAGACTGTATGCAGACTGTACGCAGACTGTATGCAGACTGTATGCAGACTGTATGCAGACTGTATGCAGACTGTATGCAGACTGTACGCAGACTGTATGCAGACTGTATGCAGACTGTATGCAGACTGTATGCAGACTGTACACAGACTGTAGACTGTATGCAGACTGTACACAGACTGTATGCAGACTGTATGCAGACTGTATGCAGACTGTACGCGGACTGTATGCAGACTGTATGCAGACTGTATGCAGACTGTATGCAGACTGTACGCAGACTGTATGCAGACTGTATGCAGACTGTATGCAGACTGTACACAGACTGTATGCAGACTGTATGCAGACTGTATGCAGACTGTACGCAGACTGTATGCAGACTGTATGCAGACTGTATGCAGACTGTATGCAGACTGTATACAGACTGTATGCAGACTGTATGCAGACTGTACACAGACTGTATGCAGACTGTATGCAGACTGTATGCAGACTGTATGCAGACTGTATGCAGACTGTATGCAGACTGTACACAGACTGTAGACTGTATGCAGACTGTACACAGACTGTATGCAGACTGTATGCAGACTGTATGCAGACTGTACGCAGACTGTATGCAGACTGTATGCAGACTGTATGCAGACTGTATGCAGACTGTACGCAGACTGTATGCAGACTGTATGCAGACTGTATGCAGACTGTACACAGACTGTATGCAGACTGTATGCAGACTGTATGCAGACTGTACGCAGACTGTATGCAGACTGTATGCAGACTGTATGCAGACTGTATGCAGACTGTACACAGACTGTAGACTGTATGCAGACTGTACACAGACTGTATGCAGACTGTATGCAGACTGTATGCAGACTGTACGCAGACTGTATGCAGACTGTATGCAGACTGTATGCAGACTGTATGCAGACTGTACGCAGACTGTATGCAGACTGTATGCAGACTGTATGCAGACTGTACACAGACTGTATGCAGACTGTATGCAGACTGTATGCAGACTGTACGCAGACTGTATGCAGACTGTATGCAGACTGTATGCAGACTGTACACAAACTGTAGACTGTATGCAGACTGTACACAGACTGTATGAGTAATTTTATTTGTTTTAACGTAATAATTTTTCATTCCTCAATTTTCTTTTTCAATGGACAATGCCAGGAAAAGGCGGACATTATCTAACAGGGTTCCATGAAGCTTGCTCGCGCCTAGAAGTTAGCATAGTGCCAGGGAAAAGGGGATACCTTCAAACAGGGATCCCGCCACCTATACCCACCTATACCCACCTATACCCACCTATACCACACAGACTGTATGCAGACTGTATGCAGACTGTATGCAGACTGTATGCAGACTGTATGCAGACTGTATGCAGACTGTACGCAGACTGTATACAGACTGTATGCAGACTGTATGCAGACTGTATGCAGACTGTACACAGACTGTAGACTGTATGCAGACTGTACACAGACTGTATGCAGACTGTATGCAGACTGTATGCAGACTGTACGCAGACTGTATGCAGACTGTATGCAGACTGTATGCAGACTGTATGCAGACTGTACGCAGACTGTATGCAGACTGTATGCAGACTGTATGCAGACTGTACACAGACTGTATGCAGACTGTATGCAGACTGTATGCAGACTGTACGCAGACTGTATGCAGACTGTATGCAGACTGTATGCAGACTGTATGCAGACTGTACACAGACTGTAGACTGTATGCAGACTGTACACAGACTGTATGCAAACTGTATGCAGACTGTATGCAGACTGTACGCAGACTGTATGCAGACTGTATGCCGACTGTATGCAGACTGTATGCAGACTGTACACAGACTGTAGACTGTATGCAGACTGTACACAGACTGTATGCAGACTGTATGCAGACTGTATGCAGACTGTACGCAGACTGTATGCAGACTGTATGCAGACTGTATGCAGACTGTATGCAGACTGTACAGACTGTATGCAGACTGTATGCAGACTGTACACAGACTGTATGCAGGCTGTACACAGACTGTATGCAGACTGTATGCAGACTGTACACAGACTGTATGCAGACTGTATGGAGACTGTATGCAGACTGTATGCAGACTGTATGCAGACTGTATGCAGACTGTATGCAGACTGTACGCAGACTGTATGCAGACTGTACGCAGACTGTATGCAGACTGTATGCAGACTGTATGCAGACTGTATGCAGACTGTATGCAGACTGTACGCAGACTGTATGCAGACTGTATGCAGACTGTATGCAGACTGTATGCAGACTGTACACAGACTGTAGACTGTATGCAGACTGTACACAGACTGTATGCAGACTGTATGCAGACTGTATGCAGACTGTACGCAGACTGTATGCAGACTGTATGCAGACTGTATGCAGACTGTATGCAGACTGTACGCAGACTGTATGCAGACTGTATGCAGACTGTATGCAGACTGTATGCAGACTGTATGCAGACTGTACGCAGACTGTATGCGGACTGTATGCAGACTGTATGCAGACCGTATGCAGACTGTACACAGACTGTAGACTGTATGCAGACTGTACACAGACTGTATGCAGACTGTATGCAGACTGTATGCAGACTGTACGCAGACTGTAGACTGTATGCAGACTGTACACAGACTGTATGCAGACTGTATGCAGACTGTATGCAGACTGTACGCAGACTGTAGACTGTATGCAGACTGTACACAGACTGTATGCAGACTGTATGCAGACTGTATGCAGACTGTACGCAGACTGTATGCAGACTGTATGCAGACTGTATGCAGACTGTATGCAGACTGTACGCAGACTGTATGCAGACTGTATGCAGACTGTATGCAGACTGTACACAGACTGTATGCAGACTGTATGCAGACTGTATGCAGACTGTACGCAGACTGTATGCAGACTGTATGCAGACTGTATGCAGACCGTATGCAGACTGTACACAGACTGTAGACTGTATGCAGACTGTACACAGACTGTATGCAGACTGTATGCAGACTGTATGCAGACTGTATGCAGACTGTACACAGACTGTATGCAAACTGTATGCAGACTGTATGCAGACTGTACGCAGACTGTATGCAGACTGTATGCCGACTGTATGCAGACTGTATGCAGACTGTACACAGACTGTAGACTGTATGCAGACTGTACACAGACTGTATGCAGACTGTATGCAGACTGTATGCAGACTGTACGCAGACTGTATGCAGACTGTATGCAGACTGTATGCAGACTGTATGCAGACTGTATGCAGACTGTATGCAGACTGTATGCAGACTGTATGCAGACTGTACAGACTGTATGCAGACTGTATGCAGACTGTACACAGACTGTATGCAGGCTGTACACAGACTGTATGCAGACTGTATGCAGACTGTACACAGACTGTATGCAGACTGTATGGAGACTGTATGCAGACTGTATGCAGACTGTATGCAGACTGTATGCAGACTGTATGCAGACTGTACGCAGACTGTATGCAGACTGTACGCAGACTGTATGCAGACTGTATGCAGACTGTATGCAGACTGTATGCAGACTGTATGCAGACTGTACGCAGACTGTATGCAGACTGTATGCAGACTGTATGCAGACTGTATGCAGACTGTACACAGACTGTAGACTGTATGCAGACTGTACACAGACTGTATGCAGACTGTATGCAGACTGTATGCAGACTGTACGCAGACTGTATGCAGACTGTATGCAGACTGTATGCAGACTGTATGCAGACTGTACGCAGACTGTATGCAGACTGTATGCAGACTGTATGCAGACTGTACACAGACTGTATGCAGACTGTATGCAGACTGTATGCAGACTGTACGCAGACTGTATGCAGACTGTATGCAGACTGTATGCAGACTGTACGCAGACTGTATACAGACTGTATGCAGACTGTATGCAGACTGTACACAGACTGTATGCAGACTGTATGCAGACTGTATGCAGACTGTATGCAGACTGTATGCAGACTGTATGCAGACTGTACACAGACTGTAGACTGTATGAAGACTGTACACAGACTGTATGCAGACTGTATGCAGACTGTATGCAGACTGTACGCAGACTGTATGCAGACTGTATGCAGACTGTATGCAGACTGTATGCAGACTGTACGCAGACTGTATGCAGACTGTATGCAGACTGTATGCAGACTGTACACAGACTGTATGCAGACTGTATGCAGACTGTATGCAGACTGTACGCAGACTGTATGCAGACTGTATGCAGACTGTATGCAGACTGTATGCAGACTGTACACAGACTGTAGACTGTATGCAGACTGTACACAGACTGTATGCAGACTGTATGCAGACTGTATGCAGACTGTACGCAGACTGTATGCAGACTGTATGCAGACTGTATGCAGACTGTATGCAGACTGTACGCAGACTGTATGCAGACTGTATGCAGACTGTATGCAGACTGTACACAGACTGTATGCAGACTGTATGCAGACTGTATGCAGACTGTACGCAGACTGTATGCAGACTGTATGCAGACTGTATGCAGACTGTACACAAACTGTAGACTGTATGCAGACTGTACACAGACTGTATGAGTAATTTTATTTGTTTTAACGTAATAATTTTTCATTCCTCAATTTTCTTTTACAATGGACAATGCCAGGAAAAGGCGGACATTATCTAACAAGGTTCCATGAAGCTTGCTCGCGCCTAGAAGTTAGCATAGTGCCAGGGAAAAGGGGATACCTTCAAACAGGGATCCCGCCACCTATACCCACCTATACCCACCTATACCCACCTATACCACACAGACTGTATGCAGACTGTATGCAGACTGTATGCAGACTGTATGCAGACTGTATGCAGACTGTATGCAGACTGTACGCAGACTGTATACAGACTGTATGCAGACTGTATGCAGACTGTACACAGACTGTATGCAGACTGTATGCAGACTGTATGCAGACTGTACGCAGACTGTATGCAGACTGTATGCAGACTGTATGCAGACTGTATGCAGACTGTACACAGACTGTAGACTGTATGCAGACTGTACACAGACTGTATGCAGACTGTATGCAGACTGTATGCAGACTGTACGCAGACTGTATGCAGACTGTATGCAGACTGTATGCAGACTGTATGCAGACTGTACGCAGACTGTATGCAGACTGTATGCAGACTGTATGCAGACTGTACACAGACTGTATGCAGACTGTATGCAGACTGTATGCAGACTGTACGCAGACTGTATGCAGACTGTATGCAGACTGTATGCAGACTGTATGCAGACTGTACACAGACTGTAGACTGTATGCAGACTGTACACAGACTGTATGCAAACTGTATGCAGACTGTATGCAGACTGTACGCAGACTGTATGCAGACTGTATGCCGACTGTATGCAGACTGTATGCAGACTGTACACAGACTGTAGACTGTATGCAGACTGTACACAGACTGTATGCAGACTGTATGCAGACTGTATGCAGACTGTACGCAGACTGTATGCAGACTGTATGCAGACTGTATGCAGACTGTATGCAGACTGTACAGACTGTATGCAGACTGTATGCAGACTGTACACAGACTGTATGCAGGCTGTACACAGACTGTATGCAGACTGTATGCAGACTGTACACAGACTGTATGCAGACTGTATGGAGACTGTATGCAGACTGTATGCAGACTGTATGCAGACTGTATGCAGACTGTATGCAGACTGTACGCAGACTGTATGCAGACTGTACGCAGACTGTATGCAGACTGTATGCAGACTGTATGCAGACTGTATGCAGACTGTATGCAGACTGTACGCAGACTGTATGCAGACTGTATGCAGACTGTATGCAGACTGTATGCAGACTGTACACAGACTGTAGACTGTATGCAGACTGTACACAGACTGTATGCAGACTGTATGCAGACTGTATGCAGACTGTACGCAGACTGTATGCAGACTGTATGCAGACTGTATGCAGACTGTATGCAGACTGTACGCAGACTGTATGCAGACTGTATGCAGACTGTATGCAGACTGTATGCAGACTGTATGCAGACTGTACGCAGACTGTATGCGGACTGTATGCAGACTGTATGCAGACCGTATGCAGACTGTACACAGACTGTAGACTGTATGCAGACTGTACACAGACTGTATGCAGACTGTATGCAGACTGTATGCAGACTGTACGCAGACTGTAGACTGTATGCAGACTGTACACAGACTGTATGCAGACTGTATGCAGACTGTATGCAGACTGTACGCAGACTGTAGACTGTATGCAGACTGTACACAGACTGTATGCAGACTGTATGCAGACTGTATGCAGACTGTACGCAGACTGTATGCAGACTGTATGCAGACTGTATGCAGACTGTATGCAGACTGTACGCAGACTGTATGCAGACTGTATGCAGACTGTATGCAGACTGTACACAGACTGTATGCAGACTGTATGCAGACTGTATGCAGACTGTACGCAGACTGTATGCAGACTGTATGCAGACTGTATGCAGACCGTATGCAGACTGTACACAGACTGTAGACTGTATGCAGACTGTACACAGACTGTATGCAGACTGTATGCAGACTGTATGCAGACTGTACGCAGACTGTATGCAGACTGTATGCAGACTGTATGCAGACTGTATGCAGACTGTACGCAGACTGTATGCAGACTGTATGCAGACTGTATGCAGACTGTACACAGACTGTATGCAGACTGTATGCAGACTGTACACAGACTGTAGACTGTATGCAGACTGTACACAGACTGTATGCAGACTGTATGCAGACTGTATGCAGACTGTACGCAGACTGTATGCAGACTGTATGCAGACTGTATGCAGACTGTACACAGACTGTAGACTGTATGCAGACTGTACACAGACTGTACACAGACTGTATGCAGACTGTATGCAGACTGTATGCAGACTGTACGCAGACTGTATACAGACTGTATGCAGACTGTATGCAGATTGTATGCAGACTGTACACAGACTGTATGCAGACTGTATGCAGACTGTACAGACTGTATGCAGACTGCATGCAGACTGTACACAGACTGTATGCAGACTGTACACAGACTGTATGCAGACTGTATGCAGACTGTACACAGACTGTATGCAGACTGTAT
This sequence comes from Caenorhabditis doughertyi, assembly GCA_963572265.1. Lineage (NCBI taxonomy): Eukaryota > Metazoa > Nematoda > Chromadorea > Rhabditida > Rhabditidae > Caenorhabditis > Caenorhabditis doughertyi. The sequence goes on along the minus strand of OY751558.1, from coordinate 28,852,528 downwards.
GGAGACTGTATGCAGACTGTACACAGACTGTATGCAGACTGTACACAGACTGTATGCAGACTGTATGCAGACTGTACACAGACTGTATGCAGACTGTACACAGACTGTACGCAGACTGTACACAGACTGTATGCAGACTGTATGCAGACTGTACACAGACTGTATGCAGACTGTATGCAGACTGTACACAGACTGTATGCAGACTGTACACTGTGGATTCACTGTGGATTCACGTGGTTCCACACTGTGGATTCACGTGGTTCCACACTGTGGATTCACGTGGTTCCACACTGTGGATTCACGTGGTTCCACACTGTGGATTCACTGTGGATTCACGTGGTTCCACACTGTGGATTCACCGTGGATCCACGTGGTTCCACACTGTGAATTCACTGTGGATTCACGTGGTTCCACACTGTGGATTCACTTTTTTGACCGAAGTTCACGTTGCGAGATTTTTAAAAAACAATTTCAGTAATATTATTTGTTTTAACGTAATAATTTTTCAATCCTCAATTTTCTTTTACAATGGACAATGCCAGGAAAAGGCGGACATTATCTAATAGGGTTCCATGAAGCTTGCTAGCGCCTAGAAGTAAGCATAGTGCCAGGGAAAAGGGGATACCTTCAAACAGGGATCCCGCCACCTATACCCACCTATACCACCTATACCACACAGACTGTACGCAGACTGTATGCAGACTGTATGCAGACTGTACACAGACTGTATGCAGACTGTACACAGACTGTATGCAGGCTGTACACAGACTGTATGCAGACTGCATGCAGACTGTACACAGACTGTACTTTAATAAACAAGACTTAATGCGTCTTATCTTGTTTATTATTTGTGTTAATTTTAATTCAGAACATCCTTTAATGCTAATCTTTATTATTCTGGTATTGTCCGGAGGAAGGCTGATGGGAACCGACCTCCTGACACCAGTGCTCAAAACAAGAATGAAAGATATTGTTGTGGTCCATCTTGATAACAGCTGATAGGGCTGTCCTCAAGCTGGACTGGAGACTTGAGAGGAGCAGAGATAGACAGGAAGGTATTAATCACCTGTCACATCCCCACTCTTCAGAAAAGTAACTTCGTCCTCGAAGCAATTAAAAGAAGAAAAATATTTGCTCGAGTCTCAAGTCATTTCTCTGAAGATCGAACAAAATCTGATAAACATCTCCCTCTCTTTGAAAAATGCTTCGTCCTCGAAGTCTCGGATGAAAAATGTGTTTTGAGAGATCTTCGGAACTGATCATTCTCATCGAGTTATTACAAATAAATTCCACAGATAAGATGAAAAATAGAATACAAGAACATGAAAACGGCAGCGAATTCAGTTATTTTCTGACAGAATCGTATTGACTTATACTATTGCCCTTACTCCCATCTGGGTCTAGGGGTCAACGCCCGCGGTAATCTTATTACAATCAAAAAATAATAATGGAAGAAACTCTCACGATCTTACAAAAACAATTGAAAAATGAGCTCAATGATTTGGACAATTTTCTCAAAATTCACATCAAAATTGTTTTTTCCAGTAAATATAGTCTCAACAACATAAATATTTTCAATTCAATAATAGCACTTTGGCTTTTCATAACTCCAGTTCAAACTCTTTTTGAGAATTTTTTCTTGACTGGCAGTTTTTTTTTCAAATTGGAGACTGTAAAAAAAATAGTTGACCATAACAACTTTTCTGATTCAATTGGGTGAAACTTTCAATCAATAGGCTCGAGAAAAATGAAGTACCGCGAAATTTATCGTGATGTCCGGCTGCTTATTCAGCTGCTCCGTAGGTCCATCTGATTGCTGCGTTCAGTATCAAAGAAAATATTCATGTAGTCAATATCTGTCGATTAGAGAATAGAAGAGGGGATGAGAGTCTTGTTTCGACTAACTAGTAATAGAGAAGCATCCAGGAATTATCTGAATCGGTGCGAGACACAAGTTCGCAGGAATTCAAGCCCCAAAGACGCAAGAACTTGAATTCCCTGGTTCGGTGGGACCTCCATTTAATAAACAAGACTTAATGCGTCTTATCTTGTTTATTATTTGTGTTAATTTTAATTCAGAACATCCTTTAATGCTAATCTTTATTATTCTGGTATTGTCCGGAGGAAGGCTGATGGGAACCGACCTCCTGACACCAGTGCTCAAAACAAGAATGAAAGATATTGTTGTGGTCCATCTTGATAACAGCTGATAGGGCTGTCCTCAAGCTGGACTGGAGACTTGAGAGGAGCAGAGATAGACAGGAAGGTATTAATCACCTGTCACAGTACACAGAATCCACAGTGAATTCACAGTGTGGAACCACGTGGATCCACAGTGAATCCACAGTGTGGAACCACGTGAATCCACAGTGAATCCACAGTGTGGAACCACGTGAATCCACAGTGTGGAACCACGTGAATCCACAGTGTGGAACCACGTGAATCCACAGTGTGGAACCACGTGAATCCACAGTGTGGATCCACGTGAATCCACAGTGTGGATCCACAGTGAATCCACGTGAATCCACTGTGTGGAACCACGTGAATCCACAGTGTGGAACACAGTGTGGATCCACGTGAATCCACAGTGTGAATCCACAGTGAATCCACGTGAATCCACAGTGTGGAACCACGTGAATCACACGTGGTTCCACGTGGTTCCACACTGTACACAGACTGTATGCAGTCTGTACACAGACTGTACACAGACTGTATGCAGACTGTATGCAGACTGTATGCAGTCTGTACACAGACTGTACGCAGACTGTATGCAGACTGTATGCAGACTGTATGCAGACTGTATGCAGACTGTATGCAGACTGTTAGCAGACTGTACACAGACTGTACGCAGACTGTATGCAGACTGTATGCAGACTGTATGCAGACTGTATGCAGACTGTATGCAGACTGTATGCAGACTGTACACAGACTGTACACAGACTGTACACAGACTGTATGCAGACTGTATGCAGACTGTATGCAGACTGTATGCAGACTGTATGCAGACTGTATGCAGACTGTATGCAGACTGTATGCAGACTGTATGCAGACTGTACGCAGACTGTACGCAGACTGTACGCAGACTGTATGCAGACTGTACACAGACTGTATGCAGACTGTATGCAGACTGTACAGACTGTATGCAGACTGTATGCAGACTGTACACAGACTGTATGCAGACTGTATGCAGACTGTACACAGACTGTATGCAGACTGTATGGAGACTGTATGCAGACTGTACACAGACTGTATGCAGACTGTACACAGACTGTATGCAGACTGTATGCAGACTGTACACAGACTGTATGCAGACTGTACACAGACTGTACGCAGACTGTACACAGACTGTATGCAGACTGTATGCAGACTGTACACAGACTGTATGCAGACTGTATGCAGACTGTACACAGACTGTATGCAGACTGTACACTGTGGATTCACTGTGGATTCACGTGGTTCCACACTGTGGATTCACGTGGTTCCACACTGTGGATTCACGTGGTTCCACACTGTGGATTCACTGTGGATTCACGTGGTTCCACACTGTGGATTCACTGTGGATCCACGTGGTTCCACACTGTGAATTCACTTTGGATTCACGTGGTTCCACACTGTGGATTCACTTTTTTGACCGAAGTTCACGTTGCGAGATTTTTAAAAAACAATTTCAGTAATATTATTTGTTTTAACGTAATAATTTTTCAATCCTCAATTTTCTTTTACAATGGACAATGCCAGGAAAAGGCGGACATTATCTAATAGGGTTCCATGAAGCTTGCTAGCGCCTAGAAGTAAGCATAGTGCCAGGGAAAAGGGGATACCTTCAAACAGGGATCCCGCCACCTATACCCACCTATACCACCTATACCACACAGACTGTACGCAGACTGTATGGAGACTGTATGCAGACTGTACACAGACTGTATGCAGACTGTACACAGACTGTATGCAGGCTGTACACAGACTGTATGCAGACTGCATGCAGACTGTACACAGACTGTACACAGAATCCACAGTGAATTCACAGTGTGGAACCACGTGGATCCACAGTGAATCCACAGTGTGGAACCACGTGAATCCACAGTGAATCCACAGTGTGGAACCACGTGAAACCACAGTGTGGAACCACGTGAATCCACAGTGTGGAACCACGTGAATCCACAGTGAATCCACAGTGTACAGTCTGCATACAGTCTGTGTACAGTCTGCATACAGTCTGCATACAGTCTGTGTACAGTCTGCATACAGTCTGCATACAGTCTGTGTACAGTCTGCGTACAGTCTGTGTACAGTCTGCATACAGTCTGTGTACAGTCTGCATACAGTCTGCATACAGTCCAACATGCGCATCCACATTTCGAAACATTAATTATCCAGCGTTTTCAAAAGAAAATTGGCGTCAAAACTTGATTCTGTTTTTGCTTATGAAGAATCCTTGTCTTCTTTTCCAATGATTGTTTCCAAAAGTTGACGGCGAATCTACGGCAGAGCTGAAACAGTCTGCGTACAGCCTGCATACAGTCTGCATACAGTCTGCATACAGTCTGTGTACAGTCTGCATACAGTCTGCATACAGTCTGCGTACAGTCTGCGTACAGTCTGCATACAGTCTGCATACAGTCTGCATACAGTCTGCATACAGTATCAGTCTGTGTGTGGAACCACGTGAATCCACAGTGTGGAACCACGTGAATCCACAGTGTGGATCCACGTGAATCCACAGTGTGGAACCACGTGAATCCACAGTGTGGAACCACGTGAATTCACAGTGTGGAACCACGTGAATCCACAGTGTGGAACCACGTGAATCCACAGTGTGGAACCACGTGAATCCACAGCGTGGATTCACAGTGAATCCACGTGAATCCACAGTGAATCCACAGTGTGGAACCACGTGAATCCACAGTGAATCCACAGTGCAGACTGTACACAGACTGTATGCAGACTGTATGCAGACTGTACACAGACTGTATGCAGACTGTACACAGACTGTACGCAGACTGTACACAGACTGTATGCAGACTGTATGCAGACTGTACACAGACTGTATGCAGACTGTATGCAGACTGTACACAGACTGTATGCAGACTGTACACTGTGGATTCACTGTGGATTCACGTGGTTCCACACTGTGGATTCACGTGGTTCCACACTGTGGATTCACGTGGTTCCACACTGTGGATTCACGTGGTTCCACACTGTGGATTCACGTGGTTCCACACTGTGGATTCACGTGGTTCCACACTGTGGATTCACTGTGGATTCACGTGGTTCCACACTGTGGATTCACTGTGGATCCACGTGGTTCCACACTGTGAATTCACTGTGTATTCACGTGGTTCCACACTGTGGATTCACTTTTTTGACCGAAGTTCACGTTGCGAGATTTTTAAAAAACAATTTCAGTAATATTATTTGTTTTAACGTAATAATTTTTCAATCCTCAATTTTCTTTTACAATGGACAATGCCAGGAAAAGGCGGACATTATCTAATAGGGTTCCATGAAGCTTGCTAGCGCCTAGAAGTAAGCATAGTGCCAGGGAAAAGGGGATACCTTCAAACAGGGATCCCGCCACCTATACCCACCTATACCACCTATACCACACAGACTGTACGCAGACTGTATGCAGACTGTATGCAGACTGTACACAGACTGTATGCAGACTGTACACAGACTGTATGCAGGCTGTACACAGACTGTATGCAGACTGCATGCAGACTGTACACAGACTGTACACAGAATCCACAGTGAATTCACAGTGTGGAACCACGTGGATCCACAGTGAATCCACAGTGTGGAACCACGTGAATCCACAGTGAATACACAGTGTGGAACCACGTGAATCCACAGTGTGGAACCACGTGAATCCACAGTGTGGAACCACGTGAATCCACAGTGAATCCACAGTGTACAGTCTGCATACAGTCTGTGTACAGTCTGCATACAGTCTGCATACAGTCTGTGTACAGTCTGCATACAGTCTGCATACAGTCTGTGTACAGTCTGCGTACAGTCTGTGTACAGTCTGCATACAGTCTGTGTACAGTCTGCATACAGTCTGCATACAGTCCAACATGCGCATCCACATTTCGAAACATTAATTATCCAGCGTTTTCAAAAGAAAATTGGCGTCAAAACTTGATTCTGTTTTTGCTTATGAAGAATCCGTCTTCTTTTCCAATGATTGTTTCCAAAAGTTGACGGCGAATCTACGGCAGAGCTGAAACAGTCTGCGTACAGCCTGCATACAGTCTGCATACAGTCTGCATACAGTCTGTGTACAGTCTGCATACAGTCTGCATACAGTCTGCGTACAGTCTGCGTACAGTCTGCATACAGTCTGCATACAGTCTGCATACAGTCTGCATACAGTATCAGTCTGTGTGTGGAACCACGTGAATCCACAGTGTGGAACCACGTGAATCCACAGTGTGGATCCACGTGAATCCACAGTGTGGATCCACAGTGAATCCACGTGAATCCACTGTGTGGAACCACGTGAATCCACAGTGTGGAACACAGTGTGGATCCACGTGAATCCACAGTGTGAATCCACAGTGAATCCACGTGAATCCACAGTGTGGAACCACGTGAATCACACGTGGTTCCACGTGGTTCCACACTGTACACAGACTGTATGCAGTCTGTACACAGACTGTACACAGACTGTATGCAGACTGTATGCAGACTGTATGCAGTCTGTACACAGACTGTACACAGACTGTATGCAGACTGTATGCAGACTGTACGCAGACTGTATGCAGACTGTATGCAGACTGTACACAGACTGTATGCAGACTGTATGCAGACTGTACGCAGACTGTACACAGACTGTATGCAGACTGTATGCAGACTGTATGCAGACTGTACACAGACTGTATGCAGACTGTATGCAGACTGTATGCAGACTGTATGCAGACTGTACACAGACTGTATGCAGACTGTATGCAGACTGTATGCAGACTGTATGCAGACTGTATGCAGACTGTATGCAGACTGTATGCAGACTGTATGCAGACTGTATGCAGACTGTATGCAGACTGTACGCAGACTGTACACAGACTGTATGCAGACTGTATGCAGACTGTATGCAGGCTGTACACAGACTGTTTCAGCTCTGCCGTAGATTCGCCGTCAACTTTTGGAAACAATCATTGGGAAAGAAGACAAGGATTCTTCATAAGCAAAAACAGAATCAAGTTTTGACGCCAATTTTCTTTTTAAAACACTGGATAATTAATGTTTCGAAATGTGGATGCGCATGTTGCACGGATTCTCATCTCACAACCGAATATGATGATACTTGACATGTTGTGAGCGCTCCCAATCCACGTGAATCCACAGTGTGGAAAAATTAAAAATATAAGAAGGGTGATATTTCAAGAGTTTTTGTTTGGGAATTTTGTTTTTTAATTCCTGAGTCTCAAAACTCTTGAAATATCATCCTTCTTATATCAATAAACAATATTAAATATTCAATTTTCAATTTAAAATTTAAAATTTTTGGTTTTAATTTGAAGTTTTCCATTCATTATTGACTGTGGATTCACTGTGGATTCACTGTGGATCTACGTGGTTCCACACTGTGGATTCACTGTGGATCCACGTTGTTCCACACTGTGGATTCACTGTGGATTCACGTTGTTCCACACTGTGGATTCACTTTTTTGACCGAAGTTCACGTTGCGAGATTTTTAAAAAACAATTTCAGTAATTTTATTTGTTTTAACGTAATAATTTTTCATTCCTCAATTTTCTTTTACAATGGACAATGCCAGGAAAAGGCGGACATTATCTAACAGGGTTCCATGAAGCTTGCTTGCGCCTAGAAGTAAGCATAGTGCCAGGGAAAAGGGGATACCTTCAAACAGGGATCCCGCCACCTATACCCACCTATACCCACCTATACCCACCTATACCACACAGACTGTATGCAGACTGTATGCAGACTGTACACAGACTGTATGCAGACTGTATGCAGACTGTATGCAGACTGTACGCAGACTGTATGCAGACTGTATGCAGACTGTATGCAGACTGTATGCAGACTGTACACAGACTGTAGACTGTATGCAGACTGTACACAGACTGTATGCAGACTGTATGCAGACTGTATGCAGACTGTACGCAGACTGTATGCAGACTGTATGCAGACTGTATGCAGACTGTATGCAGACTGTACGCAGACTGTATGCAGACTGTATGCAGACTGTATGCAGACTGTACACAGACTGTATGCAGACTGTATGCAGACTGTATGCAGACTGTACGCAGACTGTATGCAGACTGTATGCAGACTGTATGCAGACCGTATGCAGACTGTACACAGACTGTAGACTGTATGCAGACTGTACACAGACTGTATGCAGACTGTATGCAGACTGTATGCAGACTGTACGCAGACTGTATGCAGACTGTATGCAGACTGTATGCAGACTGTATGCAGACTGTACGCAGACTGTATGCAGACTGTATGCAGACTGTATGCAGACTGTACACAGACTGTATGCAGACTGTATGCAGACTGTACACAGACTGTAGACTGTATGCAGACTGTACACAGACTGTATGCAGACTGTATGCAGACTGTACGCAGACTGTATGCAGACTGTATGCAGACTGTATGCAGACTGTACACAGACTGTATGCAGACTGTATGCAGACTGTACACAGACTGCAGACTGTATGCAGACTGTACGCAGACTGTATGCAGACTGTATGCAGACTGTATGCAGACTGTACACAGACTGTATGCAGACTGTATGCAGACTGTACACAGACTGTAGACTGTATGCAGACTGTACACAGACTGTATGCAGACTGTATGCAGACTGTATGCAGACTGTATGCAGACTGTACGCAGACTGTATACAGACTGTATGCAGACTGTATGCAGATTGTATGCAGACTGTACACAGACTGTATGCAGACTGTATGCAGACTGTACAGACTGTATGCAGACTGTATGCAGACTGTACACAGACTGTATGCAGACTGTATGCAGACTGTACACAGACTGTATACAGACTGTATGCAGACTGTATGCAGACTGTACACAGACTGTATGCAGACTGTACACAGACTCTATGCAGACTGTATGCAGACTGTACACAGACTGTATGCAGACTGTACACAGACTGTATGCAGACTGTATGCAGACTGTACACAGACTGTATGCAGACTGTATGCAGACTGTACGCAGACTGTATACAGACTGTATGCAGACTGTATACAGACTGTACACAGACTGTATGCAGACTGTACACAGACTGTATGCAGACTGTATGCAGACTGTACGCAGACTGTATACAGACTGTATGCAGACTGTATGCAGACTGTATGCAGACTGTACACAGACTGTATACAGACTGTATGCAGACTGTATGCAGACTGTACACAGACTGTATGCAGACTGTATACAGACTGTATGCAGACTGTATGCAGACTGTACACAGACTGTATGCAGACTGTACACAGACTGTATGCAGACTGTATGCAGACTGTACACAGACTGTATGCAGACTGTATGCAGACTGTACGCAGACTGTATACAAACTGTATGCAGACTGTATGCAGATTGTATGCAGACTGTACACAGACTGTATGCAGACTGTATGCAGACTGTACAGACTGTATGCAGACTGTATGCAGACTGTACACAGACTGTATGCAGACTGTATGCAGACTGTACACAGACTGTATGCAGACTGTATGGAGACTGTATGCAGACTGTACACAGACTGTATGCAGACTGTACACAGACTGTATGCAGACTGTATGCAGACTGTACACAGACTGTATGCAGACTGTACACAGACTGTACGCAGACTGTACACAGACTGTATGCAGACTGTATGCAGACTGTACACAGACTGTATGCAGACTGTATGCAGACTGTACACAGACTGTATGCAGACTGTACACTGTGGATTCACTGTGGATTCACGTGGTTCCACACTGTGGATTCACGTGGTTCCACACTGTGGATTCACGTGGTTCCACACTGTGGATTCACGTGGTTCCACACTGTGGATTCACTGTGGATTCACGTGGTTCCACACTGTGGATTCACTGTGGATCCACGTGGTTCCACACTGTGAATTCACTTTGGATTCACGTGGTTCCACACTGTGGATTCACTTTTTTGACCGAAGTTCACGTTGCGAGATTTTTAAAAAACAATTTCAGTAATATTATTTGTTTTAACGTAATAATTTTTCAATCCTCAATTTTCTTTTACAATGGACAATGCCAGGAAAAGGCGGACATTATCTAATAGGGTTCCATGAAGCTTGCTAGCGCCTAGAAGTAAGCATAGTGCCAGGGAAAAGGGGATACCTTCAAACAGGGATCCCGCCACCTATACCCACCTATACCACCTATACCACACAGACTGTACGCAGACTGTATGCAGACTGTATGCAGACTGTACACAGACTGTATGCAGACTGTACACAGACTGTATGCAGGCTGTACACAGACTGTATGCAGACTGCATGCAGACTGTACACAGACTGTACACAGAATCCACAGTGAATTCACAGTGTGGAACCACGTGGATCCACAGTGAATCCACAGTGTGGAACCACGTGAATCCACAGTGAATCCACAGTGTGGAACCACGTGAAACCACAGTGTGGAACCACGTGAATCCACAGTGTGGAACCACGTGAATCCACAGTGAATCCACAGTGTACAGTCTGCATACAGTCTGTGTACAGTCTGCATACAGTCTGCATACAGTCTGTGTACAGTCTGCATACAGTCTGCATACAGTCTGTGTACAGTCTGCGTACAGTCTGTGTACAGTCTGCATACAGTCTGTGTACAGTCTGCATACAGTCTGCATACAGTCCAACATGCGCATCCACATTTCGAAACATTAATTATCCAGCGTTTTCAAAAGAAAATTGGCGTCAAAACTTGATTCTGTTTTTGCTTATGAAGAATCCTTGTCTTCTTTTCCAATGATTGTTTCCAAAAGTTGACGGCGAATCTACGGCAGAGCTGAAACAGTCTGCGTACAGCCTGCATACAGTCTGCATACAGTCTGCATACAGTCTGTGTACAGTCTGCATACAGTCTGCATACAGTCTGCGTACAGTCTGCGTACAGTCTGCATACAGTCTGCATACAGTCTGCATACAGTCTGCATACAGTATCAGTCTGTGTGTGGAACCACGTGAATCCACAGTGTGGATCCACGTGAATCCACAGTGTGGAACCACGTGAATCCACAGTGTGGAACCACGTGAATCCACAGTGTGGAACCACGTGAATCCACAGCGTGGATTCACAGTGAATCCACGTGAATCCACAGTGAATCCACAGTGTGGAACCACGTGAATCCACAGTGAATCCACAGTGCAGACTGTACACAGACTGTATGCAGACTGTATGCAGACTGTACACAGACTGTATGCAGACTGTACACAGACTGTACGCAGACTGTACACAGACTGTATGCAGACTGTATGCAGACTGTACACAGACTGTATGCAGACTGTATGCAGACTGTACACAGACTGTATGCAGACTGTACACTGTGGATTCACTGTGGATTCACGTGGTTCCACACTGTGGATTCACGTGGTTCCACACTGTGGATTCACGTGGTTCCACACTGTGGATTCACGTGGTTCCACACTGTGGATTCACGTGGTTCCACACTGTGGATTCACGTGGTTCCACACTGTGGATTCACTGTGGATTCACGTGGTTCCACACTGTGGATTCACTGTGGATCCACGTGGTTCCACACTGTGAATTCACTGTGTATTCACGTGGTTCCACACTGTGGATTCACTTTTTTGACCGAAGTTCACGTTGCGAGATTTTTAAAAAACAATTTCAGTAATATTATTTGTTTTAACGTAATAATTTTTCAATCCTCAATTTTCTTTTACAATGGACAATGCCAGGAAAAGGCGGACATTATCTAATAGGGTTCCATGAAGCTTGCTAGCGCCTAGAAGTAAGCATAGTGCCAGGGAAAAGGGGATACCTTCAAACAGGGATCCCGCCACCTATACCCACCTATACCACCTATACCACACAGACTGTACGCAGACTGTATGCAGACTGTATGCAGACTGTACACAGACTGTATGCAGACTGTACACAGACTGTATGCAGGCTGTACACAGACTGTATGCAGACTGCATGCAGACTGTACACAGACTGTACACAGAATCCACAGTGAATTCACAGTGTGGAACCACGTGGATCCACAGTGAATCCACAGTGTGGAACCACGTGAATCCACAGTGTGGAACCACGTGAATCCACAGTGAATCCACAGTGTACAGTCTGCATACAGTCTGTGTACAGTCTGCATACAGTCTGCATACAGTCTGTGTACAGTCTGCATACAGTCTGCATACAGTCTGTGTACAGTCTGCGTACAGTCTGTGTACAGTCTGCATACAGTCTGTGTACAGTCTGCATACAGTCTGCATACAGTCCAACATGCGCATCCACATTTCGAAACATTAATTATCCAGCGTTTTCAAAAGAAAATTGGCGTCAAAACTTGATTCTGTTTTTGCTTATGAAGAATCCTTGTCTTCTTTTCCAATGATTGTTTCCAAAAGTTGACGGCGAATCTACGGCAGAGCTGAAACAGTCTGCGTACAGCCTGCATACAGTCTGCATACAGTCTGCATACAGTCTGTGTACAGTCTGCATACAGTCTGCATACAGTCTGCGTACAGTCTGCGTACAGTCTGCATACAGTCTGCATACAGTCTGCATACAGTCTGCATACAGTATCAGTCTGTGTGTGGAACCACGTGAATCCACAGTGTGGAACCACGTGAATCCACAGTGTGGATCCACGTGAATCCACAGTGTGGAACCACGTGAATCCACAGTGTGGAACCACGTGAATCCACAGTGTGGAACCACGTGAATCCACAGTGTGGAACCACGTGAATCCACAGTGTGGAACCACGTGAATCCACAGCGTGGATTCACAGTGAATCCACGTGAATCCACAGTGAATCCACAGTGTGGAACCACGTGAATCCACAGTGAATCCACAGTGTGGAACCACGTGGATCCACAGTGAATCCACAGTGAATCCACAGTCAATAATAAATGGAAAACTTCAAATTGAAAAATTGAAATCCACGTGAATCCACAGTGTGGATCCACAGTGAATCCACAGTGAATCCACAGTGTGGAACCACGTGAATCCACAGTGTGGAACCACGTGAATCCAAAGTGTGGAACCACGTGAATCCACAGTGTGGAACCACGTGAATCACACGTGGTTCCACGTGGTTCCACACTGTACACAGACTGTATGCAGTCTGTACACAGACTGTACACAGACTGTATGCAGACTGTATGCAGACTGTATGCAGTCTGTACACAGACTGTACGCAGACTGTATGCAGACTGTATGCAGACTGTATGCAGACTGTATGCAGACTGTATGCAGACTGTTAGCAGACTGTACACAGACTGTACGCAGACTGTATGCAGACTGTATGCAGACTGTATGCAGACTGTATGCAGACTGTATGCAGACTGTATGCAGACTGTACACAGACTGTACACAGACTGTACACAGACTGTATGCAGACTGTATGCAGACTGTATGCAGACTGTATGCAGACTGTATGCAGACTGTATGCAGACTGTATGCAGACTGTATGCAGACTGTATGCAGACTGTACGCAGACTGTACGCAGACTGTACGCAGACTGTATGCAGACTGTATGCAGACTGTATGCAGACTGTATGCAGGCTGTACGCAGACTGTTTCAGCTCTGCCGTAGATTCGCCGTCAACTTTTGGAAACAATCATTGGAAAAGAAGACAAGGATTCTTCATAAGCAAAAACAGAATCAAGTTTTGACGCCTATTTTCTTTTGAAAACGCTGGATAATTAATGTTTCGAAATGTGGATGCGCATGTTGCACGGATTCTCATCTCACAACCGAATATGATGATACTTGACATGTTGTGAGCGTTCCCAATCCACGTGAATCCACAGTGTGGAAAAATTAAAAATATAAGAAGGGTGATATTTCAAGAGTTTTTGTTTGGGAATTTTGTTTTTTAATTCCTGAGTCTCAAAACTCTTGAAATATCATCCTTCTTATATCAATAAACAATATTAAATATTCAATTTTCAATTTAAAATTTAAAATTTTTGGTTTTAATTTGAAGTTTTCCATTCATTATTGACTGTGGATTCACTGTGGATTCACTGTGGATCTACGTGGTTCCACACTGTGGATTCACTGTGGATCCACGTGGTTCCACACTGTGAATTCACTGTGGATTCACGTGGTTCCACACTGTGGATTCACTTTTTTGACCGAAGTTCACGTTGCGAGATTTTTAAAAAACAATTTCAGTAATTTTATTTGTTTTAACGTAATAATTTTTCATTCCTCAATTTTCTTTTACAATGGACAATGCCAGGAAAAGGCGGACATTATCTAACAGGGTTCCATGAAGCTTGCTCGCGCCTAGAAGTAAGCATAGTGCCAGGGAAAAGGGGATACCTTCAAACAGGGATCCCGCCACCTATACCCACCTATACCCACCTATACCCACCTATACCACACAGACTGTATGCAGTCTGTACACAGACTGTACACAGACTGTATGCAGACTGTATGCAGACTGTACGCAGACTGTATGCAGACTGTATGCAGACTGTACACAGACTGTATGCAGACTGTATGCAGACTGTACGCAGACTGTACACAGACTGTATGCAGACTGTATGCAGACTGTACACAGACTGTATGCAGACTGTATGCATACTGTATGCAGACTGTACACAGACTGTATGCAGACTGTATGCAGACTGTATGCAGACTGTACACAGACTGTATGCAGACTGTATGCAGACTGTACGCAGACTGTACACAGACTGTATGCAGACTGTATGCAGACTGCACACAGACTGTATGCAGACTGTATGCAGACTGTACGCAGACTGTACACAGACTGTATGCAGACTGTACACAGACTGTATGCAGACTTTATGCATACTGTATGCAGACTGTACACAGACTGTATGCAGACTGTATGCAGACTGTACGCAGACTGTACACAGACTGTATGCAGACTGTATGCAGACTGTACACAGACTGTATGCAGACTGTATGCATACTGTATGCAGACTGTATGCAGACTGTATGCAGACTGTATGCAGACTGTATGCAGACTGTATGCAGGCTGTACGTAGACTGTTTCAGCTCTGCCGTAGATTCGCCGTCAACTTTTGGAAACAATCATTGGGAAAGAAGACAAGGATTCTTCATAAGCAAAAACAGAATCAAGTTTTGACGCCAATTTTCTTTTGAAAACGCTGGATAATAAATTTTTCGAAATGTGGATGCGCATGTTGCACGGATTCTCATCTCACAACCGAATATGATGATACTTGACATGTTGTGAGCGCTCCCAATGCACGTGGTTCCACACTGTGGATTCACGTGGTTCCACACTGTAGATTCACGTGGATCCACACTGTGGATTCACGTGGTTCCACACTGTGGATTCACGTGGTTCCACACTGTGGATCCACGTGGTTCCACACTGTAGATTCACGTGGATCCACACTGTGGATTCACGTGGTTCCACACTGTGGATCCACGTGGATCCACACTGTGGATTCACGTGGTTCCACACTGTGGATTCACGTGGATTCACACTGTGAATTCACGTGGATCCACACTGTGGATTCACTGTGGATCCACACTGTGGATTCACGTGGTTCCACTCTGTGGATCCACACTGTGGATTCACGTGGATCCACACTGTGGACTCACGTGGTTCCACACTGTGGATTCACGGTGATTCACACTGTGGATTCACGTGGTTCCACACTGTGGATTCACGTGGTTCCACCCTGTGGATCCACACTGTGGATTCACGTGGATCCACACTGTGGATTCACGTGGTTCCACACTGTGGATTCACGTGGTTCCACACTGTGGATTCACGTGGTTCCACACTGTGGATCCACGTGGTTCCACACTGTGAATTCACGTGGATCCACACTGTGGTTTCACTGTGGATCCACACTGTGGATTCACGGTGTTCCACACTGTGGATTCACGTGGTTCCACACTGTGGATTCACGTGGTTCCACACTGTGAATTCACTGTGGATTCACTGTGGATCCACTGTGGATCCACGTGGTTCCACACTGTGGATTCACTGTGGATCCACGTGGTTCCACACTGTGGATTCACTGTGGATCCACGTGGTTCCACACTGTGGATTCACGTGGTTCCACACTGTGGATCCACGTGGTTCCACACTGTAGATTCACGTGGATCCACACTGTGGATTCACGTGGTTCCACACTGTGGATCCACGTGGATCCACACTGTGGATTCACGTGGTTCCACACTGTGGATTCACGTGGATTCACACTGTGAATTCACGTGGATCCACACTGTGGATTCACTGTGGATCCACACTGTGGATTCACGTGGTTCCACTCTGTGGATCCACACTGTGGATTCACGTGGATCCACACTGTGGATTCACGTGGTTCCACACTGTGGATTCACGTGGATTCACACTGTGAATTCACGTGGATCCACACTGTGGATTCACTGTGGATCCACACTGTGGATTCACGTGGTTCCACCCTGTGGATCCACACTGTGGATTCACGTGGATCCACACTGTGGACTCACGTGGTTCCACACTGTGGATTCACGGTGATTCACACTGTGGATTCACGTGGTTCCACACTGTGGATTCACGTGGTTCCACCCTGTGGATCCACACTGTGGATTCACGTGGATCCACACTGTGGATTCACGTGGTTCCACACTGTGGATTCACGTGGTTCCACACTGTGGATTCACGTGGTTCCACACTGTGGATTCACGTGGTTCCACACTGTGGATCCACGTGGTTCCACACTGTGAATTCACGTGGATCCACACTGTGGATTCACTGTGGATCCACACTGTGGATTCACGGTGTTCCACACTGTGGATTCACGTGGTTCCACACTGTGGATTCACGTGGTTCCACACTGTGGATCCACGTGGTTCCACACTGTGAATTCACGTGGATCCACACTGTGGATTCACTGTGGATCCACACTGTGGATTCACGGTGTTCCACACTGTGGATTCACGTGGTTCCACACTGTGGATTCACGTGGTTCCACACTGTGAATTCACTGTGGATTCACTGTGGATCCACTGTGGATCCACGTGGTTCCACACTGTGGATTCACTGTGGATCCACGTGGTTCCACACTGTGGATTCACTGTGGATCTACGTGGTTCCACACTGTGGATTCACTTTTTTGACCGAAGTTCACGTTGCGAGATTTTTAAAAAACAATTTCAGTAATTTTATTTGTTCTAACGTAATAATTTTTCATTCCTCAATTTTCTTTTACAATGGACAATGCCAGGAAAAGGCGGACATTATCTAACAGGGTTCCAGGAAGCTTGCTAGCGCCTAGAAGTAAGCATAGTGCCAGGGAAAAGGGGATACCTTCAAACAGGGACCACCTATACTCACCTATACCCACCTATACCCACCTATACCACACAGACTGTACGCAGACTGTATGCAGACTGTACACAGACTGTATGCAGACTGTATGCAGACTGTACGCAGACTGTACACAGACTGTATGCAGACTGTATGCAGACTGTACACAGACTGTATGCAGACTGTATGCATACTGTATGCAGACTGTACACAGACTGTATGCAGACTGTATGCAGACTGTATGCAGACTGTACGCAGACTGTACACAGACTGTATGCAGACTGTTTGCAGACTGCACACAGACTGTATGCAGACTGTATGCAGACTGTACGCAGACTGTACACAGACTGTATGCAGACTGTATGCAGACTGTACACAGACTGTATGCAGACTTTATGCATACTGTATGCAGACTGTACGCAGACTGTACACAGACTGTACACAGACTGTATGCAGACTGTATGCATACTGTATGCAGACTGTACACAGACTGTATGCAGACTGTATGCATACTGTATGCAGACTGTACACAGACTGTATGCAGACTGTATGCAGTCTGTACACAGACTGTACGCAGACTGTATGCAGACTGTATGCAGACTGTATGCAGACTGTACACAGACTGTATGCAGACTGTACACAGACTGTATGCAGGCTGTACACAGACTGTATGCAGACTGCATGCAGACTGTACACAAACTGTACACAGACTGTATGCAGACTGTATGCAGACTGCATGAAGACTGTACACAGACTGTATGCAGACTGTATGGTATTATAAAGAAAAAGATCAACATTTGATGCGAAATTTTTATATCTTTCGTTTGATAGTATATAGTCTGATTATAGTCTGAATGGATTCTATTTTTTTTCAAGAAAGTTATGCCCAAAAAACCGTCGGCCCGTGTCGGCCCGTATGACAAGTATGCGTTCAACCATTTTAAGCTTAATGTTCTTCATCTTTCTGTTGGCTTTCAAAACAAATTGCAAGGAAAACATGAACAAGCTTTGCAAAAAAAGCTGTTGAACACAGTACAAAAACTGAAAAAAAATGTATCGATACGCTCGAGCAATCGGAAAGGAAAAGTTTGCCTGATGGAGAAGACTCAATGTTGGGCGAAACATATTTTCAGTTGACAAGCGGTGTATTGAGCCACATAAATGTCACGATTGTTCACTTCTGCAAACAAAGGTCGACCATCTTTTATTCTCTTTTTGGAGGACGAGATAAAATCAAACACGCATTTCTTCATTGTTTGAAGTTTAATCATTTTTCAACAATTATTGAATAGCCAAAACGTTCATTTTTCAATTCAAAATACAAAAAAGAGATCATTTGAATGAGACCATACATTACAAATTGAGATATGGTAATCAAAATTCAAGAATACGTATAGTGTTTAAAAGTGTCGAATAAATAGAGTGATCATGGCCAGAAGTTTACAAATATGATTTCGAATATTTTTTCTTGCGTTCCTCTCTTGGTATCTTTTTGAGTCGAGCATTTGGGTTAGCAAGAAACGAAAAAAGTTTGAAGTACTTCCAGCTTTCGTTGAGGTCGTCCTTTAAGCTGCCGTCACGTCGGATGTGGTGCTGCAAAAATTAGGTGTCTAGTATGAAACAAATTATTTTTACGTAAAGATGAATAAAACTTACTCCAGGATCCTCCATGGTGTAGTCATTGATTGCGTACTTGCAGTCGAACAGCAAACATAACTCCAACCACTTTTCGGCGACTTCGATTGCTAAAAATAAGTAAATTGAGGAACTTAAGAGCTGAAAACGAAAAAAACCAGTTTATGCGCCATTTTCATATTCCAAACTGTCAAAATTAAGAACAACTTACGTTCAAAAGTGCGTACAAAACGGCTGTTGAGACTTTCCGTGCGGAATTTGATAGAAGACGGAAAAAAAACGTCTCTAAAATCTACAGTAAACTGCAATAACCCTACCGCCTCGTCAGGTCCAATATCGCTCAATTCACGAACCTCCCACAAAATATGACAATAACTTCCAATTTGTTTTATCAACTCCACCTCGATTTCTTCAATCCAAACTTTGTTTTGAGTTGTCATAGCTTAGACCTAAAATTACAGAATTAGGTTAAATGCTTCGAAGCATTGCTAGAATGAGGTATAATTGCCAAGATTAACCGTGTAAAGTGAGAAGGTGCAAAGCAATAGTTGAGATTCAAGCTTTTTTTTAATAACTTAAAATGAAAAGAAGAAAAAAAAAGTGAAATCGGAAGCAATGACAACTGAAAAGAAAACAAAGAATTATTCTCACGAAATAGTAGAACCTGTCGATGATGAAAACGCAACTTTGTTCTTGCTGCCACTTCCGTTCGGGGGTGTAGACGATACTCGGCAAAGACAAAGCTGCAATAGATAATTATATTTTTTGGTTTCTGCAGAGAACCTCAATATCAACACTGTATAGCCCTTATAAGATATTCTTCAGTTTCTGGAAGGAAGATAATGTATACCATGAACCGTTGGTACTGATATGTGTAAAGTTTGCTCTATTAATTCTCATTCAACAAAACCAGCGGAAAAGACTGTAGACCGAGGGAAAACAATCTTAACCACTCATTCAGTTGAAATAGAGAAAAAAGCTTCAGTTTGCCACATGTTGTAATGAATTTGGTCATGTAGTTGGGATCCTGGCATTTAATTTCAATAAGAAAACTTTTGGAAACTCGGAACCCACAACTTGAGGCAAGAACAGCAAAGTGAGCCTATTCGAAGAAAAATCCTAGCTGTTATTTATCTGTTGCTAACCACATCCACATTGCATGTCATTGCTATGTCTTCTTGTAGTGTTCTATCTGAAACATAAATCACTTCAATATACGTATTTCGGAATGGCAATCATTTCACGTATCATTAAATATTTGAAGCGATAAATTGAAATTTCACGTTTGAAGGAGAACCAAGAGGAAAAACGCAGACAAGGTGCATGAAAACGAGGTTGCTATAGAAGATATCTAACAGATTTGAAATGACAAAACAGTGTTCACCGTTACACAACATCTGTGACAGTTCAATTCCTGGCTTTCTATCGCTTCTTTTTACTCGAAAACACTTTGTCCTGCATTATGAAGTAGCCTTTTCTGATCTGTAAATTCGCTCACCATTGACAATCCTAGGCTTTTATCGAATATTTTATTTTCATCAACTGTCTAATATCCTCATATTTGATTGTCAGAAAAGGGTCCGTGGAACACGCGCATCTTAGTAGAAAGATGACGTAGATGACAGCAACTTAATCTTGGTCTATTTTTATAGGGCTTTCTTTTCTTTAATCTTCTGATGTTGCAATATTGTTCACAAATCAACGATAGAGCTGCAATACAAATTTCAATTATTCAAGCTTTTGTGATCTCAAAAACATACCGCATCTATTAAAAGATTATTCTGTTGAAAGTTCTGCCCTTTTCGTCGCAAACATCAGGATCTATGATTACGAACTTTGCTTTTAGACCATCACATCTAGAAGAAGATACTCCAGGAGAATCGATTGTAGTCATGACAGTTTCTTGTTGAATCCAACTCGAGGTCTTAGAGTCCTTCTTCTTTCCTGCAAAAAATTCAATAGAAAAAGGATAAATGTGCACTGTACATTAGCAACGGGACCCTCTTTCTGCCGCTACCAGACCCCTTTTCATTGTATGACTGGCAACCCAAATGAGAGAGACACGTGTCATTCCGCTGCCTACCAAACTGAGAAATTTCTGCATCTCAATAGGAACGGATGTTTCATATGATAGCTTTTTTTGAATAGAATTAATTTCTATTTCAGAATTTTTCCCACTTTGAGAAGGCGTGCAATTGTGAACTGTTCAACGACATTTGTTTTGCTCTGGTAACTAACTCACCATTGAGATTCCATAGTTTCCTATCGGTTCCATGCCAACGAACATTCAACAGAAAATGCCCTTCATATTTTCATCTAGTAAAATCGTCTGAATAGCTGCTGGTGGGAGTTGAATCTGAAAATGTCAGTTGGTTTACGAAGAACCGATGACAACAGCTCCATTTATCTTACCTATGTTTTTTTTTGGCTTGCCAATTGCTGAGAACACGTGACAGCTCTTCA
The DNA here is from genome assembly GCA_963572265.1 of Caenorhabditis doughertyi. Classification (NCBI taxonomy): domain Eukaryota; kingdom Metazoa; phylum Nematoda; class Chromadorea; order Rhabditida; family Rhabditidae; genus Caenorhabditis; species Caenorhabditis doughertyi. Next base: position 28,830,931 of record OY751558.1, on the reverse strand, counting down.
TTGACATAATATTTGGCTTATTTTGATAATTGTGTCACGTTGAATCGAAACATGGGCTTCATCGCTGCATTGAAAACGTCAACAACAGTCGAATATCACCATATTCGGAATGTGAGAGAGGATTCCGTGTAACATACGCATCCACATTTTGAAGCATTAATTATCCAGGGTTTTCAAAAGAAAACTGATGTAAGCGAGATGAAGTTGTTCATTGCTCCAGAAGGATCCTCGTTCATTGAACTTTCGTCTCGAATTATTAATTTCAAATGTTGACGGCGAATCAAGAACAAAGCTGCAAAACAAATTTCATTTATTCTATCTTCTGGTAACTCAAACACTTACCGCATTCGTCGCCAGTTTGAAAGCTTCAGCATACAGCTCCTGGCCTCAGATTTTGATTCATTACTCGGGTTTTATAGTGGTCTTGATGTTTCGTGTTTCATCCAATCTGTCTCTCTGGGGTCCATGTTCTTTCCTACAAAAAGTTCTATTGAAAAGGGATAAATTGAAGACGAATGGTTTGTTGACCGACACAGAAAAATTCAGATTGCTGAATCCACGAAAACTGTCTGAAGATCTTTCTAGCGAATGTCTATAGTTCCCGCTCAAAAACTCTCTAAAGAGGAAAATTGAAACGAAAAGTAGAGACATGTGCACTGGATTACATTAGTAACGACCGCCTTCGCATCGCTACTACATTCTTTTTTTTTGTGTAGCTGGTAGCCGAAGAGAAAAATTCCATATCATTTGCGAAAAAATAGTTTTTTTCGAACAGAGTTTACTTCTATTTCAGGAGTTTTCACATGGGAAATTGGCTTGACCGTTCAGCGGCATTTGTTCTGCTTCGGTAACGTACTCACCATCAAAATTCCATTGTTTCATATCGGTTCCATGCCATCTAACATCCAACATACAGTGCCTTTAATGTCAAGACACTCGTTTGAATAGTTTCTTGTGGGAGTCGAATCTGAAAATGTCAGTTGGTTTCCAAAAAACGAATGATAAAATCTTTGATTTATCTCACCTATTTTTCCAACTTGCCAACTGTTGACGACACGTGGCACGTAGGATTGAAATATGGACTTCATCGCTGAATTGGGAACGTTTAAAACGTGCCTAATATCCTCTTATTTGATTGTCAAAGGGGAGTCCGAGAAACATGCGCATTCACACCTCGAAATCATAATTTTCCAACGTTGACAAAAGAAAAATGGCGTAAATGACTCGATTCTGCTCATTGCTTATCCTCCTTTATTCCTCGTTTAATCCTCGTTTATTTAGCGTTCGTTTCCAATTATTGTTTCCGAATGCTGACGGCGAATCGACGGCAGAGCTGAAAAACATATTTTCTTTATTGTATTCTCTCTAAATTAAAACACTTACCGCATATTCTTAGCATACAGCTCCTGGCTTCAATTCATCATTCGGGTTTTAATTTGGTTCTTTCAATCGATCCGCCTTTTCTAGCGTTTTTATTTATTCCTGCAAAAAATTAAATGAAAAAATCATATATGAAAGATGAATTATATATCATTCGACGCAGAAAAAAATCTAGTTAACAAGTTTCCAAAGAAAAATTAAAAAATCTCATTCGAGAAGCTTTAAAATCGTCCCACAAAAAATCACGAGAAAGAAAAAAAAGTGAGACGCAGAAAAATGTGCGCAGGAGCGCGTTTGCAGCGGGCCTCCCTCTTCTGCCGCGACTGCACTTTTCTCCATTGAACAACTGTTAACACTGCGGGAGGTGACATATGCCCTCTCGTTGTGTTCAAAATTGAGATATTAGTTTAGAAAAAAAAAGGAAAGGCGTTAAATGAATGCATCGCAAGGGAAGCACATTTCAAACATTTTAAACTTTTGAAGAAGAAAATTTATTACGAAAACCTAATTCATTAAAAAAAAAGAAACACATAGTCTTTTAAAGTGTTAACTATAACTTCAATTTTGATTGTTTGCGATACATAATTGCATTGTTGTTTGTAAGGTTAATTATGAAATGACTGATTGAGAATGCCAATTTTTTTCCAATCGCTACATAACTTTCAGAATTTAAAGTTTGAAAGCTGTGACAATTTCGCAATTTTTCGAAAATTATGCTTTCGAGAAGTTATTGTTCATTTGTGAAAAATCGGAAATTTTTCCTCTTGTTTCCTCGTCTATGTTCTTGCTGTTGCTTTAAAAAAGGTTTTGTCCTTTTTATAGTTCGCAGTGAGTTGTCTAGTGAATATTATAGGGAATACAATGATTAAAGTTGAACACAAATTCGGTAGTATAGATTCCATTGCTGCAGAGCTAAAAAGACAAAATCCTGTTTAAAACAACTGCAAGAACATAGAAGAGGAGAGATACAACGGGAAAAATAGAGGTTGACAAAAGGAGACAACAAAGGAGAGGAAGTGGAACTAACAAAGGCAGAACGTTTGCGTTGACATAGACGTTCTGTACTTTCAAAAAGTGATAACTTCAAAACCAGCAATTTCAATTTGAACTTTAGAGCAATTATTCGTCGGCTTCAAAGATGAGTCAGTTGGAACCTCAACAAACGCAGAAATTTGAACGAGGGCAGATTTGTTTTTAGAAACTTCATTTTGTTATTCGCTTTCAATGCAATTCGCAGGAGCCTCTAAAACGCGACAAATTGAATTTTATCTGAATAACTCATTACTTGATTTTGCTCAATTTGTCATTTCAGTAGAACATGTTTTGCATTTTTCCATAATCTTTCTTTATTCTTGATACTCAATAATTACAATAATTCGGATTCATTTTTCTACCATTTCCTGTTTCTATGATTATCCAGGGCCGCGCGAACGCAGCCCCGTTACGCAAAAATTAAGCTGTTGGCGAATCTCAACTCGAGACTGCCACACGGGTCAGCCCACCCAAAAGTGCAATGGGTAGGCCTCGCCATGGGGATTCCGTCTTCATGATCACGAAATACCCCCAGCCAGGTAAGTTTATGAGTTTTAGGATTCCGAGACTAATGCTAACGTATGTACGGACATCGGACGACTTCCGCGGGCCGCTATGCTTTCAATGGGGGTGGGCGGAGTCACGGCAGAAAGAGGGTGTTTGGTGGCAATTGCGCTCTAGTGAACGTTTGCTGCGTCTTGTTCCGTTTTTTCTCTCGCAGTTTTTCAACTGGCAATATTACAGGTTCTGGGAGAAATTTTAAAAATCCTTTTAGGATATTTGAATACTAGATTTTTTTCTACGTTGAACCATATAGAATTCACCTTATTTTTTCTTGAAATTCTTCCTTCCTTACATAAAGGAAACAATTGTCGCGGAATGGATCACAAAGATTGCTTCCAACACCAGTAATCCGTTGCGATTCTGTTATCATTATCGTTCGATGACCGAACTATGAAAGATATTTGAAAATATCTGAAATGGTTCCTGGAGTTTTCACAAAGAAACATGCTAACAAAGTGAAAAACCAATTTCAGCAATGACCGCCTACAACAATAGAAAAAATAAGATGTTCAGAACGCTCATTGGATTATGTTAATAAAGAGATAGACGTTTCGATTTTTGAGAACATGCAATTGACGAGATCTTTTGCTATAAATACAGTTACAAGTATTTAGAAATGACTGAATTTCGAGAATGTCGCAGTGAATCCCATTTCTCAATTTTACCTGAATAAGTGGTCAAGTCTGTTTTCATTTGGTTTTCCATGCTTACAATCGTCTCTGCTCGTTTTGGTGGATGAGAGGAGAATCGGCAACTGTTTCTTTCCTTTATTGAATGTTGTGAATATGTTGATGCTCAAGAAGCTATGAAAAATCCTAATGATTGTTCAGAATTCTATTGTGATCCCAATTTCAGGCTTGAATAGATTGTGTTAATGACCAACATTATGCAATCAAGAAACCGAGTGAAGGCGACTTGTACATTTGAAACTTCAGAAATCAAATCTAACTCTTTTTAGCCGGCATTGTTATAATTTATTCCTGATAACAACACAGCTTCAAGTCAATTCTTGAAATTATAAAAACATTGCAGATGGAGTCATTATGATACCTTTAATAGAGAACTTATTGGAGTAAAAAAACATAAAACAGAAACAGCTTTAGGAGCTACGTTCTAGCGGGCAATTTTCAAGAAACCCGATGAAAAAGTTCCTATTCTTTTGATAGACTGGAACCAATAGGTAAAGAAGCGCTGTGTCAACTTTTCCATTTGTTCTGTTAGAAATTTATGATGCTTGTCATTGCGAAGTGTTACACTTGCTCCAAATTCTTGCTTATTCCCTGAATGCCTTTTCTCGTGCCTTTCACTTCCAATTTTTGCTTTGAATTCTCTAGTCATTTCTCTGGGGAAGACGGAAAAGAACATAAATCTGCACGAAACGAAAACGATATTTAAAATTGCCTGACAGATGTTCGTAAGCACCCATTTGAAATGTGCCAGATGTCTTCCTGGAATATGGCAAAGCTTAGAATGTGTCAGATGCCAAACATCTGGCGAAACGCTTTTTCTGAGGAAATAGAGGCATCTTTCTTTTCCTTCTTCATTTATTTTATTTGTTATACTAACCACATTCTACTGCGGTTGGTATTGGTTTTTTTCTGATGTTTTAGTGAGAAAGGAGTTTCATATGCTCCTAAATAGTAACCGAAGAATACTCATAAGTTCCTAAATGAATAATAGTACAATAAATAAATGACCACCAGGCTTTCGTAATCGTTGTTACAAGTTCTTTTCTTCTTTTCCCAGAAGCACCCTGTCATTCATTTCATATTTATTTCTTGCTCCATATTTCCAATCTTTTTCCGTAAAAAAAAGAAAAAAATTCAAAAAAACGGAAACGACATTCGTAATCCACTCACGCCTAGGGGCTGTCTGCTCACAAATGTCCCTTTCTTCTTTTCTGCCCCTCTTCAAATTTCGTTTTCTTCTTGAATGTTCTGGATGGCAAGTAATTTGCGAAAAAACGTCGTTTCGGATGCTTCTTTTTCCCCATTCTCACACTTGAACGACTTCTGTCTATCTTTTCTTTTTCTTATTCTCACCCTATTTTTTGCTGCTTTCGTATTCGTTTTTCTCTCTGGATTTCATGCAAAAGTAAATCGAACTTAGGTTTGTGAATATGAGTTACATAGATGATGCTCATAAAATTCCAATACAATAATATGAATTGAAGGTTACCAGGATCATCACAAAGTAGTACACCTTCCATTAAAAAAAAAAAACAAAAAAGTAGATTTGGTGAACAAAATTTGTTTTGTTTTCTTCTGAACTCTTATTAAAAACTAATCAACCGCAATAAGAAAGAACTCCAGTCCCTTTTTTTAATTTCTTTATAGCTCACAGTAAACAGTTTTTAATTAAACTAAACGTTAACTGAACCTAAAAATTTAAATGGACACTTATTCATTTGAAGTTTTTTACCTTGTTTCATAGTTTTCATTTTTCCCGACGGAATTCTATCTTTCACTTTTCCTCATTTTTTCCCAATTTTCCAATTCTGTTCTGAAGCAGCAAAGAAAAGAAGAGCAAAAACTGAACAAAACGAAAAACACATTCGTAATCCACTCAATCTCATGTGCCGTCTTCTTGTAAGTACCCATTTGTTCCCTTTTCTGCCTCTTTTCAATTTTAATTTCCTGTTAGAAGGTTTTAGATGGGACGCGCTCTAAGGAAAAAAGAGCCGACAGAAAAAAAAGCCATTTCTTTTTTCTCATCCTAGCACTTGAACGACACTTCTTGCTCTTTTTTCTATCTTTGTCATACTCACAACATCTTTCTGCCTTTTTCATTTGTTTATTTTTCTCTGGCCTCAGAAAAAAGCTTTCGGTGCCAATCTTTCTGGAACTTTTTGTTAGAAACCCATTAACGTTTGTTAGTGTTCAACTTGCTCCAGGTTCTGTTTTCTTCCTTTTTTCTGTCAACTTTTTTTGTGGAAAAGGCGAAGAAAAGAACAGGAATTTGAATATAACAAAAACGACTTTTGTTATCCCCTTACGCATATGTGCCGTCTTTTTGTGAGTACCCATTTGTTCCCTTTTCTGCGTCTCTTCAATTCCAATCTCCCGTTAAAAAATTTTGGATGGGACGTCTCTGAGAAAAGAAGAGCCGTCAGAAAAAAACCCGTTTTTTTCTCATCCAAGCACTTGAACGACTCTTCTTTCTTTCTTCTTTCTTTATCATGCTCACGACATCTTGCTGCATTTTTATTTCTTCTTTTCTCTCTGACTTCAGAGTAAGAAATTTCAAACCTATACTCATCGAAGTGAGCTAGATGATATTTATTTTATTTATTCATTTTAAATTATATGTGCTTTATTTTAGTTGAAACTCCCAATAAAATAGGATTTTGCTATCACGAGATAATTCATTTTCACGTTGAATTGACATTGGAAACAAGCAGGTTCCCTATTAGGAAACAACACAAAACAAAAAATGATACAAATTCAAATGTTTTTGAACTTTGAGTCTGTTTCGGGCCAATTCTTCAATAGGTTTTGTTAAACACCCATTACGTTTGATAACATCCAACTTGCACCAAGTTCTTTTTCTTTCCTCAAAGGTCTCAATTTTTGCTTCCACCTTCCTATTTCACACTCACAACACTTTTTATCGATTTTTGAATTCATTTTTGTTTCTAGTTTAAAAAAAACGAACCTCAACCTAGACTTTTAGATATGAGCGGGATTAGATTCATAAATGCTTCATAAAATGAAGAGAACTCACACTGAGCCGACTTTAGTTCCTCTTTCTTTGATAATAATTGATAGTTCGAATTGGATTTCGTTTGCCAGATAGTTTTTATACTGATTAGTTGACCATAACGCGCATCCTGCTCTGACTTTTTCCTCAATAGTATTTCGATTTATTAAGGAAGCTTGCTTTCCATTCTTTCCCTGTTTCCTCCAAGTGCTTTATTCATCTTATTAGAAACCCCATTTTCTGACCATATATTTTCTCGAAAAACATTTTTCAGTCATGTCATTCACCTCGTTTCTGCTTCCCCTTCTCATCTTCTTCTGTCTTGCCCAATCCATACCCGTCTCCGATGACGGCCGCGTTCGGAACGCGGCGGACTTCGAAGCCATGGTGAAGAATTCACCAGCCGGGATCAAAACCGGTCACGCTCCACCGGTGGATGAGAAGGAGAAAAAAATGTACGACGTGACCGCAAAGCCGCCAGACATGTCCAACAGGACATGCGAGGAGAAGGTCTTCCACGCCCTCCTGTCAGCTTGCCCCGAGGGATGTTTAACCAAAAGGGAGCACTGTAAGTTTTTCATGAATTTCAGAATGTTGATATTAGTTTTTTGTTATGGGGTTATTCATGTCATGAAAAAATGTTTTTTAAACATTTTTTTTCTTATTCATGAACGTAGAAAAATGTAAAAAAATACAAACTTTTCCCCCATTTTTTTGCATTTTTTTACATTTTTTCGCATTTTTCTACATTTTTTTACATGCGAAAAACAGCTGTGTTTTTGCGAAAAACTACCAAAGGAACGCCGATCGTCGCGAGAACCCGCAGACAAAATGGCATGATGCGCCTTTAAGCGATTACTGTAATTTTTCATGTCGACTTCTGCAGACTGATTTTTTTGCTTTTTTCACCTTTCAAATTGATTTTCTGTCCAAGTACCTGTTAAATTCAAGTTTTTCCCACTCTTTTTAGTGCAGAGCACAATTTATATCAGTTTTTCTTTCATCTTCTCCGATTTTATTCATGTTTTTCAGAAGTTTCGCCGTCGACCGTCGCAGCCCATTGTAAACGAGAACATTTTTCTTTTTCGTGTTAGTTGTAGAAGAAACTATATTTTTCTCTCCGACCAACTTTTCAGGCTCATCATGTATCTTCTGTCGCACTACAACGACATCATTCGATCAGTTTTGTTGCGAACTACGCACAGGATAGTTTGTAATAAAGTGTTAACATAAAATTTATTCTAATGAAGCAAAAAGTGTTTAAGGGCTGATCTTTGTTCTTCAGGAGTCTTGTAAGGATCAGCTACCGTCGTTGTGCCATCGTCAACATCGTGAACATGCAGAGGACCGATCGTGATATTGTGAACTACTGAACACGCAACGATGATACCACGTGACGTTGCAGGGTCTAGCTTGAGCGCTCGTTGGAAAATTTGAAATTTAGACGACAAAATGCCGAATAAATTTTCAATTTTTACACGCGAAGCTGAGATTTTCTCGTTGAAACGAACATTTTCTGAAGTTAAATGCATTCTTCTATAGGGTTGCATAACAGTTTTGCTGAGTCCGAAGCCGTTGTCAGCAAGAACAAACGGCGACATTGCAGTGTTCGAATTCGGCAGAATACGTGTTCCTCCTGTTACTGCAGCGGCCTTTAAAAGCGATGGGAGCGGCCCTTCCGAAAAAAGCTGCGCATCACAATTGACTCCCAACTCCGAAATCTGAATGTAGAGGATGCGATACTTCGAGTCAGAGAGAAAGAGGGAGTTGAACGAATAAAACGTTTTGTAATTGTAGTTCAAGCATCCACTGTGCGGCGGATGCTCACACTCCCAGTGTTTGCCATCCAGCACAGCAAAACATGGCATTCTCATCATATTTCCATGCTTATCCATCTTTTCGAAAAATCCCTTCTGCATTTCATGAATTTCGGAACGAGTTTTTGGGAATTTAATAAACTGTGTGGCGGCGGCAACTAAATCATCGACAATTCCTTTCACAATTCTGCTGATCGATGATTGTGACAGGCCAATTTCACGAGACAGTCCGTTTTGTGTGATTCCTTCTTTCACAAACTTCAGAAAAATGGCCAAGCGAACCGAAGACGAGAATTTCGAACGTGGACTGTGCTGACATAGTTCTAACAACTTAGAAAAAACGTCTGTTTCCACTCCAACTAAGTACTTGATTTCGTCATGCCGCAAAAGGTAGTCAACTTTAGAGCAGAAGAAATTGAAACTGGCTGCTTTTGTGATTTTTAGCGCTTTAGATGTGGAATCCGAAGCAAAAAGCTTTGCAAATGCTAATCCAATAATTTGGTTATTACGAGCGATGAGTGGAAGCTGAATAAAAATTGAAAAATACTTTTTAAGAAATTTCTCTTACGATTTTCCTAATTCTTGCCTTCTTGGAGTCGCTCATTCTGGAAGCAGCAGGCATTTTCTGTTAATACCTAAATTAAATCTCAGTTTTTAAGTAAGTTATTCAATTTAAATATGTATCCAGTATGAAGCTGTATAGTATGTTTTCCATTTCTGAGAAAACTATCCCATTTTCGCTAGCAATTCTTATAAATCATTGGCAGTTGGAAGTTGTGAAAAAAATAGCACTTTAATTTCAAAAACAAAACAACTTTCGAAGAGAAACACATGAAAACCGATGAAATTAAAGAATCACAACGAAAACAAAGGTGAGAAGGACAGTTTTTTGAAAATGAAAATGAACACGAATCGGGAAGAACAACCAGGGAAGTAAAGTTTTAGAGAATATAGAAAACAATCTAAAAATCATTCGAATTGTAAGGTGGGAAACTTGAGAACTGATAGTAGGTGGGGTCGGGGTGTTGCGGGTGAGCCTGCGAACCGGAAGTCGTCGGGCGAATATCTGTTGTGTATTGTGGAGCGTGGAATGGATAAATCACGCTGTGAGGTGGCGGTGGTGGCGCGAAATTGAATGATTGACGACCCATATGGGGTTTTGACCCAATCGATAAAGATTGGATAAAACTGATAACTTCGGCAGAAGCTTTCAACTTTTCTACTTTTGGCCAGTTCTTCACGTGCTCCTGGAAGACTTCGCAAATTCCATCGGAGCAGCCAGTGCTTTCTTCTTCTCCATTCACGGCTTTCATTATTGCTTTTGTGTTTTCCGACAGCTGTTCACTGAAAAAATCGAAAACGTCTCTTCTTCTTTTCGAAACTTTAACATCTGTTTCTTCTTTTGAGAAGGAGCGTTTCGGCGTTTCAAAAACGGTATTCTCATCGCATCCAATTACATACGCGCTGAAAAAAGTGAGTTTAATAAACCATGTTTCAGACTTCTTACTTTTTCACTGCTCTTTTGCTCAGAGCTTCCTTATAAAACTCCATTTCATCAGCGTATTCGAATGTTTTTTTTGTGGCACTGATTCCGGATCCAGATGGTGCATTTTGAATACGTGTTTCATGCTTCTTATAATCGGCGACGAGTTCTTTCCATCTTTCTTCTGCCACTTTACCTGAAAAACATGTATTTGAAGCGCCCAGATTTTTTTTTCAAACTGACCAAATGTTCTGCCCCGTGGCATGAACTTCGAGCAAAACAGTTCCACTTTGTCGAAAACTTTCACCCTAAATTCGCGTCGATGGTAATTGGAATTGGATGGATCCCAAATAACTTCATTTTCTTTGATTTGTTCGATGAAAATCAATACATTTTCTCTCGAATACTGAAAACATTTTTAGTAAGTTCTACAAATTGAATAACTTACTTCAGAATAATGATCTTCTTTTTTATTTTTTCTGCTTCTTCCTTTCTTTTGAGAACTTTGTACTTTCAACGGTTCTACTTCGTTCTCGTCGTTCCCCGGCTCATCAAGCAACAACTCGACGTCGGACATTTTGTCTAAAAACTTATCTTATATAACGTTAGCTGTGGAAGACTAATTTAAGTGATATTGAATGATGAAAACGTTTGAAAATCAATTTGAAAGGTGAAAAAAGCAAAAAAATCAGTCTGCAGAAGTCGACATGAAAAATTACAGTAATCGCTTAAAGGCGCATCATGCCATTTTGTCTGCGGGTTCTCGCGACGATCGGCGTTCCTTTGGTAGTTTTTCGCAAAAACACAGCTGTTTTTCGCATGTAAAAAAATGTAGAAAAATGCGAAAAAATGTAAAAAAATGCAAAAAAATGGGGGAAAAGTTTGTATTTTTTTACATTTTTCTACGTTCATGAATAAGAAAAAAAATGTTTAAAAAACATTTTTTCATGACATGAATAACCCCATTAGGACTGATTTCAATAATGTATCAGAACAGTAAAAAATGTTTGAACAAGACTAACTTCGCACTAATTAAAAATAGTCTAGCTTTGTGAAACTACTTTCAAAATACGTATGATTATTTTTCTTATCTTAGCCAAGTTATGAGTCACGAACTAATCAATTCTGGACTAAAATACTTTAAAATCGTTGAAACAAAAATAGTTTTTCAGTCGTCAGCAATGAGTTGTGCAAGAATGTAGCGATGACGGACGAGGAAATTCAGGGTGCATGCTGTCCTCTTCGTTTAAAGAATGGAAGTTTGACAAAGAAGTACAGCAAGAAGATTGATTGATTATTCACCTGGTTTTTCTCTGTATTTTCTTCATTGTCTACATGTTTTATATTATTTTGCTTCTGGAATCTGCTTCTTGAATTAGGGTAACTTTTCATGATGGTTTTCATCATTTTTTCTAATCTGCTTTTTTTCTGATTCGATTAAGTTGATATAAATGAATAAATATATATTTAGAAAAAGAATGATTTATCGGATTAGATACCGAATGGAAAAATTTTTGAGGTTTCAACTTGAGTTTTGATACTCTTTGGTTGAGGTCCCTCTATCTGGAACAGAGTATTCATAAGACAAAAAAAGTTTGTGATCGAGGATTCTTCCTTTACACTGCGTCCAATAATTTTAAGACGCCCCCCCCCCCCCCTCGATTTTGGAGCTCCAGAAAGAACTAAAAGAGATATTGAAAATCTGTGAATGCCATGTGGATTTATAAATATTTTCAGAAAAACCTTCATACTGCTTGGATGTTTTGAAAATTATATTAGTAACTTGTTTCAAATTGGTCTGGATATGATTATCCCGAGAAAAGCTAATTTCTTTTCAGTTATACCGCATTTGGCCCGAAATAGCGTAAAATAGTTGAAACGTGGGTTTTGACGAGTTCTGATATTTGTTGGAAATCATCGGAATGTATCAGAAACTTCATAAAACACTCCAAAAGTTAAAAATAAAAGATTTTGAAGTGTTGAAACTCCGAAAAAAATAGTGACACATCACAATTTTAGGTGTCCGAAAATTATTTGACGGTTGAAAAAGTGATTTTTCTGTGTTGCTGGAGTAGCGAAAGCGGTTGGACCATGAACAATTGTGTCCCGGGAGTTATTTTGTATTTGGAATCGCATGACATTCGAAAATTTTTGATATCTCTTTAAGCTTTTGATGGAGCTCCAAAAATTGAAGGGGGTCCTTAAATTATTGGACACAGTGTACAGGGTGGCCCATAGCTTTGGAAACTTTTTTTCTGAATAGATCAGAGCCTAGACTCCCGTGAAAGGACTTTCAATGTTTTTATACCAAAACTTTGAGTTAATGGGACCATGTTTCAATCTTCTGCAGAATTTCAGCCCCATCGCACTATTTTTGAGTAATGCGAAAGTAATTTATTATGAGTGGATGCACTCAACCCTTACAATAATTTTTAATTAATTCTTTTCTGTTTCATTTTATAAACTTATCATTACGCGAACTGTCATTATTTTCTAATGATTTTTAAGCTGAATATGGATATCAACTTGGACTTTCTCTTTTACTTTGAAATGATCTTTGCTGTGACTCTTCATTTGTTTGTGTCCATGTTCCAGGTTATTGTAAAGAAGTTGTTTTTCTCTCAAGGCATGAAAACAAAAGAAAAGAAGAATACCGTAAAAACTGTATTAGAAGGACACCTTCAATAGAAGCACACCTGTAATAGAAGGACACCCTCGGGGCATGATTGAAAAATAGAAGGACACCCTCTGATAAAGGGACACCTTTATTATTTATTTTATTTTAGTTGAAACTCCCAATAAAATAGGTTTTTGTTATCATAAGATAACTCATTTTCACGTTGAATTGACATTGGGAACAAGCAGGTTCCCTATTAGGAAACAACACAAAACAAAAAATGATACAAATTCACCTTTATTATTTTCTTCGGAAATTTCAAAAAAATTCTTCGAATCTACAAAATATTGCTATTATAGAAACTTTTCATTATGTTTTTCGTATTTTTCTTCCGCTTTTTAGTGGTTTTCGGTGTAAAAATCGAAGCAAAACAATAGTTTTTGTTCAAAATTGGTGGCGATTCATAGCCTGACAAAAATAGAATGACAGCCTTTAATAGAAGCACACCTGTAATACAAGGACACCAGAATAGTGGGGTTGAGAATAGAAGGAAATGTCCCTCTATTACAGTTTTTACGGTAGTTGCGATGTGACAGATTTCAGGAATCTAGAAAGTGAAGATTTAAGTTAGGCTTGTATTGTATAAATGAACCAATTGGTTAATCGATTGGAACAGATTTTATATATTCTCGATGAGAAACAAATACAGGGTGGCCCATAAGTATGAAGACTTTTGTTTTCCAATATAATATGAAAAGTAGAGCAGTGTTCGAAGAATAAGGTATATTTTCTGAATGCTGTGATCCTATACAAGAGTTTCAAAAAAAAAAAGATCTGCACGATTTGAAGTTTCCGATGAGTTGCACGTCTTCAGGCGTAGTGGCATCAAACCCCTTGTGCGGCGCTTATTTTTTAAGCATCTTCGTGTTATATCTCGGGACGTTTTTGACCAAATCGCTTGAAAATTTAATCCGGGAATGCCTGACCCATTGTTCCAAAGTACTTGTAAGGATAAATTAAACCGAACAGAGGGAGGCGCCCAAAATGTCCACGTTCACACACAACTTGCAAAGCCAAATTTATGTGCTTTTGTAGTGTTTCTGAACCTGAACGCTGGAGACGGTCGCGCAGCCTTCTGAATGTTGAAAAGACATGAATATGTGATTTTATGACAAAGTTCAAAAGAAACTTCTGAAATCTTCAATATTGTATAAACGCCAGGCAGTTTTCTCAATGGCTATTAGCACTTGCGCCGCAGCACGGGTTTTTTCCAAACTTCTGTTCTGGAAAACCACCTATATTTACGGGATGAGACTATATTTCGGGAATTGCTGTTAACGTGAGTTAGTACACTACCTGAACTCTGTAAAAATTTTGAGAGATCTAGGTTATGACACTAAAAAAGCTCACACCAAGTCAAAGACATGTAGTAGAAAAGTCTCCATACTTATGGGCTACCCTGTATGAGCTCTGTTATCTATAATCATGTTCACGACAAGAAGAGATGAAACGGGCAATAGCCAATTGTCACTTTAAAGATTGGAGGTGCGGTAAACAAGGCTCTCCAAGAAAATCGGCAGCATCAGCAGATGACGGATGATTAAACCTTCCATATGTTGCGTTAATGAGATACGTGAGAAAGACCACAGCCAGGTTATCCTACCTGTATCACCTAATTAGGGGCTTTGATAATTAGAGGACGCAATAGATGAGACCAGGAGCACTGAGAAAAAGGCAGGTGGTTAGTGTTGCACGAAAACAAAAATTGCAATAATATCCTCTTATTAGACATTGTTCCGTGGCAATAACAATAACAAAGATGGTACAGATAGAGCAAAACAAATGGGAGGAGCTAGAATCTGATGTCTCACTATAGAAGTAATGTCTGGTAATTAGTTCTTCATTCATTTAACCTTTCCCCTGCCTAGTCGTACTTCTGGGCTCACTTGAAATGTATCGGTGTTGACTTTTTTGAATAACTAAATTTATTTTATCGTAATCTACTGGCACAAATGATGCCACATCAACTGAAGGTGAGTTCGATTTTAAACATTCCTCGTTCACACGTTTTCCGATATAAAAATTAGGTTTCCAAACAGAAAAAGGTATTTTCATAGATATTGATTTCTGATAGAAAAAAAAAGATAATTTTATTGAAAATGAAAACATTTTGTCGTGCACTCTCTATTATTTTGAAATTCGACAGATAAAGGAGCTTGAGATTGAGTCGTCAATAAGAAAAGGCAGTCTGAAAGTAAGTGTGATTTGCTTATATACAAACGAGTCGGACCAGGCCAAACTGATTATATCATATCACTAATGTTGATCTGAAACCACGCAGTTTTGAAATTCGTCTAGAGTAGCCAACTCTTCAACATGAGCATATGAAAAAATTTCAAAAACAGTTTTTTTTTTGCTTCCAGTCTCGCAACAACATTTATTCCAGGGTAAATACCTAAGTAGTTGCGTTTATCATCCTCTCTCTAAATACAAAACCATCACTTTTTGATCTGTAACTCACATATTTCTAGGAAAACCAATATCAGATGAAAACGGAGAGTGAAATGGCAATCAGAGATGAAGTTGTGACTCTGAGAGAACTAACTGTAAAAAGCCAAAAGATGGAGAATTCGGATTTGAACAAAATGATTTTGAAAACGAAGGACAAAAAAAAATGGAGGCCGAAAGAACTACAGAGCAGCGCTGGAAGACGGAATTGACAAGAATAAACTACTATTTGGGCAAGCAAATGCTTGCAAACAAATAACTGAAAATGAAGGTAAAGAGAAAACACTGTGTGAAGATAGTTGAGCTTTCGAATGGACAACGCAAATGATGGCATAGAATAGAAAAGACAGAACCAACCCTGAGAAGAACGATAGAAGAATAATGCCCTAACCAAAAAGATGCAAGAAGTATGAAGTGGAAAGAAAAAATGTGCGAGCATGTGCAAAGCATTTGGTCACGGACGAATACAAAAACTAGAACAATCCCTGGAAACACCTGGAAAGAGGATGATGCCTCAGCCGAGAAGATGAGCAATGAATTGAAGGTGAGAACAGGTCAAAGCCTAGAAAGAAATCGGTTAAAGAGGGAAAAAACATTGATAGAATTTTTGCTTTTTATCTGTTCAGATTGTGCAAAGATTTGTGATCTTTCTTTTTGATCACTTTTAGTAATCTCCAGTGTGCCGTCCCGGGATTCCCCGGAATGGAAAAACAGAAAATTCCCAGGATTCTGGGGAAATCGCGTCCCGGGACAGCACACTGGTAATCTCGATGTATTAGGTATTTGTTACAAGGTGAATTTTGAAAAAAATTCTCCTTACCACAGAAATATTGAATAAGAAGACACCCCGAATGCTTTGAATAGTGTGTATCAAAATAGCAAACTCCTCTCAATTTAGTAATTTTTCAGCTGAAAAAAAACCCAAGGAGAAGAGTGGAAAAAAATATTAGGTTGTTCGATGGATAATGTCGTTTTTTTCGAAGTGTCTTTGAAGGGTCATATCTCAGCCGAAACTAAATATTTTTTGGTACTCTAAAAAGAATTAGAAAGAGTGTTTTCAAGACATTCATTTGCTGTTTTAGCTAAATTTTAAAGTTGAAAACGGGACCCGAAAAACCTGCTTGTTCGAAAAAAGAAAAATTTTTGAAGCTGTTTTTGGAGGCTTGGTGCTCCAAGATGGATGATGTAAAACTTTCAAAAAATTGATGTGGGTTTGATGAAAGGTCAAATATATTAAAAATTCAAACCAAAGCCCGATTGATCTCGCTGTTCTATTATTATGATGCTCCATTCACACGATACTCGTAAATCAACTGAAATTTTTCGACCATTTTTTGTACTGAGCACCGAAAAATCACTTCAGTTTTTTTTTCACATTTTTGAATTTGGTAAAAACGATTCAGTCAGACACTATAACTGTTAAAAAACTGGTTTCTGGGCAATAGCCGCCGAAATTACTTAACTGAAGGCTGCCGTAAGTCATATTTCAGTGAATATGCCGAACGGCTAATTTTCTCTTTGAATCAGCTGAATCTAAGATTGAGTTTTCTGTGAGTGAGGACGGTTAGTCATTGTTACAAAAACATAATGAAAACAAATATCACCCGTACCGCCTCTGAGAAATACGAAAAGCAAAAAATGATAAAAAAACAGACAGTTTTCTATGACCTGCCAATCCAAGATAGAAGCTTGTGGAGGCCCCAAGTTTTGGTGTTTTTCTATATTTGTGATTGCCCATATAACGCAAAAAATTTCAGAAAGATTCCACTTTTGAGAACAAAGATACGCCACCTCGAAAAAAAACGACATTATCCATCGAACAACCTAATAAAAAGGTTGAAATGTTCAAGGAAATGGTACCAACGGACTATTTGAACTAGGTGAGTGATTTTAGCAATTAGAATTACTGATCATTGTGTTACTATTGAAATGCGCTGGGAAAAGCGTCTATGATGATTTCTTCTAATGAAAATAATCAATTTTTGATCTGTAACTTATACTTTTTCAGTAGAGCCTGAAAAACCAGCCCATCTCGAAAACTTTTGAGCTGTTCAAGCCAAAGGAACCCTGCTCCATAATGATCATTTTCGAACAAAGCCACAATGGGACAGAAATGAAAGATGCGAATCAGCAGAAATCCGAAGAAAAAGGAGAGCAAAATGGCGGACGGTAATATTATTTAATATTTTTGGAACTTCAAAATGGAGGCCAAGCAAACGACTAGGTAGCGCTAGGCGGAGAAGCTGAAGAAAGTTGAAGGAAGTGGAGACGGAATTTACAGAAACCAGCAATTGTCCCGAATCAGAACTACCCGATTGAGAACTGACACCGTTTTGCTGAAATGGTTCGCTGGATGCAAAAAATGTCCAAATACTAAAATTTGAAAAGTTCTTACCCGGAGAAGTTCTTGAAAGGTCGATTTTTTAATCCAGTGTGGCGCGGTCGCTCATCATTCCCAAGAACTAATAATTTATCTTTTTTTCATCTAATGAACACAATAATTGAATTACATTATTTCCAAACGCACGCACAGACGCACACTTATACAAACTAGCAAATGAGAGAAACAAGATGTTAATCGAAATCAACCACTGTCGAATAACTTTGCAAATATTGCTATTAGTTTGATCCAGAAAAGTTCATTCTGGGCTAGACGAATCTGCAACAGTTGACACTTCTATTTAGTACGACGTTTTGCAATCTTTTCCGAGACCCGAAACATGCCGTGGGCTTTCAGGAACGTCTACAATGTGATCTAACTTTTTTCTTTTCTGTTCGAAATGTTTTTAGGTATTGAAAACAAAAAAAAAATCAAAAGCTAAACTTATGGAGGATTCACTGAATTTGGATTCTTATTCTACTGAGCAGAGAGAAACACTGCTGTCGGAAGACGAGTTGACTGATGACTCCACAGAAGACATGAACAATGAGCACACAGAAGTAAGGCTTATTAGTTTACGATATTCAACAATAAAGAGATTCAGGTGTCCCGTATAGTTGCGAAGAATCGTTTACTTCGTCCAAGAAGAGGCCAAATGGGAGAGGGTCTTGTGCCGGATTTTGATAATGACGCCCATAAAGATTCATTAAAAGCAGAAGAGGTGAGTTTTTGATTTGACAACTTCCAATAATTTGAAGTATTCAGACGACATTTTTTTCGAAATTCAGGATATGTTTTTCGAATTTCAGGATATCGAAATTCAGGATATACGTGTTCCGCAAAATCAACGGACAACCAGATTCTAACAGCTTCGTCTGCATCATCATTGGTCTATTCTTTTTATTTGTAATAGTAGAAGTAGTTTACATTACTATGGTCAAATTTAAAAATATAAATTCACTTTTGTTGTCCCCGGCTTAATGTTTTTTTGTTTAGAAGGAGTATAAACTTTATTCTTGAACTTTTATGTGGGTATTCAGGTAATGAAATATGAAACGTCAACACCCTAGCTAGCACCCAATCATTTACGCCGGGAGGTCGAAAAAAGCAAATAATACATCTTGGGCATAGAAAAACGGGAGGAACCAACAAATAGAGCAAGCAGTAGAGTTTCTGCAGAAACAAGAACTTTTGGATGAATTTGTTGAGACATCTTTTCGTTTTTCTAAGCTTTTTCTTTCAAATTGCCATTGTATACAACAATAACACAGAAAGCTTTGTTATCATTTTTTCGCTAGAATGACTTGTGTTTCAATGCACTCAAGTCTGCAACTACCACCTGGCTTTTGGCCCTCAGATAAATTACACTTTTGATTCTAATGTTTCAGGTCAAGTATGAAAATTTCACTGCAGTACAGTTTCAGTTTAGATACTCACAAGAAGTTCCTTGCTTATTATACTAACTCAAAGAAATACTGTGTTTGATGGCTGGATTGACTTCAAAACTTCAAACTGCATTAAAAAAAACCTAATAGAGATGAAACAGTTGTGAAAATTTTATTTCGATTAAAAGAAAGAAAAGACAAAACGTGAATCATAAACAGCATTCATCAAAATTGTAGTATTTTTGGAAAAAAAAATGACACAAGGAGAAATTATCAATTTAATATTACAAAATTGTTGATTATTTGGATACAGAAAAACAAGAATAATGGGTTTAAGAATAATAATGGTGGTTATTATAATGCATATTGGGTTGCTGCCATTGTTGATTTTGCATTGGAGCAGTATAATTGAAAGAATGTGGTGGTAGACAGTGATTAGCGAAATAATTTTGCTGGTGAAAGTTCATGGGTGGGATTGGAAGGTTGCCAATAACCGTTGGGAGTGGCCCATTATGATGATACCACATGGTATTTGTATGTGTCATGGGATCCATGTAATTGGGAGGAGGTGGTGGAAACATCATTTGATTTGCAGTATGATGCATGTGAAACTTTTGTTGTGAGTCGTTTCCTGTTGGAACGGGCATGTAGGAGTTTGGTGGGACATTTTGAGCATGAGTTTGAGTACTCAGTGGTACACATGGAACTTGAGGAGCATTATTTTGAGATTCTTGATGAATTGGGGTGGACGATTGTTTCAAGTTTTTGGAAACAATCTTCTCGCTGCTCTCTGCTAGTCTTTTAGCTGCAGGAGTCCATCTAGCATTAGGATTAGAAGTACATTTCACTTCTAACACATGCTTGCTCTGAAAAGATATGTAACTGATTTTGTGTGAAAATACTCGATGAACCTACACAATATGTTGTGGTTGTGATGAATCGAAAGCAGTCAAATGTGAACTCCAATGAAGAACCATTGTGTTGAGGAAAACCAATGGAGTCTTTGACGATTTCGGTGACAATGAGGACTCCTCTGTATTTGCATAGGCTATCAAGCTGAATCTGAAATATAACAAAAAATGAAAACGGTCTTATTTTTCTCCAACTACCTTATTATCACTGTTGCTTGCAGAGTTTGTAAGTCTGACATGGAACTCAACCTCTGTTTCCTTCGAGTCTTGGTCTTTTTCTATTATTTCTGGGTGATCGAAAATTTCACTCCTGCTAGACGCCTTCGATTTTTTACCGGTCTTCACAAATTTATCTTTTTTATAAGTAAACCTGAAATAGGGATTTTGCTCATAAACAATCAAAAATCAACTTACTTATCATCGCATTCCTGATCGAATCGCAGGCTTACTTTGTACTCTTTAGCGTTGTCTAGTCCAGATATATTGAAAATTGGCTCTGGGAACAAGACTTTTCCTTTAGAGGAAAGCTTTTGTTCCATTATGTTTGGCAAATATGCTTTGAAATCCTCTTCATTAACCAATGATACACGGATTGGGCCTTTTGGAGTCGTAGAGTTGGAATCAACCATATTTGAAGTCGATTGAAAGTCAGCAGAAGACGGTACGGACATAATAATGGTGGAGGCAAATAATGAATGAGACAAATAATGAACGAATGACTGAATTAGAACGCTAGTCTGTTTCAGCGTATATTGATGGGAGGAGCATCCAAAATTGATTTTCACGTCATGGAAAACATACTGTACATATGATAAGTATACTGTATACATATTTTATAAGGTTGTAAGGATGCCAAACATGACGGGGTATCCAACAGTATACAGTATACCTCCCAGTATACAGTATACCTTTGTTGCAAAGTATCCAATTTACGGTATACTAACGAGACAGCTAGTGCACAATGACAAGAAGTCTAATACACCGTTAGACTAACATGGACACCGTATACATTGTATTAGAAGAGCTTTCATGCGCGCTAGACGTTTACGCGAATTTGCATGCCTCTACTAGAGTCAGTGATATCAAAAAGTGGTCAACTATTGACCATGAAATATCACACATTTTTCCAGTTGACTATTTTCTTGTTTCTTTAATTCCAGCCGAGATATACAGATTTGAAGAAAAGGTCAGCGCATGTCCTTCCGGCCAACCTAATAGTCTTACCAGTTAACCACTTTTTGATATCGTCCATGGCAGTAACATTTCGAAGACCTCCATTGGTTCAAAATGCAATTCTACGTGACTTACTTGCGGCCGGATCTGGAATATTAGGAAATAAAGAATTTTGAATGACCATCAACATTGAAAACTAGGAGGATACACCATCACGGCGTTTCAGAAAACTGTAGATTAGTTTTCCTTTTCTCTGTGACGACAAAGTCTAATGCTCAGATGTATTTTTTATGCTCCAAACTCTTCATTTGAAAATTCCAATTTCAAATAGAGAGTACTGTCGCTCACTTTTTCCCAATTTTCCACTTCTACAATGCTCATTTTCACTTTTCCAAAAAACGTTTCATCATTCCTCAAATTGTCGAATGTATAATTTCATAATAAATATTTTTCATATCAAAACAATATTGCAACAAGGAAGAGAAAAACTATCAGTCAGTCTTTATCTCGGATGAAAAACAACGAATATTCAATTGCCAAACTCTCATTTTCTTCAGCTTTTCTCGAGAATGTTTTATTCTCCGTAAATTTTCTCAAATTTTAGTTTGAAAACTTGACTTCTGAAGTAGCATTTTATAATTAGCGATTTGCAATTTCCAAATTTTAATGATTTCATAATGACTGAATGATTCTCAATTATTCCGGAATGTTTTTTAACTGATATCATAGAGTTGATACTTTTCGATGTTAAAAGTTTCAAATTTCAGGTAAAAGTAGAATGCCATCATCTCACTCTTTTTCTTCGAACGACGTTCCCTCAGTCTCGACTCCCAAAGATATTGTAAAAGGTCCCTGCGTTCGAGAGTTTGCCCAAAGATACGACGAATGTGCCAGGCGATCGAGGGAAGATGCAGAAAAGTTAGTTGAACACGAAAAAGTAGAGGAATTTTATTTTTGAAGACTTTCACTTTCAGCACAAACGAAAAAAGTTTCAGAGAACAAATGAGAAGAAAGAAACCTTTTAAAAAACATTATTTGGAACCAGAAGGAGAGAAAAAAGAAGAGAAACAAGAAGTGGATGAACCAAAGGAAGAAAAAGAGTTGACGGAGGACGAGGTGAGTGAAAAAATGTAATAAGGATTTTAAATATTCATGCTTCAAAACTTTCCAAGTTTGGTTACCAATTCGAGCTTAGTAGGTAATAATTGAGATCATAACAACTTGTTTGTTTTTCAACAAACGTACAACAAACTTCTGGTACGTACCACAAACTTCTGGTACGTACCACAAACTTCTGGTACGTACCACAAACTTCTGGTACGTACCACAAACTTCTGGTACGTACCACAAACTTCTGGTACGTACCACAAACTTCTGGTACGAACCACAAAATTCTGGTACGTACCACAAACTTCTGGCACGTACCACAAACTTCTGGTACGTACCACAAATCTCTGATACGTACCACAAACTTCTGGTACGTACCACAAATCTCTGGTACGTACCACAAACTTCTGGTACGTACCACAAACTTCTGGTACGTACCAAAAACTTCTGGTACGTACCACAAACTTCTGGTACGTACCACGAAACTTCTGGTACGTACCACAAACTTCTGGTACGTAACACAAACTTCTGGTACGTACCACGTAACTTCTGGTACGTACCACGAAACTTCTGGTACGTACCACGAAACTTCTGGTACGTACCACAAACTTCTGGTACGTACCACAAATCTCTGGTACGTACCACAAATCTCTGGTACGTACCACAAATATCTGGTACGTACCACAAACTTCTGGTACGTACCACAAACTTCTGGTACGTACCACAAACTTCTGGTACGTACCACAAACTTCTGGTACGTACCACAAACTTCTGGTACGTACCACAAACTTGTGGTACGTACAACAAACTTCTGGTACGTACCACAAACTTCTGGTACGTACCACAAATCTCTGATACGTACCACAAACTTCTGGTACGTACCACAAACTTCTGGTACGTACCACAAACTTCTGGTACGTACCACAAACTTCTGGTACGAACCACAAATCTCTGATACGTACCACAAACTTCTGGTACGTACCACAAATCTCTGGTACGTACCACAAACTTCTGGTACGTACCACAAACTTCTGGTACGTACCACAAACTTGTGGTACGTACAACAAACTTCTGGTACGTACCACAAACTTCTGGTACGTACCACAAATCTCTGGTACGTATCAAAAACTTCTGGTACGTACCACAAACTTCTGGTACGTACCACAAACTTCTGGTACGTACCACAAACTTCTGGTACGAACCACAAAATTCTGGTACGTACCACAAACTTCTGGTACGTACCACGAAACTTCTGGTACGTACCGCAAACTTCTGGTACGTACCACAAATCTCTGGTACGTACCACAAACTTCTGGTACGAACCACAAAATTCTGGTACGTACCACAAACTTCTGGCACGTACCACAAACTTCTGGTACGTACCACAAATCTCTGATACGTACCACAAACTTCTGGTACGTACCACAAACTTCTGGTACGTACCAAAAACTTCTGGTACGTACCACAAACTTCTGGTACGTACCACAAACTTCTGGTACGTACCACAAACTTCTGGTACGAACCACAAAATTCTGGTACGTACCACAAACTTCTGGTACGTACCACGAAACTTCTGGTACGTACCGCAAACTTCTGGTACGTACCACAAATCTCTGGTACGTACCACAAACTTCTGGTACGTACCACGAAACTTCTGGTACGTACCACAAACTTCTGGTACGTACCACAAATCTCTGGTACGTACCACAAATATCTGGTACGTACCACAAACTTCTGGTACGTACCACAAATCTCTGGTACGTACCACAAACTTCTGGTACGTACCACAAATCTCTGGTACGTACCACAAACTTCTGGTACGTACCACGAAACTTCTGGTACGTACCACAAACTTCTGGTACGTACCACGAAACTTCTGGTACGTACCACAAATTCTAGTACGTACCACAAATCTCTGGTACGTACCACAAACTTCAAACAAGAAGTTTGTGTTACGTACCAGAAGTTTGTGGTACGTACCAGAAGTTTCGTGGTACGTACCAGAAGTTTGTGGTACGTACCAGAAGTTTTTGGTACGTACCAGAAGTTTGTGGTACGTACCAGAAGTTTGTGGTACGTACCAGAGATTTGTGGTACGTACCAGAAGTTTGTGGTACGTATCAGAGATTTGTGGTACGTACCAGAAGTTTGTGGTACGTGCCAGAAGTTTGTGGTACGTACCAGAATTTTGTGGTTCGTACCAGAAGTTTGTGGTACGTACCACAAATCTCTGGTACGTACCACAAACTTCTGGTACGTACCACAAACTTCTGGTACGTACCAAAAACTTCTGGTACGTACCACAAACTTCTGGTACGTACCACAAACTTCTGGTACGTACCACAAACTTCTGGTACGAACCACAAAATTCTGGTACGTACCACAAACTTCTGGTACGTACCACGAAACTTCTGGTACGTACCGCAAACTTCTGGTACGTACCACAAATCTCTGGTACGTACCACAAACTTCTGGTACGAACCACAAAATTCTGGTACGTACCACAAACTTCTGGTACGTACCACGAAACTTCTGGTACGTACCACAAATCTCTGATACGTACCACAAACTTCTGGTACGTACCACAAATCTCTGGTACGTACCACAAACTTCTGGTACGTACCACAAATCTCTGGTACGTACCACAAACTTCTGGTACGTACCACGAAACTTCTGGTACGTACCACAAACTTCTGGTACGTACCACAAATCTCTGGTACGTACCACAAATATCTGGTACGTACCACAAACTTCTGGTACGTACCACAAATCTCTGGTACGTACCACAAACTTCTGGTACGTACCACAAATCTCTGGTACGTACCACAAACTTCTGGTACGTACCACGAAACTTCTGGTACGTACCACAAACTTCTGGTACGTACCACGAAACTTCTGGTACGTACCACAAATTCTAGTACGTACCACAAATCTCTGGTACGTACCACAAACTTCAAACAAGAAGTTTGTGTTACGTACCAGAAGTTTGTGGTACGTACCAGAAGTTTCGTGGTACGTACCAGAAGTTTGTGGTACGTACCAGAAGTTTTTGGTACGTACCAGAAGTTTGTGGTACGTACCAGAAGTTTGTGGTACGTACCAGAGATTTGTGGTACGTACCAGAAGTTTGTGGTACGTATCAGAGATTTGTGGTACGTACCAGAAGTTTGTGGTACGTGCCAGAAGTTTGTGGTACGTACCAGAATTTTGTGGTTCGTACCAGAAGTTTGTGGTACGTACCACAAATCTCTGGTACGTACCACAAACTTCTGGTACGTACCACAAACTTCTGGTACGAACCACAAAATTCTGGTACGTACCACAAACTTCTGGTACGTACCACGAAACTTCTGGTACGTACCGCAAACTTCTGGTACGTACCACAAATCTCTGGTACGTACCACAAACTTCTGGTACGAACCACAAAATTCTGGTACGTACCACAAACTTCTGGCACGTACCACAAACTTCTGGTACGTACCACAAATCTCTGATACGTACCACAAACTTCTGGTACGTACCACAAATCTCTGGTACGTACCACAAACTTCTGGTACGTACCAAAAACTTCTGGTACGTACCACAAATCTCTGATACGTACCACAAACTTCTGGTACGTACCACAAATCTCTGGTACGTACCACAAACTTCTGGTACGTACCAAAAACTTCTGGTACGTACCACAAATCTCTGGTACGTACCACAAACTTCTGGTACGAACCACAAAATTCTGGTACGTACCACAAACTTCTGGCACGTACCACAAACTTCTGGTACGTACCACAAATCTCTGATACGTACCACAAACTTCTGGTACGTACCAAAAACTTCTGGTACGTACCACAAATCTCTGATACGTACCACAAACTTCTGGTACGTACCACAAATCTCTGGTACGTACCACAAACTTCTGGTACGTACCAAAAACTTCTGGTACGTACCACAAACTTCTGGTACGTACCACAAACTTCTGGTACGTACCACAAACTTCTGGTACGAACCACAAAATTCTGGTACGTACCACAAACTTCTGGTACGTACCACGAAACTTCTGGTACGTACCGCAAACTTCTGGTACGTACCACAAATCTCTGGTACGTACCACAAACTTCTGGTACGTACCACGAAACTTCTGGTACGTACCACAAACTTCTTGTACGTACCACAAATCTCTGGTACGTACCACAAATATCTGGTACGTACCACAAACTTCTGGTACGTACCACAAATCTCTGGTACGTACCACAAACTTCTGGTACGTACCACAAATCTCTGGTACGTACCACAAACTTCTGGTACGTACCACGAAACTTCTGGTACGTACCACAAACTTCTGGTACGTACCACGAAACTTCTGGTACGTACCACAAATTCTAGTACGTACCACAAATCTCTGGTACGTACCACAAACTTCTGGTACGTACCACGAAACTTCTGGTACGTACCACAAACTTCTGGTACGTACCACAAACTTCTGGTACGTACCAGAAGTTTCGTGGTACGTACCAGAAGTTACGTGGTACGTACCAGAAGTTTGTGTTACGTACCAGAAGTTTGTGGTACGTACCAGAAGTTTCGTGGTACGTACCAGAAGTTTGTGGTACGTACCAGAAGTTTTTGGTACGTACCAGAAGTTTGTGGTACGTACCAGAAGTTTGTGGTACGTACCAGAGATTTGTGGTACGTACCAGAAGTTTGTGGTACGTATCAGAGATTTGTGGTACGTACCAGAAGTTTGTGGTACGTGCCAGAAGTTTGTGGTACGTACCAGAATTTTGTGGTTCGTACCAGAAGTTTGTGGTACGTACCAGAAGTTTGTGGTACGTACCAGAAGTTTGTGGTACGTACCAGAAGTTAGTGGTACGTACCAGAAGTTTCGTGGTACGTACCAGAAGTTTTTGGTACGTACCAGAAGTTTGTGGTACGTAACAGAGATTTGTGGTACGTACCAGAAGTTTGTGGTACGTACCAGAAGTTTGTGGTACGTACCAGAAGTTTTGTGGTACGTACCAGAAGTTTGTGGTACGTACCAGAAGTTTGTGGTACGTACCAGAAGTTTCGTGGTACGTACCAGAAGTTTGTGGTACGTACCAGAAGTTTTTGGTACGTACCAGAAGTTTGTGGTACGTACCAGAAGTTTGTGGTACGTACCAGAGATTTGTGGTACGTACCAGAAGTTTGTGGTACGTATCAGAGATTTGTGGTACGTACCAGAAGTTTGTGGTACGTGCCAGAAGTTTGTGGTACGTACCAGAATTTTGTGGTTCGTACCAGAAGTTTGTGGTACGTACCACAAATCTCTGGTACGTACCACAAACTTCTGGTACGTACCACAAACTTCTGGTACGAACCACAAAATTCTGGTACGTACCACAAACTTCTGGTACGTACCACGAAACTTCTGGTACGTACCGCAAACTTCTGGTACGTACCACAAATCTCTGGTACGTACCACAAACTTCTGGTACGAACCACAAAATTCTGGTACGTACCACAAACTTCTGGCACGTACCACAAACTTCTGGTACGTACCACAAATCTCTGATACGTACCACAAACTTCTGGTACGTACCACAAATCTCTGGTACGTACCACAAACTTCTGGTACGTACCAAAAACTTCTGGTACGTACCACAAATCTCTGATACGTACCACAAACTTCTGGTACGTACCACAAATCTCTGGTACGTACCACAAACTTCTGGTACGTACCAAAAACTTCTGGTACGTACCACAAATCTCTGGTACGTACCACAAACTTCTGGTACGAACCACAAAATTCTGGTACGTACCACAAACTTCTGGCACGTACCACAAACTTCTGGTACGTACCACAAATCTCTGATACGTACCACAAACTTCTGGTACGTACCAAAAACTTCTGGTACGTACCACAAATCTCTGATACGTACCACAAACTTCTGGTACGTACCACAAATCTCTGGTACGTACCACAAACTTCTGGTACGTACCAAAAACTTCTGGTACGTACCACAAACTTCTGGTACGTACCACAAACTTCTGGTACGTACCACAAACTTCTGGTACGAACCACAAAATTCTGGTACGTACCACAAACTTCTGGTACGTACCACGAAACTTCTGGTACGTACCGCAAACTTCTGGTACGTACCACAAATCTCTGGTACGTACCACAAACTTCTGGTACGTACCACGAAACTTCTGGTACGTACCACAAACTTCTGGTACGTACCACAAATCTCTGGTACGTACCACAAATATCTGGTACGTACCACAAACTTCTGGTACGTACCACAAATCTCTGGTACGTACCACAAACTTCTGGTACGTACCACAAATCTCTGGTACGTACCACAAACTTCTGGTACGTACCACGAAACTTCTGGTACGTACCACAAACTTCTGGTACGTACCACGAAACTTCTGGTACGTACCACAAATTCTAGTACGTACCACAAATCTCTGGTACGTACCACAAACTTCTGGTACGTACCACGAAACTTCTGGTACGTACCACAAACTTCTGGTACGTACCACAAACTTCTGGTACGTACCAGAAGTTTCGTGGTACGTACCAGAAGTTACGTGGTACGTACCAGAAGTTTGTGTTACGTACCAGAAGTTTGTGGTACGTACCAGAAGTTTCGTGGTACGTACCAGAAGTTTGTGGTACGTACCAGAAGTTTTTGGTACGTACCAGAAGTTTGTGGTACGTACCAGAAGTTTGTGGTACGTACCAGAGATTTGTGGTACGTACCAGAAGTTTGTGGTACGTATCAGAGATTTGTGGTACGTACCAGAAGTTTGTGGTACGTGCCAGAAGTTTGTGGTACGTACCAGAATTTTGTGGTTCGTACCAGAAGTTTGTGGTACGTACCAGAAGTTTGTGGTACGTACCAGAAGTTTGTGGTACGTACCAGAAGTTAGTGGTACGTACCAGAAGTTTCGTGGTACGTACCAGAAGTTTTTGGTACGTACCAGAAGTTTGTGGTACGTAACAGAGATTTGTGGTACGTACCAGAAGTTTGTGGTACGTACCAGAAGTTTGTGGTACGTACCAGAAGTTTTGTGGTACGTACCAGAAGTTTGTGGTACGTACCAGAAGTTTGTGGTACGTACCAGAAGTTTGTGGTACGTACCAGAAGTTTGTGGTACGTACCAGAGATTTGTGGTACGTACCAGAAGTTTGTGGTACGTACCAGAAGTTTGTGGTACGTACCAGAAGTTTGTGGTACGTACCAGAAGTTTCGTGGTACGTACCAGAAGTTTGTGGTACGTACCAGAAGTTTGTGGTACGTACCAGAAGTTTGTGGTACGTACCAGAAGTTTGTTGTACGTTTGTTGAAAAACAAACAAGTTGTTATGATCTCAATTATTACCTACTAAGCTCGAATTGGTAACCAAACTTGGAAAGTTTTGAAGCATGAATATTTAAAATCCTTATTACATTTTTTCACTCACCTCGTCCTCCGTCAACTCTTTTTCTTCCTTTGGTTCATCCACTTCTTGTTTCTTTTCTTTTTTCTCTCCTTCTGGTTCCAAATAATGTTTTTTAAAAGGTTTCTTTCTTCTCATTTGTTCTCTGAAACTTTTTTCGTTTGTGCTGAAAGTGAAAGTCTTCAAAAATAAAATTCCTCTACTTTTTCGTGTTCAACTAACTTTTCTGCATCTTCCCTCGATCGCCTGGCACATTCGTCGTATCTTTGGGCAAACTCTCGAACGCAGGGACCTTTTACAATATCTTTGGGAGTCGAGACTGAGGGAACGTCGTTCGAAGAAAAAGAGTGAGATGATGGCATTCTACTTTTACCTGAAATTTGAAACTTTTAACATCGAAAAGTATCAACTCTATGATATCAGTTAAAAAACATTCCGGAATAATTGAGAATCATTCAGTCATTATGAAATCATTAAAATTTGGAAATTGCAAATCGCTAATTATAAAATGCTACTTCAGAAGTCAAGTTTTCAAACTAAAATTTGAGAAAATTTACGGAGAATAAAACATTCTCGAGAAAAGCTGAAGAAAATGAGAGTTTGGCAATTGAATATTCGTTGTTTTTCATCCGAGATAAAGACTGACTGATAGTTTTTCTCTTCCTTGTTGCAATATTGTTTTGATATGAAAAATATTTATTATGAAATTATACATTCGACAATTTGAGGAATGATGAAACGTTTTTTGGAAAAGTGAAAATGAGCATTGTAGAAGTGGAAAATTGGGAAAAAGTGAGCGACAGTACTCTCTATTTGAAATTGGAATTTTCAAATGAAGAGTTTGGAGCAT
The DNA here is from genome assembly GCA_963572265.1 of Caenorhabditis doughertyi. Taxonomy (NCBI): domain Eukaryota; kingdom Metazoa; phylum Nematoda; class Chromadorea; order Rhabditida; family Rhabditidae; genus Caenorhabditis; species Caenorhabditis doughertyi. Next base: position 28,800,606 of record OY751558.1, on the reverse strand, counting down.
AAAAAATACATCTGAGCATTAGACTTTGTCGTCACAGAGAAAAGGAAAACTAATCTACAGTTTTCTGAAACGCCGTGATGGTGTATCCTCCTAGTTTTCAATGTTGATGGTCATTCAAAATTCTTTATTTCCTAATATTCCGGATCCGGCCGCAAGTAAGTCACGTAGAATTGCATTTTGAACCAATGGAGGTCTTCGAAATGTTACTGCCATGGACGATATTAAAAAGTGGTTAACTGGTAAGACTATTAGGTTGGCCGGAAGGACATGCGCTGACCTTTTCTTCAAATCTGTATATCTCGGCTGGAATTAAAGAAACAAGAAAATAGTCAACTGGAAAAATGTGTGATATTTCATGGTCAATAGTTGACCACTTTTTGATATCACTGACTCTAGTAGAGGCATGCAAATTCGCGTAAACGTCTAGCGCGCATGAAAGCTCTTCTAATACAATGTATACGGTGTCCATGTTAGTCTAACGGTGTATTAGACTTCTTGTCATTGTGCACTAGCTGTCTCGTTAGTATACCGTAAATTGGATACTTTGCAACAAAGGTATACTGTATACTGGGAGGTATACTGTATACTGTTGGATACCCCGTCATGTTTGGCATCCTTACAACCTTATAAAATATGTATACAGTATACTTATCATATGTACAGTATGTTTTCCATGACGTGAAAATCAATTTTGGATGCTCCTCCCATCAATATACGCTGAAACAGACTAGCGTTCTAATTCAGTCATTCGTTCATTATTTGTCTCATTCATTATTTGCCTCCACCATTATTATGTCCGTACCGTCTTCTGCTGACTTTCAATCGACTTCAAATATGGTTGATTCCAACTCTACGACTCCAAAAGGCCCAATCCGTGTATCATTGGTTAATGAAGAGGATTTCAAAGCATATTTGCCAAACATAATGGAACAAAAGCTTTCCTCTAAAGGAAAAGTCTTGTTCCCAGAGCCAATTTTCAATATATCTGGACTAGACAACGCTAAAGAGTACAAAGTAAGTCTGCGATTCGATCAGGAATGCGATGATAAGTAAGTTGATTTTTGATTGTTTATGAGCAAAATCCCTATTTCAGGTTTACTTATAAAAAAGATAAATTTGTGAAGACCGGTAAAAAATCGAAGGCGTCTAGCAGGAGTGAAATTTTCGATCACCCAGAAATAATAGAAAAAGACCAAGACTCGAAGGAAACAGAGGTTGAGTTCCATGTCAGACTTACAAACTCTGCAAGCAACAGTGATAATAAGGTAGTTGGAGAAAAATAAGACCGTTTTCATTTTTTGTTATATTTCAGATTCAGCTTGATAGCCTATGCAAATACAGAGGAGTCCTCATTGTCACCGAAATCGTCAAAGACTCCATTGGTTTTCCTCAACACAATGGTTCTTCATTGGAGTTCACATTTGACTGCTTTCGATTCATCACAACCACAACATATTGTGTAGGTTCATCGAGTATTTTCACACAAAATCAGTTACATATCTTTTCAGAGCAAGCATGTGTTAGAAGTGAAATGTACTTCTAATCCTAATGCTAGATGGACTCCTGCAGCTAAAAGACTAGCAGAGAGCAGCGAGAAGATTGTTTCCAAAAACTTGAAACAATCGTCCACCCCAATTCATCAAGAATCTCAAAATAATGCTCCTCAAGTTCCATGTGTACCACTGAGTACTCAAACTCATGCTCAAAATGTCCCACCAAACTCCTACATGCCCGTTCCAACAGGAAACGACTCACAACAAAAGTTTCACATGCATCATACTGCAAATCAAATGATGTTTCCACCACCTCCTCCCAATTACATGGATCCCATGACACATACAAATACCATGTGGTATCATCATAATGGGCCACTCCCAACGGTTATTGGCAACCTTCCAATCCCACCCATGAACTTTCACCAGCAAAATTATTTCGCTAATCACTGTCTCCACAAACTTCTGGTACGTACGACAAACTTCTGGTACGTACCACAAATCTCTGGTACGTACCACAAACTTCTGGTACGTACCAAAAACTTCTGGTACGTACCACAAACTTCTGGTACGTACCACGAAACTTCTGGTACGTACCACGAAACTTCTGGTACGTACCACAAACTTCTGGTACGTACCACAAACTTCTGGTACGTACCACAAACTTCTGGTACGTACCACAAACTTCTGGTACGTACCACAAACTTCTGGTACGTACCACAAACTTCTGGTACGTACCACAAACTTCTGGTACGTACCAAAAACTTCTGGTACGTACCACAAACTTCTGGTACGTACCAAAAACTTCTGGTACGTACCACAAACTTCTGGTACGTACCACGAAACTTCTGGTACGTACCACAAACTTCTGGTACGTACCACAAACTTCTGGTACGTACCACAAACTTCTGGTACGTACCAAAAACTTCTGGTACGTACCAAAAACTTCTGGTACGTACCACAAAACTTCTGGTACGTACCAAAAACTTCTGGTACGTACCACAAATCTCTGGTACGTACCACAAACTTCTGGTACGTACCACAAACTTCTGGTACGTACCACGAAACTTCTGGTACGCACCACAAATCTCTGGCACGTACCACAAACTTCTGGTACGTACCAAAAACTTCTGGTACGTACCACAAACTTCTGGTACGTACCACGAAACTTCTGGTACGTACCACAAACTTCTGGTACGTACCACAAACTTCTGGTACGTACCACGAAACTTCTGGTACGTACCACAAACTTCTGGTACGTACCACAAACTTCTGGTACGTACCAAAAACTTCTGGTACGTACCACAAATCTCTGGTACGTACCACAAACTTCTGGTACGTACCACAAACTTCTTGTACGTACCACAAACTTCTGGTACGTACCAAAAACTTCTGGTACGTACCACAAACTTCTGGTACGTACCACGAAACTTCTGGTACGTACCACAAACTTATGGTACGTACCACAAACTTCTGGTACGTAACAAAAACTTCTGGTACGTACCACAAACTTCTGGTACGTACCACGAAACTTCTGGTACGTACCACAAACTTCTGGTACGTACCACAAACTTCTGGTACGTACCACGAAACTTCTGGTACGTACCACAAACTTCTGGTACGTACCACAAACTTCTGGTACGTACCACAAACTTCTGGTACGTACCACGAAACTTCTGGTACGTACCACGAAACTTCTGGTACGTACCACAAACTTCTGGTACGTACCACAAACTTCTGGTACGTACCACAAACCTCTGGTACGTACCACGAAACTTCTGGTACGTACCACAAACTTCTGGTACGTACCACAAATATCTGGTACGTACCACAAACTTCTGGTACGTACCACGAAACTTCTGGTACGTACCACAAACTTCTGGTACGTACCACAAACTTCTGGTACGTACCACAAATCTCTGGTACGTACCACAAATATCTGGTACGTACCACAAATTTCTGGTACGTACCACAAACTTCTGGTACGTACCACGAAACTTCTGGTACGTACCACAAACTTCTGGTACGTACCACAAACTTCTGGTACGTACCACAAACTCTCTGGTACGTACCACAAACTTCTGGTACGTACCAAAAACTTCTGGTACGTACCACAAAACTTCTGGTACGTACCACAAACTTCTGGTACGTACCACAAATCTCTGGTACGTACCACAAACTTCTGGTACGTACCAAAAACTTCTGGTACGTACCACAAACTTCTGGTACGTACCACAAACTTCTGGTACGTACCACAAACTTCTGGTACGAACCACAAAATTCTGGTACGTACCACAAACTTCTGGTACGTACCACGAAACTTCTGGTACGTACCACAAACTTCTGGTACGTACCACAAACTCTCTGGTACGTACCACAAACTTCTGGTACGTACCAAAAACTTCTGGTACGTACCACAAAACTTCTGGTACGTACCACAAACTTCTGGTACGTACCACAAATCTCTGGTACGTACCACAAACTTCTGGTACGTACCAAAAACTTCTGGTACGTACCACAAACTTCTGGTACGTACCACAAACTTCTGGTACTTACCACAAACTTCTGGTACGTACCACAAATTTCTGGTACGTACCACAAACTTCTGGTACGTACCACGAAACTTCTGGTACGTACCACAAACTTCTGGTACGTACCAAAAACTTCTGGTACGTACCACAAAACTTCTGGTACGTACCACAAACTTCTGGTACGTACCACAAATCTCTGGTACGTACCACAAACTTCTGGTACGTACCAAAAACTTCTGGTACGTACCACAAACTTCTGGTACGTACCACAAATCTCTGGTACGAACCACAAAATTCTGGTACGTACCACAAACTTCTGGTACGTACCACGAAACTTCTGGTACGTACCACAAACTTCTGGTACTTACCACAAACTTCTGGTACGTACCACAAATATCTGGTACGTACCACAAATTTCTGGTACGTACCACAAACTTCTGGTACGTACCACGAAACTTCTGGTACGTACCACAAACTTCTGGTACGTACCAAAAACTTCTGGTACGTACCACAAAACTTCTGGTACGTACCACAAACTTCTGGTACGTACCACAAATCTCTGGTACGTACCACAAACTTCTGGTACGTACCAAAAACTTCTGGTACGTACCACAAACTTCTGGTACGTACCACAAACTTCTGGTACGAACCACAAAATTCTGGTACGTACCACAAACTTCTGGTACTTACCACAAACTTCTGGTACGTACCACGAAACTTCTGGTACGTACCACAAACTTCTGGTACGTACCACAAACTTCTGGTACGTACCACAAACTTCTGGTACGTACCACGAAACTTCTGGTACGTACCACAAACTTCTGGTACGTACCACAAACTTCTGGTACGTACGACAAACTTCTGGTACGTACCACAAATCTCTGGTACGTACCACAAATTTCTGGTACGTACCACAAACTTCTGGTACGTACCACGAAACTTCTGGTCTGTACCACAAACTTCTGGTACGTACCACAAACTTCTGGTACGTACCAAAAACTTCTGGTACGTACCACAAACTTCTGGTACGTACCAAAAACTTCTGGTACGTACCACAAAACTTCTGGTACGTACCACAAACTTCTGGTACGTACCACAAATCTCTGGTACGTACCACAAACTTCTGGTACGTACCAAAAACTTCTGGTACGTACCACAAACTTCTGGTACGTACCACAAACTTCTGGTACGAACCACAAAATTCTGGTACGTACCACAAACTTCTGGTACGTACCACGAAACTTCTGGTACGTACCACAAACTTCTGGTACTTACCACAAACTTCTGGTACGTACCACGAAACTTCTGGTACGTACCACAAACTTCTGGTACGTACCACAAACTTCTGGTACGTACCACAAACTTCTGGTACGTACCACGAAACTTCTGGTACGTACCACAAACTTCTGGTACGTACGACAAACTTCTGGTACGTACCACAAATCTCTGGTACGTACCACAAACTTCTGGTACGTACCACAAACTTCTGGTACGTACCACAAACTTCTGGTACGTACCACAAACTTCTGGTACGTACCACGAAACTTCTGGTACGTACCACAAACTTCTGGTACGTACCAGAATTTTGTGGTACGTACCAGAAGTTTGTGGTACGTACCAGAAGTTTCGTGGTACGTACCAGAAGTTTGTGGTACGTACCAGAAGTTTGTGGTACGTACCAGAAGTTTGTGGTACGTACCAGAAGTTTGTGGTACGTACCAGAAGTTTTTGGTACGTACCAGAAGTTTGTGGTACGTACCAGAAGTTTGTGGTACATACCAGAAGTTTGTGGTACGTACCAGAGATTTGTGGTACGTACCAGAAGTTTGTGGTACGTACCAGAAGTTTCGTGGTACGTACCAGAATTTTGTGGTACGTACCAGAAGTTTGTGGTACGTACCAGAAGTTTCGTGGTACGTACCAGAAGTTTGTGGTACGTACCAGAAGTTTGTGGTACGTACCAGAAGTTTGTGGTACGTACCAGAAGTTTGTGGTACGTACCAGAAGTTTGTGGTACGTACCAGAAGTTTGTGGTACGTACCAGAAGTTTGTGGTACGTACCAGAAGTTTCGTGGTACGTACCAGAAGTTTGTGGTACGTACCAGAAGTTTGTGGTACGTACCAGATATTTGTGGTACGTACCAGAAGTTTGTGGTACGTACCAGAAGTTTGTGGTACGTACCAGAAGTTTTTGGTACTTACCAGAAGTTTGTGGTACGTACCAGAAGTTTGTGGTACATACCAGAAGTTTGTGGTACGTACCAGAGATTTGTGGTACGTACCAGAAGTTTGTGGTACGTACCAGAATTTTGTGGTACGTACCAGAAGTTTGTGGTACGTACCAGAAGTTTCGTGGTACGTACCAGAAGTTTGTGGTACGTACCAGAAGTTTGTGGTACGTACCAGAAGTTTGTGGTACGTACCAGAAGTTTGTGGTACGTACCAGAAGTTTGTGGTACGTACCAGAAGTTTGTGGTACGTACCAGAAGTTTCGTGGTACGTACCAGAAGTTTGTGGTACGTACCAGAAGTTTGTGGTACGTACCAGAAGTTTGTGGTACGTACCAGAAGTTTCGTGGTACGTACCAGAAGTTTGTGGTACGTACCAGAAGTTTGTGGTACGTACCAGAAGTTTCGTGGTACGTACCAGAAGTTTGTGGTACGTACCAGAAGTTTTTGTTACGTACCAGAAGTTTGTGGTACGTACCAGAAGTTTGTGGTACGTACCAGAAGTTTCGTGGTACGTACCAGAAGTTTGTGGTACGTACCAGAAGTTTTTGGTACGTACCAGAAGTTTGTGGTACGTACCAGAAGTTTTTGGTACGTACCAGAAGTTTGTGGTACGTACCAGAAGTTTGTGGTACATACCAGAAGTTTGTGGTACGTACCAGAAGTTTGTGGTACGTACCAGAAGTTTCGTGGTACGTACCAGAAGTTTGTGGTAAGTACCAGAAGTTTGTGGTACGTACCAGAAGTTTGTGGTACGTACCAGAAGTTTGTGGTACGTACCAGAAGTTTGTGGTACGTACCAGAGATTTGTGGTACGTACCAGAAGTTTTTGGTACGTACCAGAAGTTTGTGGTACGTACCAGAAGTTTGTGGTACGTACCAGAAGTTTCGTGGTACGTACCAGAAGTTTGTGGTACGTACCAGAAGTTTTTGGTACGTACCAGAAGTTTGTGGTACGTACCAGAAGTTTGTGGTACGTACCAGAAGTTTCGTGGTACGTACCAGAAGTTTGTGGTACGTACCAGAAGTTTGTGGTACGTACCAGAAGTTTCGTGGTACGTACTAGAAGTTTGTGGTACGTACCAGAAGTTTGTGGTACGTACCAGAAGTTTGTGGTACGTACCAGAAGTTTGTGGTACGTACCAGAAGTTTGTGGTACGTACCAGAAGTTTGTGGTACGTACCAGAGATTTGTGGTACGTACCAGAAGTTTTTGGTACGTACCAGAAGTTTGTGGTACGTACCAGAAGTTTGTGGTACGTACCAGAAGTTTCGTGGTACGTACCAGAAGTTTGTGGTACGTACCAGAAGTTTGTGGTACGTACCAGAAGTTTGTGGTACGTACCAGAAGTTTGTGGTACGTACCAGAAGTTTGTGGTACGTACCAGAAGTTTGTGGTACGTACCAGAAGTTTGTGGTACGTACCAGAAGTTTGTGGTACGTACCAGAAGTTTCGTGGTACGTACCAGAAGTTTGTGGTACGTACCAGAAGTTTGTGGTACGTACCAGAAGTTTCGTGGTACGTACTAGAAGTTTGTGGTACGTACCAGAAGTTTGTGGTACGTACCAGAGATTTGTGGTACGTACCAGAAGTTTTTGGTACGTACCAGAAGTTTGTGGTACGTACCAGAAGTTTGTGGTACGTACCAGAAGTTTCGTGGTACGTACCAGAAGTTTGTGGTACGTACCAGAAGTTTGTGGTACGTACCAGAAGTTTGTGGTACGTACCAGAAGTTTGTGGTACGTACCAGAAGTTTGTGGTACGTACCAGAAGTTTGTGGTACGTACCAGAAATTTGTGGTACGTACCAGAAGTTTGTGGTACGTACCAGAAGTTTGTGGTACGTACCAGAATTTTGTGGTTCGTACCAGAAGTTTGTGGTACGTACCAGAAGTTTTGTGGTACGTACCAGAAGTTTTTGGTACGTACCAGAAGTTTGTGGTACGTACCAGAAGTTTTTGGTACGTACCAGAAGTTTGTGGTACGTACCAGAAGTTTGTGGTACGTACCAGAGATTTGTGGTACGTACCAGAAGTTTGTGGTACGTACCAGAAGTTTTGTGGTACGTACCAGAAGTTTTTGGTACGTACCAGAAGTTTGTGGTACGTACCAGAAGTTTTTGGTACGTACCAGAGATTTGTGGTACGTACCAGAAGTTTTTGGTACGTACCAGAGATTTGTGGTACGTACCAGAAGTTTTTGGTACGTACCAGAAGTTTGTGGTACGTACCAGAAGTTTGTGGTACGTACCAGAAGTTTGTGGTACGTACCAGAAGTTTCGTGGTACGTACCAGAAGTTTCGTGGTACGTACCAGAAGTTTGTGGTACGTACCAGAAGTTTGTGGTACGTACCAGAAGTTTCGTGGTACGTACTAGAAGTTTGTGGTACGTACCAGAAGTTTGTGGTACGTACCAGAAGTTTGTGGTACGTACCAGAAGTTTGTGGTACGTACCAGAAGTTTGTGGTACGTACCAGAAGTTTGTGGTACGTACCAGAGATTTGTGGTACGTACCAGAAGTTTTTGGTACGTACCAGAAGTTTGTGGTACGTACCAGAAGTTTGTGGTACGTACCAGAAGTTTCGTGGTACGTACCAGAAGTTTGTGGTACGTACCAGAAGTTTGTGGTACGTACCAGAAGTTTCGTGGTACGTACTAGAAGTTTGTGGTACGTACCAGAAGTTTGTGGTACGTACCAGAAGTTTGTGGTACGTACCAGAAGTTTGTGGTACGTACCAGAAGTTTGTGGTACGTACCAGAAGTTTGTGGTACGTACCAGAGATTTGTGGTACGTACCAGAAGTTTTTGGTACGTACCAGAAGTTTGTGGTACGTACCAGAAGTTTGTGGTACGTACCAGAAGTTTCGTGGTACGTACCAGAAGTTTGTGGTACGTACCAGAAGTTTGTGGTACGTACCAGAGATTTGTGGTACGTACCAGAAGTTTTTGGTACGTACCAGAAGTTTGTGGTACGTACCAGAAGTTTGTGGTACGTACCAGAAGTTTGTGGTACGTACCAGAAGTTTCGTGGTACGTACCAGAAGTTTCGTGGTACGTACCAGAAGTTTGTGGTACGTACCAGAAGTTTTTGGTACGTACCAGAAGTTTGTGGTACGTACCAGAAGTTTGTGGTACGTACCAGAAGTTTGTGGTACGTACCAGAGATTTGTGGTACGTACCAGAAATTTGTCGTACGTACCAGAAGTTTGTGGTACGTACCAGAAGTTTGTGGTACGTACCAGAAGTTTCGTGGTACGTACCAGAAGTTTGTGGTACGTACCAGAAGTTTGTGGTACGTACCAGAAGTTTGTGGTACGTACCAGAAGTTTCGTGGTACGTACCAGAAGTTTGTGGTAAGTACCAGAAGTTTGTGGTACGTACCAGAAGTTTCGTGGTACGTACCAGAAGTTTGTGGTACGTACCAGAATTTTGTGGTTCGTACCAGAAGTTTGTGGTACGTACCAGAAGTTTGTGGTACGTACCAGAAGTTTTTGGTACGTACCAGAAGTTTGTGGTACGTACCAGAGATTTGTGGTACGTACCAGAAGTTTGTGGTACGTACCAGAAGTTTTGTGGTACGTACCAGAAGTTTTTGGTACGTACCAGAAGTTTGTGGTACGTACCAGAAGTTTTTGGTACGTACCAGAAGTTTGTGGTACGTACCAGAAGTTTGTGGTACGTACCAGAGATTTGTGGTACGTACCAGAAGTTTGTGGTACGTACCAGAAGTTTTGTGGTACGTACCAGAAGTTTTTGGTACGTACCAGAAGTTTTTGGTACGTACCAGAGATTTGTGGTACGTACCAGAAGTTTTTGGTACGTACCAGAGATTTGTGGTACGTACCAGAAGTTTTTGGTACGTACCAGAAGTTTGTGGTACGTACCAGAAGTTTGTGGTACGTACCAGAAGTTTGTGGTACGTACCAGAAGTTTCGTGGTACGTACCAGAAGTTTCGTGGTACGTACCAGAAGTTTGTGGTACGTACCAGAAGTTTTTGGTACGTACCAGAAGTTTGTGGTACGTACCAGAAGTTTGTGATACGTACCAGAAGTTTGTGGTACGTACCAGAGATTTGTGGTACGTACCAGAAGTTTGTCGTACGTACCAGAAGTTTGTGGTACGTACCAGAAGTTTGTGGTACGTACCAGAAGTTTCGTGGTACGTACCAGAAGTTTGTGGTAAGTACCAGAAGTTTGTGGTACGTACCAGAAGTTTCGTGGTACGTACCAGAAGTTTGTGGTACGTACCAGAATTTTGTGGTTCGTACCAGAAGTTTGTGGTACGTACCAGAAGTTTGTGGTACGTACCAGAAGTTTTTGGTACGTACCAGAAGTTTGTGGTACGTACCAGAGATTTGTGGTACGTACCAGAAGTTTGTGGTACGTACCAGAAGTTTTGTGGTACGTACCAGAAGTTTTTGGTACGTACCAGAAGTTTGTGGTACGTACCAGAAGTTTTTGGTACGTACCAGAAGTTTGTGGTACGTACCAGAAGTTTGTGGTACGTACCAGAGATTTGTGGTACGTACCAGAAGTTTGTGGTACGTACCAGAAGTTTTGTGGTACGTACCAGAAGTTTTTGGTACGTACCAGAAGTTTTTGGTACGTACCAGAGATTTGTGGTACGTACCAGAAGTTTTTGGTACGTACCAGAGATTTGTGGTACGTACCAGAAGTTTTTGGTACGTACCAGAAGTTTGTGGTACGTACCAGAAGTTTGTGGTACGTACCAGAAGTTTGTGGTACGTACCAGAAGTTTCGTGGTACGTACCAGAAGTTTCGTGGTACGTACCAGAAGTTTGTGGTACGTACCAGAAGTTTTTGGTACGTACCAGAAGTTTGTGGTACGTACCAGAAGTTTGTGATACGTACCAGAAGTTTGTGGTACGTACCAGAGATTTGTGGTACGTACCAGAAGTTTGTGGTACGTACCAGAAGTTTGTGGTACGTACCAGAAGTTTTTGGTACGTACCAGAAGTTTGTGGTACGTACCAGAAGTTTGTGATACGTACCAGAAGTTTGTGGTACGTACCAGAGATTTGTGGTACGTACCAGAAGTTTGTCGTACGTACCAGAAGTTTGTGGTACGTACCAGAAGTTTGTGGTACGTACCAGAAGTTTCGTGGTACGTACCAGAAGTTTGTGGTACGTACCAGAAGTTTGTGGTACGTACCAGAAGTTTGTGGTACGTACCAGAAGTTTCGTGGTACGTACCAGAAGTTTGTGGTAAGTACCAGAAGTTTGTGGTACGTACCAGAAGTTTCGTGGTACGTACCAGAAGTTTGTGGTACGTACCAGAATTTTGTGGTTCGTACCAGAAGTTTGTGGTACGTACCAGAAGTTTGTGGTACGTACCAGAAGTTTTTGGTACGTACCAGAAGTTTGTGGTACGTACCAGAAGTTTGTGGTACGTACCAGAAGTTTCGTGGTACGTACCAGAAGTTTGTGGTACGTACCAGAAATTTGTGGTACGTACCAGAGATTTGTGGTACGTACCAGAAGTTTGTCGTACGTACCAGAAGTTTGTGGTACGTACCAGAAGTTTGTGGTACGTACCAGAAGTTTCGTGGTACGTACCAGAGATTTGTGGTACGTACCAGAAGTTTGTCGTACGTACCAGAAGTTTGTGGTACGTACCAGAAGTTTGTGGTACGTACCAGAAGTTTGTGGTACGTACCAGAAGTTTGTGGTACGTACCAGAAGTTTGTGGTACGTACCAGAAGTTTTTGGTACGTACCAGAAGTTTTTGGTACGTACCAGAAATTTGTGGTACGGTGATCAACCTAGTTTATTTTCAATAGTAGCTGTTTCATATCAAAAACAAGAAAATCCTTCCATTTCTTGGACCGGAGTTCTTTGCAACTGCAGTCGGTGTCTCAGAAGAATTTGTAATAATCTGAACTCATAGTTTACCATTTTTCTTCCAACCATCAGTGATATTCGATGAAGTTTCATTTAATCGTGTGCTTGATATCGTGTGCTTGATATATCCTCTTTGTTAGAAAATAAGTTGTTATCACACGATAAATAAACAGTCACGAAGATTCATTGTATTCATAATGGGTCCCAATACAATTCAAATCAAGAAGGCATTTCAAGGCATTTGGCAATGCGCGAACAGGGGAAAGTGTTTCACAAAAACGTATAAAGTATTCAAATTGTTCTCGATAGTAAATAACAAATCCTCGACATCCTACAGTTGTTTGAGCTCCAGTAGTATCATTATACTACACAACAAGCAATGATTCTTCTTTTTGTTTTAAAATTCACCACGGCAAGATGTTGTATTGTCTGATATTTTCCATTGTTTATGCTTCTTAACCATAATGATCAACAATTGTTCCAAATGCTCTCCGTTATTCTGCATCAATTTGAAGAAGCCCATATGATAGTCAACTACGGATTATCCACGATCATAGCCTGAAAGGAATGATTTTTGGCGGAGAGTACCACAAAGTTCATGTTTACAACTAACCGCCAGTAAGTATTGCGTCCACGGTGCCTCAGAGGTAGGCGAGGATCAGTCGGAATGATCAATCAACTACTTCCAACACATCCAACGCAGAGTGTTTGATGATAGTTGGCGACATCGAACATCGACATACAACATCCTACGTAAATCCATAACTGCTTCCAATAGTCCAGAACATTTGGAAGATATTCCACAGTGATCTATAGTGTTTTAGAGAGCCAATGATAGAGAACAACAAGCAGCGTCGCAAGAGTAATAAATGTTGTCTTTCCAAACCGCCGTCAAACGACAATAGTAGTTTAAGGTGTTGCTCAAATTTCTCGAGGTTGCACGGCGCTTGATTGGCTGTCTTTTTCTGGAAAAAATAACTTTGAGTATCACAGATTGATATAAATCAAAAGTAATTAGTGATACTCGACGCATAGTTTCACTAACTAATCAACTCTGCCGTTTAGCGACGTCATAATTAGAGCATAGACGACCAAGATCAAGTGGAATCCCTAGATTGAGCAGTTCCCTGGTCGCTATCATCAACCATCAAATATGCACTTGTTCCTGAATATCGGTCACGGATGTAATCTTTCGGGGCGAGACAGGAAAGTGATTGAAGGGAGGTTCACTGTTTTGAATTCAAAACCATGGTTCACAGCCGTCGAAATGACCACTCAACTATTTCCCACAATCATGACAAACCACATCAAATTCAGAGGTTTTGAAGATAGTTTGCGACTTCGAACATTAACAACTTCACATGTGAATCCACAATGGCTTCGGATAGGGCAGTTGAAAGATATTTCACAGTGATTCATAGTCATTCTCAAGAACCGATGATGGGGCACAACAAGCAGCATCGCAAGAAGATATGTTGCTTGCTCCTTCCAGAACATCGCCGCCTCACCCCAATGACCCGAATTGTTGCTTGATTTTCTCGACCTTTTTCGCTATTCATCCTGAAAAAATACCTATTCAATGAGAAGTAAGTAGTTAAACTGTGCGCATGGGGTGTCACTCACCAAGATGAATTCATGCAGATCAAGCCATTACGCTACAATTTCCGATAAATCATGTAAAGTCATCGAACTGATACTCTGCCATTCAGCGACATCATAACCAGAACCAGGCAACCAAAATTAAGCAGAATCCCGAGATCAAGAAGTATCATTGATTTCATCGCATTATCAACCATCCATTCTGTAGCATTCCTATATATCGTTCGCTTGAGAAATATTTCGGTAGGACACGAGAACTTCTTTGCAGTGATTTGAGCAAGCACTGTTCCCATTCATATAGGTGGCACGGAGAAGTTGGCGAAAGTGTTCGAATTATCGTCTTTTCATTGGGCGCTCGACTGATTGATGTCTGAAAACAACAGTTGAAGGCGTTCTTGAGAAACCAAGAAAGAGTTCACTCACCATGATTCCAACAGATTCGTAGTTGATATTGCACTTCTCGATACCCAAGAACGACTCAATGATTAAAGGACTTTGACACGATGTACATGGCTCGAAAGTACTCGAGGAAAATTTGGAAGTTAATAAGGTGGTCCTCCTTCGACGCCATAAACCTGCCAAAATTTGAAAGTTTTTTACACTTATCATGTAAATGTGACCGCTTTCCAGCGCCGAGGTCGCTTTCTCAATCATTCTTTAACCGAATAGTATGCAAATCAATAAAGTGCCACAATGATTTCTTCTATAACAGCAACATAACGCACACATGACGCGAAGATATCTTCTTTTAGGTTCTCTTCAGCTTGAGAAGATTTTCGTTACAAAATTCCGAGTGAGCACAAAACGGCGGCACAAACTTCAGCAGAATGGTCGCTCATCTCCATCAACAATCATCTCACCCTGCCATCTGAGCACGTCAAAATACAAGCACAGTGATCAATCTTGCCGTATCATCAACCATCACTTCTGCGCACATCCCTTATTTTTCATTGTTGTAGGAATCACCGAGAAGTTAGAGGAAAAGGAATCGAAGCATCGTCTACTTTTTGGGTGCTTGAGCAGCCTCTGAAAATAGCAGTGGAAAATAAACTTGAGAAACTCATATAGAATTGACTTACATACCTTTATTCCAGAAGCTTGTTTCTGCGGTTTCCACTCTTTTGGCCAGAGAATCGGAGTGATGTAGATCAGGCATCAGTTTATGCAGCAAACCGTGATTTCATATTTTATTCTTAATGCTGATTGGGTTTGAAGAGAGTTTGAGTGTTGGTTTCAAGAGCGTCTTTATCCATAGACAACCGAGGTGAATAATAGAAATACATCTAAAATTGGCTCAACGGAATAGATGGTTGTGGAGAAGGGGTGGTCCCAATCCAGTTCGTGGTGCAGATCCATTGATACAATATTACAATTGACAAGAAAACTCTATTACTAAGATTCTTTCCTGTTCGAATACAATTTTTATCTTCAACTCATTGATATCCTTTTGTAGTTATTTCAATAAATTGGAAAAAAATTCCAATAGCTTGTGAACATCCATATCTTCCAAAGTTGAAGAGCTGATTCAGTTCTTACAAAACCACTTGGAGAGCCACTGAAAGTCGAAAAAAAGAGTCCCTTCTGATCCTTAATTCCAGCTGATGCTCTTGAAGGTGTTCAGTACAGAATAAGTTTTATCGGCGAGTCCCATCAGAGGTGAAAACATGTTGAAATGTGAAATAGCTGCTCATGAGTCCCGTATCGATGTATGTTTCAGTGATTACTGTGATACTTTCTCTGCAAAATAAACGTTTGAGTCAAAAAAGCTCCAAATGATTCACTCACAGAGCATGTACAGGAACATCCAGTTCAGCTCTACGAGCACAGTCCTTCTTTCAGCTAGTTGTCCATGGATTATATCGACAATATCTGCGTTGCAATCCGGTGAAATGAAATGCATTTGATGCTCGGATTGGTGAGGAATGGAGTGAAGAGACCAGCAGAAAGGCGTGGATTCATTTTCTTATTTTTGATTCCAAATCGTCGATGATTATGAGCAATCGTTCTGCTTTTTGACAATGATTTCCAATTGTGTATTGTCAGATAATCAAGCTATCCTTTTAATTCAAGCATTGATAAAGGAATTGATTGAAATGCTTCTTGAAAATTCAAAATTCTGATGGTCTTGGCCGTCTTAGTCAAACATTTAGTGTCCCTCTATCTTTCTCAGCTCTGTTGCCACCTTTCTGGGATCATCTTCCATATTCGCTCCCACTTCTCGTAAGATCTCAATGTGCTTCATCAAGCTTCCATTGCAGCGTTTTGTGTTTAACGATTGTATGGACAATACTTTGAAGATGTGAGAAGCATCTTCTCAAGACGGTGCTTCCGGTGTATCAATTCTTGAATGGAGACACATTGAGATGGCGACAAAAACAATTTGTGGAGACCAACAGCTTTATCGGATCAATGCCTCTGAAAAAATGAAAGTTATTTTTAGAAATCTGAATAGTTTCATCACCCGCAACATTCTGCTAATGGAAAACCACTTTTTATAAAATATTCCAGAAAGATATTGCCTTTTTAAGCTCATTAAACGTATAAAAAAGTGGTTTTTCTGTGGTTTTTTCGCACTCTGTTTTTCTTAGAAGAAAGATCACCAATAATATCATTTTCGAAAAACGTTGCATCCATCCATTTCTTAACTCCAACAGCGGAAACTCGCAGAATCCTTGTTGATTCGACACGCAACACCTGGAAATTGTAATAAATAGAGATTTTTCCCTCAGAAAAATTGTCACGAATGAAACAAAAAAAGTATAATTACATTTCAACTGCATTTTTGCACTATTATCACAATAACATTTGTTGGAAAAGATGAATTTTTGCTCCGAATTTGCGTTTTATTGCAGAAAAAGAAGAAAAAATGCAACGTTCCGACCGCAACGCGACCGCTCGCGTGAGCGTTTGAAAAATAGCTTGTCGAAAGAAGAGGTGCAGACAGATAAGACACTCATCCACGTCTTGTGGGGCAATTGACCGTAATTACTACCACTCATGCATGGGTGGTTGTCCTGCTCTGTTCACATGATTTGGATCAAATTATAGATAATTTTAGAAGAAATTCACAACTTCAAACGAAAAAAAAAACAATATTTGACTAGAATAAAATTTATTAAATCACAAAAATTAAAAAATAATGAGATCATATTCATTAAAAAAATATTGCCACCGATCCGTGATGCTTTTCCATCGCCGAGCTCATTCCATAAAAAAGTTTGGATTCCTGAAACATGTAAAATTGTGTCAAATGAATTCAATTTAAGAATAAATTAAAAAATGGGAAGAATGAATGATTGAATTAAATCTTACCATTTTTAACTATCCTCCGAAAATGTACTCTCTGTCCAAGTCAACAAAAATCTTGAGCGTTGACCGCTTCGGACGGGGAACTTTTTATTGAGGGGCATCACCACCAATCTAAAATGAACTTATTGATGGATTTTAATGTTTCTTCCAGGTGTTTGTCATACAAATTTTTATCTAGAAATTAGAAAAATTGGCATTTCTTCCAACGAAAAGTAGACAGTCATTAGAATTTTTGTTCCACTAGATTCAGCCCCTCCTATTATCATAGTTTCTATTCCAATAATTCAACTCACCATAATCACATATCGATACTCGGTAAAAATCCAGAGTCACCGAACAAAAGGCGACAAAAAAATAGGAATGATTCTTGCGCGGACACGACTGTCATGATAAGATAAATAGAGACGCAGAATAGGTGCATTTCTGTCGATTAACGATGGGAATTTTAACGATGACAAGCCGTTTATGGCTCATTACTTTTTCATCATTCTACATAGGTTGCGAATTTTTCCAAAAAGTGAACTGAAAGAACTTCTTCAGTGTTTCTGATAATAGCAAGTTGAAGAGATGCATAAAGATTAAATTCTGTTTTTCGAATTTATTCATTTACAAATTAAAAGCGTTATCAGGTATAAAAAAAAGTTGACAGAATCACAAGAAAGCACGAAAAACTACAAAACAGCAAAGGAAACCAAGTAGATAAAAAAAAGGAACTTGGGAAAATGAATGGAATTATAATGGATAAAAAGAGATCGATAAGACAATAAAATAAATTAGATCAGCAGACAAAAAATTTTTTAAAAAAAGTCATATAATTATAAAAGTTTCTAGTTTTTACAATGTAAAAGCGATAGTTATTAGAGAGAAGAGGCATGACAAGGTTGCTGTTTAAGAATCATCAAGCTCTTCAAAGAAACCGAATTCTGAAAATAAATAAATGTTTGTTTGAGGAAAACAAGATATCACGTTAATAACATAATTCAAACCCACTTACCTATTTCATGAATATTGAACTCTTCTTGACGAAGATTGCGGAGAAGGCGTTGAGTAATTGGATAAGCATTCATGTCTGCATATTCTAAATTACACGAATTGAAAAAGAACATTCTGAAAACAGATCACTAACCATCATTTCTTATATCCAAAGGCCGTCCCTCATCTCCCTCCTCAACTCTTCCACTCTCTGGCGAAGAATCTCTTGCACCTCTCTCCTCATAATCTTCTCCTGCTCCCTCACCGAAAGCCTCGGCTGAAAATTCATAAATTGTTTTCTCAAAATCATTGCGATACTTGAGCTTTTATGGTAAATTTTTTCAAAACGTTATATAAGTTTTTCTCTAGAAGCACATGCAAAGCTCAAGTGACTTACCTACATCTGCTGGAATCCATCTTGGTGCTCTTTGCTTCCGGCTTCTGATTCGAGTTGTCTCTTCTGTCTTGGCCTGATGAGCTAATTTCATTCTTTCGAATCGTTTTTTCTCTTCTAAATTCAATTATATATGTATCGCAATAGTGTCTAAATTATTACCTTTCATTCTGGCTTCTCTCTCAAAGTATTGTTGTTGAATTTCCTCAAGTGGGATTTCTAGAAGAAGACCATAAATAACTGGCCAACGAGCCAATTCATGAATGTCGAACTTTTTTGGACTAGCTGAAAGCACAACCAAGTTTTGATAGTCGTCTGAAAAGAGTGAATTACCTTCAGTTTTAGCTTTTTCTTGCTCGAGTTTAGCACGTTTTTCTGGAATGCCTTCAACGGCAAGACAATGCTCTTTTGGTCCACTACAGCAACCAGCTGCTGAAAAAAAACGAGTCGTTGTCCTAGAATTTCAATGGTTCAATGGTCAAAATACACGTATTCTTTTATTTTGATTAGCAAAGCTTCACTTAACGTGACATTCTTTATGCTTACCTCGACAATTCGAATCCATTACCATCTTGGTTATTCTTTTCAATTTCACTTTCTGAGAACTTCAAAGTTTGTAGATGCGAAAAGCCGATAATCACCTGAAAAAGTCTCAGTTAGAATCATCATAAAAAACATGAAAAAAGTAAGGAAACGCGAGGAACTAAACGAAAAAGCCACCTATGCCATTCAACTTGAAAACAAAATGAAATGAAAAGAAAAGCATAAACCACGTGCCGAGAAAGAAAAAATCGAAGAAAAGAGAGCTAGGGACGCATTTTCAAAAACGCAGGCACTATGAGAGTGAGCACAAAGGGCGAGAGCTCTATGTTGAGGGAAAACTTAGAGAAGATAAGAAATGCGGCGGCGTCTCCTCGGAGCAGCTGGCTGCTCACAAGAATATACAGCGGAGAGAGAAGAAAAGAAACGGCTGAAGGGTAGGGAAAGAGAAAACAAAGAAGACGTTGGCGCATAAAAAAGCGGAAAATAAGAGGATTGGTATGTATGGCTGGTTATGCTCTTGCTTAAAGCTGTCAAGGAAAAGAGATGAGAAAATGGAAGGATTTGACGTCGTTCGGAGCTTTCCCATTTCTCTATTTTTATCTTTTTTTCAGGAAAATAAGATGAAATAAGAAAAATGAAGAATTATAGAAAGAACTAAAAGTCCGAGAAAGGAAAAACATGAACTGAAATATGAGTGAAAAAAGTAAATAAATGAAAGGACCAAAAATGTGTTGAAAAGGAATACGTTCTATCACTTTTTCGGAATCATAAAAATCTACAGCGGAGTGTCACCTAAACTTTGCTTCGGAACTGAGGTTAAAAAAAACAAACATATTTTCAAATTTTTCTTGAGCAATTCTAATGAAAGCATTGCACAAAGAACACAAGAGTTTTTTGTGGCTAGAACCGACGGAACATCCGGAAACTCAACATCTTGTGACCATAATGATAAACGAGATCTTGGTACCGACATGCTGCAAATGGGTTGGAAGAGCAATCAGAAACTGTTAGCGTGTACTGGGAGCGTTATAGGATCCTCAATTCAATACTAGCAGTGTGAGTTGTACTGTTCAGTACTGATTTATGACTCTTGAAACTCAGAGTTTGGAACTACAAGATTGAAGCGGTTGCACCAAGAAGCCCAGGCTTTAATCAGAAGGCATCCCTGTTTTGAGTTTCCCATTATAAACTTATATTAATATTCCGTCCTCTTATTGAATGTTTCCTAAAATCAATGAATCAAGTGTTTTTCCTTTATAGTTCTCTTTTTTTCTGTGAATGGCTCAAAAAACCAGATATTTTCATTTTTAGATTTAAACAGGAACGTCAATGCGTAACCACAATTAAAATGAGATGAAGGAACAGTCGAGAAGAGAAGGAGAGCACGATTGACTTTGTTAGATTTATTGAAGTTTTTTAGGTACTGTAATTTCAAAATATTTGATTATGAAGTGCTTTTTTTGTGTTTTGTATAGCTTCATGGCCTCCCAGATACCCCGCCGCCTAGTTTGTCAGAAGGACTATTCGTGGCATGTTCAAAAGCTTTTGCTTCTCAACTCACCCCTATATCTGCAAAATGTTATCTTTGCCTTAGCCAATCTTGCTTCTCACAAAATATACATGTTCACGGAATAATGTATTTTCACATTTTAGAGTCTTCTCATCTTTATTATATGCTATTAAATTTCCAACTTTAATTTGTGAGCGTCTTTTCTAAGTACTGGAAACATCTATTGCAGATTAAGTGTGATATCGGAAACATATTCATAGTTTGGTATCGTAAAAGAGGATGGTATAAAAACTGAGATTTCGCATTTGGACGTTGAATAATTTTAATGAAGAAACAGCTCCCAGTCGACTAACTACTTCCAGTCAAATGAGTGGATTTCATCCTCGACGTTGTTGTACATTGGGATCAATTTGTTGCTTCTGCGCAAGTTGTAAGTCATGCCAATGCTAGAAAAGGAAAATTATTTAAAAACAGTTCTCCTTTTAGGAAGAGATATCTCTAAGGACGAGACTTTCTCCACTAGGCCTTGGCACAAAAACCAAAAGTGTTTCAGATCCAAATGAATTTTTGATGTTGGGTATCCATATGGGTAAGTGATGCCAGAAAACATACCCCCAAGTTCATGTGACGTCATCACCTGGAGTTAAAGCTCAGAGCTCGAATTGCACATCTGAAATTTTAATTTTTTTCAACTTTGATATTTTTTTCCAAAATTTTTGGTGGGTCATTGGAAAGGTTCAAAGCATATTTGAGCCAATTTTCAGATCTGTGCAATATCTGAAAACAAGATTTTCAACAAAATTTTTAGGTTTTTTCGGTTTTTCTCAAAAATTTTCTACACTTGTCGGGTATGATATCTTGTTCCCAGATTCCCCATCCGATTTGCTACAAAAAAGTCTCTTGGACCCCCATCGAAATCGTGGACCATTTTGAGATAATCGACTTTTTCTGAAAAACAGGTAAGGGTCCCCCCTTATGTGATATTTTTCGAAGCCAAAAAATTTTTTTTTGTCGGGTCCAAAAATTTTTTCCCAAATTCCTCATAAAATTTGGAGCAAAAAAGTCTCTTGGAGTACCCCAAAAATCGTGGACCATTTTGAGATATACTCGTTTTTCTGAAATCCATATAATCGCATGCTGTCGCGGGGATAACTCCAGGGTTACCCCACGACCTTTTTCTACGATGAATACGTCATTCTCTGATGCCTGTGTACAACTTGTTATCTGCATTGCATGCTTTCAATTCCCAAGAAAGAAGCTACAACTTCCAACCCTAGACTTGCCTCTTTACGACGAATGATGCAAATGCGCTCCAACGGACACTCGCTTGAATGCCGCGCCGGCGCTAATTAACTTTTCTCTGTGTCTCCCCCTTTTGTTTACTCTCTCCCCTTTTCTTCGAGAACTTTCTCGCTTGTTTGTTTCGCTGATTCCCTAGTTGTTTACTACTCACTTCTTGTTGTTATCTTCGTGGTGACAACACGTCTCCTTCCTCCGACCCGATTTCCCAATCGATAATTGCCGCTTGAGGCAATTATCTCTTCACTTATTCGCTAGAGGTTCGAAGGAACGTTTTGTGAACGGTCCCTAGAGCTTTATTACTAATATTTCCTTCTTCGCCCAACTCCACTGTAACCTGAACCACCCTCACTACGTTGTACTCGAGCAATTTTGTGCGGAGACGTTCGTCTCAATGGAAATAAACTAATATGAAGTCAACTCAATCGTTTATTGGAAGAAGGAAACCCTAGAGCTTTCAATCTATCACCAATGCATCAATCTCAGGCTCGGCTGGGTTCAGAGGTCTCGCCAACTTCTCACTAACCCCGCCGCGACACATGCCATGTTGAATGGAGATTCAGAAAAACGAGTATATCTCAAAATGGTCCACGATTTTTGGGGTACTCCAAGAGACTTTTTTGCTCCAAATTTGATGAGGAACTTGGGAAAAAATTTTTGGACCCGACAAAAAAAATTTTTTTGGCTTCGAAAAATATCACATAAGGGGGGACCCTTACCTGTTTTTCAGAAAAAGTCGATTATCTCAAAATGGTCCACGATTTCGATGGGGGTCCAAGAGACTTTTTTGTAGCAAATCGGATGGGGAATCTGGGAACAAGATATCATACCCGACAAGTGTAGAAAATTTTTGAGAAAAACCGAAAAAACCTCAAAATTTTGTTGAAAATCTTGTTTTCAGACATTGCAGAGATCTGAAAATTGGCTCAAATATGCTTTGAATCTTTCCAATGACCCACCAAAAATTTTGGATAAAAATATCAAAGTTGAAAAGAATTAAAATTTCAGATGTGCAATTCGAGCTCTGAGCTTTAACTCCAGGTGATGACGTCACATGGACATGGGGGTATGTTTTTTGGGAACACTTACCCATATGGATACCCAACATCAAAAACTCATTTGGATCTGAAACACTTTTGGTTTTTGTGCCAGTGCAAGTCTCGTCCTTAGAGATATCTCTTCTTAGAAAGAGCGGCCAGACACTTTTTGCCTGCGTGTCCGGCCGCTCTCTTCAAAGTGAAAACTATATTAACGAAAATGGCTGGAGTTGCAGTATGCAGACGCTTGCGTTGACGTGTAATTGATTATAATAGATAAAAAGGAAAATAATTACGTACATTTCCGTCAACATGGACGCTGAGACGTGAGATATCCAACTTGTTGACAAGATGAATGGCAGAAATTTTATTTCCAATTGGAACCATCCATGAGACGTGATGAATCAATTGCGGTTGAGAATTAGAAACTTTAGACATTTTCAGTATCCGTAGAGAAAATAAAATTCAGAGAAACTTCCTGAAGAAAATGTTTTTCAGGAGTAACACACTCGGCATATATACTGATTTTGAACCAGAAAACACGCTTAATTATGTACACTAATGCGAGAGTTTTCGAAGGGAGTGAAATCATAGTAAAGTTTATCATAAGACAGCTTATCCTTTTGGTTAATTAGCGGTTTGAAAATACTTTTGATATTTTTTTGGCAAAAGTGCATTTGATCACAAAGAGCTCAACTTTTTTGAACCTGATCTCTTGGTAACTTTTTGATTACTTATTGTGCAAATGGAAAACAGTCAGTTTGTTTGAAAGTTCATTAGTATAAGTTTGAATCATAAATGCACTTTAGAGTTAAAACTTTCAAACAAAATTCTCATCAAAAATGATTTCACCTATGGGAAGGTGTCTATCATTACAAGGAAGAATGAAATAAAAAGATGTTGAAAAGGAAAGAATATTCGGACGTTGAAGAGATGACGAAATTTGATGAAGAATTGGCCGACTAACTACTCCCAGTCAAATGAGTGGATTTCGTCCTCTACTTTGTTGAACATTGGGATGTATTTGTTGCTTCTGCGCAATTTGTAATTCATGCCGATGCTAAAAGATGGGAGATTATTTGGCGGAAAATAGTACGAATTGTACCCTGGGTTTCCGACAGCCTCGAGTACATACGGCTCTTTTCCCGCGTTGAATGTGGTTTCAGTGCCCTCATCGGTGAACTCTCTCTAAAAATTTGAATAGAAAATACCGGTTTACTAGTATCTATGAGAAATCTTTTCGCCAACCTTAGCATTGATCTCCTTTCCATTGCCATATAGGTCCAATGTTTCCTTTTCTAAAAAAGTAATCAACTTCTGTGTCAGGGTTTCATTTAACCTACTGAAAACCACAGCAAACAATTTCTCGTTGATGATAGCAAGTATCCACACATGATGTTTTTCGAAAAACTTTTGTTTGTGAACCTTCAACGGCGTGCCGGCGATCTGAAACTTCATATTTATTCCTGAATTATTGTTATGTGTTTCTAGAATTAACTACAGTACCTTCAATGAATATAGGAGCTTTCCAGCATTCATGTCCACAGAAATCACACAATCAACGTCGTCAACTTTGAAAGCCGCCTCGCGATGAGCTTTCATTGGGCTCACGTTGTCGTGAACTTTCTGAAATTGATTTTCTATGAAAATGATAGAGGCTGATTTAATAGGTAAAATAAAAAAAACACGTACATTTCCATCAACGAAGATGTTGAGAAGTGAGATATCCAATTTATTGACAAGATGGATAGAAGAGAGTTTGTTTCCAATTGGAACCGTCCAATTGACCTCATGAATCAATTGCGGTTGAGAATTAGGATTTTTCGGCATGTTTCAGTATTTGCTGAAAGAATGAAATTCACAGAAACTTTCTGAAAGAAATGTTATTTTGAAGTATCACACTCGGATTATATACTGATTTGAAAACTAGAAAACAGACTTAATAATATACACAAATGCGAGAATTTTTGAAAACATTCGAAAGGAGTGAAATCATAGTAAAGTTAATCATAAGACAGCTTATCCTTTTCGTTAATTAGCGGTTTGAAAATACTTTTGATATTTTCTTGATAAAAGTGCAGTTGGTCACAAAAAGCTCAACTTCTATGCACCTGATCTTTCGATAATTTCTTGATTAGTCACTGGCATAATGAAGAAGGTCTCATGGAAAGCGATCGGTTTGTTGGGAAGTTCATAAACATAAGTCTGAAGGTTAATTGCACTTTCAAGTACAAGACAGCAATTTCTAATCAGAAATGATTTCACCTATGGAAGTTGTCTATCATGACTAAGGGAAGGTAAAAAAAAGGATGTTGTCATGCAGGAAGTTTGATCTTCTTGTGCTTATTTACAACAACATTTTAGGACTATAATCATTGCTACGCTAATTGATGCCTCAGGGTAAACTCTAGTATGATATCATTCTTCGAAAGTTTCCTATCAGAGCTATTACACATGAGCCGCATTCAGACTTTATCGAGAATCAAGTTTTTGGAAAATTTAATAGCCGAAATCAAACTATTCAAAAACTTGGATCAAGAAATGTCTCGTCTTTGAAGCTTGTGGGTGCAATTAAGGCTGGCTGGCGTAATAAGTTAGCACATATAGTACTATATACAATACTGCTCCAAGATACTGCAGAATCAGTCTGAAAATCAGTGAGCTAAAAGAAAAGCATTTAGAATTCATTCAGAAATCATAGTCGTAATTCCTGAAACATCTGATGTTTCATACTTACTGATCAGCAAGGAGCAAGTTGAATCAAGTAATTGGTATGAACTAGAAGTGGAATGGCAAGAAGATTATAAGACACCTCAACCACTCAATGAATGAATGAAAAAATTAAACATAAATCCAGAGAACGTAGTTACCCAAAACATTCAACTTTATCTATTATCATAGATTTTAAGTGATTAAATAACTCAAATTCATAGAGTTGAAAATGACAAAATATTACATAATGAGTTTGTGTAACAAAAGGGGAAATGCAACAAAAAAGGAGGGTCCTTTGGTAGTAGTTCAGATTTTAGGTAATCAAGGTCAACTGGTCAAATGGAACAATAAAAACTATAAAGAAATAGGAACAACTAAAAATTATAATAATTCTTCAAAACTTGAATCGAATCATGCGAGGTTTTTTGGTTGGTGGTGGGCCAGTTATCTTTGAAATGCCTTTGTCTTCCACCTCATTCTCTTTTTCCTCTTCTTCCTTTTTTCGCTCCTTCTCCTCTACTAGGTGACCAGATTTGAAAGTTATGAGCCCTTGCCTGATATTGAGCTCCATCTGTGTCCCATAACTCGATTTGTAAACATTTTTAGACTCTACAACATCACCATCGATCAGTTTACCATTGATAATCATTTCTTTCAACTCAGGATTTTTGAGAAGTTTCTGAAATTTATTCATCAAAATTTGAATCTTTAACTTTTCCATTTACTTTCTCCAAATCAAAATTCTTACCTCTTTCAATACCAGTATCAAATCATGAGATAATTTGTTTATTGGGGTGATATAAACGCCCTCCGCTTTACAGATATCATCTAGAAATTTGTCGTTTTTGAGGAGAATGAGGCCTTCATGGGAGAAGTGAGCCATAGCTATCCAGAATCCAGATTCAAGTGATCGCGCACTCTCCGGAAGATTTCCATATGTTGACATAGAGCAGGAAAGGATTACGTCTTCATCAAAGTGCAACAATATATCCCATATTCGAGCACTCATTTTGACTGCCGTGAAGTGTTTGACAGGCAGTTTTTCTTCTCTTGACTCCATTACTTGTGTCAGTAAATCTAACAAATTTTTCTCAACACTCTTTTTATCACCGGTTCCAGTAATTTTGAAGGCTTCTATCTTGAGATTTCTTTCACCAAAGATATTATAGAAATCAATAATGATATCTTTGAGAGTGATTCCAGCATAGGTCCGATCGAAAATATGAAGGTTCTCTTGTTCGATTCTGATTTTTATTGAACGTCCTTCAACAATGATTTCAAAGTTTCGGATTTCCAAGAAAGTTTCTGCAGACACTTCTTCCAATTTTCTGAGGGCGGCCGTGAATGAGGTTCTGGAAGAAAACAAGCATTTTATGAGACATCAACTTTAAATAACACTGTTTGAAAACGTTTGGATTCGATTTTTCCAGTGGAACAACAGGTAACAGAATGAATATTTCTGTGAAAAACGACTATCAGATTGGTGAGATAGCTTCTGACGGTTTTATCGTCAGATTCGCATACAGAAACTTGAAAATTGTAACATTAGATTCGGAAATGATGATAATAAAATGAATTTTAATAAGGACGTTTCATTCTCTGGTGATGAAAACTCGACTACTAAAACAAAACTACCGTAAATCATGTAATTGAAGCCCAGGGGCGTCTATTTTTCGAAGGTCCTCTGGGGGTGGGCTTGTATTACAGGTGTGCTTCAATTACAGGGTGGGCTTCTATTTTTCAACTCTTTTTTTCAAGTTGACATTGCGTTATTACATGTTCCCTCAAGCAATTATTCTAGGCATTTTGGACTAATTTTGGTGAAAAAAAGTTGAAAGTAGTTCAGAAAATCAAAAACTTTGCATTTTCATGTGTTTTACTCATCCGATTTATGCTATAAACAACGATTTTTGAAAGAAACAATCACTTTTGGATGTGCTTCTATTATAGAGTGGGTGTCTAATACAGGGTGGGCTTCTATTTTTCGAAGAGGCTCTGAGGGTGGGCCTCTATTACAGGTGGGCTTCAATTACAGGATTTACGGTATTTTTAGTTTTTTCTGTTTTCTTTTTGTAAGATACACTATTGAGGCTAAGGTTCTATATTTCAGATTTGCTGTGAATATACCGTCAGTCTTTTAATAGAAGCATATTACATTTTGACTGAAATTTTGAAACTGGTATAGCAAGGCAAATAATTGAGTTATTCCCTAATCTTTTTGCGGGCTTAATGCCATCCTATGTCACTGTATGACATTCCTTTCCAGAAGAGTTACGGTCAAGATGAGGCAAGCTAGAACTGAGTGTAGTCACATATCTCGATTTTGATGTGTGTGTGTGTTATAAAAATTTACTTATTTTCATGACTGGGCATTTTCCAAACCCTAGTTTTTGTGAGTGTTTGGGGGAGGTCAATCAAGCAAAAATAACAAAAAGAATGATTTGACCCCTTCTGGCTTCACAGATATAATCGGTTTTATTATCGCATTCCATGATGGGCACAATTGATGAGTTTTTTTAAAACTACATTCTTAAGTTTCTGAAGCTTTTCAGACAGTTTTTTTTTCGTTTTGAAGTGCTTGTATGACTTAATGTTACCGTCAAACCACTAAGCTGAATCTGCTAATTTTTAGGTTCTAGTAGGCTACTTCCCCACATTTTTTGTATGATAAACTCTAATGCGAGGGTTCTCGCACAAAATAATTCCAATTGAACTAACTTTCACAACAGTAAATGAACTTTCAAAACCCACTGAATAATTGAAATTATTCGTTCTCGTTCTATAAAAATGTCTACATTGGAAAACTTTCGGAAAAGTGGCCGTTTCAATGAACGAATTAAAAGTGAATTCATGAGAAGACTGTTTTTTCCTTTTTTCGAGCTGCTCGAAGTCGATAAATTCTTATCAGTGGTTGGTGTTACGGCCATCAATGGCTAAATAATGATCAACGCTTCGACCAGATCGCGCATAAACAGGCACCATATTGTGCTCGAGAGTTGAGGCTATTCTGAAACGAAATGCTAAATCCGTTTCAATATTACTCCACATTTATGGTAAATTAGAACTAGGTCATTACAGTTTTGTAATGTGTAGGCCATTTGTATATTATAGCCACATAATTAAAACTTTATGATCTCTCTTTAGTGGTTCCGTGAATGATATAATGAAACCACTCAATAAAGCAAAAAATGTATGTTTGCGAAATATGATGTAACTCTCAGGAGAGGGGTTTGAAGTTGCCTTCCAATTTTGTTTTCTCAAGGGGTATAGTCACTCTAACCAACCTATTATATTGTGAATTAACTGTGAAGCTCAAGCCACCTCAACTCAAGTTCAAGAGAACCATCCCAAAGAACAATGAGCTATCATAAATTTACTGTCACTAAATAGTGAGCTTCAATTACAGAATGTGCTTCAAATACAGGTTCTTTGGTAAGAAGGCATTCCCCTTCCTTGCCAGCCTAATACTCTTCTAGCCAAAGAGATCGAGTAGGAAAACTGTTGCTATTCAACTGAATGAAAGTCTTGACTTGGAAAGAAAAGAGGTTTTGTCACAGTTCATGGGGACCTCACAATGTCAGGTTTCAAGAAATGTAAATATAGAGACTCACCTTTCCATAAGGTTCATTTTCTGTACAGCGGTCTTGTCGATTTGGTTTGCAACTGTAGACAAAAGTTCCAAATTAGTTGGTTGATGCATCAATTCGTTTGTGCCATACTCTCCTTTTTCGCACTTTTCAAAAAATTCAGGAACGGACTCCGAACGGAATTGCTCATCTACTGGCACCTTCATCTCCCATTTGTTATCCACATTTTTCGTATATTTTTTACTGACAAATTGAGCATAAAGTAATCCTTGTAGACCGGGTGGTAGTAAGTACATTTCTATAATGAAAAACATTGGAATGAATATGAAAAAGTATGAATAAAGGAGACTGAACAGTTAGAAAAAAGCTTCTCCAAGTCCAAAAAAAGTCATTTGAATTGCAAAAACTTCTTTTTACTTTGAGAAACATTGTTGGAAATGAAAACAAGAAGGTTACTGACTAAAAGTTTGAAAAGAGCTTTGAAAAAACTACCTTTAGCTATGCTCGGCAGCAAAAAACCGAACGGTGTAAAGAAACAGAAGCTGATTTCAAGAGAAAAAAGGGATAAAAGAAAAAAAAATTGGCGGCAAAGTGGGAGGGAATAGCGCGCGTTCTTGAAGAACACAATGTGATAAGAAGAGACGGAGAACGTTATTATGAAAGGCTGCCGGGAACTGACGAAAATTCAAAAAATGGGTTGACCTTTAGGGAGAGAAAAGGGAGAGAAAAAAGGAGGAAAGGATAGAAATAGCGCACAAAATCTTTTTTCTGTTAAAGGAAAAGTGAAGATGACGTGGATCAAGACATTGAAATTCATAATTCAGGGTTAAAATTTCTAGTAAATAACTGATAAAACTTGATGATGGTTGGATGGATAACTGCAGTCTAAACACCTCGTTTTGGATTCACGTGTCAAACGGTTTTGGCTCCGGAGACTTTTGGAGATTTCGTTTTTTTCTGAATCTGCATTGCTTGAATGTTCCATTGAACACTGCGTTGTCTTCTACATGCTAAAATTCTGGTTTTCCGATTTTAGGCCATTTTCAGAGTTCAATTTTTCAGAGTGAATTGTTTTTCCACCAGATTTTACAATGATCATACTGAAGTTGTTGGAGCAGCCTATAATTTGACGATTACTAGTTCTTAATTTCTCGTTCTGTACATTTTATGAGTATTCGTTTCGAAAATAGCCGTTCCAAAACGTTCTATAAGAACAGCTGGAGGGATGAACGTTTCAAATAGATCTACTCTATATTTTTGACATAATTCGTAACTCATTCAAATCTCTGTAGCTTTCTTGTTGTTTTGTAATCAGCAATGAGTCACTGAAATTGGGGCGTGGTCAATCGGATG
Organism: Caenorhabditis doughertyi; assembly: GCA_963572265.1. NCBI lineage: Eukaryota > Metazoa > Nematoda > Chromadorea > Rhabditida > Rhabditidae > Caenorhabditis > Caenorhabditis doughertyi. Next base: position 28,770,179 of record OY751558.1, on the reverse strand, counting down.
CTATTCCTGCTATCTGTGTCTCTCTTCTCTCTCATATTTCAGTTTTCTGACACAAAACAGTCATTCTGTGATATTGGTGGCCTTCTGAACAGGCGTGCCTGTGGATTTTTCGGAGCATTTCTTTATTTATTATGGCTGTCCGAACTTTTGTTCGTGACACAAAAAGCCATCCAATTGGACGAAATTGATGGAGCTCATATGGAAAAAAATGCCAGGGGAGAAGGTAAAAATTCAAACTGAATAACATAAAACGAATTGTCTTTTTTCCAGCTTTCTTCACCGGAATGCTCTTCGATAACGTCACGATCATCTCAAGCTGCTCCGTCATTCTCATGTTGGATCTCCAAACCAGAAAGAATGACGGAAACTAATGCCAAAGCTTTCACAACACCGCCTCCCCTTCAGTTAAAAATAGAAGGAAAATGAAGAAAAATCGGAATGGGTGATGTCGTTGAAAAGATAGTGAAGTCGAAGGAGTCCATGTTAAAAAAGAAGGAGATGGCGCGACAAAATGACACGTGAAGTGCTCAGAACATGGAAAAATCTTGGTGAAGCTGAGTCGAAGAATAATTTCCATTTTTCAATTCTCAATAAATATAATTTTGATAAAACCCATATTTTTTTATCACAAAACAAAGTATAGCTCTCTAGGAAGGTGCTTCTCCTCATCAACTGCATTCTAATTTCTTCATCTCTGATCCTGACCAAACTTTTCTAACATTTCATGACTCGTTATATTACCACGACACGATAGATGATAGTGTGAATGTGAGAATGAAACAACAATCATCACGTGGCACAAGATATCGCTATGACTTATACAGCAATTCCACAGGACAGGTAGCTGATAATGTCTTTTTTTTCGCGTGCCAAACGGTTCTGGTTTCTACAGATTTAGTTTTTTTGAAACTCCATTGGTTGAAGATTTCATTCCCTGAAGATTAGCTTGTCTTGCATAGGGTAATGTTTTGGTTCTCCAATTTTAGGCCACTTTTCAGAGTTTGAATTGATTTTCCACTGAATTTCACATTGATCTTTTTGAAGATGTTGCAGCAGCATGTAAATTTGATAGTCAAACGAAATCACATTTTGTAAACTTTATGAGCATTCTCCTCGAAAAGTATCCAAAACGTTTTACGAGAATAATCGGAACTGTGAAAATTTCAAATAAATCTCCTCTGCAATCCTATATATTTTTGGTTTATTTTGTAATTCATCCAAACCCCTGTAGCTTTCTTGTTGTTTTGTCATTGGCAATGAGTCACTCTAATGGGGGCGTGGTCATTTGAATGTAAATCGTGTTCTTTGTGTCTCTTTTTTCTCTCCAATTGGATTTTTCCGACACAAAGCAGTCATTCTGTGATATTGGTGGCCTTCTGAACAGGCGTGCCTATGGATTTTTCTGAGCGTTTCTTTATTTATTATGGCTGTCCGAACTTCTGATCGGGACACAAAAAGCCATCCGATCGGAGCGAATCGATGTAGCTCTCATGGAAAAAGAGGAGAAGGTAAAGATTAGAACTGAATAACATAAAAATAACTCTCTTTTTTTTTAGCTTTCTTCAGTTGAATGCTCTCCGATGACTTGTCAACTCTTCTACCACATCATTGGCAACCATCACTTGCTGGTCCGGAGAACTCTTCTACCACCTTCTTGGAATCAAGCAAAAGAAAAGATGAAATGGGCTGTTCCGTAATGATCAAGAAAGAAGGAGATGGTGCCAGAAAGCGACACGTGGAGTGCTCAGAACGTGGAAACATCTCGGTGAAGCTGATCCGGAGAATAATTTTTATTTTTTAATTCTCAATAAATATATTTTTGATAAACCCCATATTGTTTATTTTTTACAGATGAAAATATAGCTCTCTAAAAAATTTTCAAATTTTGAGAGCTTCTACTCTAATTTTTGGGTACGAAATCTAGAATATCTGCCCGTTCATATATTTTGGTGTCTCATCATATGCATTCTAATTTCTCCATCTCCGACTCTGGAAAAATTTCTTTCCATGACTCATTGTGTTTTTGTTCAGGACATGATAAATGCCAGGTTATATATGAAAATGAAAAAACAATCACCACGTGGCACGAGATGCTGTTGTGAATATTTTTGACTTATTTCGTAATTCATCCAATTTTCTGTAGCTTTCTTGTTGTTTTGAAAATAGCAATGAGTCACTGTAATGGGGGCGTGGTCAATTGGATGCTATTACTACTGTCTGTGTCTCCCTTCTTTCTCATATTCCATTTTTCTGACACAAAACAGTCATTCTGTGATATTGGTGGCCTTCTGAACAGGCGTGCCTATGGATTTTTCTGAGCATTTCTTCATTTATTATGGCTGTCCGAACTTCTGTTTGTGACACAAAAAGTCATTCGATCGGACAAAATTGATGGAGCTTCCATAGGGAAAGATGCCAAAGGAGAAGGTAAAAATTATATTGAAAAATGAAGTAATAATGATTATTTTCCAGCTTTCTTCACCAGAATGCTCTCCGATGACTGGTCAACTCTTCTACCACAACATGGGCCAACCATCTCGAGCTGCTTCAAAGGATCCTCTACCATCTCCTTGGAACCAAGCGAGAAGCGTCGTGACGGGTTGCTTCGTCATTCTCATGTTGGGGCTTCAAACCAGAAAGAATGACGAAAACTAATGCCAAAGCCTTCACAATACTGCCTTCAATCTAGTTTTGGAAAAACAGATGAATTTCTTCTGAAATGGTGAGAATGGAATAGGTGATGTCGTCGCAAATATGGTGAAGTCGAAGAAGTCCATGTGGAAAAAGAAGGAGATGGTGCGCAGAACGTGGAAGACATTGACAGCAGAGGAGCCAAAGATTAATTTTATTTAATTTTTAATTCAATAAACATATTTTTGATAAGACATATTGTTTATTTCTCACAAAACAAAATATAGCTCTCTAGAAAATGCTCATACTTTGGAGTCTTCTGTTCTGATTTTAAATAAAATACAGAATCTCGAATCTCACCCCATTTGTCGATTCTGGCGTCTCATCAACTCTCATCAACGGAGAGTTTAAGGGGACCAAAGGAGAGCAACATCTCGTCAATGGAGAGCTTTCTCATGTTCAACAAGGGAACAAAAGCTCAACGAGGAGCCTTTTCCGATGACTTTGAAAGACTCTATCTGCTTTCAGAGGCGTTTTCGGACAAAACGTTCAACTGTGAACTCTTTCTCTCCACTTTTTTGCGTCGATTCATATGTTGTGCCAGCTTCGTAGCTGCAAAAAAATAACTAATTATTTTGATTCTCATAGATGGTCAAGTTTCAATCTCATGATTTAGTTTTTTCCTGTAGCTGAATGAGTTTGTTTAAGCCACTGTGGTCGAGTGAGTGGTTTCAAAGGCTTCACATCTGTAGTAACAATGAATTTTGAGTCACTAATTACATTAAAACAATCAACATTGCGTCCGATTATCATCATATTAGAACAGAAGAAGTGTCATGTATTAATGATTGTTACAGACATCCCACAACCGCTCAATCTGATGATTGAAGGTCGCATAATGCTTCGTTTCTCTCAATAACCCACCTGTGTGAAGAAGATGTGTCGAAATTGCGGTCAAATCAGCTAACTGTTGCGATGTTGAGATTGACCAAAAAAAATCTGTGGAGCAGGGTTTTTTCCCTTGCTCTTCGCGACCTGCTTTTGACGTTGAGTGGTACACTGTCGTTGCATCTGTTGAAATGTTGATTTGTGTTGCAATGATGCAGGTGTTTCATAATATGGTCGCTGGAAAGAGAAAGAAAAATTTTGAATCGCGGAGGTCAGTTAATAACATACCTCTCCTTTTCCAGTTGCTCACAACTGTGTATATGTTGTGACGAACGACTATCGTCCATTTATCATTCTGTCTCGAGTAATTGTTCTCTATTCGAGTTTCTAAACACAACTGAATTCTTTTCAATGTGACCTCAGCAACGAAAGAAGTTCTTCTAGATCCATGACAAACAACTTTTTTTGGTTCCTGACGAAAAATCCCATTCGCTTCAATGTTCCGTGTTGCTTATGAGTGAACATCTTAGATTCTTACGCAAATAGATTACCATTTTGTTGTGTTCAAGTTTTCCCACATCGTGACTCTGAAAGAAATTGATTCTGCGAGGGGGCGAAAAGCAAATTGAGATTATCAAGCTTCCAAAAAAAAATGGACAGCGGTTTCCCTGTATTTGGGATAGTTTGTGTGAATTTATTTGAAAACAAATTACCTGGGTTTTGATCGATTCTGCCAATTCATTCAAGAGAGCATCATTATTTATTGTTCATTCCATCTAACATCAGTGAAACTCAATGTGTTGATGAGCTGCAAACCAGTATCTCCATGAGGGGCATTTGCAGCAATGGTTGAAAAGTTCCGATGGAAGTGCGTAACACATTTGGTTTGAACTTTCAATATCGTACCAAGAAAAAAATTAGGATGTCGAAAAAGCTAAATCACACCACTCTCCAGCAGTTTTTTCCTATGTTTCAAGGTCTTCTAGGAGGCGGTGATGTTATTAATTTTCCATGAAAGGAACCGAGCGTGAAACACTTTTGGTGTTTTCGGCAATGAAAATAATGCAAAAATAAGAAAAAAGGTGAAACAAATACAAAGAACACAGATATACAGCATCACTGTCAGAATAGTTTGGAAGAAATTTAACTTGACAATTCATCTTCTATTTTTCCAGGGCTTTGTTGAGATTCTTCTGTCCTAATTACTATTAATATAAAATAATCAGAAAAAATACGGAAACACTAGAAGGAATGTGACATGGGACAATGAGCAATAAGCTTCTACTCTCCTCCTGAACAGATATCACAAATGTTGAAAATACTAGTGTTGCTCCCATGTTGAGTCGAGTGAAATGCCACAACTTGTGCAATCATACAGTATTGTAATCCGAATGAGTTCATAAATTCTTGAAGATTGCCCATGTTGTTCATCCAAACCATCGTCCATCGAAATGGAAAGACTTCATTCGAGCTAGACCTACTGCCACCAATGCATTTTTGCCTTGCAGCATTCAATGTACTAAACCTGAAGTAATTGATATTTTCTTTTGGTGTGTTTTTTTCGAAATAACCGGAAGCTTACCAATGTTACTGTCATGAACAACACATGCAAAACGTCTTGTTCGTTCCTTGAATCATAGACGCACGTTCTTCTCAGCAATTGACTCCAGCCCAGGTGCACGAAATTCAGATTTAATTCACTTTCACTATGACAACCAAAGTGAGCAACCGTCCAACGCTACCTCTGGTGATTTTCGGTCGACAACAAGAACATTCAATAATTGTTTTTCAATTGCAACCATGCATAGCCCATCACATCCACACTCTCGTACTGGCCGTTACTTCACAATTCATCTGAAAACTCATGATTCCAACCATTGCAATGAGAAGTCAAAAGCTACCATTATTGGAGTAAAGTTTCACAGTTGTTCATATATTGCGAACAAAAAAGCGCATCTGTATCCGGCCGCCGTTCGTGTGTTCCAGAACACTGAGCTGTGTTTTCATTGGTTGTATGAGAGTACTCTGTAAGACAATGTTATACTCTATGGCTAAAATGTATTCAGTAACCTACCGAGAGGGATTCAACTGGACCCACTGCAAGCTACTCTAAGCATCGGTGGTTCAGTTCGTTCTCTTGGCGTATTCTGTAATAAAGGGAGTTGTATAACTGAGTACCACAATAAGTATTGATGTTGCATATAAATTACTAATACCTTTGGTTAGCTTCCGTTTGTTGGAATCAACTTCTTTGTCATTTTAAGCATCAAAGTTCTACATACGAAGGCCACAATACGTCTTTTAGCCGTCATAGCAGTGTTTTGCTTTCTGCTAACTTGTCGTGCAAACATCAAAACCAGCCCAAGGGTTAATCCAGTGATACCACGTTCACCATCTGATTTCATGACTTTCAAAACGTCAATGGGTTTCCACATATTTCCTTGAGCTATAGAATTCGAAGAAGCACTTCACAATCCTTTTGCTGTCCGTGCTTCTCATCCCAAAATCTTTCATTGTGGAAGTAGCTACTCCAACCGAATCCACCACGAATTGCTACAATTTGTTTCGACAGTAAAGGCGAAGAAGGCGTGTGATGTTCTGCAAATTGTTTAACATAAAGCATAAATCAGAAATACAACAAACCTGTAGCGCCTACCAATACATCCAATAAAAATGCAAGACACGAACGATTTGAAAAGACGAAGAGCATCACATGTTATCAATGAGGGACTACCATCAGATCAACGAAAGCTGCATATAGTCCCAAGTCGTTCAGTCGAGAGATTTTCACACAGCTTGGGGGTCCTAATCAATCATTGAATGGTGGTAGCAAGTTTCCTCTGTCCAGCTGCAAACCAGCAACTTTTTTGGGGTCCTCTTCAAATTTCTCGCATGGTCTGAACCAATACAAACACAACATGAACCAGCCATTAATTCCTTTTGATTTGAGTGTTATTTCCTGCTGTAAGTGAACAAATTAATTGAGTTCTTTTGCATTTAAACAATTCGAAGAGAAAAAAAACAAAGTTTTCAGAGAGTTAAAACGAGATTCATACTAGATTTTTAGTCAAATCTATTGAACCTTTTCTTCTGAACGCCGAACAATGCAGTTTTAAAAACAAAATGAGATTGGAAAACATTAGAAAATCGCTTTGGCATGCGCACGTGCTCGCGTGCGGAGGAAGAAAAGAAGAAGACGACGTTGAGAAATAATGTGTAGAAGAAGAGGTAGAAGACACAGGCAAGCCCGCTCCAATGTTAACCATTAGGAGAGGGAGTTCAAATAACATTTGTTTGCAAGGTTTTACTTTAAATGGAAGCTGAAATTGTATCGTTTTTGAGCAGTTTTTTCCTACAATTCGAAATGGCTTCTCCCAAAGAGACACTCGAAAATGGTCACGGGTGCTGCAAATGTCTTTTGTATGTTGCCAGGGTTGATTAAAAACGCAATAAATGGGACAATGCAAATATCCGAATTCGAAGCTTTTGTAAAAATGACACATGATCACTTAAATGCCGGAAAACCACGTTGAGAAGAGTGATTCAACATTGTTTTTCAATGAATTCGAGGAATATTTTATTTGAAGACGCTCTGTTTATGAGAATCAATAGAGCGCGTTTGCTTTGAAACTCGAAAACTCGATAATAGCGCGAATTCAAATTCAATTTTTTTATACGTAGTTTTCTGAACTATTAAGTTATAATATGTCTTTTCATATAGAGTTGAAGCCCAAATGTTTGAAAGGTGTTATTTTAAGCATCAATCTTTCACACAGATCTCATTATTAATGACAGAAAAAAAGCAAAAAAAGACGAATTTGATCCCACCGACACATTAATTATTTATGAAAACGGTTCAGTTCTAAAACTTGTTTCAGTTCATTTTTTGTTACAGTCCTTTGTGGAATGAACAAAAATGTCATTTGTTTCAAGGAAGTGTGCATTCGTAATGAGTTTTCAATGAACTTTTCGGTGCCTTTTTCAAAAAATCCAATGTAAAACTTTCTCAAACTTAGGCTGGAAACACTGAAAATTTCATTGAAATAAACGGAACTAATGCTGATCATTCCGTAGCAAACAATTGTAGCGAAATATAAGTTTAAAAAACCTTCATTAGTGTATATTTTTGGAAAGAATGATTAATGACTAGTGTAGATCGATGATATGTGTTAAAAATAGCAATAGCATTTTGAAATCCTAATGACCTTTGATTTTCCAGAAAACTATGTATGAATAACGATAAACGTTGTTATTCAAACAGTTCGACAAAAAACTGGATTTGAATTCCCTTTATTAAACTTAATTCAATAGAGCGCATTTGAAATTTGCCTCTGATAAAACAGCGCGAATTCGAAGAGGATTTTTCTCGAATTCATATAAAGGCAATGTCGAATCACTTTTTACGTAGCTGTTTGACATGTGAGTAGTAATTTGTCGTTTTTAATAGATCTTCAAGTATGAATGTTTGTATAGACCTTTTTTGAACATAAGTAGTCTACTCAAACGGAGTATCCAATGCCTCAAAAACATTAACAAAGCCGGATTCTATCCAAACCACGTTGATTAGTATTTTTGAACTTATATCCGTATCAACTTTTCTATCCTTCTGCAATTCCCTGTGCCCTAAAAAAGAATATTTTTTTAGTTGGTGCCGAATTCCCAACGAACTTCCAATTTTCCCATACAAAGAAGTCATTTTCAATGAAAACTCTGCTCAATATTAGATGTTTGTTACTCGTATAAAACATTTTTCGATAAATATTATTTCATTTACCTCTTTTTATTCGCAGTGGAGCGCGCTTGCTTTTAATGAGTGGGTGTTCAGACACCGCACCTCTTCTTTCTTGATACTATTTCTCAACGTCGTCTTCTTCCTCCTTCCCTCCGTTCGCGCGCAAATCGAATGAATTTGCTGATGTTTCTTGGGTTTTTCTTCTTTTTCATTGAAATGAACCGTTGAACTTTTTTGGTTTCCAGTATATAAAATATCCTTTCGCAAACAATTCTTAAAATTAAGTGTAGTTTTCCACCTAAAAATCGTTTTTCTTTTCGTCAATTCAAAATAATGCAAGTATTTTCAATTTCTTGTCTTATTACAGTTTGACGCCACTCAGATCGAAGGGGGGGGGGGGGGGGGGGGGAGGGAGATTGAATGAAGAAAAGAGAAGATTTATACGAAAAAAAAATCATTCGAACGTTGCTTAGGTATGTTGATTTCGAACATAATCTCACAATTCGAAAAATTTATTTCAGAATCGGAAAAAATCATTGATTTGCGGGGGCTGACGGCATGCAATTTGCTCAATTAGATGAATCCAATGAAGGATAACGATCCAAAAGGATCAGAAAGGAAACTACGGCTTCAATTATCACGCCGCTGCAGAAAATTTTCGAAGAAGGTAAAGCGAATTTCTAATGTTTTGGTTTGAAGGAAGGATATTATGTTTGAAATATACGTTGTCACACTTCTGTTAAATGTAAATGAGCAGAATTTTTTTCCAGGAAAGATGCGGCGACTTGATTTGTGCATGTATTTGGATGATTACGATACGCTGAAGATACGCTGATAGAATCGTTTGCTCGTTGTTGACCCCCGAAAACTGAGCGCAATTCGGTTGCCATGACAAGCCTCTAATATATTGCCGACAGTTGTTACAAACATGAATTTGTCTCGTACATCTTGATACAATTTTTGCACCAAAAAATGACATTATCTCAAGAGTATGTTTTTCCATTTTGGTTGAATGTCAGTTCAAATATTGCAGCTTGCAGGACTAGCAGAACGGCGGAAAATGGCTTGATGTGTATGTCAATGAGTGTTGGAATAGCCGAAAGCAGACAACTGCTGCATGATCATATGGGTTTTGCACAACTCCTTACCGGAACCATTGAGAACGATTGGCCACTGATTTGATATGTCAGCAGGAACATCAACAATTACGCCTCAACGCAACGTCAGTACTACTATATCAGTTTTCTGCCACAGGATAACAAACTTGGTTCCTCGTAGAATATTTCAATTGCAAGTGGGTTGCCAGAACTTCGATATAGATTCAGTGAAAATCGAAGTGTTGCAGGGAAATACAATTGAAAGAGCAACAAATTTACATGTTCAGTAATGTTGTGGTAACTGGCAACGAAGTGGCAACTAACAACAGAAGATTGCTCAGGGACATTACCGCTCAGTGTACTGATTGCTGCCTAAAACGAGATCGAGCGTATTGGCTGCTTTTTCAATATAATGTTAGCTTCTCAGAGATCAATTCCATGGTTTTATGCTTCCGTTGTTCTGCTGATGTGGCGTCTGTAATGATTAAAATTATGCCAATCTTTTGTGGTTTACAAATGAAGGCAGCTTAAAGCGATCAGACTGCAATTTTCGGATTAAAAGCCACTTCAACTCGAACTGCTCATCTTGCTGATGGTAACAGAAAAACCTAACAATGGATGTTCTCTCATGACAATGTCGAGAGTTGCTCAATGTGTGCACTGCTGAAGATATTGCACATAAAAAATGCAAACTCGAATGCGGCTTCGACAGCAAGAACAAACGTTTGGAAGGCGACACTTCATTACTTCTCATTGAACTATCAAGCAAGAAAAATGGTATTACCTTGAGGGTATGTTCATGCATTTTGCTGAATGCTTTTCAAATGCCGCTTTTTGCAGGAAGAGGGAGTGAACGGAAAAGTCGATATTATGAGATGTTGCCTCGTTATGGTCTAAGGGCATCTCATTTTGTCATGGTCTTTCCGAGCAGAAAACGGTAAAAGAATAGATTTATTTACAAGAATATACAAATAATAAGGATCAAAATATATACAAGTAAAAGGAGTAATAATAAAAGAATAAAATGCTAATAACTAAAAGCAAACTAAATGTTGGGGGTCCCTAAAACCTCTCTCTTCTGGGAGTCTAAATCTCCCTTTTATACTCTAGTCACCAGACGTGCCATTACTACCAACTGACTTCATTTTGGCTCCTCCTTCCCAGGGAGCCAGAGAGCGTCAGCTGGTGGGGGTCTTTTGATGACCTAATCTATTATTAACCTATCACATCCCACCCCTTAAAAATAGCAGAACCGTCCTCGGTTCTAGTGACATTTCTCCTTATTGTTGACTTTTTTTTTTCATTCTTCGTTCCGGTTTGTTTTGGCCAGACAATTCAGTACTCTCGCCAATTTTCACACAGAGCTCTTCTGTGCATAGAAGATTTTCCGGAGATCGGAGAATGAAGATGCTTCTGATTCCATGAACTAGAAACTTGAACAATTGGGCTGCGTAGGTCAGACTCAAGACATCAGTTTCATTCTTTGGAATCTTCCTCTCGATAATCTCCTTGATTTTTGTGCTGTGAACCTCGGCACGTCTGTCTTGGTTTACAACTCTGGTTGGAAGGAGATGTGCATCTAAACTCTCATGACGATCTTCCACTTTTGTGAAAAATGGGATTTCTTTCTCGGTCGGTCCAAAAATCATTTTTCCACCAATAAAATCCAGAAATTCGTGAAAATTTTCAAGAAAGCTCCTGTTTTCCATTCCGTTGTTTCTTCCGATCACTCCAACTCGATTCTTTGTGTCCGATTTTGTTGTGTGGATCATGCTTGTGAAGAGTTTGATTTCCATTGAACATCCTCCAATTTTGATTTTATTGGTATGCAAATTGATTTCAATTGAGTGTCCCAACTCATTAATTTTCTTCAAAATATCAGAACCAATTAGTAGTGGAGCAGGACATTCCTCATCTTTGGATACTAGCCATGAATGGGACAGGTGACAATTTCCAATTCTGACTGTTGATATACATGCTCCTAAAAAGTGGATTGGAGATCCATTTGCACTCATTGCTCTTGGTTGCTGTTCCGTGTTGATCTGTGATCGAACTGATGATAACGGCATGTAGCTAACAGCTGCTCCTGTGTCCAAGAGTGCTTCCATTTTTACTCCTCCAATTTCGACTGTGATGTGTGGTAGCTTTGCAGCTAGCACGGAATGAACTTGGATGGAGTTGATGACATGAATTGGATACTCTTCTTGGTACGATCTGTACGATGGTGGGAACATCGGTCCTTCTTCCAATTGGACATTATTCATGATTCGTTGTTGAGCAAATTTCAGCATTGCATCTCTTGCTTTTCTTGCTGATTTTCTGGCTTGTTTTCCTGTTGCTCTGTAGATTCGGTATTTGCAATATCCATAAATAATTCCAATAAGAAGAACTATGATTCCAATTGGAATCACAATCCAGAGAATGAGTGAAAGCAGCGAAAATACCACTTCTTTGACTCCTTCTTTCATGGAGCCCATCGCAGAATTGTAGAGATTTTTGGCTGATTTCCCAGCTGATGCGGTAGTTTCCTTCATGCTTTCAATTGCATCTTTCAAAATTCCATCTGTGATCAATCTTTTGGTCAACTTCCGATCAATGTCCTCATTTCTGTTCTGGTTCTCTCGATCTGCTCCAGTTGAGACACCTGTTTCTTCATTGAGGATTGTGTGAAAGGTGTCTGGGGCAGGTAAGATGTATTGGTCCTGATTTTTCTTGCTTGGTCGGGGAAGAAATTGTGGTTGAGTTTCTTTATTTTCTGTACCGATCCAACGTTCTTGTTCAAATCTGATTGTTGGTGGCCTTTCTTCACATGGTATTTCAATGGCTTCTCCCACCAAATCATTGGTACCTGGTAACTCAAACCAGATTTTTCCATTCACCATTACTGGAATCAGATCAAAGCATGTAGAATTGATTTTTCTTTCCCAGAAAATTCGATCTGGAGTGACAGATTGGCATTTTGATATTAGCAATCCTTCTCCAATTCTTTTTGCAGAGATATCTGTCCTTTGTAACAGCTGACGACTTGCTGCTGTTGGGTCAATTTGAAGAAGAGTTTGAAAGAGGGACGTAGCTGTGTATTGTTGTTTACACACTTTCATGAACGTCTTGTGTGTTGTTTTTTCCTCTTTTTCTTCATTTCTTTTCATCTCTTCTTCGGTCACTGCACTTGATTGTTCATGGACGACGTTCTTGTTTTCCTCGGGAACTTCGTCCATATCCTTTACCATTTTTGGAGTTGTCAATGGTTTTGGTGCCACTGTAGTTTTTATTTGTGGGCTTTCTTTCCTTGATGATGTGGATGGTTTAACTGATGGTCTTGTGGTGGTAGTCGCAATTTCCGGTTTTCTGGTAGTGATTGGCTCCCAAGATGGCTCATCGATTATTGGAAGAGAGCGATATTTCTTCACATCTTCCTCATTGAACCGTGGAGGATCATATCTTGGGTCCAAATTCCGAGAGGTTGAGTCACTTCTTCCAAATTCCTTTTCAAGTAGTTTATCAAAAGTGAATGCAATTTTCTTTTCAATTGCCCATTTCAATTGTTCTTCACCTCTTGTGAGACTTCTTCTAAACTGGTTCATGTAACGCAGTTGTCGCTCACCGTATTGCGCGATTCTGATAGCCTTCAGAGCCATCAGCAGTTTTCCTCGTGGGTTACTTCTGTCATTTGGATAGAATCTTGCTCTGTCCACGAGTAATTGATTTGTCACATTGAATCGACCAAACTTCTTCGAAATTTCTGGTTCAGTTATTGGATTGGTCAGTTCTTGCAAATCTTCCAGTTTATTTGCTCCAAACAGTTTCTTGATGATGGGTGTCATAAATGGTTCTCCCAGTTCGAATTCAAATACTGTTCCTCCTGGTCCTGGCATGTATCCGGTTTCTTTGAACTTCCGATTCCACAATTCTTGTTCATTTCTTTTTGACTTGATGTGCAAGTCGGGTACCCAAGAATTGGAATAAACTTCTGGAAATTCAACGAGAAGACCGTCATCAGTCTTGTAGCCTTGTTTTATGAGGCATCCTTCGATAACTTCCTGTCTTCGCCGGAGGTCATCATCGAACTTTGAGAAAACATCCATCTCTTCAATTGCAATGAAGTGTTGACTTATGATAGCAGCTGCTGTTTGGATGAATTCAAACTGACATTCTCGTCTCGATTGTTGAGCTTGCCAGACAATTGTTGTACTGTCATCTTGGCAGCTTCCATCACCAAATTTACATTTTTCCAAATTTCCGAGAGTTGACATGGCGTGAATTCCATCGAGAGTGGCTATCTTTCCAAATTCCACCGTGAACTCAAATGTGGAGAAAGCAGTTGTTCCAAAATAACCAGTGTTATTTTCGGATGCTTCTTTGATCACGTCCGAGCGAAATATCCCGGGAGAGATTTCTTTCAAGTCCACATTGTTGAATCTTTTGGTGATAGCAGTTTTCCGGCATTCATCTGCTGAGACGGCCGACCTCTTCCCAATTTTCGCCTCGGTTGTCTTATAGATCTTGAGGAATGAAAACTTTTCTCCTTGGATTTCGTGTTTAAAACACTTGTGAGCCTCCATCTCAATGGCTTGTGTTCTCGGTTTGTAAACATTGACAGTGTGAGCCTTAAGTGGGAGGTCTCTTTCGAAGTCACAAGGGATTGGTCGGGGTGGAATAAAAATATTTCCACCCTCCCCAAACCCGCAAATCTGTTTCGATCCGTCCGCTGGAATTGTCAAGAGTAGAATAGTCAAAATTCCCAACAAGTATTTATTAATACTGTTGATGAATGGACGTCCTGTGTTTGGATTCCATCCAACTTTCTCTTCCGGAGGTGCTTCATGGTTGGAGTTTCCTTGATTTCTTTGTTGATCTTGGCTACCTCCTTGCCAGTTTTGGCTATTCCCTTGATTCCAATTTCCTTGCCAATTTGGCTCTCGGTTTCTCCAGTTATTTTTCCAATTTTGGTTGTTGTTTTGGTAACTTGATCCAGATTGCCAATTTCCTTGTTGTTCTTGATTATACCAATTTCTTCGACCATCGTTCCAACGATTATTTCTTCTTCCACGATATCCTCCTCTTTGGTTCGGATACTGTTGGAAATTTCCATCCGAATTGTTTCGGAATTGTTCATTTTGGTTTGGTTGGTAGGGTCCATTTTGATTGAAGGAATCTTCTTGCCAATTTTCAGACATTGGCTGGAAATGGTTTTGTTGATTGGAGTTTTGACCTTGTTGGTAACTTCCTCTTTCTCGAAATCCACTTCTGCCTCGTTCGTTATCTCCTCCTTTTCCGCGAGATTTCATTTCCATGTTTTGCATCGCAGCGATCAGCTCCTCTGCTTCCGCTTTGTCCTTTTCTTGAAGTGCAATCGTTCGATTGATTTTTTCAGTCTCCGCAACAGCTTGGGACAAATTTGTTGGTGAGAATTGAAGGAGCCACAATCGATCGCGGATGGGTTTCTTCAAGCCAGTTATGAAGTGTGACGCAAGCAGTTTTTCTTTGCACTCCAGTGGTACGCTTTGGTAGGCGTAGTCACCTTGTGTTCGAATTTTCTCAGCAAATTGGGAGAGAGATTCCACGCCCTGGCGGAGCGTTGTTAGCTCTTGAATAGACACATCTCTTTCGGCGGGACAATCATGTAGCATCATCAGTGCTTTTGTGGTTCGGTACCAGTCCAACTGTTTCTCGGGTGAAATTTGGTTGTATCGTTGTAGTGCTGGACCAGTTAGGTAGAATGGCAGAAGTCGAGCACTTGTTTCAGGTGGAATTCCAAGGCGGAATGCTAGTCTGGAGAATTCTTCCAGCCAGGCTCGCAAGTCAGATGTTCTCCCATCTTTGAATTTTTCAATTCTTTTGTCGAGCACTCTCATAATTTCCGAGCGTTGTGTCCATGCAGATCTTGTTTGAGGGGACTGCTGTTCCAACCAGTTTTGGGTGTTTAGAAGACCTCTTTCGTCTTGAGTTCTTTGAGATCTGTCAGCCTTGGGTGGGAATATATTCAGTACGACCGTGTCATTAATCTTTCTTGGTACGACGGTTTTTTCGTTATCGGAATCTGACTCTTCTGGTTGGAAAGGAATGTTGTTTCCAGGTTTCGGTGTGCTGGTTTGCGGTTGATGATTGTTTTTTCCAGCTTTTCTTGAGTGACTTCTGAGTTGTCTGTTTGTTGGGAACAGAGGTTCTATCACAACGTTCTTCTTCTTGAAAACTTTCTTAGCTTTCTCCATTGTCCTTTTGTTTTCCGGTTCGATGTTTTCCTTTCGACGTCCTTTTCCTGTCTTTCCGTGTCCTTTCGATTTCTTTCAGACCTCACTCCTCCTTGGGGGGTCAGCTTAGTCAGTTACTGAGACCTCGCTCTTGACGGGGGTCTGATGGACTCTCCTTTCCAACTCTAATATGGCTGGGGTCCTCTTAGACTTAGACTAGATTCTCAAATTTTCCACTCGTTAGAATTTTTTTAGATGTTAAGACAAAGATTTTTAGATGTTAAGACGAATTTTTTAGATGTTAAGACAATGATTTGTTTTTCAAATATGATTTGAGAAAATCCTTACTAGACTTGACCACCAGATGATTTCTCCAGCAATTTTCCGATGACTTCCGATGACTGACTGACTGACAACTTCAACGACTCCGAAGGAATTCAAAACGGTTTCCACGACGCTTTCCGATTGTTTCAGAACGGTTTCAGATGGCTTACAAACGGCTTCCAGTAGCTTCAGAACAATTCGAGGTGGCTTCAGAACGAGGGTTTTTGAATGGAGAGAATGTTTTCGAGTTGGCTTGATTGTTTCTGAAAATCATTTCGATGATACATGAACATGACTTCGGCTTCTTTCAAGAAGGTTAGAGGGGGGGAGGGGGTTGAGCTAAGTGTGGAACTACTTTAAAAAAATAAGAAAAATATTAAGAGTCAACTACTAGGTGTGGTAGTTAGTTGGCGAATGACTTTTGTCAAGATTCTCTTTTGTGGGCGGTCCATCCGGTGTCTATTGTTGTTATCATTTAATTCGATGACCTTTTTGTTTTTCCTTTTTCCTGCACGAAAACAATCTGATGTCTCTTCTGATTAAACGATCCCTTCTTGTTGATGTTCACTTTTTTCTTGACAGCTGTTTAATAAATTCTCGAATTTTCTATTAATTAGTCTCGCCAGTTGGTCCTATAATTTATTACCTATCTATTCTTACCTCTACCGTATTCCTAGATCCCATGATGTTTTTACCAAACCTCTGTTTTCCTCTTTGCACTTTTGTTTTGGAACCAATTGTTGAAGAGAGCAGGGTGTTTGGTATACGGTACCATACTGTTCCTACCGGAACGCCATGTCCGGAGGTAGGTGTTTACATTGGATTTTTCGTGATAAAGTCTACTTCAATTTCCAAGTATCTCTAGATCCCAGAAAATTGACTAGAAGATTAATCTATACTAAAGACGGCGGAGCTCTTTCTCTTTTTTTTTTTTTTTTTAATATAGTGAGATTCCCATTTCAATTTTTTTCTTCAAATTAATTGGTGATTTTGAGCAAAACTTCTTTTATTGAAATGGTGCTGTACAGTCTTTGGATCGGTATATTTTAATTAATTTTTCTCTCTTTTTTTTTTGGTATCCAGTCCATGTAATTTGGATTTTTATTTGAACAATCTATCGATTGTTCTATTTTGCTCAAAATTCATTTATCCCGAAATGTTTTGATATGACTAACCGAATACAATTCTGAAGTTTTTGTTAAACTTTAATTTTTACCCATATCCAAATTATTATTTTAACCGAAATCCATTCTCTATGCTCCATTCCCCCAAGTTGGAATAACTAATTTCCACTGGATATAGGTACCAACCATAGCTGATACCCCTTGGGGTCGTCTCAATCATTGTTTCCGCCATAACGGAACAAGATTCTAATAAATCAATTACACATCCGAAATTCAGACCAAGAGCTCAGTTGAAAAGAAGATGAAAAGAAGATAAAAAGAAGATAAAAAGAAGATAAAAGATGAAAAGATGAGATAAGTGTAATGCGGAAGAAATGAAATGTCTAGACTTTTGTGTAACAAGAAAAAAAATGTTTCTAAATGTTGAATTTTTCTAATTAGTTTGGATCTATCATGTAGCGGTTAATTAAAAAAAAACTGTTATCTGAACTCTTCGAATTTAGGGCAGCTAACGTTATCACTCAAATCACGTAAATCTTATCCTATGCAGTCTCCTGGAGTACCCTACTTGCCTACGATTTTGTTAGTAAGGGCAGAGAATGTGTTAGTAAAAACAGTTGATCATTCTGTTTTTCTAACTACGGTTAGCATCTCTGAAACAAGAACCTACATTTTCTACTGTCACAGGAGTGGTAAGGATCACAAGAATAACGGTTATGAAAAAGGAATGGAAGGGAAGATTTAGAAATAGAAATTCCTTTTTCTGTAGAGGGATATCTGTTGGATGAAAGACACATGAACACCACAGAGAACTCCGATAAGAATTGACCTTGGGGGTGAGTTCTGTGGGACCTCCATATGAGATGTTGCCTCGTTATGGTCTAAGGGCATCTCATTTTGTCATGGTCTTTCCGAGCAGAAAACGGTAAAAGAATAGATTTATTTACAAGAATATACAAATAATAAGGATCAAAATATATACAAGTAAAAGGAGTAATAATAAAAGAATAAAATGCTAATAACTAAAAGCAAACTAAATGTTGGGGGTCCCTAAAACCTCTCTCTTCTGGGAGTCTAAATCTCCCTTTTATACTCTAGTCACCAGACGTGCCATTACTACCAACTGACTTCATTTTGGCTCCTCCTTCCCAGGGAGCCAGAGAGCGTCAGCTGGTGGGGGTCTTTTGATGACCTAATCTATTATTAACCTATCACAATATGATTAGGATGGTTGTCTGTGCTGCATTTGCCGAAGGCGTTTGATGGAAGTAGTTAATTTGCAATGTAGCAGCAAGAGCATTATCTCCGCAAGTAACGCTATGTATTTTCAACGGACATGTATGCGGTGTGTAACATTCAACCATTCGTCAGAAATGCAAACAAGTCTGTAAAACAAAATCTGTAAAACAAGCGCTGGAATAAATAGCAATCTTTGATGGAGCGATGGGAGTTGCTATTTGACATAGAGGTGAGATTTTTGGACATGTTCTTCATTTGTTTGGTTATGCACACCAATCGAGAGCCTTGCAATTCAAGAAACAAAATGGTTTTCAAGTGTTGCCTTGTGTTCACACTTTTAACTGTTTGGAACGATGCTTTTTGGTGAAACAGCAATGACAAGTGCCTTTTCGCCAAAAAAGATTGTCTTTCAGTTCATTGTTAAATTACTGGTCAGCTTTTTTGCGTTAAAGAAGAATAAAAAAGGAAAGTCAATCTTTTAAAACGAAGTTTTTGCAGGAAGAGGATCCATGTTTTTTCACCGGACATTCATGTGGCGTTCTACCACCCGTCAGAGGAATTTCCGAGTTGTGTGCACTTCATCTTGGGATTCAGGAGCTGGAATGGATTGCTGTCTTTAAAAAACGGTAGGAGCTGCTAAGTGTCATTTAGAAGAGAGGTTTGGACATGTTCTTCACCTGTTCTCATGCAAACGAAACCTTACTCTCATGTTATTGTGCTGGAATCAGACTAGTTTCGGTTGCACACCACGTGCCGAAAAGAACAAAGATTTGCAATTCAAGAATTAAAATGGTTTTCAAGTGATTATTTAAGTTTTCAGCTACCACTGGTCGGAATGATGCATCTTGGTAACAGAACGAAACCGTGAAAAGAGACTCTTTGTCAAATAAAATCGATTTCTACCGGTTGGTTTTTTGTCGCTTTAAGAAAACACAGATAGGAGAGGTAACTCATTTCAGAGCAATCACATTGGATGGTAAAGAATCAGGTGCGTTACTTGATTCTTGACCTGAAAAGCGGATTATGTTCATATTCTGGCGACCTCTTCTGCTGCTGAATTTTGAAGGACAAGTTAACGAAATTTCTCCGCGGACAATCTTCTGATGATTGTGTCATGATGCCGATAAAGCACGCTTTTGCATATTGGAATATGTACTGTGACGCATCTCCAGCGTCAACGATCGACATGTTCTGGAAGATTGGCTGATTTCTCCAATTGTTGCCTGTCTACAACAAAGTTGGCATTCTCATGGTCACACAAACGCACAGTGTTCTTCAAAAATTTGTTTTAGCGGTGCCATATATCACTAGATTGAGCAGTTGTGGGATGTCTGTAACAACATATAAAACATGACACTCCTTCTGCTCAAATTTGGTGATCATTGGACGGAGTTTTGATTTTTTATCAATGTGCAAGTGAGTAAAAATAGTTTTCGGTTTCCAGACTTAAATTTTCTCGAACTTGAAACTCAGAGCAACACGACTCATGGAAGTACCTTGCTGAATAGTGAATATCATTCAATGCCTTCTCTACGGATCGATGGTTTTCTAATAAATTTTGTGATAGTCAATGAAAAAACTGGCTCAATACAATCAGCTGAATATTTGAAAGGAAGTTAATTCTTCCGGTACTCATGCAATGCCATTTTATTAAAAATATCTGGTTGAAACTTGTTTTGAAGACTAGAGGAAAAAAAGAACAGGTGTAGTTTTCAGTCTCTTCACAATGATTTTTGAAGCCCTTACTATTATTTAAGCAAGCACATCATGCCATCTTTTTGAGTGATTTCTCAATTCATTAAAATAAGGTTTAATCAAACATTGCAGAATGATTCATTTGTTTACAACGGACCATTACTGACATTTAGAAAAACTGCCATCTATTTGCACACTGTCAGGCCCTTCAACTTACATAATGTTACATGGTCACTCTATAACAGTTCCTAGTTTTTTTTAAAGGCGCACATTTATGTTTTTGGTCATTATTTCTGAAGTCTTTCCACTTTTTTCCATGATTTCCTGGAACCATCCTTTCATGCTTTCTGCTCCGATCATTTTTGAGCTTTAATCTTGACATCCCAGTACCCATTCAAAAGTGCTTTTCTATTCAAACATATGTTCGAACGTGACAACTTGAAGCGACCAAGAAATGGACATGGAATCTGTAGACAGTGACACCAGATGTGCATAGATTTCGTAGACAGTGACATCAGAATAATCGCCTCTTGAATCCCAAAAAACGTCACGGGACCATTTGGAACATCTGCTAATGGGGCGGAGCTTATTCCGTTACGTATAAATAGCCACGGTCACTCTTTTCTTCTCATCAGAAATATTGTGTTGGTGCCATTTTTTTTTTCGGGCAGTCAGCACAGTTATACAAGTGCGCATTCTCCCTTTCGATAACCTTTGACTCTTTATGTCTGTCCCATAAGCGATTAATTTGTCTCTCTGTGCCCTCTTGTCAGTAATTAGATTTCAAATTTCCCACGTTTCCATTACCTTCTTCTATCAATAAGCGTTCGTTTTTTTTGAATTAGTTTTTCGTTATTATCTGAAAAAAGTTTTTAGAAAAAAACTCACTCTCTGCAATTGAAGTTCAGGAATTAGACATGCAGTTTTCTTCTTCTTCATTGACATAAATTGATCTTTTTTTTCGTTTTCAAGCTTTATTTTCAGAATGACGTCACTATTCAAACCGAAACCGGCTGAAAGAGCCGCCGATCACGAAGACTCCGTCTGGTAAGTGCCAAACTATTTTCTATTAAAGATGTCCATTTTTTCGAAATTTCACTCTCCAATTCATTATTTTCAGGATGGAGTTTACCCAAATGGCTCTGCGCCATGGAGCCGTCAACCTGGGGCAAGGGTTCCCCAATACAGCAGCACCCCAGTTTGTCACGGATTTCTTGAAGAGAGTTGCAAAGGAGCCAGAGCTTACTGGTGCCCACCAGTACACCAGACCCAATGGAAACCAGGAACTTGTCAAGATTTTGGGAAAGATGTATTCCACGTTCTATGAGGTTCCCGTTGACCCTTTCAAAGATGTGTTGATCACCGTGGGGGCCTATCACGCTCTCTATTATTCATTCCTTGGATGGATAAATGAAGGAGACGAAGTTCTCAGTAAGTTTTTTGGCTGATTTTGATAAGAATAGTAGATTGAAAGGCGCTTTTTTTCATCATAGAAAGACAAAATTTGAAATTTTTTTATTTTGTACGTGAGGTCAATTGCTTTAAAAATCTGTCAGACTTCACGCTTTTTTTGACTTTCGACTTTATTTTTGACCCTTTGACAGAACTGTGCTCCAGCACAATTCTGTCAAAAAACAGAATTTTGAAGAAATTGATAACCTCACATACAAAATAAAAAATTTTCAAATTTCGTCTTTCTTATGTTTTTCAGTTTTGAGCGCTGAGCGATATTCAAAACTTAATAAGTTTCCTTTTCAGTCATCGAGCCAGCATTTGACTGCTACAATCCACAAATCAAATTTGCTGGTGGAATTCCAGTCCCTATCATGATGAGCCTTCCGGAAGGAGCCAACTCTGCCGGACAATTCACCCTTGACTTTGATGATTTGGAAGCCAAGATTAATGAGAAAACCAAGATGTTGGTCATCAACAACCCACACAATCCAACTGGAAAGTTGTTCACTCGACAAGAGTTGGAAAAGTTGGCTGATATTGCCACCAAGCATAATCTGATTGTGATTGCTGACGAGGTCTACGAGTTTCATGTTTACAAGAAGGAGGACATGATCCGCTTTGGTGAGTTATTATTACGGAGTTTCTTAGACAGCGGTAACCTAAAGCTGAAATTTCACTTTTTTGGTTTTCAGCCAGTCTTCCCGGAATGTACGAGAGAACCATCTCTATTGGAAGTGCTGGAAAAGCCTTCTCAGTGACTGGATGGAAGCTTGGATGGGCTATTGCGCCAGAAAACCTACTGAAGCCACTCAAAGCAATCCATCAGAACTGTGCTTTCACATGTTCATCACCAACACAAATGGCTCTTGCAATGGCCTTTGAAACTGACTGGGAGAAGTTCTGCAAGAACTCAAAGAAGTCCTACTTGGCTACCACACTTTCTGCAGAACTTGTCAAGAAGAGAAACAAGCTTTCGAAGATGCTAGCCGAGGCTGGATTCCGTCCAATCGCTCCGGAAGCCGGCTATTTCATGCTTGCCGATTACTCGAATCAGAAACATAGTGAGTTTCTAGTTTCCAATCTATATCTGTAACACCAAATGAACTCCTGATTTTATGAAAATCTATTTTCAGAGATCGAAATGTCTTCTGAAGAGGATCCAACGGACTTTGTGTTTGCCAGATGGCTCTGCAGTGAGAAGAAGCTCGCTGTGATCCCGTACACAGCCTTCATTTCCAATCACGAGGAAAAAATGAAGAACTCTAACTTGGTCCGTTTTTGCTTCTTCAAAAAGAACAGCACTCTGGAGGATGCCAAGAAGATTCTGAGAACACTCAATGATGAATAAGCGTTTACTGATCTTCATGTTTTACAATTTATGCTTTATAAGCAATCAATCCATTCAATAAATAAGTTGTTACTATCAAAAAATAGATGTTGATAGTATGAGCAGACAAGATTCGACAACATAAGTGTTGTAAGTGACAGCGCTATAAGTGACAGCGGCCATGAATTGGGCTATAAATCTGTCATCTGATTGGAAGAACTCTGAGAAGAGGAACAAGAAGACCTGATCAGAAGCTTGCGGATGAATGCGGTATCTGAAGAAGCGGCGTGAAACATCAAGACAGTGGTGAATGAAAATCATTTATTCAGGAAGAGAGTTTGTATATTTGACAGAATTTCAGAGAAAAAAAAAATTTTTGTGTTGGTTCATTGATTCATTGAGGATGGAGTCAGTTTTCGAGAATGGAGTCAGTCATCGAAACATTACAATGAGATGGCCAAAGTGAAGTTTCTTTTCTCGAATTCTCTGGCAGAGAAAGGGAAGTTGCAATATGAGGTAAAGCACAAACATGTGTACGCCTCAACAGTGAATTGTCCAAGTGTTGAAACCTGTAAAACATTTTGTTTGAACTGCCAAATTCAAAGAATCTGTAGAAACTCACAGTTTTCTCACAATCGTGAGTGTCATATTGGTCCTTGAGATGAGCCAACTTGCGAGCATTCACCTTGACACCATTGAATGAAGACATACCAGTGGCGATACCAAACTGGGCATTGCAATAAGACATCCCGTGGACGACCTTGACTCGATTTTCATATTCACTGAAGCCATAGCAGCTCAGGCTTGAAGCAGAACCGAGGAGAGCAAGAATGAAGAAAACGGCACCGAAGCGAAGCATTTTTCCGAATGAAGAGATGGTTGTGGAGTGATGAAGGTGATGAGATGATACTGATATGAACAAATGGCTCTTTTTATACTGAATTTCTTGTTGAAACTCCGCCCCCTTTTCAAGATATTGATGCTCCACCCATCTAATCGGTTTGTTTTCGGTACAAGCTTCGTACTCTCCGCCCATTTTTGTATGCCAAGATCAAAAATCTGAAAAGGGAATCAAAGAACTAATCAGAATGTTGACTCATGGAAACAGAAAAGGATGTATGGTGTATTTGGGCTTTTTTGGATACCCGGAACCGGAAGGAAGGACAAAACGAAGATTGGAATTTTTCATACAGTTACAAGATGTTTCATATTCCCATACGTAATTTCTAGGAGTCATTTCGGAATGAAATCAAATTTTTGGACGCAAAAGTTTTCCTAAAGCCGAGGTTACAAAGTTTTTTAGTCGACAAAAAATTTTTTTTTCAAAACTTTTCCAAAAGTTTTGAGGTGTTAGAGGATGGTTAGTTCGGTATTTTGACACAATTTGGGGACTCTACCCTCACAGGATCATGCTCAAAAGCTGCTGCTCAAAGGTAGTGATTTTGACGAAAGTTGGCCAGCATCGAGGTCACTGCTCTTTTTTTGAAGGGTCGATGGCAAAAATGGATTTCAGATTTGTGATCAGCGTGTTTTCAGCGTTTAAATGAGCTATCACACGTCTCTCCTTAAGTTCTGCTCATTCCCCAGTAAGACAAATGTTTGAGTCTTCAAAATTATCATTCACCATGTTCTTACCTTTTTTTTTTACATTCAATTGGAAGTTTTTTGTAAACCAATGTGTCATTCTGTTCAAATATTGTGAATTCATTATCCATTCTTGTTTGAGGACTCTTTCTGAACTTCTTAAGGTAAAACTGAATCTCTTAGCACCCGGAAGTTGTTCCGATTTATGGATTAAAACGTGCCCTGAATGGGTTTCATAAACCGTTTCAGAAAATCCTTCTTATCATAGAATAATCTAGTTCCGTGCTTGTTCGTGCAATATGCATTTTCAAGCCGCTTTCGAGAGTTTATGATGTACTGACGAATTTTTTGAAACTAATAAGGATAAGATATGTTTGTGCGCCGGAAAGTAATTAGAATGTAATATATCGTTTTCTTCAGGTTCTACGTTTCCACTGATAATTGTTATTTTGTCTCGGAACCAGTGTGTAATTGCTCTTTCTCATTTTGGAATGAACCGAATGAGCAGCAAGATTTATGAACAAAGTTCACTGACTTCACTAATCTGTTATTGGAGTTCTTCATCATAATCTTAATGTTTTGAATGTAACACAATGGAATTTTGTGAAATCTGATAAGGTTGACGGAAGCCATGCAGAATTACGTGACAGTATTGGATGAAGCTATTGAAGAGTTTTGAAAACAAACGGTTCAAAAATAGAACATTGAAATGAGAGCAGTGTCAATTGGATGGTGATCACAAGAGTTTTTATTGAAAAAAAATCTATAACAACAAATTAGGTTTCAAGTTAGTTCAACATCTGGAAACTAGTTTCTGCAATCCTAATCAGTCCAGATACTACAGTTTATTCATCTGTTTTAACTTCACGCAAACAGCAGGTTCATCTTGAAAATGCAGTTTCAATGTCATATAGGTCCAAACAAGAACCAATCGGTCTATACGATCTGATGATAAAAATGTTTGGAAGGATTGATTGTCTTTTTTTTTGGAAATCATTTTCAACCTGAAATTGGATTTCATTCTTATTAAAATAAGGTTGCAGACATGATAAATGAATTGTCGGAGAGCTTATTTTCGAAACAAATGTAAATGATGGCTCAAGAAACCACTGAAATTCGTACAGGTAGGCTATTTTGAGTTTCAATTCCTCAATTATACCATATCCAACCAAAACCCATTTCCATGTGCTTATACATGTTTCTCATGCCAACGGATAACAATATTTTGAAAATGTTTCATTAATTCTACTTTTTTTTACATTTTTTCTCTAGTTTATCTCTGAACGTTCTCATCACATCATCCTAATAATTCGATTCAGAATCGAAAAGTTTGTTTGCCATCAATTATCTCGTCCTTTTTGTTTCTTAGAAAAGGTTTTTTATTCTGACTTGAAATTATAGGTGAACATTACTTCAAAAATGGCACATTCTTATTCATAAACATTTCTTCACACACATATGACCATACAAAAAACGAATACTTTTAGAAAGAGGAAGTAAATTTCAAATCCTTTTTTTCAGATAAGAACGAGTTCCAAACAAATTTTGAAAATGTGGTAATAAATCTACTAACACCTTCTTATCAATGTAACTGAAATTTGTGCCTGTTTGTGCCATATGCCATCGGAACCGCTTATAATAGCCAGTGATAATCCTACTTGTTTTGTGCGACTAAAGTAGAAATGGCTGACAGAAAATAATGAACAACTAAATAAGTCTGAATCATTAACACACTTCCCGTGGAAACGTTTTTGACATATTGTTAAAAATACAATACTCGGTTCTTGAATTCTTGGACATGATGAGCCGTTCCAGTTTAACAGATTGTTTCACAAAATTCACTATTACTCTGCTTTCATTCAATTTTGACAGATCACATTTATGCTTTGTAAACAAATTCGGATAATTTTTCAGATGTAGAATCCAATAAATAAGTATGCTAACATACCCTCATAATTCCAGTTTTTCATCTCAAGGCCCCAAAATGAATTTATCAATTTCAACATAGAAATGTGTTTTTCAAGTAACACCGTGATTCAGAGCAAGAAACCCAAACAATGAATCAGTAAATACCCAACCTCTTGTGATCACCATCCAATTGGCCTTTGATTTCAATGTTCTGTTTTCAAAACTCTTCGATCTCTTCTTCCACCATCGTCACGGATTACAACGATTACGATTTGATTAACCTTATCAGATTCTACATGAATATGTTGTTTTTAATCCGAAAACATGGGGTTTAAGAAGAAGAACTCCAATAACAGATTAGTGAAGTCACTGAACTTTGTTCATGATCAGAAATTTTGCTTTGCATTTAAACATGATACTCGAAAAAGAAACACATTCTTGGGTACTAATTGACCAGATCCAATGAAAAAACCTAAACACACTATTCATATTGGAACTTCCAACAAATAATTGAGCAGCCCACTGTATGGATAGCAGATTTATTACCACACTTTTGAAATTTGTTTGGAACACGTTTTTATCCGAAAAACCGGATTTAAAATTTACTTCCTCGTTCTGAAAGAATGTGTTTCTAGTATGGTCAAATGTGTGGGAAGAATTGTTTATGAATAAGAATGTGCCATTTTCGAAGTAATTCTTATCACATCACCCTAAAATTTGAATTCAGAATGGGAAAGTTTGTTTGCCATCAATTATCTTATCCTTTTTGTTTCTTCGGAAAAGTTTTTTATTCTGATTTGAAATTGTAGGTGAACATTCGAAAATGGCACATTCTTATTCATAAACATTTCTTCCCACACATATGACCATACAAAAAACGAATACTTTTAGAACGAGGAAGTAATTTTCAAATCTGTTTTTTCGGATAAAAACGTGTTCCAAACAAATTTCGAAAGTGTGGTAATAAATCTACTAACACCTTCTTATCAATGTAACCGAGATTTGTGCCTGTTTGTGCCATATGGCATTGGAACCGCTACTAAAAGCCAATGATAATCCTACTTGTTTTGTGAGACTAAAGTAGAAATGGAATGACGGAAAATGATGAGAAATTATTTGGGTCAGTATCAAAAACCTACTAACCGTTTGAGACATAGTATCATATAAAAAATACACTAATAGCCACATTGATTCTTAAACTCCTTTAGATGATGAGTCGTTCCAACTTACCAGATTGGCTCACAATAATTATAAATTCACTATTCATCTGCTTTCATCTGACTTTACAGATCACATTTATGCTTTGCGAACTGATTCGAAATACTTTTCAGACGGAAAACGCAATAAAGTGTGCAAACATACCCTCATAATTCCAGTTTTTCATCTCAAGGCCCCAAAATGGTCTTATCAATTTCAACATAGAAATGTGTTTTTCAAGTAACACCGTGATTCAGAGCAAGAAATCCAAACAATGAATCAGTAAATACCCAACCTCTTGTGATCACCATCCAATTGGCCTTTGATTTTAATGTTCTATTTTCAAAATTCTTTGATGTCTCATCCAGTATTGTCACGGATTACAACACGGATTCGATTAACATTATCAGATTTTTTTTGAGGAGAATAACTCCAATAACAGATTAGTGAAATCACTGAACTTTGTTCATGATCAGAAATCTTGCTCTGCAATTGAACAAGATGCTTGTGAAACACAAGCACTATCGGGTACTAACAGACCAGATCCAATGTAGCAACCTAATCAAACTTTTTTATTGGAACTTCCATAAAAATAGAGCAGTCCACTGTTTCGATACCCTGTTATACAAGCTTGGAACTTTCTTGAACCCCTGAATAATTTCTGAAAATAAAATTGACCACAAACATCAAAAATCGTTATGAGATGAAATGGTTATGTCCACCAAAAAGCTCTTCAGATTACAACAAAGTAGTTTATCTGTATGAGAAGTTTAGCTATTTCATTTAGGAAAGTGGCAACAAAGTCCTTAAATGCGAACGTTTTCAGGATCAACTATGAGGTTTCAGGTACAAAGCAAAGAGTTGAGTAAAATTGTGAAACTCTAAAGGGAAACTCGTTGAAGGATTTATTTACCTAGAATAGAATATGACTTATGTGAAAACGGTGTCAAATCCTCTTTTCCTCATAATTTTCCTCATAATCTCCATGTTTTTCGAAAAAAAAAAACGGATAAAAAAGAATGTTGTCACATCTGATAAGGTTATTGGAAGCCATGTAGAATTTCATGACGATATTGAATGAAGAGATCGAAGAGTTTTGAAAATAGACGGTTCGAAAAGGACACATAGTTGTTGAATGAGGAAATTGAAGTTTCACGAGATGTATTTTTCAAGTTGGACAAGTAGAAATGACACTGTTCCAAAAAGCCCACAGGTTCATCAATATGATTCAGAAACAATATCATTTTCATCAGTAACTGTTCAGAGCTAATCCAGATGTAATCTAGTACGGATCATTCACTTATTCTTCTACTTTTTCTCCATACTTTATTATCAGAAAACTTTTGAATTATTAGTGTGAAAAAAAGAAAACTATAAGAAAAAACATATTTTATGATTTATTGAGACTATCAAAGAAAAAGTGAATCAGAAAAAAGGAAATAAAAATAAAAATATCCCACATTAATTTGAATTCCACCAAGTATGCGTAGAGCTAAACAGTTGTTCCTCATCCTGGAAAAATGTCACATTTAATTTCAAATTTCTTTTTTTTTGCATTCAACTCACCTCAACTGATCATTTTTTCAAAATAATCTATCCAAAATAGTAGTGATCTTGAAACGATCAAACATCAATTTGTCTGAAATTAAGACACTTTATTGATGGAATTTATCTTAAAGTAACTTACTATAACCACGTAGGGCACTTCATAAAACATAGTTCATATTTGAAAAAGTCAGGAAAACAGACCGGGCTATCAATCGCCAGTCACAAAAATTCAATAGTGCACTTTTAAAAAAATCAGAAGTAATAGACCATCCTAACACTGGGAAGTCTCATACATCAATTGAATAACAGTCATATGGACATAATAACTGAATGACTTATGAAATGATAGTATGACAATGAAATGCATTGCCATTTTCACATTGTTTCTCTAAATCTTTCATTTCTTCTTTGTATATCTTTATCAATAATCAGTTAAATGACAGCACACAACCAAACTAAAAAATGTACACTTTTTTGACAGTTTTGATAAGAAATTATAAGCAAAAAAAGAGAAGGGAAATTTGTGAAACCATTCAAAGCTGTCGAAGTTGTATAATGATATTGTTTTGAAAAAGAATCGAATAAAGACCAACCCAATGAAAATTGTACATGTTTAATGGAAAAGATATGTTCAGGATTTAACGCATCAACAATGATGAATCAGCGAAAGGAGCCTGGCTTCACTTTCTTCCAAACAGTGATTTGTATTGGTTAATGATCAAAAGTCGGATTCATTTTTTTTTCACTGTTCTCTTTCTCTCTCTCTCTCCAACTCATAATATCTTCCAGAACTTAAAAAATATCAGTGAGGCTTTTTTAAAAATCGACCTAGGGGACAACAAAATTGGCATGAAGATCAAAACTCAACAAAAATAGAGTCAGCAATGCTTCCAGAATGTTAGATGCCTTTTCTTGGACGTCAACCGCGACAGACAATACGGCTGAAAACGACGGCTGAAAAATCCAATTATAACTTTATGTGTTGTCTTCGTATTAGATATTGCCTCATTGCTCAGTTTCCTTTTTTTTTTAATATTTTTCTCTATATGCCTTTTTTTGTTAGATGCTCGATTTTTTTCATATTTCCGTTAATGACAATATGTCAATTCACAATCTATGAGCATTTCATACTTCTTTCTTTCTTTCCCATATGCCGGACTCTACTCTGAATACTTCATTTTCCCCGTCTTCTTCTGAATTCATTTGTCTTATACTTCTCTTTATTCATTCTCTCCCTCTATATGCTTTTCATTATTAGTATGCAACTGCCTCTTTTATTATCCAGATCCGCTTTTATATTCCTTTCCTTGCTATTTGCAGCCTTTGGATTATTCCGCTGAAGATTCCCATTATAGAGCTTTCTGAACCAATGCATAATCTAAATGGGTTCCAAAAGTGTTATTTGGTTTCTTATGCAGAAAACGAGCTACCAAATGAGATCCTGCAGCTGACCATATCTTAAAGTATCTGCCAAAATCTCAAAGATTCTGAAACCTGATGATGCGAATTCTTTTTTCCGTCAAAAACAAAAAAAAAACAACGTTTTCAATGTATAAAATTTTTATTTAAAATTCAAATAAGGAAGTACAAAATAAAATCTAAACTATGTTATGAGTAGGCGATAATTGGTTCTGAACCATGTTAAAACTAAAAAATAAATGAAACTATCTTAAATCTAAACTATTTACGTTATAAGTTGGCGATGCTTGGTTTTAAACCATATAAAAACTAAAAAAAAACTATTCTAATCTAACGTTATGAATAGGCGCTAATTGGTTGAGATAAAAAACTACTTATAAAAAAATGAAAGTTATTCTAAATCTAAATCACTAAGAGTTATGCGCAGGCTATATCCGGTTCTAATCTAATCTAAACCTAAACCTAAAAAACCGAAAAAATCTTCAAAATGCACACAATAAAAAACTACTAAGAAAGTGAATCAAAACAATAAAACTACAGAGAAAAAAAAATTTAAAAAAAAGAGATCATTAAATTAAAAAAATACCGGTCAGCTTGCGAAGGACGGGGTCCGGAGATCAAAGATGGCACGTGGCGCCTGAAAGATAATTATTTTTAAAAACAGTCGCAAAGTGCTATCTCATATGTAGGAAGGCTCTAATTGTAGTGATCAAAGAACTTACATTTATATACAACGAATGCAATGAATGTTTTTTTTTCAAGAAAAAAAAACTGAAAAAAAAAGAATATTCGGCAAAAGATCAAAAGAAGGACTGTCATAAGGCGACTGTCTGAATACAACATGGTGGAATTTGGAGAAAATACATCTTCTCCAAAAAGCGCACCACAACCATAAGGGTTGACAAGATGGGAATGAAGAGGCAAGCGCTTCCCTTCCTCCGTCGTGTCGCCCCTTTTTGTCTGCCTAGAACCCTCTGCTTTTCGCTGTGTATTTTCTGGAAGACTTTCTCGTTCGTCCCGTGTATATGTTCTTTGGGTCTCCCTGTTTTGCCCAGTATTCCGATTGTTATCGTGAATCGGTTAAAGTGGACGGAATTGAACTGCTTTGAAATGAGAGAAACGCGTGCGGAGGGTATGAGAGTATGAAAAAAATGGAGGGGGGAGACGGAGAAAAGCACATAAAATTGACCGGTCACAAAGGTATCGCTTTAGTGAAGACAAAACATTGGGCGAAAGGAAGTGTTAGTTCTGAACCACACAGCCATGGAAATTGTATAATCAGCTTTTCTTCTCAAATTCAGCATTGCGCTCATAAAGCATGTTGGTCAGAAGAATGAGCATAAAAACCAAACCATAGGTCTAAAGAATACCAAAACGGGCGGAGAAGACTGTCTATTATATCGAGAATGAGAGCCTAAACCACATATTCAGGTAATAAGAGAGACATTTCGGCATTGAATTTAAGCAGACAAGAAACACATTTTGTTCCTACTTGGTACCAATTAGTTGTTCTTTTTTGGTTTTCACAATTCTTTGGTAATCGAACGACCAAAGAATGCATGAAAAATTACAAACTGTTAAGAGGTTTCTTTTTGCAATTCCATGCGGTCCTGCCGAAGTAGAATTAGTTCCTTCTGAAAAAACTGTGTCGCATTATAAAAGTTTCCTTGAAACCAGCTGCCCATTTCCTCGCTCTTATTCAAATTTTTGTAAATAACAATTATGTTTTCAATGAACAAAATCCTGGAAACCTGATATATCTAATTGCTGAATAAGACAAATGCCGTCAGATAAAATGCACTTGTCAATTGCCTTGGTATGTATTTGCATCACATCTCACGCGCATTTTTTCCATTTACCAGGTATCCTTTTTCTATCGCCTGTTCGCATTGCGGAGGCTATTATGTGTGGTCCTTTTGTATTTGGACATTCGTGTTGGCCTCATAATCGATCCTGACGGCCCAACGCATTTAGGAGCGGCTCAACCACCTTCTTTCCTCTCACGTGGTGGGTTATGTGTCTCTTATTCAATTGCATGTGGTGAACAAAGCCATTCTGGTCACCCAATGTGGACAGCCGTGTCTGGTCCTCCTTTCGTAGTATACTCGTATTGGCCACATAATCGATCTTGACGGTCCAACGCATTCACAAGTGGCTCGGTCCTTTCTTCCCTCTCACTGTGTTACGTGTCCTTTTCCATTTGCAAGTGGTGAACACAGTGCCAACCAACGGTGGACAGCCGTGAGTGGTCCTTTCGTACGTCTTTCCCGTCGGCGTCTTTCGCTTTTTTCTCTCTCGCTCAACCCCTTTTTTGACTCGACCGTTTTGATAATTGAACATCTGTCCTTACTTTTCTTTAATCCAAATTTGAGTTTTTATCTTTTACTTTCTAAATCAATTTATTTCAGGTTCATAATATCTGTTCGATTCGATCAAAACCCCAACGGGTTGAGACTTCCAATGAAGTTTAATGGCATTTTGATGCGCTTTGGAGTAGCTTCTCGGCAGACAAAATGGAATCTTAACACTTTCTACAACGGATTCAGCGTTTTGTGGTGTTACTTGTAAGTGCTTTTTGCAGTTTACAAGCCAAGATATTCGGTCGATTGATTGAACATATTCTTTTTCAGGAAAACCGTCGCGCTTTTCCCATATTTGCCGCTTTCTCCACAAATCAAAAACGGATCAAGTTTCAACCGTATTGGAGTAAAATTGATCTACAATCTCATCAGGCAAAGCTCGATGAAGGGAAGTACTTGTAAACATCCTGGACACTTTGCCAACGGTGTTCCTCACCAAAATGTTTCTCGAGTTTCGACGGACACGACGTGTCGGCCTCTTCGTTTTGAATTGGTGAGTTGTATTACTTCATGTTCGATAACTATCACTCAGAGAAGGGTATTGGTGACCGCCATTTCAAACACCACCGGCGTATCAGAAGGTGACCTCTTGCTTTTGAAATTACTTCAATTACTGCAAATGAATCCGCAGTTTCTTCTGTTTTGTCAGAATAATCACTGGTTTTTTCTCTTTGACGAGAATGAACTTGATGTGTTTTTGGCCTTAAAAGCAATTCTATTTCACATTGACAACAACCGAGATTGCAAATCTCGGTAGTTAAAAATGTTTTGCAGTGTATTAGTAAAACTTAGCTTGTTTTCACAGTGAAGCCATGTAACCTCGTTGCATTTAATATAATTCCATACTTTTCAGACACTTCAACACCGTTTCAATTTGTGACATTGATTTGAATCGGAAACTCGTTGATAGTTTTGCCTATCGGGAAACAACAAGAATGTCCAAAACGTCAAGTTCATTATCGATGTAAAGGGCTGATGATTTTTTGAATCCCGTCAGGAGACTGCCAATCGTGAATAACTGAACTTTTTTCGACCGTCAAAAGCCAACTAGATGGACACTTTACAAACGAAGAACCCTTTCGTTTTAGGCCAAC
This sequence comes from Caenorhabditis doughertyi, assembly GCA_963572265.1. Taxonomy (NCBI): domain Eukaryota; kingdom Metazoa; phylum Nematoda; class Chromadorea; order Rhabditida; family Rhabditidae; genus Caenorhabditis; species Caenorhabditis doughertyi. Next base: position 28,736,366 of record OY751558.1, on the reverse strand, counting down.
TTGGTGAACGTTTTCACTGTATCGAATGTTTTCATGGTCACAACATCCGGAGAATTGTTTTGAATGAGTCATGAAATAACTGATTTCCAATTTTCAGGGAAACCGTTCTTTGTTTGCGTTCTTCAACATGTATGGTCATTCAATTAGTCAATTGAAGAACCTGATGGTTTGAACTTCAGATGACAACAACTGGACCTTCACCAGTATTGCTACACTTATTCGCATTGTTGAAAAAGACATTCAAGGATCCCATACCGGCTTCGTTCTTGATTTTCAAACAGGCATGTGGTTTTGTCAACGGTTGAACCTTTGTGTTGAATTGGTGAGTTTCGTTTGCAACATTCTTCAAAGTATTGTGAGCTTTGCGACATTGTTATACTGCAAAAGAGACCGCGATGAATGTTTTGAAACTTGAAAGAACGTTTTATTATATATTTCTTCAACTTTTACTTTCCTTCAGCTACTTAAATACCTCTAGTTTCGATGTTTCTCAATCAAGCAAACTAATTTCATTCCCTTTCTTCATCTTTCACGTTATGTATTGTATTTTTCTCACTAAATCGAGCTGTTCTATTTTATTTTCGGGCATTGGATTGAAGGCGCAAGGAGATTCTCAAGTTTTGGGTCTCACCACAATGGAAAAAGGTAATGTGCGCTCTACTGTTATGTACGAGAGAGTGAGAGACGTAGAGTGTTGCTGGCCACTATGTATCCCGGGTTGCCTTTATGCGGTTGCGAGTGGTCCGTTCGTTTCGGGGCCTACACATTTTTTGTCTGCGCCTCTCTGTTATGTCCTCTCTCACCTTTCGTCTTCTCTTATTCGTTCCTTTTTGTCAATTCTATGTAGGTTTGTTTTTGTTCATCTGTTCGTTTCTCTCGCATTTTTTTCTTTTTTTTTTCTCAAAGCAGCAACTAACTATATTCTTCTAAATCAAATGTTTTTCAGGTGAAGGACCTCCTCTCTCATCTCCACAACTCTTCGCTGCCAAAGCTGCCTATTATGTCGATGTTGAAACGGCGTATGGATAAAACAACAGGAAAACGCGGAATAGAAGGCAGCCTGTTGATGTCGGTTCGGTGAGTGCTTTCAACGATTTTGTGAGATTTCTGATGATGCCGATAGTTTTGAAAGCTTGATAAATCTATTGAATGTTCGTTTGCAGAATCCTCGTCACTCTGTCGCGCCATTAAGTTCGATGTCAACCCGTTCCGACGTTCATAGGGCCAGAAGAAGAACAAATCTGATCAAGACCGCTTGGCTGTTTGAACTCGTGGCAAGGAGAAAACGAGAAGCTTTGCGTGGCCTGGAGGATGGGATTCTTTTGAAGAAGATTGGGAGATGCCCCCCCCCCCCTTTTTTAGAAGACAGTTTGCTTTGTCTTGGAACGTGCGAAAAAAGACAGTGTACTGATGTTTGGATGGTGAGTGAACTGTTTCAGTTTTAGAGGTTGTCCCATTGTGAGACTGTGGTGCATTTTTTGATCCAATACTTAAAAAGAAGCACGAGCAGTTTGAAACCGTTTTGTCCCAGCAGTAAAGCTTTGACTCTTGGGATTTGCGTGTTTCGATCTTCTAATCACCACATTACCAAAGTCTCAAAATGTTGTCGCGGAACTACTATTTCTACATGTATTTTTATCCCAAATCAATGATTTGAGTTTTCAGGCACTCCGTCTTCTTTCTGTTTGCGCCATTCTTCCACAACAACCAACGGACAACGTAGGTCAGAACGTTTTCGGAATTTGATCGATGTGTTTTTGCATCTTCGTCTGATGCAGTCAAGAAAATGACGCATGATGCTTCAAACGTGACTACAAGAAGAAGATATTGCTCATGCCACTTGCGCAACTAAACCATGCGTTCAATTTCAATCGGTAAGTTTTTTTATAGTTCAGGAGTGAACCATCTTTGGAACCTGGAGAAGACCGGAATAGTTGCAAGCTTAGGATGTCACTATCATTCATACAGAAAGACAGCGGATAAGGTTCTAGATAGTGCCGCCAGGTTGTCCAAATGACTTTATGAGGATCAATGTTCATTTTGAGATTCATTTTCGAAGAGAACGTGAGGTTCAGCGTACCCTACTATGTCAGTTGGACAGGTTTGAGGGTTATATTGACATCAAGATTATAACGAGAAATCATTTGACCACCAGTTTGACTTGTTATGAAGTGATACATTACAATAAGAGAGGTCCCAACATGAGAGGTAAAGCCTGTCTTGGTTTGTCGTGGAAGAAAGAATGATCAGATTGTATTGCAATGACCGGATGAGAAGACAAGGCATCCACGTGACAACAAACAAAACTCATCTGATAGTGAACTTGCTACAGAAGAGCGATCGAGCGTTTTGGAAACTATAGGTGTATCATGAAATGCTTGCCACGCCTTTTGAATCTACCATTTTGAATATTCAAGGTGTCATGCAATATTCCTAAGGCTATCGGCATTTATAGGTGAAAGGGTGCTACTGAGGATGACCTAACCTTTCACCTTGCATTTCAAAAGTTGAATTCAAAAGTCGTGTCTAGCATTAGAAGGTCGAAACACGCAATTCCCCAGAATTTGATGATACAGTTTCTCCGGTAGTCTCCAACCACGGCCATTGATGAGAATTGGTTACAACAAATCTTTTGGTTCATCATTTGCATTTGCTTTGTCAATCAGTTCCCGCCGAGTTCTTTCGAGGATGATTTGGAGATTTAACCGATTTCCCCGCCTCATGGAAAGACAGTTTGATCTGTTTTCGAACGTCCGAAAGAAGTCAGTGTACAGATATGAAGTTTGAAGCCGTTTTATCCGAGCTGCAGAGCCTTGACTTCCAAGCACCACAGTCTCAAAACGTCGTCGCAGAACAACTATTTCTACATTTATTTTGCTTCCTAATCAATGATTTGAGTTTTCAGGCCCTCCGTTTCTTCTTTATTTGCGCCATTCTCCCACAACAACTGGCAAACAACGGAGGACGTAGCGTTTTTGGAGTTCGATCGATGAATTCCGAAATCTTTGCCTGATTCAGTCAAGATTATGACACATGATGTTTCAAACATGGCTACAAGATGAAGAAATCGTTCACGCAAAGGAAACCAAACTGTACGTTCAAATTCAATCGGTGAGTGTTTTATAGCTTAAGAGTGACTCATCTTTGGGAAATGGAGAAGACGGGAACAGTTGCACGCTTAGGATGTCACTATCTTTCATGCAGAAAACAGTGTGGAAGGCTCTAGGTAGGGCCGCCAGGTTTTCCAAATGACTTTATAAGGTTTGATACTGTTGGAACCCGTTTTGCGATACATTTTTGGAGAGAACGCCAGGTTCAGCGTACCCTATCGTGTCAGTTGGGCAGGCTTAAGAGTTGCATTGACATCTACATTATAACGAAAACTTATTGGACACTCCGTTGGATGTGTTCTGGAATGGTGGATTACAGGAATGAGATCTTGTTAAAGCCTGTTTTGGTTTATCGTGGTAAAAATGATCGGTGATCGGATTGCATTGCTATTTCCGGATGAGGAGTTACTTGACAACAAAAAAAAACATCTGATCATCTGATAGTGAACTTGCTAAGAAGACCAATCGAGAGTTTAGGAAACTATAGGTGTATCATGAAATGCTTGCCACGCCTTTTGAATCTACCATTTTGAATATTCAAGGTGTCATGCAAAATTCCTAAGGCTATCGGCATTTATAGGTGAAAGGGTGCTACTGAGGATGACCTAACCTTTCACATTGCCTTTCAATAGCTAAGCGTAAAAGTCGTGTCTAGCATTAGAAGGTCGAAACACGCAATTGCTTTCGTATTCACCACAAAGAAGTTGAAACTATTGAAAAATAATAGTTAATGACGGAGAAATCAAAAGAGATGATTTAACGATGGAGTTAGGATGTTGGGGTTGAAATCAATTCTCGTTATTGGAAAGAGAAGTGGGTATGTGATATGCTAAAAACGAGAAGATTAAAGCCTGGAAGCCAAAAAAGCGATTTGTTCGATCTTGAAAACCAACCAGTATGTTATGAATATAAAAATATTTTATTGTTCTCTTGCCAGTGAGCCGTCAAATGAAAGATATATCAATCGGTTACTGTTATTGCAGTTCAGGATATCTTGAAATGTTCTAGACCTGAAACACTTCCAACTAACTATCTAGCATTTTATGAAGAAGTTCAGCAATCTTCACAAAAATAGTTTTAGTGGATCATGTAAGAGCCAGATGAATCGAAATAGATAACATTAATTATCAGTTACGACTTCCAGTATTTCTAACAATAAGCCATAATCCTAAGTTACCAGAGCGGGTGAATGAAGTACTTCGTTTATTTTAAAAGACATTGTATCTTGTTCGCTTATTATGGTGATGATTGAAACAACATGAAGTATCAAAAATTTGTTGTTAATAAGCAAAAGTTGTTTTTTTTTCAGCTCAGTTTAAAGTTGTTCGGACAGACAGGTAAAGCGAACATCTCTGGAAGGTGCTCGTCTGCATCTGAATCGAATAGTAGAGGGACGGAAACGGAGATAGTAGTAGGTTGCAAGTTTTACTATGTAATCTTCCATTTTAATGAAACCACAAAAGTTTAATCATGTTCGTGGTAAAGGAAAAGCAAGATGTCCATGAAATAAGGCAAAGGAAACAGTAGTACTGCATTCAATCTGAGTTTTTACAGGCCGTGTTATCTTTATCACCTCTGATTTTGTTATTTCACCAAAGGACAACCAAAGAATGCCTGACAGATTTCAAATTGATGAGGGCCTTTTTCTTGCGATTACATATGTTTTTTCCGAACAAAAAATAGCTGCTTTTTGAATAACTGCATTGCACTATGAAAGTGTCTTTGATGCCAGATGCCCATTTCATCTTTCTTATTGAGATCTGTGTAAATAACAATGATGTTTTTCAATGATTATCGTTGCAAAACCCTGAAAATCTGATATCTAATTGCTGAATAAGACAAATGCCGTCAGATAAAATGCACTTGTCAATTGCCTTGGTATGTATTTGCATCACATCTCACGCGCATTTTTTCCATTTACCAGGTATCCTTTTTCTATCGCCTGTTCGCATTGCGGAGGCTATTATGTGTGGTCCTTTTGTATTTGGACATTCGTGTTGGCCTCATAATCGATCCTGACGGCCCAACGCATTGAGGAGCGGCTCAACCACCTTCTTTCCTCTCACGGGGTGGGTTATATGTTCCTTATTCATTTGCATGTGGTGAACGAATCCATTCTCGTCACCATCGGTGGAGAGCCGTGTGTGGTCCTCCTGTCTTTGGACACTCGTGTTGACCATATAATCGGTCTCGACGGCCCAACGCATTCATAATAGGCTCGGTCCTTTCTTCCCTCTTACTGTTTTACGTGTCCTTTTCCATTTGCTAGTGGCGAACACAGTGCCGACCAACGGTGAACAGCCGTGAGTGGTCCTTTCGTACGTCTTTCCTGTCTTTGTCTCTTCCCTTTTTTCTCTCTCGCTCAGCCCTTTTTTTGACTCGACCGTTTCGATAATTTCTCGATTAATACAGACTTGTTTCCTTACTTCTTAAAATGTGAATCAAATGTGACTGCCTAAATCGATTCATTTCAGGTCCATAATATTTGTTTGATCCTAACACCAACCGACTGGGACTTCCAAACAAATCGAATGGCATTTCAATGCTCGGTAGTCAACAATGAACCTCAACACGTTTTACAACGAATTCAACGTTTTGTGTTATTGCTTGTGAGTACTTTTTGCAATTTACAAGCCAAAATATTCATTTTACTGATTGAACTAAAAAATGCCGTCTTTCAGAGTGTCCTTCTGCTGATGTCTGTCACCTTCTCAACAAACCAGAAACTTATAAGGTTTTGGACCGTATTGGAATAAGGTTGATCTACAATCTCATCAAGAAAAGCTTGATGAAGGAAAGTACTCGCAGACATTCTGGACACTTCACCAATGGTGTTTCCTTACCAAAAAGTTTCTCGAATTTCGGTTTTTTGACGGACACAATGAACCCATTCGTTTTCATGCCTATTCAATTTGAATTGGTGAGTTGTATTACTTCATGTTTGATAACTATCACCCAGAGGAGGGTATTGATGACCGGTGCATCATGAGGGGGGGGGGGGGGGGGTCTTGCTTCTAGAATCAGTTCAATCACTGCAAATGAATCCGCAGTTCCTTCTGTGTTGCCAGAATAATCGCTGGTTTTTTCTTCGACGGAAATGAACTTGACGTGTTTTTGGTCTTAAAAGCAGTTCTATTTTACATTGACATCAACGCTAGTTGCAAATCTTGGTAAAGAGTTTGTGAGACATAAGCGCCGTGCGCTGATTCAATGTAGCAAAAATTACAGTAAAACCATTTCTGTATGACTGTTTTGCATTCGATGTAATTCCTGATTTTTCAGACATTTTAACGATGTTTCAACTTGTGCCGTTGTTCTTTCGACTCAACTGGCTATCTATTCTGCTAAACAAGGGACATTTCTGTTGGATTGTGGAACATCAGATCGAATTGGCAACATGTTGATTGTATGACAGACAGTGCAAACACTACAGTATAGTGATGTCCATGCAGTTCATTCAAAAGTTTGAGGAATAGTTTTGCCTCTCGAAAAACAATAAGGATGCCCTGTTGATAAACGTCCGTTTCATTCGCGATGAAGTGAGCTGATTGTTCTACAAAACCCGCCGGAAGACTGCCAATTGTGAATAACTGAAATTTTTTCCGACCGTCAAAAACCAACTGGATTGGACATGCAACAAAAAGTTTAAGACCAACTTGGTGAGCGTTTTTCATTATATTGATGGTTTTCATGGTCCCAATCCCCGGAAAATAGTTTATGATTAGTAATGGAACAACAGTTGCAATTTTCAAGAAACCGTTCTTTATATGCGTCCTCCAACATGTATGGTCCTTCACTCACTCAGTTGAAGAAGCTGAATGTTTCGAACTTCATATGACAAAAACTGGACCTTCATCAGTATTGCTACACGCATTCGCATTGTTGAAAAAGACATTCAAGGGCCCCGACAAAGGCATCGTTCTTGGTTTTCAAACAGGCATGTGGTTTTATCAACGGTTGAACCTTTGTGTTGAATTGGTGAGTTTCGTTTGCAACATTCTTCAAAGTATTGTGAGCTTTGCGACATTGTTCTGCTAAAACACAACTGCAAATAAGTTCACAACATATTTTTGGTTCAGAAATCAGGTTTCTGTTACTCTGAAGAAGTAATAATTGCAAACATTGAAAGTCGAGAGCAATGAGCGTTAGAGACGCGAGTTTTGAAACATTGTGGCAGAACGATTCAAAACAAACGTTTACATGTATTCTATTTTCTTTCCAATACGACTTATTTTTTAGGCTCACCATCGATGTTATCCTAACTTCCTACTTCTCCAAGCACAGCCGACAGTTTACTCTACAAGTCAGATGGGGTAGACGATGAAAAAGCATATATTTTTTCATTCCGCAGTTGTTTTCATTTTGAAGTCTACGTTTCCAAAGTCTAAGTTGCACTACGATGTCTCTGGAGCTTATTCACGAGAGTAAGAAGAATCCAAACGGCTGTTAAAAACACATCTGGATGATATACGCAGCGTCCGATTCAGATCAATTGAGAAAGCTGAGCGGGTGAGTTGTTATTTGTTTTCGAAAAATGCACATTATGGCAAAAAACTATCCAAAACCTTGTTACTCGCATCCCACTGGACCTTCTCAGAAGTTCTCAACTTGTGCTGACTCCTTGAGTGGACCAACCGATGGGGAGCACTCTTGGAGGTTCTTCTTTCAAGCAATGTCAGAAGCGGTTTGATGAGCGTTGAATGCAATCTTTTAGTCTTACAATTACTTTCGAATTTTTCTCCAGAAGACGACGCGTGAAAAAAGCTCTCTAATTCGAAAACTTCAGAGGTGAAAGGGTGCTACTGATGATGACCTAACCTTTCACCTTGCCTCTCAAAAACTAAAAATACAAGTCGTGTCTAGCATTAGAAGGTCGAAACACGCAATTGCTTTGGTATTCACTACAAAGCATTTGACGCATTAGAAAAATCATAACTTACGACGGAGAAACCAAAAAAGATGATTCATCAATGGAGTTTCGTTGAGGTTGATAGTAATTCTGGTTATTGGAAAAACAAGTTGTTGGAATGGCGCCAAAGGAACCGCGATACCATAATCCCTAATCCTAAGTGTAAGTTACCAGAGCGGGTGAATAAGGTGCTTCGTTCATTTTAAAAGACATTGTATCTTGTTTGCATGTTATGGTGATGATTGGAACATCTTGAAGTTTCAAAAATTTGTTGCCAAAGAGCAGGAATGATTTCTTTTCAGCTCAGTTCAGAGTTGTTCTGACAAGCAGATGAAGCAAATATTTTTGGAAGGTGCTCGACTGCAGTTGAATCGAAATGTTGAAGGACGGAAGAGGAGTTTGTAGTTTTACTATTTACTAGTTTGTCGTTTGAATCATCAGATGCATCGGATGCATCGGATGCATCGGATGCATCGGATGCATCGAAGGCACGGATGCATCGGATGCATCGGAGGCACGGATGCATCGGAGGCATTGGAGGCATCGGATGCATCGGATGCATCGGATGCATCGGATGCATCGGATGCATCGGATGCATCGGATGCATCGGAGGCATCGGATGCATCGGATGCATCGGATGCATCGGATGCATCGGAGGCATCGGATGCATCGGAGGCATCGGATGTATCGGATGCATCGGAGGCATCGGAGGCATGGATGCATCGGATGCATCGGAGGCATCGGAGGCGCATGTCATCCTGTTTCTCTGTCTGATTATGGTCTGTGATAATTTCCTAACGAAAATTCAAAGCGAAATTGGCCAGAATGCGACCACTATTTTTTTCAGAAGGTTCAACAGCGTAAACGGACTCCAGATTCGCAACAAGTGGGTTCTCATCCTCCAAATACTTTCAATACGTTCCAGTGACATTTTTTTTTGGAGACTCTTTAATCATACCAGGAGTGCGGACCTTCCAAAAAAATTGTGGAGAGGGAGGTAGACGAATACTTGTTTTTTCTTTTTGCTTCATTGCTAAAAATGGTTTAGCTGTCAACAGTTGAAACGGATGTGATTCAATAGAAGTAATGAACAAGTCTGAAAACCCAAATTCTCTGAAGTTGTGATAGAAAGCAGTTCGATCCAATCAATTTATTTATAACCCATTTAAAAAGTGAAAGGATGACTTCAAATATTATTCAAGGATGATTATTTTTCATATCCCAGCAGCAAACGTTTCCCATCTCCTGACGAATCCCAGGACTTCTCTGTTTCTAGCGTTCTCCATTCTTTTATTGTTTCTGAAATAACAACTTGTAGCGATACACTTTTTTCTTATTTACCTTGTTGTTTGACAGTAAAAATTAACAACTGCCAGAGCGATCAAGGCTATAAAGTCTTCTTAATAGTAGACAGTTTTGCTCAGGGCCTCAGAAGAAATCTCCCACTTTTTTTTAAAATTCGGGATGATGAGGGTCATTTGTTCCGATGACATGAGTGGAAGTTTCTTTAATTATTGAATCAGAACCTTTCTTTCTCGAAAACCTCTTCCAATGAATCATCTATAAAAGTTCATCAATGTTTCCAGAATTCATATTTTAACTCACTTCATTTCACCCCAATGTAACCTTCCATTAATATTTAAAATAGTGAGAAAATTTATGCTTAAAACTGCCAGTCAAATAAAAAATTGTTGGGGAATAATTTGACAAATGAATCTGGAAAAAAATTGATTAGCATTTCATAACGATTATAAAAAACCTTACATTAATGATATTCACTGCCGGAAACTAGAATGATAAAATGTTGAATAAGTAGTGAATAAATAATAATTTTTGAAAACTTTTCGATATTCTGAAGAATATTAACCAGACACATCCTAACACTCGGTTGTGATTACTGGCTAAATAATTACTAAACTTCAAATTCGGGAAACTCAAAGAAGAAGTGTGCACCCACTACGAGGGTGCTGGAAGACATAATGAATAGGGTGCTCGCTACCAGCCCTCTTTTATACTTTTAATCATAATCTCGGTGCTTATATCACTCTCCAAATATTATATTCTATTTTATACGAAGTCTCTTTCTCTGGCTTATCAGAGCCGACTGACACCGCCACACACCATTGAGCATCTTAAATATCCTTCGTGCATGAAAATGTTATCTGCGAGTTTGTTTTCACTATAGCTTTTTACAACATATCACTTGATGAAAGAGAAGGAAATTGATTGTTTTGTTTATTTCACAGATTATCTTGATCTTCTTTTGGGCGCCATCCTCGGGTGTCTTTTGGCTTATGCCAATGAGGGGGAAATGAACCAAACGGAAAATATGGGTTTTCTGTTCACGAGGCTTCACGAGGGGAGGAATGAACTCCCAATCAGAGAAATCCCCCTTGTGTTTTAGCCCCCCAAAAAAAAGTAGACCTTAACTCAAAAGATAATTTTCATATTGTGAGTAACCATTGCTTTTTGGTTGACGCACTGGTTCTTCAAATTTTCATTGCAAGGTTGGTTCCTTCTCTTTTTTAAAACCCATTTTACCTAACCCCTTCTTACTGGAAAACAAATCGTAAGAGTCAAACCTTTACAAAAAGAAACGCGACAGGTCATCATCCTGATCATTACAAACGCAATTCAATAAAATGCGCGAATTGGATGACCAGGTGTATGTAAATTCCGCGACCGTTTGCCATCTACAAGATCCGCGAAACATGTGTTACCCCATCCATTACAAAGTAATTGAATGAGATAAATTCATTGAAAATTGAAGAAATGTGAACTTAAAATTATGTAAAAGATGAAAAAAAAAAGGGAAAACTCTTATTGGCCCACAAAAAAAGAGGAAAATTACCTGTTTTTTATGGGCAAATAAGGGTAAGAAAACCCCCTTGTTTTAAATAATTAAACGATGACGAAGTCATCTTCCTCGTGAGCCTGATGTGCGGAGCCTGGAAAATTTTTATGGTGTAAACATAAACACTTCTAGAGAAAACAAAACATTAAAAAAACGTTCTCTTGCCAATGGGTGGTCTACTGGTAGGTAGACAAAGAGCACCTCCAGGGGGTGCTTGGCTCCCCTATTCCCGAGGAAAGAGAAGAGGTGCTCCTCAGGATTGTGCAGCCAAATGTTGTACTTCTCGGCGTGCTCCCGCACGGTCCTCCTTCTTTGTATGCGCTGCTGAAATCTGGAATAATTGAGTTTCTTTTTTCACATATCGTAAAAAGTTAAAAACACTTAGAGTAGAATTTTTCAAAACTAAAACTAACGTGTTTTTTCAACAAAAAAAAACTCACGTCACACATGCCTCATACAGGACTCCCTCCAACTCTTGTCGGATGTGAGGGACGAAACCAAACAGTCCTTGAGAAATAGTATGAAAGTAGTGGTTCAAGAAAAAGAGAAAATAGAAAAGAATGGAGAAAGAACGTAATGATTGACTGAAACTCTTCAACGTTTATTTTCAATTTTTTTGGCAATGATGTCGGCTGCTAATGATGATGGCTGTGTTCAATCGTATGCTGTTTGTCGTAAGGTATTATTAACAAGTTTTCATTTATTTCAAGACAGTTTTTTCAGGCGTATCTTTAATCGAAACGTGATGAGGATGTTGAGCCCAATTCTGAAAAGGCAGAACTAGATCCACGACACATGTTTGACGAGTCGACTTTTGTTTTACCCATGTGTTTTGATTGTCGGCTTTGTTCACAGAGAATGAATTTGGTTCAGAAGGACGAAACTCACCAGTGTGTTGGTAAGAAGTTGCTTTCTATAATTTGTTTTCATTTTACGTTCACGGTTTTTACGGACTTTACGGATTTTACGGAATTATAAGGATTTCCAATCCCTAAATTTTACGTTTTACGGATTCCGTAAAATAAAAGTTTTACGCCCAGCCTTGCTTTGAAATGCAAAACAATGAAAATAACATTACAACCACAGGGGGTCCTCCCGGAGATATGATCCTTTTCTCATTTGTACCTGTAGCGTCAAAAGATTTTTGGTCTACTTTTTTTTTATTTAAATTTCAAAACCTTTTTTCTTCTGAAAGAATGCAACTCGATGAACGCTACCATCAGCGGGGACACCATGCTGAAATCTCGGTAAGAATTTTAGTTGTTTGATACTTTAAATCAATGGATATTTCAGCGTCTGAAAAACCAAATCCACCGCGAGCAACACCAACTGGAGCTCCAAAGGCGGAGATAGAGCACCTCCATCGCAAACTTCAAATGATGGAACAAAGAATTGCGGGTCTGGATGCTCAAGTTACTGGACTTAAAAACTTTATGACGAAAAGGAACCACGATTCAGATGAGGTTTTCTACCAAAATCAATGGATAAAACAAGAGATGTCAAAAATGAGAGGCTCCATGGAAGAAAAGGACGAAGTTCTCCGCCGGCATGAGGCAATTAACTGTAACGTCTGTCTCCAGGATACAACGACGAAACAATTGCACCCATGATGGGCGGTAAGATTTTTCATTTTTTTGCTATCCTAGCTTTATTTTTATCTTTTACTTTTTCAGAATTTGAACATGTTCTATGCGCGGAATGCATGGAAAAAATGCAAAAAATCTGTGAAAAATGTCGGCGTTGAATATCATAACTGTCACGTTTGCCGGCACCAGGGTACATGCCATGTGCCCTGGTGTATAGGCACTCTATTTCTTTTTTTTTATTGTACGCTTCCAACAAAATGATAAAATAAAACTAATATACTTCAATCACATTGTAATAGATGAGGGTAACACATGTTTCGCGCATCTTGTAGATGGCAAGCGGTTGCGGAATTTACATACACCTGGTCATCCAATTCGCGCATTTTATTGAATTGCGTTTGTAATGATCAGGATGATGACCTGTCGCGTTTCTTTTTGTAAAGGTTTGACTCTTACGATTTGTTTTCCAGTAAGAAGAGGTTAGGTAAAATGAGTTAAAGAAGAGAAAGAATCGAACTTGCAATGAAAATTTGAAGAACAAGTGCGTCAACCAAAAAGCAATGGTTACTCACAATATGCGCATTGTTTTTTTAAGAAGATTATCCAATGTTTTCGAATTGGAATTTTTTTTTAATTTTTGATTTTTGAAATGTCACATTTCATTAGAGCACATTTGATATTTGAATTTTTAGAAGGAGGTTTGATTATTGAACATTTGAAATTGAAGCATATTTGAAATGTAAAATTTTAATTAGAGTACATTTGAACTTTGAAATTTATCAAAAACTATTAAAATTATTAATTTTTGAGTAAGGGGTTACTTTTCTTTTTTTGGGGGCTTAAACATAAGGAGGATTTCTCTGATTGGGGGTTCGTTTCTCACCCCCCCCCCCCCCCCCCCCCCTCCTTACTACTGAAATACATAAAAGAGAGGAGGTAAATTAAAAAATTGGATGTTTTTTGAAAAAACGGAGGTACAATTAAAAATATAGAGGGCCAAAGAAGATAAATTAAGTATGTTGGAAAATAACTATAAGAATCGGTAAGAAGTGTCGGTTATTAGACTTTTCACAGATAATATCAGTAATCAACTTTCGGTAAATAGCTATCTTGTTTTTGAGAAATTTTACATTCTTCTGAAGGAAGCATCACTCTATTTAAGTCAGATTTCATTATAGGTTTTCCTGATTCCAAGCCGTCTTTCCGGGTCCCAACGACCTTACACTGGTCCCGAAAGAAATTAAACAAATAATTGTTTTGACTGTGTATCTTTAACATCCTTTCGAAATGAGAAATGAGAACTGTTGTTTTTAAGTTCCAGCATAACTAATTTCAATGTTGCTGAGCTCAATAAGAAAGGAGACCTGTTAATAACTTCAATTCTTTTTTTCGAACTTTTTCAATTTTGTTGTTACACTGTGCTGAAACGACAAACCACATGAATTTCAAAAGCAATCCTCATAACTAATTCAAAAAACGCTCATCCGTATTCTTTCGGCGTTATTCCGAACAATTTCACTAAAGTTTTAAAAAATCTGCAACAATACAAGTTTACAGGTTTACGAATTCACAGGCTTACGATTTTTTGTTTTTATTTTACTAGCTTCGAACCAACGACTTTGCAAGTTTACAGTTTTACGAGTTTACACGTTTACGAATTTACGAGTTCACGAGTTTACGGGTTTACGAAATTACAGGTTTACAAGTTTACAAGTTTGCAAGATTTCAGGTTTACGAGTTTACAGGTTTACAAGTTTACAGGTTTACGTGCTCTACTAGTTCCCAATCTTTAAATCTAAGAGAAACAACTTGAAAGTTTCGTGAAGGACCGACCACCGTGAAATCAATAGTGAAAGATACCAGACGGTCTCCAGCGCTTCGAGATTCAACCGCATGGCTTCCGCTGGGGAACCCGATTTTGACTATGTGGATAGATAACAGAGAGCTCATCAGTGATCTTAACAGAAAACAGAAAAACGGGTATCATCACGTCAGCATTCTCAATCGATCAGTAAAACCTCTGTAAAAATCGGTTCACTGAGAGCCTCGCTACGACATCAGACAAACGAACAAACAGACACACGGAAAACCTATGGTAATAATAATATATTTCTTTCCATTCACAACCCTTTCGAAATAGTGTGGTTTTATTGTGTTCATCAAACAAGAGGCGCTATAATTCTTGATCTGTCTTTCGAAAAGTTGAAACTTCTTGAAACATCAATTGGTGCTCACTTAAATTTAAAAAAACGGAGTGTATTTCAAAAATTGAAGAATGTTCTTCCAATTTCCCAAAGCTTTCAAATTTTGAAGTAAATCCATGCTTCAGATTTTCAGATTCAGTACATCTGAATACTTTTTCGATGGCTTCTGTCCAACTGACAACTTTCTTTCATCAAAATGTTTGTTTCCAGAACATGGTTTTTGTTTCTCTTTTACTCTTGCCATATGACCCATTCTTTTCGTCTCGTCTCTTTACATCGAACCATCCATTGCAACGTGACGTTGTAGACATTGACTCTTTCACTAATCTCCCCCCTCTCACCCGATTAAGTGGCTAAACATTCCCTCCCAGAAAAAAGGCGTGTCAACGGACCATCCGTCCCCTCCATCCCAACAAAGACGACAGACCATTCGTATCTCCTCCATTTGCCATTGTCGTTTGTTTTGTTGGCAGAGCGATTAGTCGGAATATTGTTTGACTTCTTGTTTTCACCGCGTGTTTATTCTTAATTACATGTGGTTATTTCTCTTTAATAATTGTATATTTACAGGAATATCAACTACCGCTGCCAAGGACTTACTGTAACAAAGGATCAAAAGATTATCTCAGCTGTCAACAAATTCGGATTCATTGTTTCTCAAAGGTTAGTTTCAATGAATTTAACTATTAGTGCAAATAGAAAACTCGAGGCTTATTGAAGTTTTAACTCCTTTGCTCTAGGTACAGTTGTTTTGCTCAATTTTCGCTTCCGGTCTCGTTTTTTTTGAGGGATAGATTCCAAATAGGAATTTAGGGAGTTATCGCTGTAAGTCAGCTATGCAGTCTTTCGATAAAACATCTTTGTGTAGTATGGATCGCCGGAAACTAGAAGAATTTTTTTGCGTTCTATCAAAGCGTTTCATTTCTGATAAAGGCGCACTTAACACTCAGTCTGACGAACAATATATAGTAATCACCTAATATATTTCACTTAGTTCCCTCTCTTCTAAACTTCCGAATGGTATTCAGAGTCTTATTCTCTTCCCTAGCTACAGTCGGTTCACTTTCTGTTTTTACCGGTTACCATGTTCTCTATTCTAACTGGTCTTTTTTCCCTCATGACTTTTGACTTGACACGGAAACTCACCAAAAGGGTAACACCTTCACCGTCAGCGAATGCCGCCCATTCGGATCGTTCTATGTTTGTTTGCTTAAGTGACATTCTCTCATCCATTCTATAATCCTGTCAATTTGGAATACTGCAATGACTATTTTCATGACTACTTGGTTACTGTAATGACTACTAGAGCAATGACAGCTGCGCGTATGGGTCGCGGGATTTCTTTTAGGGAAGTCGGTGAACGGCGAACGGTGAAAGACACTAAAAAAAAGTGACCTTTGAGGTATGACACAGAACGTTTGTGAATGAGGGAAACATCTGTTCTTCAAATTGTGCCAACGTGTAAAAAGTTGTATTAGGTTGACCGGAAAGTCTCTGTGCATGATCGTTTTCCTCCTTTCTAGTTTGACTGAGAAGTTCTCATTTGTGGTATAGTTAGTTCATAGTATATGCAACATTTTCCGACCAAAATGGCTTCGTTCCTCATTCCGCAGCAGCTTTGTAGTGACATTGTTCCATTTCCTTCGGAAAACTTCTCTGCTTGAAAACTCAAAATTTTTGAACTGAAAGATATGATATTTGTTTTCGTTTTTGTGCAGCATCTTGTCATAAACCTCGCCTATAAAGTGCCAAGAAAATATTTTCATTTAGAAAAGAAAATTTGTTTTTCAAGTTACGACTCCTAAAATAGGCTTGAAACAAAAACACAGTACTTCTAGAGTAGGGATGACCAAATGTTTTGATTGTTGTTTTCAGGTGCCGGGACACATTATATACCTTACTATGTTGATCATCCGTCAAAAGTCCCGATAGCTCTCGAATAGTCTCGATAGCTCTCAAACAAATAATATAATAAAAATCTGTCTTGTAAAGTAATAACATTGGAATGTATCATGAAACGTTCCAAACGTGACTTTGAATGTTCAGTTTTACAATTATCACTTTTCATGGATAAGATTCTGAATGGACGGAAATTGTAAATACGAGTATATGCTCTGAAGAGATAGTTTACACAAAAAATCAAGGAGTTGCATGCTTTTTCGGGGCCGGCCCGGTTCGGCCCGTCGGCTCGGGATTTTCGATGACGTGTACAAAATAGGACTAACGCAATTTTTGGTTAAAAATTTAAACAGAATTGTTCTGAAAACAGAAAGCCGATCATTGAGAATTGGATGCGAAACCAATCATTTTGAGACTTAGAATAGTGTGTCGGTTCTAATAGGTCTGCACATGTGCCGTTCCAATTCGAATTGTTCTAAAATCTGATTATCTAGTTCCGGTCTCCTGTCTGTAAAAGCTACGCTTCGCTCAGCTTAGTTTCTCTCTCATTTTATTGGAATTCAATTTCGAATACCGCCAGTCACAATCAAAAAAGTGTTTTTCTTCGCGAGAATCTACCAGAAACTCACATACCATTTTTATAGTTACATTCAAATTTGACACAATTCATTCTTACTATTTTCAGATCCTGAAACACCATAGCTATAGACGGACAATGAGTCTTTTCAAGCGTTCTACCATGTTCTTCAATGCCTCCGTGAGTTTGACTTAATTAGAAAATGATCATCTGGTATACCACTATTTTTCAGTTCGGAGTCAGAGAAGTCTTTATGGACAACACCCAGATTGAAAGTTTGAATGGATCTAGTCTAAAGGTCACTTCAAACAATGGAATTGTGACCTGGAAATTTCACGACAAGGAGACAAGAGAAGTTCTTGGGAATTTTGAGCAAAAAGACATTTGGAGAATTGTTGTAAGTTGATTTGAAGCGATTAGACTAGCTGATATTGGAAGGTCAAGTGGTATTAGAAATAAGGCCTCGAAGGATTATAACTGCTCTAGATGAGAATTGGCGCAAGTAGTAACTGTTATAAATAGGAATTGCTATGGATAATAACCGTGTAAATAAGAATGATTAAAATGAGAACTAGCAGAATGAGAACTGTGGGAATAGGAACAGTTACAGATAAGAACTGTAGCATATAAGAACACCAACGTCAAAACCAAAACAACTTTTATGTTCACGTAAAACTGCTCTGTGGCAGTTCATATATGCTACAGTTCATATTTCACACGTTCTCATTTGTAACAATTCTTCTATATCTAGTTCTCTTATGTATCAATTATCATATAAGAAAGACGAAATTTGAAAATTTTTTATTTTGTACGTGGGTTATCAATTTCTACAAAATTATGTCAGACTTCACGCTTTTTTTGACTTTTGACGCTATATTTTACCTTTGACAGAATTGTGCTGCAGCACAATTCTGTGAAAACACAGAATTCTCTAGAAAATGAAAACCTCACGTATAAAATAAAAAATTTTCAAATTTCGTCTTTCTTATATGTTCAATTTCTAATTCACAGCAGTTTTTATTTGTAACAGTGCTCATCTCGCTATTTCTCATTTATAATAGTTCTTATTCTTATCGTTCTTATTTCTAATACCACCGGAAGTTCATGAATTAAAAAAATGGACTGAGGACAAACCAGGTTGTAATTAAAATGTAAAAAAGATAATATAGGTGCTCAATGTTTATATACACAATGATGGAAAAACAGTTTCGTAAAATAGTTTTGCTTTCGAAGGTTTTTAACACAACTTTGAAAAAAACAGAAATTGATAAAATCAACAACTTTTTCATTATGTGCCTCACTGGTTTCCAGATGAATCCCAAAAAAACTGTGAAGTATTCTGATGTTCCAAGTGAACAACATCCTTTATTATGAATTCATTCCAGAGAAATGGTCTCACCGCCTCATCCATGCCATTCTGCTTCATTATCCAACTCGAGCCTGGGAATGAATGGAGAAATGAAAATCAAGAGATCGCATCAAAAATCAAAGAAGCACATTTATTAATTATTGTAATGGACATCGAAAAGAAAGTTGTGCTGGAAGACGATGGAGATTTCCGCATCGAAGGAGATTTCGTAACTCTTTTACGGGTGTTCGAGATCTTCGTAAGATTATATCTTTTATGATTTTTCAATAACTGTGGTTTATTTCAGTTCAAAGTGGAGGAGAAAGACCAGGATTTTCCGAGAAAACATCTCTTCGGCTCCATCGGTGAATAACTTATATCAGAAATCACTTAACGATCGTTAATTTCAGAATCATGGCCAGAGCAAGCTATGGAGCTCCTTTTAAACAAATTCAATTTTGAGGTGACTAAAGATCAGCTAATTCCGCTACCGGAAAAAGCGCCACAGTCAGGTGGGTTACCATTTTTACAAGTCTAAATAGAAAAAATATTATTTTCAGCTGTTTTCATGGTGAATTTGGATGAGTGGATTTTTCCAATGCTGAAGAAAAAAATGTTGAATGCGGAAGATGGAGAAGAAAATGATGAGAACAAAAAGTTGAACAAGGAAGTTAAGAAGCGAGGAGGAAAGCGAGCTTTGAAGAACCCCAAAAATGGAGCTTCAAAGCGTCAAAAACAATGTGAGTTTAACCATAAATTAGTTGAGTGACCACATACAAAAACTGATAGAATAGAGCAAAAAAATAACTATTAGAATAGAATTAAAAACGTTCTCCTAGCCAAACTTTTGATTCATAGTTGGGAATTAGAGATTCCCTACTGAGACGCATGTTTCAGAATAGGGTCTGTAGCTCAACGAGCATGTTTTTCAATGTTGAAAAGGATATATTTACAGAGAGCTCCTGGTCGCGCATCTCATAATCTTCCTGCAATGTACTGAATTTTCCAATCCTCATCGCTGACCATCGACTGTTGTTTGCTTCATCTGATCATACCTTTGTAGACAAAATGTATAAATCTTCAAATTGTTTCAGGATACTATCATTCCATTCCCCTATTTATCCAAATTCCATGGTTCTCTGTCTTAGGAGATCCATCCTGCATTTCTCTTCTGCTCAAAATCAAGACTTCGTCAGTTCTGATCAATTCACTATTGTCCTTTCTTTTTTCTTGCATTTGTTATTCAATTGCTCATTACATTGAACACCCTGCCTCAGCCACAAAACGTTTTTTTTTCAATTTGTTATAGACACACATGTATCAATTTTCATATTGTTTCATATTATCATCATTCCATTCTTCACTTCCTTTTCCAAATTCTATTGTTCTCTGTCTCAGGAGGTTCATTCTGCATTTCTCTTCTTTTCAAACTCAAGATATCGTTAATTGTGAAAAATTCGTCATTGTCCCTTCTTTTTTCTTTTACTTGTTATCCAAATAGTCCTCTTCCCTTTCATGAGTTTGCCAATTACTGTTAAATACGTTTCATTTGTATCATTACTGGTGTTGTAACAATATCACACTTCAAGAAGTTGCTCATTACATTGAACACCCTTCCTTAGCCACAAAACGTTTTCTTCAATTTGTTATAGACGCAAATGTATTGAACCTCATATCGTTTCATGATACCCTTATTCTTCACTTTTGTTCCCCAATCCATGACTCCCTGCCTCAAAAAATTCATATCGCATTGCTCTCCTCATCAAAACCAAGACATTGTTACTTCTGATCATTTTTTATTGTCCCTTCTTTTTTCTTTCATTTGTTATTCAAATAGTCCACTTCCTTCCCATCAGTTTGAAAATTACTGTTAATTACGTTTCATGTATCCTGTTACTGGTGTTGTTATAATATTGCACTTTGAGATTTTGTTCAATGAAGACTTTTCCAAAGCCACAAAATGCTTTCTTTCCTGTAATTTTTAAAAACATGTTCGCAAAGATACAAATAATAAAAATGGATATTCATACATTTTCAGTTCATGTGCAAAATCTGAATCCTCTCAAAAAAAAACAGTTAAAAGCTCAAACTGAAGGCGTTCAATATGTTCTCCGTCTTCTATTCTCTCAATAGAGCGCGCTTGCTATCAAAATGTTTTTCATTAGGCCACGGCCGTCTGAAATGAGCACGCATAAATGATTCCTCATGGAAATGAGACTTTTAAAGGAGGATAGAACAAACTTTTGAAGTTTAATTTACATGAGAATTTTTTCATCGTAGTTTTTATTTGTTCTCAAAACAACGCAAATAAAGAACATGACATTTGTGGGAAAAAGAGGCTCGGGGTTGAAAGGGTGCCGTGTGTTGGGGTAAATCACGTGGTGGAGTAGGCTGCGTGAGAAGAGGGTCAGTTGCCGCTACTCGTTAATCCGAGAGAAACGAGGGAAAAAGAGAGAGAGAAAATGTCGATTCGCGGCAGAATGTCTCTTTTCTCCCGGCAAGGCTTGTGAGAAGAAATAATTATTGGTTTCTCTTCTTATCGCTGGTTTTTATTATGTTATGATTCGTATCCAATTCAAAACACTTTGGTGGGATTTTTTGTTGATATTCTGAATTTTTAGTCCACTATTTTTCATGTCTTTGGCAGTTAACACTAGAAAAAACCTCTTAGATTATCTTCTGTGTCATCGAATTGGCCGACCGTGTTATCGGCATGGTATCTAATTAATTAGCATCAAATTGCTTTCCTCGACTGTCACTTATTGACTTTTTCTTTTTTGTTTCTCTAAAATAGCAAAAAAAAATTTTGACTTTTTAAAAAAAAATCATCTCGTTCAGTGTTTGATTTGTTTATCTGATGTCTCAAAAAAAAAAAAAGAAATGTTGAATTTAATGATATTCTTTGTATTCAAAGCAGTATATATTCCGTTATTTTGCTCAATCTGTTCTGAATTTCAATTTTTTATTTATAGTTAATAGAGACCTGATATGATGCGCTCAGCTGCTAGCTGTAACCCTATAACTGTAAGTTCAAATGCTGTTCAACTAAATTAATGAGAACATATTAGGGTGATCGGAGAGTTTTGTGAACTTTTTGATTTTATTCAAACGAAAAACAGTTTCAGGAGCTGATTTGTTGAATAGTACTTTTGAAACTTCTAATAGATATCCACATAAAATCCGCCATGACTAGGGAAGTGTTTGAGGACGTCACTCAAGTATGGGCTGAAAAATTGTTTGTAGGGTATATCGACCCATCTAAATCCATTTCTGTATTCAATTGTCTCCGTTCCGCATTTCGAAGCACATTTTGAAGCATTTTAAAGACAAACGGACCAAACTGACTGCAAAAATGGATTCAGGAGGGTCGATATAGTCTGTTCACAAGTTTTCAGTCCGTTCTTGAGTGACGTCCTCAAGCATTCCCCTAGTGTTAACAGGAGAAGAGCGATCAAAAGGTCTGAGTTTCACTATCAGATGTTTTGACTCATCATTTACATTTAACTGTTAATCTTTTTTCAATGCTCCTTGCCATTCTCAAATGGGAGAAAAATCAAAAGTTCACCAAAGCTTTCCGATCACTCTAATACAATTGATAGATCTATTCAATTTAGAAATTTAACATTACAGACATCAAATACTACCTCACAGCATTCTACACCCGCTAAAGTCCCGAGAACAAGCATAGAGCAAAACAATGTTCATCAACAACCCAAAGTATCAATCCATGACATTCGGAAAGTCGTAATCGAAGCAAACCAGAAGCACAAAAAGGAACTGCAACAACAACAAGCACTGATAAGCGGTCTTCAAACTAGAAAAAGAGTTCTTGAGAATGATCTTGTAATGGAAAGAGAGAGGATGCTTACTCGTGAAAAAATGGTGCTGGACAAAGAAGCAAAACTAAGAGAAAAAGAATCACGCCTCGAAAATTGGGAAAAAGGCATGGAGCAACAGAAAAAAGAGTTACTGGACATTTCTGCAACGTTGACAAAAATGGACGCTGAACAGGATGCAAAAATGATAAAACTTGATGAGCGAGAAGCCGAATTGAAAAGAAGAGAGGAACAAATAAATCAAAAGGAAGTTCAATTAAGATCCGAGATTGAAAAGGTCAAAGCCAAAATAAAGACATGGAAAGAGGAAAAAAAGACGTCTGCTCCGAAGAAAACCACAGATGGGTTCACTCAAACAAAACCATTGAAACCAAAAAAAATTCCCACAAAGGTATGAATCAAACTTATTCGTGAGAACTAATAGGAGTTTTGCTCCACCTTGATATCTATCAATACAAAAATTTCAGACTGTTGAAACTCAAACAAAGATACATGTCAAAACAAGTTCAACGCAATCAACAAGTGTTGTGCCGAAGGTGAGTGTTTTGATATTAGGGTGATCGGAAAGTTTTTGCGAACTTTTGGTTTTGACCAAAATTTTCCGCTCCTCCAAGATTGTTTGGGAAGGTTTCAATGCTGTTATAGGTAACCACTTTTGCTTGCGACTTTTCACTAAAATATTGGAATCTATCCTCTTTCTGTTGCTATCACTATGGCAAAACAATCATTTTCGTTCTTTCATCGATATCTCAACATTTTTCAACTGAGCAACTATATGTGTGTTATGGTGTTTGTGAGGGGCAATGTCTTTCACCAAACCCAACATAAGTCAAGGAACATCGAATAATAATAATAAGTGAGAAACTAATGAAAATGTCCGAGCCAGTCGAAAGGCTCCGGAACACGAGCCTACTTTCAACAGAAGAGCAATAGGTTCGGGTTTCATTATCAGCTGTTTCGACTTCCCGATCACCCTAATAATTATTGGTTTATATTAGGTTATTTTTTCGCTATAGGTTTACGCTATGTTGAATAACTCGGCTAGATTGTTAGATTTCAAAAAGTGGTCAACTAACAAAATATTCATCATGAAATTTTAAACATTTTGCTAGTTGATCACTTTTCTGTACCTCATACTCTGGCTGTGAAATAGAAGCTGGCACAAAACTTGAGCTCTCACCTATTACTTGCCAACCAGTTATTCTCCCTTTCAGTTACTCAATGAATTTCACGTTCAGGTTGAAGATCCTCAGTCAATCAATTATACGGACGCTCATACAGAAAATTTCAAAAACGGTTGTTCAAAGGTGAGCATGAACATTCAGCAACTGATAGTTATCTTCATTGTTCAGGTTACCGATCTTCAAACGAGCAGAACCAAACAACCAACTTCATTGAAATTTGAGAAGCGTGTGATAAAAGTAAGTGAAAAATTTCAATTGATTTCGGTCGCAGCGCACTGGGTGTGACATGAACACAGTCAATCTTACCAGGTATCTTGAGACACGTAATCTGTGTGGAGGTTTTTGAGAGAAAACAACTTGAGCGCTCATTATTATTAGCCAACCTAATAGCTCTAAAATTGTTAGAACTTGAAAATAGGTGGTTCTGATGTCTATACTTATTAGTATACGTTTCAATTATTGCTTGTTTAAAGTGTGTGAAGTATACATGTGATTCATCTCACTTTCAGTTACATAATGAATTTCACATTTAGGTTGAAGACCCTCAGCCAATCATCCATACGAAAGCAAATACAGGACAATTTAAGAACGATTTTTCAAAGGTGAGCACGAAATATTGGGTAACTAATATTTATCTGTGATTTTCAGGTTGCCGATTCTCAAGGGAGCAAAAACAACCAACAAACTTCATTGAAGTTTGATAAAAGGCAGATAAAAGTGAGTTTAAGAATTGATAAGATTGTTGTCCCAGCTTACAAGGAGTGACATGAGCACAGTTCAATCTTACCAGTGACTGTCTGGAGGCACATAACCACACGGGTTCCCAGCGAGGGTAGGAAAGCGCGCATTAATGAGAAAAACGTTTAATACTCAGTTTCGCCCAGTTTCCCTAAGAAAAAATCGCTCAAAATTAGGGTTTTGGGTTACGCAGCTAAATTATCAATTTATCATTTGATCGCACTTTCCTACCTCGCTGAGAACTCGTGAGCGTAACATGTTCGAACGTTTTTGCTAGCTGAAAATGTAGGCGCATCTGAAGGCAACTTTCCAATGACCTCTATCACATTCGAGAAGCCTATAAAAAGTTCGATACATTCTTAGTGAGTATCGTTTCAATCAAATGTGAGTGTTTTATAGTCTGAACCAGTGGATCCTCCTGAAACTGCCCCTATTGAAACGACATCTGTAAAGCCCAAAAATGTTTTGTCAAAGGTAAGGATCTGCTTCAAATTTTCTCTTTTTCATATGACGCATACAGTTTCAATACTCATATATTTTTAGGTTGTGGATCCTAAAGTTTCAAAAAGAGCTGATATCTATCTTGGTGTTGTTATCAGTGGAGAAATGGCGTCTCAAGACCCTGTAACTAAGGAAATAAAACGTTATCAGCATTTGTATGGTCCAATTGTTGGCTTAGTCAGATGCTTGAACAAACCCAATAGAGAACTGCTAACTGTGAGCAATTTGATTCAAATATATCCGAATGATTCCTTGTTTGATTTCAGACTGGAAAGTTCTTCAGTTTACGATTAGAAAAACCGAGTACATCGAACGATCAGAACAATTCGGCCGAACCATGTTCATCAACAAAACATTCCGCATTAAAAGCTGCACCATTTTGTAAGATATTCAGAGAAGTTGGATCGAGAAAAGAAGTGAAATCTTTTGATGGAGATATGATTAAAGTGAGTTTTTTTCCGTAATGCGAATAGATTCATTTTACATGTTTTCAGTGGGAAGTAACATTTGAGGTGGACCAAATCAAACGATCCGGATCTGATTCAATTGTAAAGCATCCCGTTTTCAAGAAAATATTTATGGAGCATAAACTTTTTAAGAAGCTTTCTCGCGTTAGTTTATTTATGCACTGAGCTAAAATTCAAAAGTTTCGTTTTTCAGTTTTGGAAAAATAACAAGTACGAAGTGCATCATCGAATAAAAATCACTGCCGAAATAGGATTAGTGGATGATTATGAGCAAAAATTCATGGAGAATGAGAATGCTGCAATGTTCAAAATTGTATATATAACTGAAATCTTTAACGCCACTCTAGACTCAAGGATTAGTCTTCCATATTTGGAATAAATTCAATTTGTTTTTGATGACCGAATGCATATTGATAATTTTGATGATGAAGTACAACACAGTCACAAGATAGTATTATCTCAATAAAACTGTTTTTTCTATACCACTTTTAAACACAGAAGTTTTGCTGAAAGTGTATACGCTTCATGTCTTTTGTTCACTGTTTATAGGCCAAATCGTTATCCCGCCAAAATTCGAATTTAAAATTCTTTTGCCAACTTTAGCGTCAAAACTCAAATTAAAACTTTGGCGGGAAAAATCAATTCAGTATGAACAAAATCTGACCTTTTTTGTGCCCTCCACGGTTTATCGAGCCTATTGCACTTTCCTAGGGGAGGACGCTACACGGCTGGTACACCGATGCATTCGCGCTGTATTGGACTTTCACAGGAAAGCACGCAAGGCACATAAAACCTGAGAAAAGGGAGAGGTCGGTTGTGAATTCATTCATTCTTCCTCTTTAGGTCCCCTGGTTTTGTGACCGTTTTTCTTTTCATTCGGATTTGCATGCCTTGGATTTTATCATACTTGTCAAAAATCGGCCGGGCCGGGGTTTCAAAAATTTTGTTTTTCGAGCTCATTTTTCTCGATTTTCAGCTCAATTTCGAAACTTTTCTTGGCTTTTTATACTTGACAAGTGATGTAAACTTTCTTCTAGAATATATAAGCCCTAGAAGGAGAAAAACCGCAAAAAAAATTTTCGAAATGCAAAACATTTTTTGTCCTGAACCCCGGGCCGAGCAGGTAAAAATTTCTCCATCGGCCCCGGCCCGGCCCGTGACAAATAAGGTTTTTATGGCTTTATTGGAAGGGAAAATGGTCACAAAATCAAGAGACCTGAAGAGGAAGGATGAATGAATAGACAGCCAACCTGTTAATTGTGGACGGCTTAAATGAGGTCAGATTTCGTTTATCCTGACACTCTCGATGCGAAAACAATTTTATTTTCTTTCTTTCTTTCTGTTCCTATTTTGTGCAAAGGCAATCAACCCATTTTTCATCAGATAAGCCACAAGAAGCTCATTCTTCTTTTTTTATCTCTCAAAACTCTAATCATTTTCCAAATCTGAGAAAGTTTCTATGTCATATGACACTTTTGATTTAAGTTTTTAATTTACTTTTTTAATTTAGTTTGTAAGGACGTTCCGTTGGCTGATTTTAGTTTTAATGTGATGATTTTTACATATTTCTGATTTACAGGTTAAACAACAGTTAGGAGCAGTGAAAGGAAATAAGTTGTGAAAAATGAGTAGTAATCCGGAGAAAACTTCTTACAAGGTAATTTCTGCATTCATGAAAAGTTATTGACAAAATATGTTACAGGATTCAATCTCTCGTCAGAGAGAGCACGATCAGAAAAGATATCATCACAGAAGTCCCCGCGAAGTCGATGATCGAGAGGCAAAGAGAAGTAGATTTGTGGAAGACGTCACCGAGCAACATGAAGAACAAAAAAGGCTCGATTTGATCAAGGAGGAGCTGATGAAGAAAGAAGAAGAGTTGACTGAAAGAATGAAGAAACTCAAGAAAAGAGAAGAGAGACTGGAAAGAAGTAAAGAGAGACTGGAAAACAGAGAAGAGGAATTGGAAAAAAGAGAGAAGAAACTGGAAAAAAGAGAAAAGGATGTCAGAGATGACGCAAAATGGTTAGATAAAGAAGAATCCAACTTGAAAGAGAAGAAGAAAGAATTGAAAGAAGAGAGAGAGGAGTTCGAAGAGGAAAAACGAAAATGGGCAAACCACAGAGCCAAATACCAATGTTTTTCTATTTCTCGAAACAATGGAAAAACCTGGGACGTGGTAAGTTACTTTTCCACTATTTGATTTTGCAAAATTGAAACAAAATTTCGATCTTAAGGTGATGGATCCACGGACCATCATGTCATCCAAAAGATCCCAGATCGGGGTTGTCGTCAGTTTGCCCATCTACAAGCAATCCTTTGGAGCCAAAAACGTCAGCGAACACCAAATCCTTTACGGACCGTATGTTGGCCTTGTCAGGAGCCTCATTCATTCTGACCCACTAAAAGTAAATCTTTTTTTTCCAATTCTTGATAATTGTGAATGCATTTCAGACTGGGCATCTGTACACGTTCGTACTAGATGATAAACGAATCGACAAAATGAGAAAGTGTAAGAAGGAAAACGCCGGATGTGAAGAACAAGCGCTTGAATTGATGAATACTGATCCCAGCGGCACGGATCAGAATCCTTCCAAGCCAGAAATGCCAGATTACGGGAGGATGTTCTATCACACCACTTGCACACAACTCTTGGAGCACAGAACACCCTCTGATATGAAAATTATCGAGGGAGAGTACCCCAAGGTCAGTTTTGAGTTATTATTTTCATACTTGTCGCGGCCCGGTCCGATTTTCTACAGAGTCGCTGGCTTTGAAAAAAAAACATGTTTTTTGGATATGTTTGAAACCGATTTTTTTTTCGTTTTGTAGAGGTCTTAAGAGAAGAATACTAAATGTTTAGTTTATTTTATCAACAAATTAGGCAAACCCTGCTCGAAAAAAGCCACGAAAATGCCAGAAAAGTGCTGAAATTTTCAAATTTTTTTCAGACGCGGGCTGGCGGGCCGGGCCGAGAAATCACAAGTTTGATTATTTTGTTTATGTTTTTCCAAAACTAAAGTTTTGAATTACAGTGGGAAATCAAATTCAATTTCGGAGATGTTCAGGATGCGGGAAGCGATTTGATTTTCCATCACTTCGTCTTCAACAAAGTTCGTATCAACAAAAGATTTTATGAAGAAATCAAGAGCGTAAGTCATCGAAATCTCATTTGAGTATTATATCTATATCTGATATGCACACAGTTGACCTGAAAGTTTAGATCGTGGTATCATATTATCAGGGTTAAGGTAAAATGAAAGAGTTATAGGAAGTTGAAAGGGTTATAGAAATCTATACCCTTTTTTCACTTTTGGGGAAATAAGAGTTAAATAAAAATGAGGTTATCGAAATCTATAACCGTTTAATTTTCCTATAACCCTCGTATTCTGAACAGAGCCGAACTGAATCGTATCAACAACCAAACTTTTCGAAACTTTGTTATTTTCAGCTGGTTTAAGCTCATGAAGTAAAAAAAAATGTGAATTGAAATTTCAGTACTTGATCAGCAAACGTTACCATCCGGAAGATGAAGTCATCGCGACAGCTCAAATAAAGATTGATCCTTATTGTGAACAACTTTTCGAATTGGACCACAATGCTTCTTTGTTTGTGGTTGAATCAATTACAAGGATCTATAACAAAACAATGCCTGACACCATCAATCAAATGTTCGAACCTCAAGTTCGCCAGTCACGTGGCAATGCCAATATTCGTGGCCGTCTCCGTGGCCGTCTTTCTTTTCCTCATTCCTCCTGAACTTTCCACATTCTCTTTTTTCTATTTCTCGAGAGTTTTCGGTGTGTTCAAGCTTTTTCTTTCAATTCTCATTTTTCACTACTTTTTCTTGTGTTCAGTACTCATACATGCTAATTTTCCCTTTTTCGATGTTTTAAACCCAATCACTTTTTAAAATTAAAAAAACACTGTGCTCTTCAAGGAATTGATGGATTGTTGAAGTCAATTATTCATATTACTATTTCATGAAATGTATTGAAATTCAAATAATGATCAAAACTTTGTTCTCAATAAATCATCAACACGTTTGTTTTACTTTCCAAATGTTCTCTCTCCTTTCGAGATAATTGACAGCCGCCAATACATATCAGAATTCTCAGCTTAGAAAGTTGAAAAAACCAACGTTCAACATTTTAGGAAAATACGAAATGCCCACTATCGCTAAGTTCTCTCACATTTTCTCTCACAAAGTTCTCTCACAAACTCTCTCACTCTCGCTAAGTTCTCTCACAAACCAACAAGATTGTTTCTTCCATTCTGAATATGTCCGTAGCTTGCTCGTGAGCAGTTCCTGCAATGCGCTCATACCTTATAAGCCTGTAATTAGTATGAACCTGGTCTCGCCTTCTCGTTTGTTAACAGCTGCGTGTCTGGAAGGGTGTGTCCTTTTCTAATTAGGAGACAAACTCACCTTCAGTGCATGTCCGATTGAGGTGGATAGGGATTCAAGTAATACAACATAAATGTGTAACTTTCTGAAAAGTTGTAAAAAGTGTTCAACTTAAATACTTTTTACGGACCGTCAAAGAAAAAACCCACAAAAATCTCATAGTTTGTACTGGAAACCTCGTTTTTTCTGGTGTTCTTTCTTTGACGGTCCATAAAAAAATATTCAAGTTGATTATCCAGAAAAGCCACGAACTACAAAAGTGAAGCCCTTGAGTGGTAGAATACTGTCAAAGAATTTTGGAGCCCTGTGGCAACTCCTCTCTTCGTGACATGATCACAAAAACGGCAAAAAATCACGATTAACCACTGAAAAAAAACGCGCATTCCTTATGGCCAGTACTGTATTGGTTAATTTATCAGTAATCTCCACACAAAGCTTTCCTTCCAAACTTGTGGAGTGTGAATCCAGATTTTCACTTCTTATATCTAACAGCGCTGTTCCTCCACATTTTAGTCTTCCGATTCGAACGTTTTTCGAATGTGCATTCATTTTTCTATTTCTGAGAACAGTTTCAGCGCTTTGGTTGCAAAGCTATCTCTCATTCAAATCAAGAGTAAATTTTGAAAGAAATTATCGAAACTTTAGTGTATCGGTTATCAATGCGTTTATTTTATCTGCAGATCACACAATGAAGGTCAAACGTGTAGCTACTATTCATTATTCATTCAGGATAAAATCAATTAAAAGAAGAAAAAGAAAAGGAAAAAAATACTGAAAGAAAATTAACAACACTTGGATAGAATGAGAGAAAAAACGATCATAAGAACTAAAATGAGATGATTTTCAAAATAATGAAAAAATTGAACAAAGAGAAGAACAATGAGGAACAGAATTGAATGAGAACCTCATATGTATGTGGTTAGACAAAAAAAGATGTGATATTTTTGGATTTTTTCAAATTTTGTTATCATGAAAAACAAATTTCTTTCGGTGTACGTGAGAAATTTCGAGAGAAACAAAGATCAAAAAAGCAACGCAACAAAATTTAATATAACACGTTGTCATTTTTGTTTCATATTTGAAGGAAAGAGATCAGGTTCAAAAACTTCCAAAAGCATAACACACATAGTTCTTTGTTCTGTTTTGTTGAAGGCACGTGCAGAGATCGGGCACAATTTTACAAGGATCAAAATTAAATTTAGAAGTGGTTAAGCCGTTGGAAGTAATAAAGAAGAGAAGCAGATTAACAAGGATAAAGCAGACAAGAGATTATCCAACAGGAAGAGATTATCGATAGAGAGGTAGATTCGTCAGTTCAGGTCGGGGTTTTTGTATAGTGTTCATATAGAAAAGAGAATTGATATCATTGCACGTTTTTGCCATTACCCATTTGAGAGACAATAAATCTTCCATTCTTGCCGGTGAAGACGTTCGTAAACAGTGTTGGAAAAGAGCACTTTTGTAGATGTTTTGATATGTGGATAAGATTCCACGCCCACTTTCAGAAATATCGGAAAGAGCTGAAAAGGTTGTAATGGTTAATCGAAAATTTCCACGGTTTTACTTACCTGGGTTACACATCAAAACTGCTGATAACAGCAAGTATTCTTCGATGGACACTCTCAACATGGTAACTCTTCCAGCAAGATGACATCTGATCCCATTGATAAAGTTTGGATTTCCAATAGCATCCGGTAAAATGACTTCAGTACCATCCGGAAATGAAATATACTCTTGTTTTCTTTCCTGTGCCCTCATTGCATCAGTTAACACAGAAAATTCAAAGAAAGTATGTTTCAAAAGTGATTTCTGATCAGCTTCATTAAGCACATTGATATGAGGCAGTTTCTTGAGATAATTGATTGAAGTCATACCAGTGTGAACTACCCATTGCGGTAAATCCATAGTGTGACTGGCTGGCCTTAGCTGAAAGGTAATTGGTCCAGGAACCCGAACAAGATCTCTTATATCATGTTCTCCAACGGCAATACAATTAAACAATTGGAACTGTCGCAATGCTTCGTGATGTTCTAGATTGAAAATAAGTGCACCTAACAGGTCCGTCTTTTCGTATTTTGTTATATCCCCATCAAATGGTAACCAGCTCATTCCTGCTTGAATGCATCTTTCAAATCGGCAGTATTTACATTTGGCGTGACATCCATCGCTATTTCCGGAGTGTTTTACAGTTTGTTCCAGGAGAACTCTGCGAAAGAACATTTTGCAAGCAGCGCAGCAAAGAGTCTGGAAAGGAGATTGTAATGAATGAAATTTGGTTGGGTTGGAATTTTTCGGTTGCTGAAAATTGCATAATGTTGAAGTTCGGAGTGAAACTGAGTCGCTGACAAAAAGCTGATGGTTTCGTAACAACAGAAAAAGGCAAAATATGCTTCACTTCATAAATGCTGCCGGAAGTCAGAGAAACAGTACAAATGCACATCAAAGTAAAATATAGCTCTTCCACGGTGTCAACTAAATCAAAAATCCGTATTTTGATTTCAAACATGCTTAAAGGCCGGTCTGGCTACAATCTACTCAATTTGAGTTCAAAACTATTTTATCAAAAACATTACTTGCTCAAAAAACTTCCAAGTTTCCGATTAAATTCATGGAAACTAAATAATCTGCTGAAAATTTCTCAAAAATCATGTAACACTTACTCCATAGAAGTGTCCTTTAGACTGTCGTGTGTTGCATACAGGGCAAATTGGAAGTAGTCGTGGACCAACCACAGGAACCACATCACCTGCACCTGGATTCATAGCACTTTAGCACAAAGCAGAGTCAGAAAACAGAATGAAAGAAGGGTGGGGGCTGTACATGGCCGTTGTCATCGAGCCATGTAAGGCTTGAAAGGGAGTTTAATCTCTTGCTCTCTGATATTCCGAAAATAGAGAAATGAGACACTTCTTAGGCTTAGAGATTAGGTAGAGAGTGGAGAAGGTGAGACAAAAAGAGCCATAGAAAAACAGATGTTTGAATTTGAAGATTTTGTCTTAGAAAACGTGGGGAGAGGCAGCTAAAAAATCAGGTGGATTGGAAATGAGTACGTGAGAAAAATTGATCTCTTAAACTCATATTTTGTGTAGATGAATAGAAAAAAAAATTAATGAGATTGTGAAAACCAAACGAAATGTTTTTGAAAGGATTTTAGTTGCAAAAACAATGATGTAGAAGATCAGGCCCAGGATATGATGACACACAAGAGAATGTGGGTCTGATCTTGTTAGAAGAAAGATTGTGTTATATGCTATCAAAAAGAGATTTCAGTTCTCATAAAAATTACAATGCTTGGTTACAGTTCAGAAGCATACACAGGGATAATTTTAAAACTAAGGAATAGAGGAACAAAATGAAGGGAATGGCTGAAAGTATTCGCTAGTTGGCACCAACCGGAAACTCGGCAAATAACTATGATAGTACTGTAAGAGAGAAAAACTTGAAATGTTCCTTAGTACATAAGCGATGGGATTGAAAGTTCAAACAAAATTCAGCTCTGACTTCAATTTTTGCTATGTATTATTTCGGAACGTAAATTCGTTGCATTTAGTCTGACCGCCTTTCTTGAAAACTTTATGATCACATTATCTTTTTCCCAGACCGTAGTGATTGAATACAAAAGTTTTCAGTGACGTGTTTTTATGCACTGTCCCCGATTCCATACGTTTTTGAAGCTTTACTTGGAGTCTTGATTCAAATATGTTGTGCTCAAAACTTTGCAAAAGATATAGAGCGTCTGAAACTAGTATCCAATCCAGTTTCTTCAAAAAAGAGCGGAAACCTTGTTGCAAAACCTTAACTGATTTTCCATAGCTCAATCCTATTTCTCAAAAGTCTCAATTCCAAATGAGCCCGATTGGTTTTTGGACCACAAAATGGAACATAATCTCGAGCTGAAATAAACATATTTTGTCTTAGACCTTTGTTTCGTGGACCATTTAGATTATTAGAATTCGGCACAAATATTTCTCATTTCTGCATGAAGAGAACCGAATCAAAACTAAACTTCCCAGTACTTTGTAGTCTCAGCTCGTTCTTTGCGTCACTTCTAACATTTAAAATCGTACATTTGACCAAGGAATTATCTTTTTATCTAGTAAGTTACAAACTACAAAATTCAGAAAAGTAGATAGGGATTTCAATAGCTGTTCCTAATCCTGTGGAATCATATATTGTAACACACAAATGAAACAAATGGCGAGGAGCATATTACGAAAGTTTTAAAAATGGAGATGTGATGTTTATTGATAGCCATTTTTGGTATTACTTAAGTAGGGAGGTGACAAAGACCCGGCTGCATCGCATGGAAAAAAGCTTGCATCAATGTTATTCAGCAAACCAAAAACAACTGTTTTGAAAAAAAGTAGACAAAAAGACCGTATGACAAGTTGATTGAAAGAATGTGATATTGTGCCAACATTAAGAAAAGTAACCTCTGTAATAGAAATATGCTACGTCGGCAGAAAAAAGGTTGCGTTCTAACTTGATTGTCGGTCATTCTTGGCACTTAGTTATTAAAAGATTGCTGAAGACCACAACGGACATCCATTTCCTGCCCAATCCTGTTTAATCGAGCCTGTTTGCTTACTATTTTGGAAAATAAAAATTTCGATACACCATTGCAAACACCAAGTCTTTGTGGGTTTTGAATTAGAATAAAAGTTATCGAGAGGACTTTTGATTTATGCAACTGACTGTTTCCGATTCCTCATTGAATTTCGAGCTACATCTCGATAATTGAAGGAACACTACTTTACCTGCATTCATAGTGCGCTATGAAACACCAGCAAATCTTTTAGTTTTGAGATGTAACTGGCTCCAGGAACCAGAAAACGAACGAGTTTCATTTCACAAAGTGCCATTGTCTGCATTCTGAATAACATTTAATTTGTGAATTATTTTCACTGTTCATTGAAGAACATCTCTAGAATCAGGTATTCTAACTTTTTGAGATCAAAAACGACTTGTTGTTCAATGTACTTAATATTAATAATAAATTTCACTGTGATGATAAAAAATAAATCAAATAAAGGAAACATGTTCACTTCCAAATAAGAAAACCACACGGCTTCAGATACGTTCTAGAGGTCAACGTTTACTTCTTTCTATGTTCGTTCAAGTTTCTTGAAATTTTCACTGGAAAATTTTTGCTTTACTTCCAGAACTAAAAATGACAGATCGGTAGTTGGTATCTTACGTTGTTGTTACGTTGTTGTAAAATACATTTCTAAATTAAACTTTCAGTTGATGAAGCCAACGCTAATGGTAATTATTTCAGCGAGTTAATGAGGTTCTGAATAGGCCTGCATATCAAATCAGTTTCCA
This sequence comes from Caenorhabditis doughertyi, assembly GCA_963572265.1. Lineage (NCBI taxonomy): Eukaryota > Metazoa > Nematoda > Chromadorea > Rhabditida > Rhabditidae > Caenorhabditis > Caenorhabditis doughertyi. Next base: position 28,701,420 of record OY751558.1, on the reverse strand, counting down.
AAAAGATATATATTTAAAGAAGGAAAATAAGCATATACAATGTAACTAATTAATTTGTAAAACTCACATAAACTCAGCACAAGACCCGGTTATTTGCATTTGATTTGTTTGTTTATTTATATTAGGGTGATCGGAAAGTTTTTATGAACTTTTGGATTTGATTTTATTTTTTCATCCCTTCAAGATCGTTCTGGATGGTTTTAATGCTGTTATAGATAGGTACTACTGCTTGTAACATTTCACTAAACTATTGGAATCGATCTCAAAATTTATCAACTGAGCAACTTTATGTCTGTGAACATTTCAGAGCTTGTTGAAAGACTTGGGAACACGAGCCTAGTGTTAACAGGAGAGGGGCAAACAAAAGGTTTGGGTTTCACTACCAAGTGTTTCGACACTTCATATACCCTTTTCTGTCACCCTTTTGTCCAAGCTTTTTGCCATTCTCAAATGGGAGGAAAATCAAAAGTTCCCAAAAACTTTCCGATCACTCTAATAGTATGATCCATTTAAATAGCTGAGCGTTGCAGGATAGTTCCACCAACACAGTCAAAGTTTGGTGATTCATATTTCAGGCCACAAACGTCTCCGTCAGTCAATAGATAACAGTTTTAAGCTCATATTTCTCATTGAATGTGTTGAAGCAAACAAGAAAAAGGACGGTATTGAGAACTGATTCCATCATAGTTCTAGTTTTCAAAACTCAAAATCTGCAAAGTTTCAATCTGATTCGATCTCATTGTTGATAATATCTTCCATCCGATTCTAAACATTTTCACAATCCAGACCCCTCTGCATTTTATTTTTCTGTTCATAACTTCCTCATATTACATCACATTGTTTATTCTGATGAAAAAATTTTTCGACCAGACAATGGTAATCTTGAAAATGTGTTCGAAAACTCATTAGAAATACAAATGAGCCTGCCATAACAAATATATTTGTTAAAAGAAAGAAATGTAGGTTGGCACGTTGGGACGTTCACGGCAAGAATTCTCCAAAAGGTTAGTTTTCTGAATCATACAAATCAAAAGATCATATGAGTTATATCAAGATTTAAATGGACTTGATCGGATTTACGGTGCGCTGGGACTAAATGAAAAAAAGTAAAACTTGATTATCATCAGTACGGTAAACGTACTTGAAAAGTTTTTTCATACAATATGCTGTTGAATTAGTTGCATAATGCCTCCGCTGAAGTTTGTTGTTTGAATTAATTTGTGAAAAAAACCTCATTTTTAATAATTAAAATTTTCCTTTTTGTTTCAGCTTTGGAAACAGACGTTCATGTTTTCCAAACAATTGATTAATCGTGAAAATTATAGCTCTTCCATTGACCAAAGTGTAAGTCCCCTGTTCGAGGAACGTGAAATCATGTTCTGAAAATTAGAAAAAATATCGGATCTTAAATATGGCAGATTAGCATCTGCCGATAACATTTACACCAAAAACCAAATCTGATTCATTTTTCGTTTCTCGAATATGGGAAGTGATAAATCACAGTCTGGAATTGATAGAGCAATAACAGAAAACAACAATTTGTGATTCGTCATTCTGGTGTTATACGATCTGAAAACACGGAGCCTTTTCTAAGAAGACGAAAATGGGAAAAAGTAACTAATCGCTAAATTAGCAGGAAATGGTCAAGTTCTACGCGGAAAAGATCGTTTCTTAAGTTTATCTGGGAGAAAACTAAATATTTATGTCAGTACGCCACAGAAAGAGCCAATCAAAAATTAAATATTCCACGTTATGGTGTTATAGGATCATAGAAGAAAATGAATTGAATCCGTCTGGTATCCTGAACCCGGAAGTGAAAAAAAGGTTCCAATTAAGTTAGATAACAATACACTGAACTAGTCCAAGTGAAGAATTCTATCCTGAAGTCAAAATTTCTAAGTTTGTTTTGAACAATTAGTAGCTAATGATTTATGAAACAAAACAGAAGTAAGTAAAAACTTTGAATTTTTCTGGTTTCCTCTTTTTTTACGTCTGTTTTCATCCTCAAAAATTTCTCTTTCGAGCGCAGACTGGCAAGGTGAAGACATTCCTAAACCCTGCCCATATACACAGACATTCGCTGTCCGTCTAGTATTTGCTTAGTGTTCTCCTCGCAGCACACAACATTGCCCATCTTTTACTAATCCATCATCAATTGACCTCCAATGCAAGTGTCCCCTCTTCTTTCCCTCGTCACTGCCTCAATGCCCCCTCTCCCCCGCTGTTACACATTCCTCAAGAGATTCGTTTCTTCTTTCTCAACACACTCCTCTGCAAATCCCCCCATCGGCAGAAAGACATCACACTCCTGCCGGTCACAGCGCCTTCTTATTTTTTTCCTAAAATTTTTCAAGGCGCTCTCCGTCGTTTTTTTTCTTCTTTCAATTGAGTCTCCACTGATGATGCTGTGTAACCCGCCGTCCGCCGTTGCCGTCCAATTTCTTTTCCCTCTCTTTGCAGTCGTAATCGCTATACTGCTGAGAGAACCACACACAATGTCTATCTCCTATTGTTCAAACAAAGAACAAAGAGAGAAAAAAAACCGAACATGGCATATGGGCAAAGGAAAGAGTGACATGAGACCCTGGGTAGTTTATCTTCCCTGTGGAACAATGAAGAAACTGCGGTTCAAAGTTGTTTCTGCGGTAAAAAGAAACACATGATAAATGAATTTGCGAGCTACTTATAATGTGAAAAAAAGGTTGGTATAATTTCTACATTAAGTTAGGGTTCAATCAAGCACACTTTTCGGGTGTAAGATAAGAACAAAATCAGAGCGTGAAAATGCGCTTGTGAAAAAAATTGGGTGAAAAATTTCAAGCAAATAGTGTGGGAGCTTTCTCAACCAGTGAAATTTCGACCCGGATTCTTCTTGGTTCGATTTTCGTTTGAAATTTTTTTGAATTCAAAAAGTCATCCCAAAAGCCCTAGAATCTGCCTTCAATATGTAACACTGGGTATAATATGTAACTCTAACTCTGAGTTTTCACATTTCAGCTTCAAAAATAGTTTCTTCTGTTGTTTAATCCTGAAATATAAAGCAAAACACAGCATATGTTTGGTTTTTTCATCTTTATATGATCTTCTAAAAACGTGAGAACCCTGAAAACCAATCTAATTTGTAACATGTTCAAATTTTTTTTATTGCTTGTTTGGTGCGAGAGAAAGCAAGAACAAAAAGACAGCAAAATGACACAAGGGAAGAGAAACGGATGACAGAAAACGAAACAATTTAACAAGATTTAGAAATCGTTCAACGATCGGTTTTCATGAAGGCGGTCTCGACAGTGATGTCCAATCACAAGTTCATCGGTGCAATCATTGAAACAACACTGCACATCTACCATGTAGGTTGGAGCTTGGATCTCTGATAAATTATAAAAATTGTGTATAATAAGATCAATTTTGCCTAAAAAATTTGAACTTTTGGCCACAAAATCTGGTTTCAAACATCCTAGCAAACTCGAAATAACTCAAATAGTGTACCTTGGTTTTTACAAGTCTTCCGAATATGTTGAAGAAGGTAGCTGCCACAAATTCTAAATTTTTCTCCTGGCACTCTCTCTGCCTGGAATTCATGGAGAAACTGTGCCCATTCTTGGAGTCGTTCCGGGTCGTACTTCCGTTGGAAAACGTGTCCTGGAGGGTATCTCTGCTCCTTGGTGAAACGACCATTTGGAATTTGAGAAGCCATCTGGTCTATCAAGTCGTCGACCATGTTGGCTTGAACCAATTGAGAGACGAGAAGAAGAAGAAGACAGGAAACAAAGAGAATGCTCTTCATGGTTGAGGATTCGTCTTCTGATGGTTGTATTATTCTTTTATAGAAGATTCAGTTGGGCGGAGAGCAAAATCGTATTCTGAAGAGTAAACGTGAGACGTTTTTAGAAAAATTAGAAGAGGTGGAGCTTTCTGGATACTACTTCAGGCGTGAAAAATAAGGGAATTTGAAGAGAATAGTCTCAAAAAAAGATAGTAGGTGTATGTTTGAAGTATTATCCCTAATGCTCCGATTAAACAGGCTGACTGTAACAAAATTATCTCCTCAAAGTTGAGCCAACCACAAATAGAAAAAAAAAACGAAAACTGACTATGAAAAGGTTTCCACTCTTACAAATGAGAATGGGTGGAATACTCAAAAAGGTCGGACTACCATCTAAAGTATGTTTGCTCTAATCAGACAAAGTGGTACAAGAATAACACAGTGAATAAATAAAGGGAAGCCAATTAGTCATATTGTATCTTTTCCAGTTACCAGGTGATTCTCAAAGAATTCTTGTAAGAATAGAATAATAACAGTGACTCAGTTCAAGTTTGTTTTTATGGAGATATTATACATAAATTCACAAGACGTTATGAGTAATAAATAAGGCTGATAGATTCAAAAATGGTCAGTCTACAAAAATGACTCCCATGCTTTTTTACTTGTCTACTATAGTGACAACCCACTTTCAGATATTTATGAAATTAAGAAAATGTCAGCATAATTCGCGTGACATAAGATGAGTAGAAGCCGATTCGAAAAACTAACATTTTCTCCTACATGCGATACTTCAAAGATAAAACTAAATTTGACAAAGATAAAATAGGTAGCATCTGAGAAGAGAAACAACTATTGAAAATTGGGGGCCTGACAAGTAGTAGAACATATGGCGGAACAGATAAAGGTTTATAGCATCTTCTTATCTATTTCTGTAATGTTCTAAGTAAGTTATTCGTCTTTTTATAACAAAAACTGTATATTTCTTTCCCAAGACCAACAATCGTTCTTCCCACACCACATAAAAAACTGCGTATAACATCAAGAAGTGTCTTCTAATTCGAATCATTTACTCTTGTAAACAGTTTTTTTCTCCCATTTTTTTCACTAATCATTTTGATTAGTTATTTGGCCGACGTTTATACATTATAACGCTGTTCATAACATTTTTCACAAGAGTAAATTTCGAAATGTTATTTATTAGAAAAGATACAGACAAATGAAAAAAAACGTCTGAAAACTGCATCAAAATCCGTTTCCGCAATTGGTGAGATCGTTTTGAGTGCACTGTTGCTCACAGCACTTGAGTGAGATCATTTTGAGATCGAAGTCTGAAAACAAGAAAATCTTGGAATTGATCAAAGAAGAATCCCAGAAATCTTACCAGTTATGTCTGAGCACGAGATCTTCATTATTTTCCTTATACGTTTTTGGCAAATCGTGAACTTCACCCGAGATGCAGTTGAATCGATAGATGCATTCATTTCTTCTACGTGGAAAGATAATAAAAGAATAGTAATGAAGATTAGTTTGATAGTGCACATATTGCAAGTTGAGAAAAACGGAGATTCGCAAGACAAAAATAATCAACTAATGATTACAATGTGCGTTCCGTTCTCTTTTTTTTTCGCGCACGGGATTTCCTTCGTGGGCGGCGCGCGAATTTTGACCAAAAACGTTTAACGATCTGTGTCTCTGAAGAAAATAGAAGGGGATTTCAATTTGAAAATCGTGAAAACAAGAAGTATTTGTGAAATTAGATTATGGGAGATTTGTGGACTGTCTGGGATTTCTTTGAAATGAGTCATTGGTTTAGGGTGTGGACAGCTGCTAAATGAACTCCGTGGACCAAAACAAACCAAGAAATGGTCAAAACAAATCTGTGTGAATGTTGAATCATTCACTTTCATTCTAGTTTGGGAAAACATCTGGACGGAAAACCATCAACTCCAAAACGGAGAATGTTGAAAATTCAACATTTTGAAAATAATTGAAATCGTTCAAGAGCTATTTTTTGCTTTAACAGCGATGTCATGAGAAAATGGAGCAAGCGCTCACTGAGGGTCCGCACATTACTTTCAAACTCGTTATTTCTCGCTGAATAGCTTTAGGTCATCAGTAAACAAAAATGCAGTTTTTGATTGACTCCGCTCTTCTGAACCCAGGACATTCAGAAAATGTTCCGAAGACGTGAGGTGTCTAGAATTTTTTCTTTCTGAAATCTTACCGGGATTGCATACTAGACCATAGTTGAAGCCTTTTTTGTGTTCTGCGCTAAGTTCCAGCATGACGTCTTCAGGTAGAAATTCTGCGTCGAAGTGCAGAGTTTTAAAAACGGTTTTAAATAAATTCCAATTGAATTGGAAATCACTTTTTGTAGTGAAATGTTTAATAAATCGGCATTTTTTGTAAGTTAACGATTCGCTTTTTTTCTAGTCCATTCTGGCCAGGCATCTTTGTTTGCAAAAACATTTGGCGAGTGTTTACATTTTCCAAATTTCTCCCACACAGCTATCATCTGCAACAACCAATGGCTCCATTTATCTGAAAACATCATCGAAACGGCTCAGCTTTAAGTCGGAGATTCTATTTAAAAAACAATCTATATTTCTCTGTGATGAGACATTTATCATCTACTAATCTCAACAAAAATTGAAAGATTTGGACAAAAAAAGTCAATCTCGACTAGTACAGTAGAAACAGGGAAGCAAAGTGAAAAGTGGAATGTCTCGAAAATGTTAAATATCAGAAAATAATATTGAAAATATTATTTTCATCAGACTGTATAAAAAAATGAATTGAGCGATGTGTTCATTAGAATTGATAGGAAGATTAGTCCTTCTTCATTCTGGTGGTTGTCATACGGTAGATGATGGAATCCTTCTCTGGGTCGATGGAGGCCATTCCGACGATGATGTAGATAAGGGCCTGGAAGAAAAATCATCAGAGAAATGTCTAGAAATAGAAGAGCGAAGATATGTTAAATAACTACAACTTGATACTCACCACAACAAGAATAACAACCAATCCGAGGAAGATGGCGAAGATAGCTGGATAGTCAGAAGACACTGGAACAGTGACTTGGTATCCCTTTCTAGCAGCAATAAGGGCGTCCTTCCATGAGGTTGCAGCAGCTCTCTTCTGGATGTTATGGGTTGGGATCTCGCGGTCTTCAGAGGTGTTTTCAGCGGCTCCAGACTCAGCTTCAAAAGTGAGAAGTTCCACGACGGCTTGTCCTCCATAAGCGTTGTTGATAGCAGAGGTGAGGGCTTCAATAGCAGCCTTGACATCAGCGACGGCTTCTTGCTTTTGAGCATCATCAGTGATTCCAACGAGTCCGGTGATGGTGACACTGAAATAAACATATGATTGAGATACTGATTCAAATATTATATCGACACAATAACATTATCATTCATATTCCCAGAATGCTTGAAATCCAAGAACGCTAAAAAATCAGCGCAAAAAACAAAAACCTACCGGAAGACATCAGCGTTGTTATCAATCTTAATTCCAGCGGTCTTGATAGCAGCGGCAAGTTGATAGACAGCTTCCAATTCACGGAGAAGAGTGGTTCTCTTGGTAGCAATCACAGATGAGTCAATGACCTCTTGCTTGGCAGAAAGGGCGAGTTGGCTTCCGGTGATCCCTCCAGCAGAGACTTGAACAGACTCGCGGTCAGCTCCGAAGAGAAGGGCCATATCTTGATCGAATCCAACATTCTCAACTCCATCAGATTTGGTGGTGTAGGTCTTTCCTCCCAAGGTCATGTCTTCGGCTCCAACAACAGTCAAAACAGCGAGAGCACGTGGGCGGGTGAACATGTCAACGGCAACATTGAATCCTGAAATAAGGGATTATTTCAAACATTTGGTTAATGATATGAGCTTTGTAAAGACCGCGGCTACCATAGTAGCTTCGAGGTAACCAACACTCATCAATGCCCAGAAACATGTACTCACCTTCAACTTGTCTAGCGGAGAGTCCAAGAATGTTCTCGTTGAGGGTTGATACTTGAGTAGTCTTCAATGTGGCTCCAGCGTTTGGGAATTTGACAGATCCCGGTGCTGCCAGGATTTCGAGTGAGGAGGCGGTGCATACGGCAACAAGAGCGGAGACAAGAAGTACGAACTTCATCCTGAAAACAATATTGATATTGAAGAAGATTTCAAAAAAATAAGAAAATATAACAAAATAGAGATATTGGAACTGTTGACAAACAGTAAAAATAAAAAGGTACCTGAAAATGATAAATGCAAATCAAATTAATTCATTACACATATAATTTTGTTTAAAGAAGTCCCAGAATTTTTAGGAAAAAAACAGTTCCCGTTTAGGAAAATAGGTTCAACATCACATAGGGTAGGCCTAGGGGAAGACAAAAGCTGCATATAAAAACAAATAATGAGATGAGGTGACCAATAAAAAAAATCTAAGAAAAAGCTGCAGAGACAATAAAAACAAGAAGATATAGCAGGTAAAGTGTCGACATCTAAAAGGGTTGGCTAATAAAGCTTCACTCGGGAGAAATGAATGGGATTGATGTGATTAGAGCAAACTGACAACACAGAGAAAATAGGAATTATGATTTAAGAGAAGAAAATAGGAACATGATTATGCTTGAGAAGTTTGAAAGCTGAATAGTTATGAGAGAAGTGTGGAAGATCTTGATCGAGAGCTTTTGTTCATCTCCAATGGATTGGCTTTGACAAGGCGAGGGCGATTTATCATTACTTTGATGACACCGTTGAGGTCAGCGCTTACGATTACCTGAAAGACATTGCATAGAATTCAGAATGCCACCCACCTGAACCAATGCTTATGCTCAATATTCATTCAAGTCAGTCAAAAATTACACTGTCACCAGTGAGTAAGCTTTTAGCAATATATCGGATAACAGATCGGAAGTCTATACAGCAAGACTTCTTTCGTCATAAAAATATGGGTTCAACTCAGTTTCTGAAGCTAGATGCACCTTTCCTGTTTCATTTTTGTATCCATCAGACAGCGTACGCAGCTCTATTTTCCCTCATAACTTATCAAGCAAACACTTACATGTCCTGGAATCGACATATTTCCATTGGACGTCAACGAGTCCGATTGCCCTTGGCCAATATTGAAGTCAATGGAATCTGATTTGCAATGCTTGTCCCTTTTATTGAGCATGTTGAAGAACACTTGTGGCCGTGGAGCAAAAACGGCAACTGGCACTGGAGCATTGTGTGTCCTGACTCGTTCCCACCACGAATTTCGATCTTTCCGGACGGACAAAGCTACCGTGGTGTCGCTGGCTCTCCAAATGTACACGAATTTGTCCTCGGAGCCACAAATTATGTGTCGACCATCTGGAGAAAATGCTGCTCGGATTTGGGAGTGATCGTTTTGAACTCCTTTGAACTTGCAAGTCAGTGCCTTGTCCCGGATATCATACATTCGTATCCGTGAGTCATTCGAAGTGACCTGAAACATGGTAATATTGAAATCAGTTAATTTGAAAATTTGAGTCAAAGCATCGGAAGCTCGTTTGAGACTCAGGTTGAATTGCTTACCAGCAATTTGTCTCCATGTGACGTTAGCCCAGTAACTTTGTGGCCACGGGCGTTCTTTCCTCGTGTGGATCGAACATCTACGGCGGTATGGTACTTGAGTTGCTGAAATATGAAAGGTATAATTGTTGAACTATTATTGCAAACAAAAATAATAGAAAATTAGCGTCTAGGTGAACTATGAGTGTAGTTCAAAATCTATAAAACCTTTCCAAAACTCGGTGTTGCGCGGAAAATGTTCATTTTGACAGTTTGCGACATTAATTTAAAACTACGAAATGTGAAAACTGACTCATAACATAAGCAAAACATTTTGGAAAATGGTCGTGGCCTGAGATCAATAACCGGTTTTTGGTTTCTCATCGATCTCTGTTTCTCGGCCTCCTCCCTTTTCTCTTCCACTATCTCCTCCGTACTGTTTGTTTTTCAGTCTCACTATCAGTTTTACTCATATTCTTTTTTTTTCATAGAAAAACTCACATCTGCTGTGTAGAATATACATTTTCCATCGTAGGTCCCAACTACAGCAAATTTTCCACTCTTCACAAATGTCATTGCGGTGATGTATTTCTTTTCCGTATCGTTCCACACGGCTACTTTCTTGTCTGGAATGTGCCACATTCTGAGTTTTCCGTCCAGTGATCCAGATAAAAAATATCGATCATCTTTTGGAAGAAATGCCACACAAGTAACAAAATCGATGTGTTGGAAGCAACAAAGGCATTCATTTCTTGACAGATGCCACAATTTTACGGTTCGGTCCATTCCAGACGACAAGATGAAATAATTTTTGGACCATGAAACGTCCAAAATATCTGCTGTGTGTCCTTTGAGAAGTGCAAAGGGCTTAGCACAGAAGAGACCATTATTGTCGTCAGTAGACGCTGTTGTGGAGTCGCTATTGACAACACTTCCCATCGAACTTGGTGGCCGAAACTGCTCCAAATTGTTGTCCACAGCAGTCATTGGATCCGTATCCGAAGAGTTGGCGGAGTATTTGTCCCTCATTTCGGAGAAGTATTGCAGATGGGAACGGACTACCCAGACTCGAAGAATGGAGTCTTGTCCGGCTGTGGCCATTAGCTTTCCGCAAATGCTGAACTTGATGCACCAGATTGCTCCAGTGTGCTCATTGTTCAGCTCTTGCTCCACTGTGAGGTGCTCGAAGTCGTAGGGGCCTTTCTTGCTCTTCCGTGGTCGGACAATATTGCTGGGGGCGACTGATGGGTGGTGGGGCTCGTCGCTTTCTTCTCCATCACTTGTTTCTTCTCCGATACCATGACGACTGATGTTGGTGGATCTGTAAAATTGATGACTGTTGAAATGAAATGAGAATGTTTTAAGACGCGCTTCAAGAAAAGCTCGAACTCTTGTTTGACCTTCATTCTTGCTTAGTTGCAGATGAAACTGCGTTATTCCTATTTATACTGTTTTCAAGAGAGATTATCTTTGATTGTATTAAGACCAACTACATTTACTATACTATTTGAAGCTCATTTTCATGCACTACTGCTGAAAAATTTTGAGATTTCCAACTTTGACTACATCTCATCGTTCAACCTCATTACTATTAACTTGTAAAAATTCAAAACATACCCTGGATGTGTGGCGATCCGAACCCTCTTGAAGGCTCCACGAAGCATTCCACTTGCATACCGCACTGAGTTTCTGGCGAAGGAAGCGGCGGAACCAATTCCAGAACGAGATAGCGTCCTGTTCGAGGTGGTTTCATCCCTGAAAATGACATATTTGAGTATTGATCGTTCGATTGCGTCTTAGGAACTGTGTGAAATGCAACTTACAGGGATCCAAGGCTGTGCTGGTCTGGCTCATGTTGTCCACTCCTTTTCATGCTCAATCTCCTCTCGACGTCCAAAGTGATTGGGTCAACAGAAGACGACAACTTGTCGGACTTCGTTGACCTCAACTCATCATTGGAGAGGCTCCTAGAGTTCCGGTTGGTCACGGTTTTTGCCGGACTCAAGCTGCTCATGGTCTCCAGAGCTCCAAAAGACTTGGATGAGCATGGAGCCTCTTCTGGTATCACCTCCGGAATCTTGAGATTCAGTTTTGATCCTTGTTCCGATACCGAGGATGGTGACGAGGCGGTGGAGTTGGATCCGGACGGGACGACGTCGCTGGTCAGCTGGCGGATAACTTCTTCAGCAACTTGGTTCCGCTCCTCTTCTTCTCCTGTGGCTTCGCGTCCTCCGAGAGCGGATATGTTAGGTGGGAAGGGTCCAGTCTGTAATGAATAAGACGTTAGGAATAATTCTCTGTTTAGTTTTGATTCCATGTTGTCAAACACTTTTCACGTTGAACCCAGTTGGAAATTAGTTTGAACTTTCTCAAATGACTCACCTTCATCACTTTAGCAATAGTCAATCCTCGATCAATCGAGTTTGATTTCCTGTGTCCCTTGTCCTTTCCCTCCTTTCCTTCTGGTGTTGAGTAGGTCAACGCATCACTACTCTTTGAGGAACCCACTGACACTTCTCTTTGCACACCGTTCTTCTTCCTCTCCTCCTCTATCCTGTTCTCCACTTCAACTGCAATTGGATCAGGAAGCTTCATTGATGGTGTCCTTGGAGGTAAAGGAGGTGGACATCGTGGCATTGGAGTAGTTAGGTTGAACGGGTTAGTGGTGGGTGATGGAAGCACAGGAGATGTCACGGGAGCACGTGATGGAATTGGTGGTGGGACACGACCACTCGGAGATATTCCAGAGCACGTGCTGTCCGTCGGTGTCCATGTGGAGGATCTGGTCCTTGACTCGTCTGGGATGTTGACCCTCATTGGGGTGACCGTGGTGTTGGCAGACGGGGGATCGGGGCTGGTGGGTGACTGCCTGGAGTTGATGTCAGCGCGTGGAGCAGCACACGAACTGAGGGTGTCCGAAGCTTTGACCACCTGGAAAAAATTGGGATTATAGCCATAACGCATACCGGAATATATTGAAGTTTCGGACTAGGTAAGGTAAAATTTGAATTCATTGCTATTAACTATGATGAGACTTTGAGTTTTTGTACTATACTTCACAGCTACATTTAAAGTCTCTATCGATCACTGAATGGCTAAACTGTCCAAAAGAATGTCTCTCCTATATCTTAATACATCTACACCTTCATCTACACTACATTTTGTATCTTACTACACTTTTCTACTAACATACTATCTAACTACACACCACTACAATCTGATCCTCACCCAAAACTCTCCATTCATTTTGAAGTTTTTGAAGAAATCCTCAAAAAATGAAGACATTTTCGAACGGAATGGCTTTCAAACCGCCCCTTACTGAATAATATAGCTACTAAACCACTCATACAATTGACGTTGAAATTGTCTCTCTGCCCGATAAAAATTTGCATTTTCACTGACTCACCGTTGTCTCATTCTTCACGATCATCTTGTGGTGCCATGAATGGAGACTTGGAGCATCAGAAACCGTGCTCATTGTCTCATCATGCTCGTAATCTACGTGCGATGATGGTCCAACGATTTGACGGTTTCCAAACTCCTTGTTCATCCGATGGCGAAGGGTGACGAGGCGATCTCGATGGGAGGTGTCACGAGCCGACGTTGAGCATGTTGAAGAGGATGGGAACTGAAAATTTAAGTTTTTTATGAGAGGAAAAGTTGCTCACGGCTACTATTTCGAACAGAAGTGGGTACATGTCATCTCAAAATACAAGGATTAAGACAGGTCTGTCTTCTAAGTATCAGTTTTCACTCATGAATGGCATTATTTCACTGAATCAAGAGGCTGGAAATGGTATAATAGTACCCTGTTGTCTTCTAACTTCCTTCAACATCTTGAGTCTTAGCCGACTATCCTAGCTAACGGTTATCTTATCATTTACTGGATCTATGCCAATTGAACCGCTTCTTAGACCGTTTTTCCCATTCTTGTGTCGCCCACACGTCTCAAAACCCACAAATCTTACGCGTGATGACGCTGCTGACGGCGTCTGGAACACGGCACTTGTTGGACGATTCGATTTTCCAAATGGCGTTGATGACATCAATGGTTGACGGCTGGTAGTTGCCTTTATTGTGGACGGTGGAGCAATATGAAGGTTGTCAGGCCTTTGTGGAGTTGCAGTGTAGTGGTTCTGGAATGAGTGAGATTAAGATTTGGTTTTGTTGACAGCATCAATGGTTTCTTGACCAAAAACTGAAGAAATTTTGATGATACTTTTTGCCCAACAGAAATTCTGGTGGAGATTATTTTTCTAGCACGCATGTGTCAGCTTATTTCAGGGTTAGATCCAGAAAAATTCGGAACTATACTGAATGTTTGGTTTTTTCAAACGAATCTGACATCCAATTTCAAAGCTTCTTCTACTATTTTAGTCAACCGGTAATAGAGGTACTTGCCTAATTCAATTTGTACAAAATATATTAATTCACGACTCCTCGAAGCCAGAGTTTTTGAAGAATTTGGTTTCATTTTGCTATTTTTTCTATCAAAAAATACTCACTTGAGGTCTCCCGAACACGGATCCACTGGAACTTGGTCCATTTTTGCACTCCTCCGGTGGTTCTGCTTCAATTGGTGTTGCTCGACTCGTTCGGCGCATCTTTTGACATTGTCAATTCAAGTTGACTGGAATAAAAGCACTGCATTCTCAGTGATTGAAAAGAAATATTGCAGAGAATATCGAGAGATTTGATAAGGGAAACAGTTTATTGATAATGGATGATATTATTTGATGGGTGAGATGAAATAGGGTTAAAGAGAAGAGAGAAAGAATCAATGAATACAACCTAAAACGACTCAAAACCAAAGACCGAGAAATGTTCTCTCTATACACACGAAAAGGGGGAAAGAAGGCAAGAGAATCGGGGTGACGAGCGCATCGTCTCTTCTTTCCTAATGCTCTCTGCTTCATGTGGGGACACTATTTGGCAGTCTTTCTCGGCGCAGTTGAGCGCATTTGCCCGTTTTTCGGATCGATAGGCGGACACCGTCCGGAGGGCTGCGCAACGGTGAGACCGCGCGGAAACAATGCGAATGCTTTGCAGGCACCCCAAAAGGATAAAATGCAGTCAGTAGATTGGAGTTACCAATAAAATTATGTTCAAAGTGAGTATTTCTGTTAAAATTCAACAGCAATCTGGTCGAAAATAAAACATTTTGCTTTGGAAGGATAAATTTATAGAAAACAAAAAGCTATGCACATGAAATTAAATCTCAAGATGGTTTTCCTGTATGCAAAGTTTTGAATTGCTCATTTCTGATTGGAATGCAGAAGGCTATTCTGATTATTAGACACCGTTCACACTTTTTGTAAAAAAAATGCGTGAGACTTTCATCATTTTCTATCGGAAACTGTAGAAAATGTAGCTAAAATCGTGAACTACTGACTTCCTTTCAATTTGGACAAACGACCGTGAATGCTTTTGAGTTATGTCAAAACAATCAAGTCTCTGAACTACTAGCCAGTAAACTATAATTGCAGTTTGAAAAAAAGCGTGAAAATACAGTAAAAAACTGAGAGAACCCGATTCAAATACCTCTGAGCTGAATAAAAAAATTTTGTAATTTTCTTAGAAACTGTGACAAAAACTTTGGAAGGACGTTGCCACTTTTTCAGAAACTTGGATTAAACAAACGTACTTAACTCAAATGGATAGAATGAATGAATCTTTGAAAAAGCTGCAGCAAACTGTTGTGAGAATTATTTGCCATCTCATTTTGGAGGAATCATCCGACTGAACAAAAGTACATGACTTCATGAAGAAACATCTGAACCTTTTAGCAATTTTAACTATACAAGCTCTAACAAATCGGATGTTTTCAATTAGAATGTGTGCTCGTAGACAAAAACCTTAGAGATTCTTCGAAACTAAATGTTTATTTTAGCAGTATTCGTAAAAGAATGAACAGATGGTTGGTACAAAAAAAAGCTGCATGAGATGGGGATAAAAGTTCTTTTTACTGCACTTTTTCATTAATTTCGCATCCGTTGTTTGTGCTATATGAATGAAGGAAGAGATTGAAAATGAGATGAATTGTTACCAAAAGATTAGAAATCATGATGTATTTGGTTTTGAGATATACGGTACTTGAAAGGAAGGGATCTAACAAAAGATAGAGAATATGGCGAAAAATCGAGCACTTGGAAGCATTCGGGATGAGCAGAAGATTGAGTATTTCAAAGTTGAGAGGTTCAAAACTCATTTTTTACAAAAAGAGGAGTTGGTTGGGAGAGAAATAGAAGAGTATCTGATTTAACTTATAATCTAGTTCTAGTTATGGTTTTTATGAATGTGGAACCCTCTTCTCAAAGAAAGTTGAGAGAACTTGTGAATTTTGAGCAATTGCCTCGACTCCCTCAGCAAAACAAAAAAACTCTTTTCATAACAATTCAAAAATTAGTATTTCGAAATTTTCAAAAAAATGCATAGAAAAATGAAAGCAGCTTTGCTACAGAACATGTACTTTTAGTGTGGAACAAATACCGAAAATGACGTGAAAGTTTTTGAAACCCCGTGCTCTGCAAGTAAAAATGAGTGGTTTTCTAGGCATTTTTTTTTCAGCCAAACATCCAAAGTAAGGAGACTTGGCTGATTATCATTATCAACAAAAACATCTTGCAAAAAACAACTCAAGATTGCTAGGAATAAGTGGAAAAATCAGGACTTTAGCTCATTCTTCACTTATTCAAGAAAAGTGCTATCCTTCATTTCCTTATCAACGTAAATGTTCAAAGCTGTTTCTAGATATTCAAATTTGACAGAAAACTTGTTTGAGTATGTCAAAGTTCAGCAAACATAAGCTATTTCAGATGTTAAAGTCATGTTTTATGCGAATCTTTTCATCACTTGAAAGGAAGAGATCTGTTGAAAAATGGAGAATATGGCAAAAACTGGAGAATTTGAAAGCATTTGGGAATCGGGATGAGCAGACGATTGAGTATTTCAAAGTTGAGAGGTTTAAAACTCATTTTTCACGGAAGAGGAGTTGGTTGGAAGAGAATTAGAAGAGTATCTGATTTAACTAATGGGTTTCATGAATGCAGACCAATCTTCTCAAAAAAAATTGAAGGAAGTTGTTAATATTGAACAATTGCCATAGCTAAAAACAAACTCAACACGTTTCACAAAACTTCAAAAGTCAGTAATTACGAAACTCTCAAAACGTTCATGAAAAGTGAAAGCAGCATTGTTAAAGAACATGCAATTTCAGTATGGGACAAATACCAAAAGTGATGTGAATCTTTCTGAAGAATCGTGCTCTGTGAGTGAAAATGAGCGGTTTTCAAAGCTAATTTTCAGTCAAAAATCCAAAGTTAGGAGACTTGGCTTGATTATCATTATCAACAAAAATATCTTGCAAAAAACAGCTCAAGTTCGCTCGAAATGATTGGAAGAATCAGGAATTTAGCTCATTCTTCACTTATTCAAGAACAGTGCTATCCTTCATTTTCTTATCAACGTAAATGTTCAAAACTGTTTCTAGATATTCATATTTGACAAAAACCTTGTTTGATTATGTCAAAGTTCAGCAAACACGAGCTAATTCAGATGTTAGAATCAAGTTTTATGCGAATCTTTTCATCATTTGAAAGGAAGGGATCTAATGAAAAATGAAAAAGATGACAAAAAAATTGAGCAGTTAAAAGCATTGGGAATCGGGATGAGCAGACGATTGAGTTTTTGGAAGTTGAAAGGTTCGAAACTTATTTTTCACAAAAGAAGAGTTGGTTGGGAGAGGAATGGAAGAGTATCTGAATTAACTTGAAATCTAGTTTCACTTATGGATTTTATAAATGCGGACCAATCTTCTCAAAGAAAATTGAAGGAAGTTGTTAATTTTGAGCAACTGCCATGACTAAAAACAAATTCAACACGTTTCAGAAAACTTCAAAAGTCAGTAATTACGAAACTCTCAAAACGTACATAAGGAGGTGAAAGCAGCGTTGCTACAGGACATGCAATTTCAGTATGGTACAAATACCGAAAATGATGTAAAACTTTCTGAAATCCCGTGCTCTGGAAGTAAGAATGAGCGGTTTTCTAGGCTTTTTTGCAAAAAATATCTTGCAAAAACCGGGTCGAAATAACTCGAAATTAGTGGGAAAATTAGGAATTTAACTCATTCTTCATTTATTCAAGAACAGGACTATCCTTCATTTTCTTATCAACGTAAATGTTCAAAACTGTTTCTAGATATTCATATTTGACAAAAACCTTGTTTGATTATGTCAAAGTTCAGCAAACACGAGCTAATTCAGATGTTAGAATCAAGTTTTATGCGAATCTTTTCATCACTTGAAAGGAAGAGATCTGTTGAAAAATGGAGAATATGGCAAAAACTGGAGAATTTGAAAGCATTTGGGAATCGGGATGAGCAGACGATTGAGTATTTCAAAGTTGAGAGGTTTAAAACTCATTTTTCACGGAAGAGGAGTTGGTTGGAAGAGAATTAGAAGAGTATCTGATTTAACTAATGGGTTTCATGAATGCAGACCAATCTTCTCAAAAAAAATTGAAGGAAGTTGTTAATATTGAACAATTGCCATAGCTAAAAACAAACTCAACACGTTTCACAAAACTTCAAAAGTCAGTAATTACGAAACTCTCAAAACGTTCATGAAAAGTGAAAGCAGCATTGTTAAAGAACATGCAATTTCAGTATGGGACAAATACCAAAAGTGATGTGAATCTTTCTGAAGAATCGTGCTCTGTGAGTGAAAATGAGCGGTTTTCAAAGCTAATTTTCAGTCAAAAATCCAAAGTTAGGAGACTTGGCTTGATTATCATTATCAACAAAAATATCTTGCAAAAAACAGCTCAAGTTCGCTCGAAATGATTGGAAGAATCAGGAATTTAGCTCATTCTTCACTTATTCAAGAACAGTGCTATCCTTCATTTTCTTATCAACGTAAATGTTCAAAACTGTTTCTAGATATTCATATTTGACAAAAACCTTGTTTGATTATGTCAAAGTTCAGCAAACACGAGCTAATTCAGATGTTAGAATCAAGTTTTATGCGAATCTTTTCATCATTTGAAAGGAAGGGATCTAATGAAAAATGAAAAAGATGACAAAAAAATTGAGCAGTTAAAAGCATTGGGAATCGGGATGAGCAGACGATTGAGTTTTTGGAAGTTGAAAGGTTCGAAACTTATTTTTCACAAAAGAAGAGTTGGTTGGGAGAGGAATGGAAGAGTATCTGAATTAACTTGAAATCTAGTTTCACTTATGGATTTTATAAATGCGGACCAATCTTCTCAAAGAAAATTGAAGGAAGTTGTTAATTTTGAGCAACTGCCATGACTAAAAACAAATTCAACACGTTTCAGAAAACTTCAAAAGTCAGTAATTACGAAACTCTCAAAACGTACATAAGGAGGTGAAAGCAGCGTTGCTACAGGACATGCAATTTCAGTATGGTACAAATACCGAAAATGATGTAAAACTTTCTGAAATCCCGTGCTCTGGAAGTAAGAATGAGCGGTTTTCTAGGCTTTTTTGCAAAAAATATCTTGCAAAAACCGGGTCGAAATAACTCGAAATTAGTGGGAAAATCAGGAATTTAACTCATTCTTCATTTATTCAAGAACAGGACTATCCTTCATTTCCTTATCAACGTAAATGCTCAAAACTGTTTCTAGATATTCATATTTGACAAAAAACTTGTTTGAGTATGTCAAAGTTCAGCAAACACAAGCTATTTCAGAATTCAGAGTCAAGTTTTATGCGAATCTTTTCATCATTTACGAAACCATGTGTGCAAAGTTTCTTCAAACAAACAATGAAACCACATGGCTCTGCCAAGAAATCGTCATTAAAATATGTTTTTTCTCGTTTAATGTTTTCGGAAAGTTTTCAAATTTTTTCCTGATGTATTCTTTCAAAAGTATTTAAAACGAATTTTAAAATCAAAAAAAATTTTCAAGATTTATTCCCAAAAGAAAACTACCTGGTAAAACGTATTTCGATGGAAAATCAGAAAAAAAAGTAGAGGGGTCAAATAGTCATCTAGATGTACATAAAGCCAAGAGAAATTATTGGGAGTTTTCAGGTGACTCACCTCTTTCCACCCCTCCCCCTTCAAAAACTCTCAAATAATCCACTTTCCATGTTTGTATAAAAATATGGGAAAGAATGAGAAGAATGGTGGGAAGAAGGAGAGGAAAAAAGAGAGAGGGGTCTCCTGCTGGTTGCCCGGCGAATAGAAAATCGGCCGAGGAGAAACAGCAAATCGATGGGAAAAATTAGATAAGAGACAGGCCAAAACGGTCTATAGAGGGGGAAAAAAAAGGCAACGTGGCCACATTTTTCGAATTAGAATCGTAATTTGTATTTTGTTTGGCTGGGGGGAGAAAAAGGACACTTTTGTCGATGAAATGATACGTTGAACAAAACATATATGGAGGGGGAGAAAGAGAGTGAGAAAATATACACAAAAAGGCACTAACACTTACATGTATTGTGGAAAACGGTGGGGTGGTGGTGGTGAAACAAAACAAAAAGAACCAGAAGAAAAAACTATGGATTGATACTAGGCATCAAATAATTGAAATAGACACACACATCAGGTTGTTCGTTGTAGGTTAGTCGGCAGATTAAATGCGGAACTTGTCAATGACGGCGTCAGCAAAGTCGACGGTGGTGGCGTATCTGAAACAATCAAAATATTAAGTAAATGATGTTTGCTTTTTATAAATTTAAGAATTCTAGCCGAGTGTTGTGTTTGCTTGTTGTCTACTTGAGATGTCTGATGATTGGCTCTATGATATGTTTTTGCAAGAAGGTGTAGTCGAAAATGTGGTGCACCTCTAATTCTAGAACTGTTTTGAAAACGTGACATCTCTAGCGAGATTTCGCATCATTCCTCCAACTAGAATTGTCGAAATCGACCCCTTTCGATAAGTTTTTCTAGTGTTTCTTGACTTTTTCAAGCTGCATTTTTTTTTCAAGCGTCTCGGAAGAATCATCGGCCACACAAGTATAATTTTCAGGTATTTGAAAATGCAAAGATGAATGGCTCTTTCAAAATTTGTTTCTTCATTCATCGTAAATTATAGTTCCAATGTTTTATGAGGCCAAGCTCTGACAATGTGAAGTTGTATTGGAAAAAGGACATGTTCAATTTTGCAAATTGATTGCACATGCCCTTCCGATTGTTAAAGGAATTCTTTTATTAATCCAAGAGCCCAAACTGGAATCCTGCACAGTTAGTTTGCAAGTCGACCGCTACCGGGTGAAGAGTCGTTGCGGATTCGTTTGGGACCCGTTCCGACGCTTTTTGTAAAAACTTGTTGGAGATCTGTTTGGATTTTGAATTTGCAAACGGCTTGGTATTCGGCTCAGTTTTTTGCTGTTTGCCTGCGAAACTGCGTCGTAATCATTTACGCGTCTTTTTCGATACCAATTTGGGTTTTTTCACAGAGTTCTGTGCAACCGTAACGGACCAGAAGCAAACGCTCTGTGTGTTCGAGTATAGTTTTGAACCTTCGTGAGGTCTTTTTTGTATATATCCTTCAATTATGTCAGGTATCTTGTGTGCGCTGGTTATTAGTTTCTGCTCCAATAAAGCATGAATTTCTCCATTGTTTTGCTTTTTCCTCGAACCTAAACTAAATAAAAACTCACCCTCCCAAATCACGGGTGCGGACTTTTCCCTCCTTGACAACATCAGCAACAGCAGTACGAAGGGAGTTACCCCAGGCATCCAAATGCAAATGATTGAGCATATTGGCGGCACAGAGGATCATGGCAGTTGGGTTGGCAATTGAACGTCCCATAGCCTCTTGGAAGGAGTGACGACTTCCTGGCTCGAAGATCACAAAGTCACGTCCCACAGATTGTCCTGGAACAACTCCGGCCCCACCGACGAGTCTGAAAGAAAGAGAGATTGAGTTGATGCAACCTATATTCGTTGTGTTATTTTAGAAACTTGTGGAGTGCATTGTTGTTTCAGATTTGTGCTGCAGTGAATGGCTATACTAATAAGAAGAAGACCAAAGTTTTCACGTCTTCGACAATCTTTTTCTTCCGATTCTTTGATTATTGAAAACAGAATAGTGCGTGGAACCTTTTGCACTTCCCTACATTATCTAAACCGTAGTCTGAGACTTTCCGGCTATTTCTTTCATAATAGTCTCGCCTGCGCTCAAATTCAGTAATGTGCATCCGAAAACTATTCGAATACGTCTACAGAATCCTTCCTCAACTATTTTCTATTCGCGAGAGACTGACCGCTCGGAATAAAAGCTCGGCCAGCTACAGCAAAGGGTTCCGAACGAAAGAGACGGACAATGGCTGATGTGTCGATTTACGCGTAACGTAAATCTGCACGCAACCCATTCATTTCGTCTCTTCTGTGTGGAAACCCTAACTGTAGCTGGCCGAGTTTATCGAGAGCGGTCATGTTCTTCACGAAAGGACATTATCATTGCTTTCTTCTCCAATTTTTCTCTCTGATTGCCAATGTGTTTTCCATGTCAAATTCCTTTGCAAGTACTCACCCAGCAGCCAAGTTATCAATAATGTTTCCATACAGATTGGGCATGACCATAACGTCGAATTGCTCTGGCTTTGAAACCAGTTGCATGCAGGTGTTGTCAATGATCATGCTCTCAAACTGTATTTTGGGGTACTGCTTGGCAACGGCTTCGCATGTCCTCAGGAAGAGTCCATCACCCAACTTCATGATATTGGCCTTGTGGACAGCAGTGACCTGGAAAAAAAACAAAAATTAGTTGATAGTATTTTTATGATGAGTATTTAAACTGAAAGATTGTGCGCTTGTATGTGTGTATGTGTGTGAATTTCTGTCTGTGTCGTAATCAATTTGTGGTCCACTAGACGTGGGAGACCGCTGTCAGGTATTGGATGGGATCGCACTGATTATTTACGTTGCTACAGCGTTTTTCATTGTTTCACAAAGTTGAAGCTTAAACTGATTGATTTGGAGAGCGTAGTGTTATTTGAACGTTTTCCTGTTTGCCGGCTCATTGTCGAACAAGGCTCTCCTGGCTTAAAATTATATATGTAGGACCCAACTTGGGGTCTCATAGTTGTGAAGTTATGAGTAGAGCATTTCATGTGCATTTCGCAAAGGAATATGCACTATACAGATGTCTCAGGAAATCAAAAGGAGACATGTTTCAACATCGGTTTTATTGAGGAATGTCGTCTTACTGATGGCACATGCGAATTACTCAAGATGGGCTTTCTTTTAGTGCTTCTAAACAGTATTCAGCAACATAGTCCAGACTGTAAAGGGTGAAAGACCCTTGTCTGCCTCTTTCAACACGATCATTTTCTTCTTTTTCATGCTTTCAACCAGACATCCACGCGAATTTCTATTACTATCAGGGGCTTTGAGCATCGTCATGGTGACACAAGACTCAATCTGTATGACCACTGTTACTCAATGCTCATCGTTTTATGCCAGCAATCATATCAGACAGCCAAACTGCCATTTGGACGGTTAATTCACTTCCTTCAACTTCTTTTTATATGTTTCCAGCTATATTATTGTACATGTTTCTCCATCACTTGTGTTCCATCTCTATCGTTCACATTTTCTTCAATCATGATACTCACCTTCTTTCTTCCAGTCTTTGTAGCATAATCAAAGGCGAACTTTGCAATACGTTCAGCCTTGACACGTGTGGAAATCTTCAAACACTCGATGACTCCTGGGACCAGTTGGTGCTCCAAGCTGGAGTACTCTCCCTCGGTCTGCTCTCTGACAATCACAAAGTCGAGGTGTTTGCCGTGTCTCGTCTTGATTCCGTCAAGAGTCTGGAAATAGACATTTTGAATTAGGTTTGTTATTAGGTATGAGATTGGCATTGTTTGTTGGATATTTTGAGAGAAAAATGAGGCTAATTACTATGAGGATATGGATGTTTTGCGTGAATTTCGATCAGTTTTGTCTCGATAACTTTCATACTCAGCTCAGTGAGATTCATATCCTCATGAGTATTCTGGATTTTTGTTCGTCAGTTTCAATTCTCACTTTTCATATTTCAAATGAATTCTGTTTTGAGTCCATACAGACTACAGGGTGGCTCATAAGTATGGAGACTTTTGTGCTGGTGAACTTTGGCTTTGTCCCAGCCTGCCAGATCATAAACTCGGGATCTAACAGAAAATTTTCAAAGTACGGATAGTGTAGTAACTGCCGATAACAGTAGGACTGAATATAAGATCTCATCTCGAAGATATGGGAGCATTCTCATTGAAAAAAATTGCAAAAACACAGGTACTGCGGCGGAGGCCTTTTAACACTGAAATCTCAAAAAGGAAAAGTGCCGGCATCAGGTCACTAGAAGAGCTAATCGGATACCCGTTTTTGTGGACTGATAAACACCCCAGCTGGTCATTTTTGAGCATTCACAATGTTATGAGACCGCCTCATAAGCTCAGTTTCAAAAACACTGCCGAAAATTTCAAACTTCACTTTTTTGGTAACAATGTTTGGGACCATGCTGTGGGCGTCATTATTATCCGGCGGTCTTCTACTTTTGAGTACTTCGAAACTGATGTTCAAACTTTTTCGGATTGAATTTTGGAGTCATTTGGTCAGATACATCATCTGCTATACGATGAAGTAGCCATCGAAACCTCCGGCGCAGAGGGGGGTCTCGCGGTTACATGTCAGAAGACGTGGAACTCCGCGGAAACTTCTGATTTCGAAATTCTTTTTTCCTAGCTATTGCTTAGGATTGTAGCAATCAAAAAATCACCCTGGTTTCTATATTGCTACTCTACTTTTCGAAATATACCCAGAAACAAAAGTCTCCATACTTATGAGCCACCCTGTAGTTGTAATCTTGAAGACATTTTTTCCGTAAGTGTTTGAACTTTCATCTCCTTGCTTCTAGCCACTCAGAATGTCTGCTCATTAACACTAGTTCCATGATCTTTGCCTCTATTTCTTCAACCTTTCCTTAACTACTCACCTTGATATGCACGACATTAGCGAACAAATCGAGTGATCGTCTGAGTCTCATATTGAGACCTTGGAGCTCTCCTTCCGTGTGCAACACGGCCGACTCCTCGATGGCTCCTTTGAGTGCAACATTGTTGTTACGAGCAATCGATTCCACGGCGTTCTCGATTGAGGAGGAGCGGGTGTAGTGGACTTCGGAGAGGAAGATTTCTGAAAAGGAAAGGTTTTTGTTGATGGAAATTGATCACTGTGCTATTTATAGTGAATTTGCGAATGAGATTGTTCAGAGCAAAACGGCGCAGGTTGATCATTTTTAACCACGGTTTCAAATTTTTGATTTAGCAACATTAACTTATTCTACAGTAACAGCATGTTGTCAGTACATCTCTCAGCATCGATTTTTCACTCATTATTGCCCGAATCAACTCAGACCGCTCTTTCACCTTCTTATTCACATATCCTACTCAAATAATTTATCAATTTCGAATTTTGCGCATAACGAAGACCTACCGGTCAGGTAACAGGAGCAACAAGTCACTGGTACGCCTGGTAGCTTTGCTTTTTGCTCCGACAGTTTCCACTCGTAGATTTTTTGTTATTTTCTCAAATGTTTTCTCCAAAACTAACCCTCGAATTCGATGGGGATTCCTGTCTGCTTTACGATGTCCTGGACGGTGTAGATGAGCTCCGGTCCAACACCATCACCGGGAATGATGGTGACTTTGAGCTTTTGATTGAGCTCGGTTGGTGGTCGTGGCGCACTGATGGCGTATTGGCGAGTGGAGACGGCGTTGGCCGCGCCAAGAGTCTGCGGAGCCATACGGCTCAGTGAGGATACCGTACGAGAAAGCATTCTGAAAAAAAAAGAATTTGAGTCTGAGAATTGTGCGGAAAATGAGCAGCGAAATGAAACGAATTGGACAAAGAAAAGCAAGGAAAACGTGTTATTATTGTTGCTTTTCGACTACGAACTTCTTGTCAAAAACTATGCGAAAACCATTTTTGCAAACTTTGAATGTGGGAAAATCAATGCGGCTAGAGTTGAGCGGAGCGATGAGAGAACAGACGGAGAAATAATAGTGGAACAGTTGTTATCGGGTCAGCCGCGATGCAATCTCATTATTTCTGCCGTTGGCAGAAAGAAAGTGGTTGGCAGGGAAATTACCTTGGGGGAAAACGCAGCACAGAAAATAATATTTTTGCGTAAAACGAAATTTAATTGTGTGTTTTTACTTCCAAGAGCGCAAAATTTTCGATAAATCGCCAGAAAAATCGATAAATCATCATTTTTCTATCTGATATCTGCTTTTTTCAAACAAAAAAAACGGAAAGTTTCACGACAAAACAATAAAACGCAGAAAATACTTTTTTCCTTCGAAAATGCAATTTTTACTATTTTCACCTGTTTTTTCGCATTTTCTTACGAATTTCAAAAAAAAAAGAAAAATTTGCACTCAAAACGCACTGAAAACAACTTTTTGCGCCGAAAATGGTTAAAAACAAAGAAAAATAAGTAATAAACACACTCATTATGCGGAAGAAACCAAAACAACAAGGCGCATTTTGCGTGTCAAGGGCAACGGGCGAGGTGTACACAGAGTGTGTCAACCTCCCCCCTTGGCGTGTTTCTCGATATGTGCGCTCTTTTCTCTGTTTTGTGTAGCAAGGAGGAGAGAAAGGTGGAGAACTGGGGTTGGGAGAGAGGTAAAAGATGGGTGGTTGCGTTGTTTTGATGAACAAAACAGAGAACAGAAAAGAGAAGAGCGGAGAGAAGAAGACGGGAGGTAAAGATTATTGCGGGAGGGTTCCTCTGGCAATTTGACAGCGTTTTTGAATGAGAAAAAGGAGAATAAATGGTTCGGCAACAGAACTTTTTGTCATAAAAAGCAAATGTCGAATCTAGGTTTTTGCGACACTAATGAAGGAAGGTATTTTTAAGTTTCCGAAGAACGTATAACATGAAATAGGTCTATAATCTCGAGTGATAGTTTCGAGTGATTTCAAGTGAGAAATGTGTTTCAACAAAGAGCATACAAACAAGATTGTGATGTGGAAAGTGAACGAAATCGGAAACCACGTAGTCCTGGAAACCAGAAGAAACCTGAAAGTATATATTGCACAAGAAATGTAATTGCACTATAGTAGTTTTTTTCAAAGATAATAGAATAATCTAAGAACGTATACCTTTTTTCATATCGTATTTCTCATTAGACATTCTCATAGGTGTTTCATGAATTATTAAAGTTCATTCGGTTTTTGTCTGGAAACTTTTGTTTTTCTTACTCAATGAGGCACACTTCTCCTTTTTTGCTTTTTCCTGGATATGTCATTCAGAGGATTCCTTTTAAAAATCATAAATTGTGCTCTAGAACCCAGGCGGATAGGTTTTTGGTTATATAAAATCATTTGGCAACCTGTGCGAAAAAGTTGTTTGTTTCAAAGCTCCCTTGTTGTTTTTGTTCTTTGATCGTCTATTTTGAAAAAGAAACAAAATCCTTTATTTTTCGACTTCACAAACTTTTTCTTCTTTCAAAACCTAAAACCATATCATTTTCTCTCCAATTATTTTCTATCACAGAAAACTTCAATTAAGATCAAAAGTTTCATTTTATTTAATTAAACCTTTCCTTCATATTTAACACTTCAAGGAACCCATTAATCTACGCTATTCTCAAAATTGGGAAACGCTTCGGAATAATTGAAAAAAAGTAGGAAAAGAAGGAAGGACAATTGTTTGTTGAAGGTCACAAGAAGTGTAATGATATGGAGGTTCTAAGGAAGAGGCAAAAAGAAGATTGAGATTTTTCTCTTTTTTTCATTACTTGCCACTTGTTCTCAATGTTTCTGCGTCTTCTCGCAAATATTTTTTTCTATGTTCATTGTTTGTGAAAATCTTGATGAGCACACAATTGCTGTGTGTAAATTATACAAAATTGGAACATTAAAACTGGCGTTCCTGGTTTGGGAAAATTTCCTGAGAATTATAGTATTTGTCAAGTATACAACAACATTCATAATGACGCTGTTGTATTCGTATTTGGGTCATTCTATTCCGTATTGGTCACCCTTTTCAATTTCTCTCGGAAAGTCTCTAGCTGTATTGTCACCTACACATCTCTCTATTTCTCTTTTTTTTTCATGTTTAGTGTTGATTTGCGGATATTTTTAAGGTTATCATCCAACAATTTTTTTGTATCTTGAACCAAATCCACGTAAAAATAGGACCACCAAGATAAGTTGGTGATTTAATTCACAAGTTGTTTGATGTAAAATGAGAATCCAATATGCGTCTTTTCATCTTGTTAGATTCATATGTCGACTTTTTAAACCAGAGTTTCAGTTTCTCCATATTCTTTTCTCAATTTTTGAACATCTCAATTTTATACTATATTGAACTTCAATTTCGTTTCCAGAAAATGCCATCATTCTCATTCTTGTTATTCTTCATTCTATCCATAGTTTGGATATCAGCTTTATGGTTTGATGTCCAAAGACAACCAAGATTAGGACATCATTGGTATATTTATAAGCTAGTTATGCTCACCAATCTAAACTTTGTGAGTTTTTAACATTTTTTTTGGATATATGTTTGAATAGTTTTGATTACAGGTCCTCGACGTTTTCTACTCCGTGTTAGTCGTCTTTGGTTTCAGATCTGAAAAATTGAAGAAAATGGCTGATTTCATGCATTTCACTTCTGTTTTCCCCGTCGGAGTGGTAGTTATTTATTGTTCTTGTTCAAAAAATGTCAAAATTTAAGGTTACCTGTGGACTATTTTGGGGACTCTATTCTATTGATCCAGCTTTAGTTATGCCAGATTGGATTGCCAAACTGATCCCATGGTGGTTGAACCATATCACTCACTCATTCCCAATTGTTTATATCATGCTGGATAGTTATTTCCATAAGAGGTAAGCGAAGTAGAAAAAAAAGCTACTGGCACAAATGATTCTTGCAGAACACCACCAGGAAACATTACTTGCTGGATTGTATCTGCTACGTTGGTCTTTATTTATTTCATGGTGTAAGTTCGATGGTGATTTGTCTGAAAATTTTCGAAAAATTGCTGTTTCCAGCATTGGCTACGTGCGCTTCTATGATGGATATTGGCTCTACCCAATTCTTACCTTCTTTGCTATTGAGCACTTTGTAATCAGTTACATTTTGGCATTCTTCGGCTTCTTCTTGTTGACCAAAGCAGCATGTTTGCTGAATAACACATTCCGTGAGTTATTTTTTGAATAATTTTTGAAAAGAGGTTCCACCAAAGTTGTACGGAAGGGCTTTTCTCGATTTCGGAACTCGGAATCTGGAATCCGGAATTCCGTACAACTCTGTATCTGGAACATTTCTGTTTTCAGACAAATCTCCAGCCCTCAAAATCAGCAACCGAGTCAGAAGAGGAAAGAAGCAGCTCTGATTGAAGTTCTTACCAAGTTGAAACAACGTTCCAATGTTTCTGTGTATTTGAATATTGACACCCGATGATAATAAATTAATTTATTGTTGTTTTTCTTCTCTTGAAAGAGTACGAATCGAGAATTTTCGTTTGTCCCACAATATCATTTCCCCATTCAGGCACATTTAAAACAAACACAATTGACCGAACACACGTGCAAATATCTTTTGGTGTGATACTACCAGAATGTCGATATAGGCGGTAAGTTGTGTAATCAGAAAACACCTTTGACTTTTATCCGACACTCAATAAACACAACTCAAACGGGTAAAAAGAAAAAGGCTGTGGAACGGTAATCCTAAGAATCAACAATGTTAACCTAGAGGATACAGAGAAATGAGTGATGTGAATAGTATTTGAACCAAAAAATGGAAAATTGAAATTCTCAATCTCGATTCTACTATCTATTCTGATGTCGTACTTCATATTTCAAAAGTTCTAAATGTTCCTAACAAGTTTTCTCTAAAGTTTTCAGTTAGTCCTTCGTTCTCACACATCGCCTTGGCTTAGTTTTTTACCTTTTTTAGTTTTTTTTTCATAAATATAACACATATGTGAGAAAGTGTCAAAAAAATAAGCAATAAGACCTGTACCGGTAGTATTTCTGAATTAAATAAGATATTTAAAGAAGTTACAAGTGGCATACAGAGTTTAAAAACATCGATTTTTGAAAAAGCCAACTTTTCGTCCAGGAAATTCAAAAGCGATTTTTAAT
Source organism: Caenorhabditis doughertyi (assembly GCA_963572265.1). Classification (NCBI taxonomy): domain Eukaryota; kingdom Metazoa; phylum Nematoda; class Chromadorea; order Rhabditida; family Rhabditidae; genus Caenorhabditis; species Caenorhabditis doughertyi. The sequence goes on along the minus strand of OY751558.1, from coordinate 28,672,015 downwards.
CGAAGTTAATAAAAATTTCTATATAAAGTTACACGTTGACGTTTTACATACTTTAGATTGAAAAAATCTGTTCATTTTTTGCTCCTGGCAGAGCCCCCTCAAGACCTCCATCTCAATACCTGATCCATTCTTGACATTTTCCTAGAACTGGATTATCTATGAAACAAAAGGTTACAGTAATCCGCTCGTGCCACAAAAACATCTATTCAATGGTCATTTTTTTCAGCAGGAGATTATTGCATTGTTCTTTTCAGTGAATCTTTACTCTGCTTTTCAGACAAATATGAAATCGAATTAAATTTTCTTCGGAGTTATCTTTCAATTGAACTTCTGAATACTATCGAAAAAACAATGACGTGGCACATTTTCTAAAGCATCCTCATTCTCAAACAATACGAGTCGGAAGGTGAGAAATAAAAGGTGTCTCGTAATGAAGTGGGTGTTCTCAAGAGGATTACGCCACCTTAGAAACCAAAGCTTTCCGTTTTGCCGACTAGTAAGCAAATAGTGTTTTCTGGGAGCTATATTGCGTGAAGTACTTAAAAAAAAGAACATGCACTTATTGTTCTGATGTGGGCGCTATTCAGATATGTGCAAAACTGCTGCAAACTTGTCCGATTTGCAACACTTGAAAAATAGGGAAAAAAAATAACAAATTTTATTACTAAATTTATAAAATCGGAACACAAATAACATACGGAAGAATCGAATTATGACAGAAAGTAGAAGCCAATCAAAAATGTATATCAAAAAGATCATTCAGAGTTGTTACCCAAGTTTGAGAGATGGAAATCATTGAAAAAAAAAAGGAGAGATCAAGAAAAAAATAGATCATGTTTTTCAAAGTGGAGATTGGTTACAGTATGCAATGTTGTTTGGAGTGTAGTCACTGGTTCCATATTGTGGATAGTAGAAGTTGGATGGGAAATAACTGTTGTATGGATAGGGATATGGTGCAGCGGCAGTGTAGGTCCAGGCTGAAAATCCAGAGAATTAGGATAAATGTTGATATATTGATGATTAGAGGGTTAGGTTTAGTCAGTAATATCAGGCTAAAGTGGCCCAAATTGCTTTCACCTTTTTTGCTTTTTGAAGATTACTTTTGTATGTCTGGTTTTCTGTCTGTTTTTGATCTCAAAACAGTATAACCCATGTTTTTTTCATTTTGCAAAAACTGCTCAAATTTTTGAGAGCAAAGTTTTAACGTTGATCTATCCGGAAATGAATTCTAAAAGTCAGAGGAATCTCATTTCCCGTTGATTTTCCGCCTATTTCTAGTTATTTCTGTCATTCCCTCTCTCTATTTCAGTTAGTCCCATATTTCCTAGCCAGGTTTTTCTCATACTGTTTCTCATCCCACTACACAAAAATTCTCAACGACATATGGTCTAAATTGAGTTCAGCACATTCATAAAAAGCACTTATGACTGAAATAAAGTCCTTCAATTGTTCTGATTAATGTCACCTTCTATTTTGATAACTTTCCTCATGGGATGATGGCAGCTGACTGACAAAATGATTCAGAGGGTGACAGAATTGTGGGTAGCAGAAAATGGTTCACGGGAAACTAAACGTGAAGGGAGAGAAAAGTAAAATTAAAAAAAAAACCCAAAATCCCTAATCGATAATGCTCCCGTAGATTACCTGCAGCTTGTGCTTGTGGCAAAAGTCCTTGAGTTGGATCATATTTAGCCTCAGGGGTTTTAGAATCTTCCAATTCACTCTTCTGAGCCAATTGTTGTTGCTGTTGCTGCTGCAAATGATGCTGTTGAAGTTGGCTCAAAACCAGTTGATTTGCCTGCAAAAAGTGTGAAATTCGGTCATTTCCTGTATTGCACCTTCAACATCCGTTGATAGGTTCAAGGCAAACATAAATAGCATGCAAAAGAGGAAACTGATTATTACCTCATATTTGGCTGCAGTGTGTGCATCGAACTCTGGTGTGCCTGGGATATGAAGGGTCAATGTTTTGGCATCCGGTTTGGCTTCCATTGGAGGAGAACCATTCGAAGAACTGAAAATTTGTTAATTTGAAACTGGATATTGAAAGATTCAAGTTCTTACCGAGAAGAAATACTGTCATGAGGTCCATCTAGTTTCTTATTGTTTCTTTCCTTAGCTCGACGATTTTTGAACCAAACCTAAAAATCAAATGATGAACACTTGTTAATGCAGTCTACTAAGCCTACCGTAATCACTTGAACACGTCCTTCTGGAAGATTGATAGATTTTGCAAGAGCTTCTCTTTTGTGAACATCTGGATACTGTGTCTCCACAAAAACTTTTTCAAGTTGATCCAACTGGCTACGGTTGAATGAGGTGCGCTCTCGGCGCCCAGCACGGCGTCCGTCGGTAGAACTGAAACTAAAAAATGAAATCAGACAGGTGAATAACTGAAGCATAATGACCTCTCATATCTAATGCGCTTACCTATGATCAATAATTTTGGCATTACCAAGAAAGAAAAATGCACGAAAAAAACCGAAAAAAGCGTTGATATAATCGAAAACTGTGACTTTCATAACTAAATCCGTGAGAATGAAGCTTCCGAATGAGCGGCGCAGTTTATATATGTAAATCCTATATCTGCTGCTTTGGGAAGCTTTGCTTCCGGTATTTAAGCCTGTATTAGCAGCTCGGGGGGCACCCCTGGGTCTTAACGTAATCTCAAAATCCACCCTAATCTTGATCTGCCTGTTAATATGTTGTTGTTTACACCATTTTAAATCTGATCTCCTTTTTCTGATTAAGGTTTACCTGTGAGTCGAAGTCATAGTAACTGTTGTTGAAGTACTTGTTGTCGATAAGGTTGGACTGATGTTGGCAGCTGTTGGAGTCGTAGCAAAAAATTGAGGATAGGCGGTGTATCCAAGTCCGGGAAATGCAGTGTAGAAGTTGGCAGCAGCCATTATGCGTAAGGGGGAGGCAGGAAGCGCTTGAACAGAGCCACTAGTGGGCGTGGTGGTGGATATCTGTGATGAAAAGTCTTCTGAAAAGAAGCCCATTTTGGATTGGTTGAACAAGAAATGAATAACAAGAGAATATGAAAAGGGAAAAAGAAGAGAATTAAATGGGATGAGTCTAATGGATTCTACTTGAAATCGAGCGGTGAGATGAACAAAAGATGGTAACCGGTAATCTTTTCAAGTTAATCCTAATCCTGTTCATGTTATTCAGTTATTGAGATTACCTCATGACACCTTCCGTCCCTTTCATAGAAGCATCTCAGATTCTCTTGAACCCTTCCTAAAAGCTTTTCTAATTGAAAAGTACATTTCTTCTACTAAAAGGGCACATGACACGTGACGTGGCACCTCCAGCAAGGAAGACTTTCAAGAGAGAAGACTACGGTAGGAGTGATGAAATTGGCAAATGATAATTATCGAGGTTTTGAGGCTTCTTTTCTAGATGAAGGGAAGCATCGAATGTCATATAGGATTAATGAAAATAGGGACAGAAGTGGAAAACAAAAGTAGGACAAGAAAATGAATGAGGGAAAGGTGATGAAACTGAGGAGTCTTGGGTAGAACTGTAAAGAAAGGGACACTGAAACAGGGAGAAAAGGGTCAAATTTTCATTTGGTTTGGGTCATAGTCTTGTGATTCTCTGCAAACTGAGAAAAATAAAAAACAGGTTTTAAAACTCAAAATGATTATTAAAAATGGTTTCAATCACAAAAGGATCTCGTCCATATTTTTTTAATAACACGTTACCCACACAAATCAACAAATAACGAGACAACTGGTTGCATGGTCCATCCCTACCATCTGCCCTTTTTTTTCCACGTACCATCTCATAGTACGGTAGATTGTTTGTTGGGCGGGATTTGCCAGGGAGACGAGACCGTGTGAGAAAGTGGGTGACAACACGCACTAGAAAATGGTGTTGGAGAAGAAAGGGAACCGCCGTTTGTGGGAACGTTTCAAGACAAATAAAGACAAGTGAGTAATGAAAGAGATATTCCGACATGGATACCTGTCAAGTTTCAATGGTTTTTTAGCGGTAAAAATATGGCACTATGAAGTTAAGATATTGTAAAAATGTAAAACTGCAAGATCAGAGAGTTTTTTGTTTGTTCAAAACACAATTCAGTCAAATTGACATCTCAACTCAATGCTAAATCCATGCAAAACTCCTTAACTGTTGGAAAAACGAACTAATACTAATACCAGAAGATGAGCCGCCTGGCTCATCTTTATCCTGTGAGCTTATCTCCTTGTGATCTCATTAATAAGTTTTTGATGGGCGGATCAATCGGAGCGCCTTGATGAGATGAACATGTGATCAGGATTAAAAGTTTCGATAGATTAGGAATTAAAGAACGTAACAATAAGAAATGGTAATCTGGAATGTAATCTATTTGCAAAACTTGAGGGAGGATCATAATCTTGTCTGGACTTCAAAAGTTTTGAAGAGCTGTTTTTATGTGCTCAGAGCAAAAAAATCAAACTGGAGAAAATATGTACACAGAACAGTTAGCCCATTTTTATACCCATTTTCCCGTGAGGGTGAGAACACACATCTGCGAATGATGGACCTTTCTCTTTGTATCCCAAACTCTCTTGACAACCGTGTCGGTACACTAATAAACAACATGTCAACGATCTCCTCAGCCTTCAACAATAAATAGTGACACTCTAATACCTAACTGTCTAAAAACTATGAATAACCGTAATCCTATTGTTAGGAAGAGCATAGAGCAGATGTTTTTTCCCTTGGAAGAGTAATGTGTTCCGTCCACTTGAAGGATCGTCCAATGAGAATTCCTTTGCGGTGAGGGAATCTAGAGTGGATTGAATAATATGCTACAAAAAGGATAAAAAATGATGGGTTGAAAGTGCTTGGGGAAAGAGAATTGGTACTAAAGAAATAGGTGAAACTGGCTTCAGAATTGCTCTTTAAAAATGAAGAAAACAGAGAAAAATGTGTTGAAGCACTGAGAAACATGTTTCTCTTCAAAATGAAAAACTGAGCTCTGAAAGAAGCACATAAAGATTTCGTTTCTGTACTTTCTGAAATCTGGAAATACAAGAATTGTAGAATAACAGAGCCTATCAAGTGTCAGAATAACGCATGATGACTAACAGCAGTTCAGAACACAAGGTTTTTTTTCTGACAATGAACTCACCTTTTGGAACTGAAATCAAGTATTCTCCATATCTTCAAAAACCATCTTTTCCCTCATTCGTTCTAGTTATTGTAAGCTCCTCCCATTTTTTTCCTTATCCTAATCCCAAACTCTTCTTTGACCTTCCTTGTTTCTATTCCTTCCCTAATCTTTATCACTATTCTCTACTACATAAAAAACGAAGAAACTAATTTTATGAGGTCACTTATTAGAGATATGGCTTCTTTTTTTTCTACATTGTCATAGATGTTTTGTCACATACACACACATTGGATAGAGTGTGAAAGAAGAGAGTTGAAGAAACCTTAAAGGAGCAAAGAAATTGAAAGATTTGACACGTTTTTGAATGAAGAATTGAGATCAGCACCGAATGAGGACAGGATTCAGACTGGAAAGTTCAGGACAGAAGAACCTAAAAATGCAGTCAGAGGAGATAGGAATAACAAATAAAATAATTCAATTCATGGCAAATTTTGAAAAAACTAACTTTTTTTGAGAAGTGTTGCAGATTTTTGAACAAATTTCACATCTATCAAAATTGTATAATTCTGAAACAAAAAAAACCCTAATGACCCTTAATTCCATTAGGCTGATTTTTGAAAATACATTATGCCATAGAAATATACCTTCTTATCAAACACCCTTACTCTACAGTATCCTTTTGAACCTTTTTTTCATTATTTCTCGGTCAAGAATGTGTTAATCGAAAAACTATATTACGTAATTTGTCACGAAATCCTGCACTACATTTAACCTGCTACCTCTCACTATCCAAACAACATAATGTAACTCTATGTAATGGAAGTTGACATATTATGCAACTAATTCCGGGTTATGATGACAAGATAGTAAATGTGGTAACGGTATGGTAAGAAAATGTTCAAATAGAAGACACCTTCATGGTTCATTGAGTTTTCATGGTGAAATTTGGAGAAATGTTCAGATAATGTTCATTTGAAAGCTTTTTCATTGAAACACTGGTTGAAAAGTGGCGCAAATGAGTCAATCTGTGATTTTAGCGTCAGCAATAAGTGATAGGTTACAAGATATAGAATGATTTCGAAAAAAAACTCATTTACATATTCTTTTTCTACAGAAAACTATATGGACAAAACACCTTACCGTACTCGTCCCAGGTTAACTTGATTGATGAGGGATTATATGGAACACAAACCGATGTTTATGCTTTATAAAGATTGAAAATGGTTTTTATTAAAGTAACTGCTTATGTGGTAAATTGAGGATGTAAGGCTTGAAATCTAGGAAATCCACAATGTCAGTCTTGAAATATTCATCAGTACATAACTATATTGCATCAAAGTTGGCTTTTCCATATATCTTCCTGAAAATTATGAAAATATTCTCAAGAAGAAGTTAAAAAGAACTTTATGAGAAATAATATGATCTAAACTATAATGTCTTAACGGTATTCTTTTTAGTGAGAAAGAGGATCTAGGACGTAACAGTGTAGAAAATACCGTAAGTTGCCATAATGGTATTTATTGAAAAAAACCTAAAAACCCAATATCGTTTTCTAAAGCTGATCACAATCAAAACATTTATTTTTTTTTCTACAAAACCCACACATTACCTCTGTTGCACCAGTAATAATCTCTTAAATGGGCCTTTGAGAATCGAGCATCTTGGCAAGACATGTGTAATCCCCAAAACGTTTTTCTTTCATTGCTGCCGCGCGCATCCTTTCTCAGAATCAAAAGAGAAAGAAAAGAGGAATAGGATAACATTTGTTATGTAATAATGGAGTCAGGTGGATATTCATTTTAATGAGAATGATGAAAGATAAAGCTGGAGAAAAGGAAAAGTAAAGGGATCTCCGAAAATCTTTCGGTTTCGAAATAACATTTATTTCTAGGTTTCCTGAAAGTTAAAACATGATATTTCAAAAACAGACCACAGTTGGAATTTCCAAGAAATGAGGGCAATACAATGTTTGAAACTACGTTTTGGATAAAATCAATGTTTGCCACAAAAAGTGCATGAATACAATCAACTACAACTACGGAATCAATTTCTTCTTCAAAATATTTGAGAAAAGAATTTCTTAAAGTACAAACTGACTCACTTGCACTTTTCCTCAATTCGACCTCATTGGGGAATGGTAATCAAAAATAAAAGTGTTCAAAAATTCGGAATCGGAATTTTTTTCAAAATTCAGAACCTAACCTTGTGTAGGAGTCCTTTACAAATGTTATAAGGGTTTGAAGGCTGCATAAATCAGATTTTTCGTATTCTTGAACAAATGTCTCAATTGTTTGTAGTTATTGGCGCAGGCCCGTTTTATTCTGGTGGTTTTTTGTTCCATATTGATGAAATTTTTTTTTCGCAATAAGTAGAGTCTGAGTTTAAGAATACATATATAAACAACTTTTGTGTACTCGAAGAGTTTTTGAACACAGAGTTTAGTGATTTTCACTTCAATCGTTTTGTTATGCCCTTCAATTTTTCAGTTATCTGAAAAACATGAAATACAAGCCTTTTTCCTCACATTCTTGTCCTATCTGTGATCAAATCATGTTTTCAATCTGTATATTTTTACGTTTCTGTTATATGAAATGATGTCACTTTCAAATTTTCAAATTCTAAAATACAAAATATTAAGACAATATGATACAGAATTGTGAATGAATTTTGCAAAAAAAAGTGTTTAATGGAGCCCTTCAAATCTGCAAATTCAGAAATTTGTTTCTCCAAAAATGGTAGAATTTCCAGTTTTAACATTTTTTGTACCTTCCTCTTTCAACTACCTTCCTCTTTCACATCTCGCTGTTCTTTTTTCAAGTTTCAACTTTTCCATTCCTGAATCACAAAACCTTCTGATTGCATCCCCTGATATTTCACACAACTCTTTGATCGAACAAAAAAAACTTTGAAAGCAACCCAACAATATTTTCGAGTAACCACAGATCTTATCACTGTTACCTTCTTGCCATATATTATCTTTCTTGATCATCTCAAAGGATTTAGTCACCGAACCGTTATTGTACATGACAACCATGTCAAAAACCATAATTATGCGTTTAAAGTGAATTCAGGTGTGAAATTTTGTTTGGAATAGTTGAATGGAGGGCACATCGTTTGAGCTATGACTATCGTAACATCTTTTTTTTTTTGAATGAAAAAAATAAATACTTCAAACCCGATTTGTCATCAAAGTTCCCTTTGAACTTTTTTGTGTCGATTGAGCAAAACACAAACACAATGAATTTGAACTTTAGTGACACGAATTGTAGATAGAATTTTCGTTTGACAAAAGTTCTTTTATCAATGTGAATGTACGTATTTGATGACTAGAAAAACGGAGATTGAAAACACATCTTTTGGCCAATCGGAAGGTAGTGGGCGTGGACAAACAACCGGGAATATCATGAAAAATTTGGATAAGTTCGTAAGATTGGATTTTTTCAAATTGTTAGTTTACATCGTTAAAATACATACAATTTGCGAGAAAATACCTATTTGATATATTCCAAAGTTTCGAAATACGAAAACTGCACCAACAAATTCATGAATCGGAACGAAATAAAACGCTACGTTTTTCCTTTCAGTTTTCGTACAGTATTTTTGAATAACGGGAAGTTAAATATGATTTATGCTATAAGGATTAAAAGAAACTTCATATAAAAAATTTTTTATCAACATTTCTTGTTCAGATCCCCAGACTACCCGGCTCTACCTACATTTTTTTCCTTCCGCCTATTCAATTTGTAGCATATACCTATATGACCCATTATAATTACCTAGTTCACTCTCTCCTTCTTTACCGTAATGATGTTCCTACCAAAAAAAGGCAGATGTTCTTGGCATGCGGCTCTTCCGGAGATACGAATCGGAAGGAGGCGACGTAATACTGTATGCTTCTCCAATTACTGCCTTTGGATGTCACCTGTCGATCGTCACACTCGACTGTGAACAGTCGACACGAGAACGATTTGTGGCCTAAATTACGAAGAAAAAACGTTTAGTAGTAGAAGCAGATGATAGTTACGGTATGTATTACTGTAACAGGAAATGTAATACAGATCGTGATTGATAGAAATAACAAAATTCATGTGTAATGTATAAGTAATGCTAAATAATGATTAGTACTGAATGAAATGAAACTCAAGCTTTCAGAAAAAAAGTTTTACTTTTCGGAAATTATGAAAAATAGCAGAAGAAACAGTGCAAAATTTGCGGCATCCAGTTCTTAGTAATTGGGTTATCAGCTACATCGTGAAGCGCAAAGTGAAACAACTTTTACAGTAACCTCCTCATTCCTTTTTACGCAAACGTTGGAAATTTTAGACACGTTTCAAAATGGATAACGTTTTGTTAAGTGAGAGCATTTTTCAATATTCATATATCTTGTTGCGATTCCTAGTTTTTTTTTTTGAAAGATAAGATTTTCAAAGGGTTCAATGAGCCAAAAAAATGTGGCACAGCATTCAAAAAATGGGACAAATTATTTCTGAAAGGGAAACAAACTATTTGAAAACTTACCTTGAAATTCAGAAATTCGATTTTTAAAAAATGAATGAAAAATGTCCAAGAAAGAACTGTTATGAAAACAAACAGAAACTGGTAATCAAACTGGAAGAATTCAAAAAAACTGTTCCCTCACTTATTTGAGTATTTTTCATTTTCCGAATTTTTTTCATTTTCCTTTTATCATCCCTCTTAACTATATGTCATACCAACATATTTTAGTATGAACTCACCCATATTCCAAAACTTTATTTCCGGTCGATTTAGCAAGAAGAACAATAGCTTGAAGGACCATTTCCGACCCCTCTGTCAGTAAGTGACCCCTTCTCTCCTTCTTTTTTTTTGTATCGAGATACCGACACCTCATCAAAAGTAGAAAAGAAGAAAGGTGAGAGAGAAACGAATAGGTGTATCATGCCGCTAATCCTTTACCTCTCTCTCTTTATTCACACAGGAACCCCCTGCCGCGCACTTGTTTCCTTTTTTGTGTTGACTGACTGTGACGAAACTGTTTTGGCGGGAAAAACTGTTTTTGTGAAAGGAGAAGAGTAAATAAATATGAACAGATTGATGGTGGGAAACACGTGGCAATTATTGAGAAGGGAAATTTTCGATAGGTTTGAGAACTTACAAGAGGGCGATCAGTTTAGTTCTAATCAAGAGAAAGGAAGATTCAAGATAATATTCGCTTTATTAAAAAGACAGTAAAATCGTGAAACCAATTTCTATCAATTTTCCAAGGTTGGCTAAAAAGAAATACTTGTCAACCTCCGCTAGAAAGTTAGATATCAAAAAACGATCACCAACAAAACGTTCGCCCTAGAATTTTGCACATTTTGTTAGTTAACCACTTCTGTAGCTCACATTCTGTCCGAGATATACAGGCTGGTAGAAAAGTGAGCGTCTAATCATTGTTATACATATTTCGAAGACTCGTTAGAAATTTTGATTCATCAATTTGTTCACAATTCAAGAAACAAGTATGCTATTAAAAATATATTTTGAACTTCCATTAAAATCTTATAACAGCTAAAAAAAAATTGAAGTAAAGCTTCGAACAATTTTTGCATTTTTGTTGTAATGTCACGTTTGAATGAAACCGCAAATTGGGCAAGTTCATGGTCAAAATTAATGATGCTAAGGCTCCAAACCAATGGAAAGCTACAATTTCGTTATCCTATTGTTTATCATAAGTCAAGTGGCCAATCTCAACTAAAAAATTCCAAAATCTGGAAAAAAAACTGGGCCATTGAGTCTAGCCAAGTTGGTCCAGTCTGCCTGCAAAACACGAAATGTGTATTCTTTTGTGACGTCCATTGTCTTCCCATCTCTCAGCTAATTCCGTCACAAGTTGTCAATCTAATCTGATAATACTTTCTTCTCCAATCATGTTATCAACCTGTGAATGGATACTGTAGAAGTGTGTAAATACGTATGAAATAAATGATTTATTGTTGCAAACACTGCGTGGAAGCATGTAAAGAATATACTAGTAGAAAAGAGAAAAGACAAGTGGCAATACAAAATTTCAGCGAATTTAAGAGACGAAATTTATTAAGTGGAATGGGAATTCGGGTTTATATCTCATTAGGGAATGGAATGCATTTAAAAAAAAATAAAATAAAAAGTGAAAAACCAGACAAAATTAATACAAGAAATGACAAATTTACAGTACAATGGGCGAATGGAATGCATATAGCTCGGTGAAAAGGTTGGCAATTTTTTTGGTTATTTCAAGTTTTTTTTTTGGTTCCTATTAACTAAAAATTTACAAAAATTGGTTCGCTGGCCAGAATGGAGCTCCCGAGTATGAACCCTGTGGGAATGGAGTGGTATATGGCTGATTAGCATAAGTAGTGTAATCAAATCCAGACCATTGTGGATAAATAGCAGTTGGATAAGTGTTATAGACAGTTGGATTGAAAGAAGTAGCTGAAGAAGAAGCAGCAGTAGTGCTTGTAGAAGATGAAGTTGAGCTATCAGCTGATGGGCTTACAGCAGTCGATGTGGCAGTCTGAAACTTAGTGGTTTTTGAGAAGATTCAAAAAGTTGAGAAAAAATTATTTTAAAAAGTCGATTTGAATAACCATTTTTTTGTTTAAAATTTTTTTGTTTTAAAAAATGATTTAATAGAGCCTTGATTACCTCATTCTTTTGTTCACCAGCAGTCCATTGAAGTTCAGTAGCCGAAGTATTAGAGCTAGTAGTACTACTAGCCGTATCAACTGGTGAGATGCTCTTTGGAGTGCTCATTTTACCACCATTGCTGCTGACCACCGCATTGTCGCTGTAAATAATTCCATAATTCGGATTACAAGGGTACTACTACTAGACGGACGAAAAAAGGGGGCGGAGGGATTGGGTTGGAAAGTATTTGTGTATCTAATCGGATTTTTCGAAATATAAACCCTGCTAAAACTCTTATAAAGGGTGTCAATGTGTATGGGGGCACCTACCAGCTCTCCAATTCACTCTTGATTTGAGGTTGATAACCAGGCGAAACATTTCCTTTCAGTGGTTCTCCTTTGAGAATCTCTGGCTGTTGCTGGTCCTCACTTTTGAGCTCTTGGCTCTTTTCGTTTCTTGGTTTTGGCTTTTGTTTCTCCTGGAGACGGTACTTGGCGCGACGGTTTTTGAACCAGACCTGAAAAAGCTCTATTATATTCAATTTTATTTTAGAAGTCTCTTTCTAGAAGTTACTGATTTGGGCTAAATTCTATCTAAAAAAAAGTTCTAAGTTTGAATTCACAAATGAATCGAAATCCATTATTCTGCTTGCGCTCTAAAAAAATTATCACCTGAACCAACCTGAATTCTGCTTTCCTGTAGTCTGATTTGCTCGGCAACCCTCTCGCGAGCAAAGACATCTGGATATTGAGTTTCATTGAATAGATTCTCCAAAATTTCCAACTGTTGTCGACTGTAAGTAGTCCTCTCGCGCCGATTCTTTCGTGGAATCATGGCTAAAAATCCTTTTTTTTACAAAAAATACCATTTCCTAAACCCCTTACAATTCGGATAGTACAAATTCATCTAGATAGCTTAGAAAAACAGTAGGGGGAGAAAATATATTTGAAAATACCGTATAGGTGTCATACACCACATAAACTGGTATTCCAAAGATGAGAGGAGGCAACGCGGGTATGCAAATTTTCAATGAAATGCGATTATGATTATGCGTCTCTCTCTCTCACTCTTCAAAATACCTAGAGTACAGTAGACAAGGGAAGTACTTCTCAGAAATCTCCACCCACTTATGGTAGATCATCTGGAGACACAAAAACACACCAAGGTGAACTAAGATGGAGGGTGTTTACTATTACCATATCTAATCCCAAGATAATTGACTAAGAAGTCAATTATACAGAGGGTGTTACCGGAGGTTGGAGACACCCGGTGTTAGAAAACCGATTATAGACATTTTGACTTATGGTATTGAAAACCCAAAAACTGTCTTAATGTCTGAAATATATTCCAGTATCTTATCCCCAGTTTGAATTCTCACCTGCACTATACGGAGCTCCACTGAACATTGTCATTGGCTGAACTGGATAGTTGAAACCAGCGGCACCAGCAGTTGATGGTAGAGTGAAGTAGCTGTAGCTGGTCATCCCTGAAAAATGCATTTCTGAAATGAAGAGGGACTAGATTTTTGAAGTAAAATAAAGGGGTTTGAAGAGTATACTGTAGTATTTCATATGACAAATATAAAGATGAATTTGATAATAACTTGGCTGACAAAAAGTGCAAGTTTGGTTACGGTAGGTGAGTACAGTTTTGATGACTTTGACGTTGTGAAAAAGCACAGTTTCGTGAGAGTTCAAAAGTTGTAAGTCACATACTTAATTTTTTGACAGTGTCCCTCTTCAACAGTTTTATACTTACCGACTACTTCTAAGGACATGTCCTAATACTGATCTAATCTACTGATGGACCTACCAGCTGCCTTTTACATTCATTAGTCACATCTTCCTTTTCCCAAAAAGTAGCCCATGATTATAGTATTACACTAGGTTAATCTGGTCAAAAAGCCGCCTTTCCTTTTTAGAGACCCTTAGAGGTAAGCAGGGGTCGAATTAAGATGAGCCGATGAGGCTTAACGCGCCTTGTTTCGGGTTTGTTATTAGGCTCCTATTAGTCGCCACAAAAGAACAAGTAAGAGGGTAATAAATAATTTGAGTTGAGACGCGACTATTGAGACGATTGTAAAATTGAAATGTTAGTTTTGGCAGGGCAGCGAAATTCAAGACCAATTCCTCGTTAAGCGGTTTATTAGCGCCTCGATAAAATAACATTGGAAGAAAAATGAAGTGATAATAGTGTGATGGAGGAGCAAAATTTGCGATGGAGAGGCACATATGTGGGAGTGGAAGCTCCGCCTTTTTGAATTTTTGAGGGTGGGAATACTGTAGGAAGGAGAAAGTTTAATTTATGACAGGTCTTAGAAAATGGGAAAAGTGAAGATAACGAGCTTGACTTTTGTAGCTTTTTTTTCGAACGTTGGGGTCAATGTGCCATCAGAGAATTTATTTTTTGAGCGGGAAAAAGTTTGAAATGAGAGTTTTAAATTTGTGGTAGCGAATCATCAATACAAAAAATGGAACCTTCAGAATACTTGACTTCCAATGTTCCGAAATTAAATACCATCGGAAATCACAGCCTCAAATTGAAAATATTTTGGCCGCAAATGATAAATAACTGTTTTTAAAACTGCTCAATATAGCTAACTATATCAAAAAAGATTTTTGAAATTAAGAAGGCGTCCGTCAAAATCCGACTTAGAAAAAAACTAATCACGAAAAACGTATGCTACCTTTTAATCTGCAGATTAATAACCTAACACCATTTTCTAATTATAATGAAAACATATAACTGAAACAATTTGAGATTAGGTCAGAAAGCAAGGTTTAGCGCAGGTTTAAGTCAGATTTAGGAGAGGTAAACGGAGGGATTAGTCTCATCATAACATGAGACCTCCCGCGAGAGAGAGACCATAAAATAGGATGGATCATGAGCCACGCATGCCTATTAGAAGGGGTTGGGTCTCTCTTTTCTCTTCTTTCCCCAATGAAGACAGTATTGTAGGCGGAGCGTTGTTTACTGTACCCTGTATTGCCAGTGACAGTGAAGAGGAACGTGGCAAACAAAAAGTGATGAAATGGGATGACCCCGGACAGGGAGCGTGGTTTTGAAGTGTGAACTAGAAATGTCAGATTGGATTAACTTCGAATGTGAAGATGAAGACAGGTTAGTAGAATAACAGACTGGTGCAAGAATATGGTGAACTAATTGGAAATTTCTAGAACGTTGATTTTACAGAATTAAGCAGAGGCTTGATATAATTATAAATAATTCTCAGTTTCCATAAAAACTTCGTCCCATTTTCTTTTTTGCAAATTCTTTTTTTTATCTTGTCAAAATTCATGGAGCTCTTCTTTTGTATTAATATAAAATCTCAGAACACCTATTCTCATTCTGAAACTTTTCTAGTAATTTGCGTTTCTCATTTTCTAATTTTTAGCCCAAAAAAATTAAAAAAATAAAAAAGTCAGATGCAAAAACATGATCTGACTGGCATAGTGTTACTAGTAGGCATCTGGTGAGAGTGAAGGTGAACACTTTTCTGTGAGCCTGTGCTCATGTTCTGTTACTTTATTGAAATAGTGGACGGAATATTCTTATCCTTTATCAAAGTAATTTACAGAACTTCGGCTGGGTGAAAACCAATAAAATTTTTATCTCTGGTGAGGATCTTTTAGATCAGAATGTTCTCATTTTTGGTTATTATAATCATCTTTGGAGTGAAAATCTTAAGAAAATTGGTAGAAAACTATATTCAGAATATTGATGATCTATCTAAACTTTGAACAATCAAAGCCTTTTTTTTCGCCATTTTCTCAATTTTTCATCTTCGTATTCTGGTTCTCATCTCTCAGCGGGAAGCAATAAATTGATGAAAATTGTGTCTGTCCTAGATTTGGTTTTCAAAAAGTTTATTTGAAACAAGTACTCCCAAATATTCTATCATCATTGTGAACTCAATTTTAAGAACTAAAGTAATTTTCTCCAGAAATGATGAATTTGATATAAATCCGGAAATTTGAAAAAAAATTGTTTGAATTGGGAGAAGATATTGAGATAATAGCACATGGAAAGTTTTTCTCCAGTTCATACTCAAAGAAAATTAGTTTATCATTAAGGAAACTTTTTCAAAATTCTATTTTCCTCGTTTGAAACTACACAACCTATATTTTCATACTCATTTTCCTGAATTCAAATTCCTAGAATTAAACTTGAAGATAATCTGTCCCCCTTTATTCAAACGGACAGTAATAAAAATCCATTCCACCCTAATTATCGGAGTCAGTTACACAACTCGAAAGAAGGAGGAAAAGTTGTAAACGGAGGTTGGTTAGGCTATATAAGTTAATTGACCCAAAAGGAGGAGAGGTGAAAAAAGAAACAGTTTTGATGATGATGATGAGATGCATTGTCAAGAAATGACCTCTAATAGAAGAAAGGAGGAGAGTATAAAATGGAATGAATAGATTTTGAAATTTGAAAAAATGTTAAAGTTTTTATAAGTTTCAAAATTAGAACTACATTCCTAACACAATGATTGGAAATCATTACGTCAAACTATCTTTGCATTCTTCCTTCTTTTACTTCCACCCCATACTCTCCGGTTTGCTCTTTTATCACCCAATCTTATCAAAACAACGTTGGAACTGTCACCGGTTGCGCAAGAGATGATATAAATTATGGTCCTTTTAGCATATATGGACCAGTGTTTACAGTGTTTACACAAATTATTATGGTAATAGTTTGGGGTAAAGGTGACCTGGACCACATTTTGCTTATCAGAAGATAGTAGGGAAACAGGAAGAAAATGAAGAAGTGAATGTATTCTGAGAAGGGACTAGATCAGAATAGCCAGAAACAAATTTGAATTTCGAAAGTCGAAAATTGGATTTTGATCAAATGTCTCAGATAAATACATTTTTGAAACCAATTTGTATTTATTCTTCAAAAGTGCATTTTCGTTTTTAGAAATGTTTCATTCGTTCTAATTTCGTTATTGACTCCCATTTTTTGTATAATCTAGTAGGCTTCGAAAGGTGAAGAGGTTCCCCAAGAAGTGGGATATTGAAGCAAAAGAGATGATTATGGGTTATTGAAGGTGAGAGAATATGACCCCGGCAAGAAAAACTTATGGTTAATATTGTGAGAGAAATTATGAAGATATACTTGCTGAAACCAAAAATTTCTATTAAAAGAAATATGAACTAAAAGTGATCTGAAAACTGAGTTCCAAATTTCCTTGCAATTCCAGAATCTAAATTTATAGTAGTGATATTCTCACAGTAAACTTTTTCCGTTCTTTTATTTGCACAAAAAGGTCGTGGCAGTATAGAGAGTGTGAGAACTATATTTTGGTCATATTTTGCAGAAATTTTAGTAGGGGAAAATGTTATTTTCAAGTTTCCAAGAATAATACGAAGATAATAAGTTTCGGTTCCAGAAAACAAAGCTGCAAAAAATACTGAGAAATGAGCTGAAAAGCCAAGAAGACTAAAAAGTCAAGGAGAGCAATACAGCCGGAAAACAACAAAATAGCATCGAAAACTAAAAACTTACCTTTTCTCATCTCACTTTCTCAAATATCATAAATTCATCTACCTTCCCTACTCGTCTTTCTCCCTGACAACACCTTTTCCAATCAAAATTCTTTTCAGTTTGAATTCAACTCTAATTTCATTGCATTCTGTTTCCAATCTACGCACCTTTTCACCCAGATTTGTATCTATTCGTTTCTCCTCTTTTCTCCTCTTTTGAGGCGAACTTGCAGGTAAGACTCATGAGGTCATCATCACATTTTCGAAGTGAGAAACATGGGTTAGCAGGTCATGAACTCTTAGAAGTGTCAATTCTGATGGTTTAGTTAGACCACGTGAAGATCTAAAGGTATGAGTGAAGGAATAGAAAACAGGTGGAGAGAGTAAAGGTGAATTTCTATGAAGAGGAAGAATAATGAAGAAGAATTCAAATTAGTCGTAGTTTTCAAAGAATCCTGCGATTCTAATAGTTGAATATAGTTTTAAAGTGGCACTAAGCTCAAAACTCAGGATTTGCAAAAGAGCTTTGAATTTCAGTATTCAAAGATTGCTCATTTCATAATAGTGTTTTGTAAAAACTTAAAGAGGAGATGCGTCGGTTCTAGCTTAAACGCACCAGAGCTTAACCAGGATTAATTGAAAGATATACATCGGTTGGAAAGTTTTAACCTGCTCTTTCTCATTTTCCTAGAAAATCACACTCTTCCCAATTTGGAATATGTCGGAAAAAAATCACACTCATGTCATGTGAAGAAAACTGAAGGCGACAAAATTTGGACGGATCCATCTGTACAAGAGAGGGACATCACTACGAAAATGGGTGTCTTCTAAGAAAACAATTAGAGGGGTGCCTTTGCGTACAAAAACTTGGATTGAGCATTAAAAACACAAAAGCCTATGTGAAAACAATATTAAATGAATGTGAAAAACCTGATAAGAATTCATATCTGAACCATTTATTCTATCCCAATCATCAGTATGTTTTTCCAAACTCGTTATATAATGTTTGTCTGTGCTTTTCATATTCAGTTAAGTTTACAAACAAAATTTTTGCACTTTTCGAATCTCTATGACAGTTCCCCTCTGAACTATATATTATGAAATAATAACACAATTATCTTTGCGTTTCTCTGAAATATCATTTCCGTTTCATAGCATTCCATTCCATTTTGAATCAGTTCAGTTGAATTCCACTACTCCTCCCATTCCATTACAAGACTTTTCACTTTGCTCCTCCACATAACACATCACATTTCTTCAATTTCAATTCGACTGCCAATCAGTTGACAGAGTCATAAATTACTGATAGCTGTGCTAATACCCTACTTAGTTCACTTTATGTTTGTATAGCGAAAAATTGAAAAAAAAGTGAATGTGGCTTCGCTTGTGTGATGGTGATGGATGGTTTTTAGCACAAAAATGATAATTGTCAGCAGAAAATGAGAACTGTGAAGCACGTTTTTGAATGGGAAGGTGAAACAGGAGGAAAGTGGAGAGAGGGATTGGCACAAAAATGCCAAAAAAGAATAGCAAAAAGAGCATAAATATGGAGCATGCTAACCCAAATCAGAGGAAGAGAGGCGAGATGGCCAATAACAGAATATCTTGATAATTGATAAAAATAGACTTGTAGATATGAAAAAAAGTACTGAATATTCAACTCTCTTACACAGAAACTTATCCCAGGAGTTGCCCACAAGACATCCCTCTAGACATCATGGCCCATCTCTTTTTTGACTGTACCCTTTTTGTTTTTCAATTAGCATTCTGAGCCTAATGTGTCATCCTTGCACTCCTCCTTCTTTCTTCAGTGATTAACACCAGCTGACTGCGAGTGCCACTATTCTATCGTCCAGGTAATTGAAAAATAGGAGAAGACATTTGCGGAAAAAGGAAAGATACGTCTTTGGCAGGTTTAGAAAACAAGAACTACAGTAAAACTAGAGACTATCATCAGTTTAACACTCGTGATAATATAATTTCTGTTCAAATTGACACTCAGAAGGAAAACAAAAACGGAAAACCAGCTACAGTAGAATACTGGCATGAGCCCATAATGGGTTCGAATCAAAATAGAGGAATGAGCAGTGGCAGCTAAAAAGTAATTGGATAAAGGGCGTGGCTACTGTCTGAATTTCTCGAGAAGGATTTTGCATAATTGAGTAGTTGCTCTAAGACGAAAAAAAAAACGAAGGATCCTGTTTTCTCTCAAGATTATTCTGGCGTAAATAGGATCTTAGACTGGTTTTCAGAGCATTTGTAACACCAATGGAATTCCTAACAAAGCTTCAAAAGATCTTATTATGCACACCAGCCATTTTCTCTTTGTTTCTTCTTTATCTGTTGTGTGGTTGGACTAATGCGATCCACAGTAACCCACCAGTACAATAATGATTTGTACGACACTCTTTTTTATGTCGGAATTTTTCATCAAAGAAGAAAAAACTCATACATAGCGCATCACCACACTTTCCAATAAACAAGTGTTGCGAAATGTCATCAGTTCACATTCACCTTCCCGAACTTCAAAGTTATTTCACCACCCAGTGAACTACCTTAATAACTTTAATACTCTTCACCCTAATAACCCCCTTGACACTTCTACCCATATTAAAAACCCGATTTTATGGCTCCTGCCACATTGATAACACTTTTAATCCTCTATAAATCGATCGTAAAAAATTTTTGCTCGTTCCCATTTCGAAAAGGAGGAGCATCTTTCCTTCCCGTCACTCACCATTAGTCAGCACTGTTTTTGCTTTGTCCGCTGGAATCGGATCCATTAAAGCCGACAGGTAGGAGAATAAGCTTAGATTAGCAATGATTATTAATTTTAATGATGATTACCCATCAACCAGAATGAAGAATGGGTGAGTTAAGAAGAAAAGTTGCGTGAGTTACAAAAGATGCTTTTTGGAGTATTGCAGTGTAATGTTCTCAACGTCTCTTCAATTAACAGCACTATTTTTACTCACAAAAATGGATGTGTTATCAGTTGTCGGCGCTTGGCCCCAGTGTGACGATAAATTATTATCACACCCAACGTCTATGGAGAGTGTACTCATGACATGAAAATCTTGTTAGAAAATGTCAAAATTGTTGTGCGTCGAAATTTATGAGGGGTCTCTGGCGGAGCAAGAATGGAAGAAAGTGATAATGTAGAGAGAGGAACTTATGTTTAAAATCGTAGAAATTGAGAATTTTTTCAAACTCAATTTGTGAAAATCTTCTTCATTACATGAAAAATACAAAGAATTCGGCACTGTTCTAAAATCACGGTCCCATCCGGAAAATCACGGTCCCAATTTTAAAATCACGGTCCCGGATTTAGAATAACGGTTCCAAATTTAAAATCACGGTCCCAATTTTAAAATGACGGTCCCAAAAACGAAATCACGGTCCAAAAAATACTTTTCTTAAGAAGTCTCGGTGATTTTGTTTTTGGGACCGTCATTTTAAATCTGGGACCGTGATTTTAAATCTGGGACCGTGCTTTTATTTTTGGGACCGTGATTTTTTTCTGGGGCCGTGATTTCTTGGATGGGACCGTGATTTTAGAACAGTACCACGAATTCATCCGGTCCTGAAGTACTTAGCAAACTTATTATATGATTAACAAAATGCGATGCTTTTGTGAAAAACAACAACATAACTCAACAATTATTACGAGAAAAACTTTATTTTCGACGTTCTCCGATAGTAAAATGACTATCATGTTTCGAAAAACTTAAGATCTCGTCGAAGCAAAACAGGCACTTTTGAACTACAGTTTCGGCCTTTTCAATGAGAAAATCAGGCAAGAATCAGAAAGGATCTTACTATAGCGCTGGTCTCATTTTCTAATGAATAGAACAAAAAATTATCGTATGAAAATGCTTCACAAACTATGAAATCCCTTTTTGTAGCACATTTATCGCTTTTGAAACTACAAAAATTCCGACAAAAAACGAAGAGAGAACAATGAAAGACAACAATATCAACTGAAAATTGTTGAAAACTGTTGCTTCCACGTGATAGAACTTTTGAAAGAATCAGTTTTCTTCAAAAATCTTGCAAAGATTTTGTATTGTTACAACTTTGAAGCGCTGTGTGTTGAACGTTTTTTCGATTTTTTTTTTTGAGAATTTTTAGGACAGAGGTTTTTGAAATCATCAAAAAAAATTTTCCGGTTTCTTTATACTGACCAAGTTCAAATTAAACACTTCTGAATGATACAAAACGGATGCAACGAAAATAACCACATGTCCAATTTCTGATGCTCCAACCCTCTTCGATCTAGTTGTAATAAGAAATTAAGACAATACTTCCGTGAACTGAAAGTTTTTTTTGGACAAAAAAGTAAAACAACTTACATGGATGACATCCATAGTGATTTCCAGACAAATTGAGAGCGAAAGAATCAGAATAGAAGGCAGAAAGCTGAAAATAAAACTGGATGATAAAAGTGCACAATTGAACAGAATAGGGTATAAAATTGTGATGAATAGAGAGGGACACCGACCACAGGAGCGTCAACGGTGAAAAGCAGTTCAGATTAATCGACCGGAAGGACAAACGGAAGCGCATTAAAAGGCGAGAGAGGACCCGTGCTCTCTTTTGAGGAAGACACATTTTAATCAAAGACTGGAGAACGAGGTGCATTTAATTAATCAGCTGATAATGTTTCAAAATCTGAATATGTCATAACATCTTTTTCAAAGTGCGTCGTTTCCTGCCATCTGATCTTATTAAATGGAAGTTATGGGAGGTCTAAAAACTAGAAAAATTGTTGAAAAGCTTTTAAATGGGAAAAAACAAATGGTAGTTTTATGAAATGCAATTGTTTGATTTTCTGATGAAAAACATAATAAATGTTCCATTTTAACATACAGAACGATATTGAAAATTACGTTTTAAAGTTGAAGTGAATTGATTTTTGTATTTGAAACACTAAAAAACTATTAGCTTCAACTCAGATGGGAACACGGGATTTCCACAAACTTAAAAAGAATCCAGGACAAAATTTCACCGAGGTGGCACCTTCATTTCAATATTTTCAGAGATTGTCGTACCTACCTTGTATTGTGCTTTTGAATAGACTCGTTAGTAACAAGAAGAATCTTTGAAAGAACTGCTAATGAGTGGGTTAGTATAACTAGATTCTCAAATAGAGGATAGTTTAAAGGATAGCCTGGAAATTCTTGAAAACATTTCAAATTAATTTTAAGTTTATTTTTAAATTAAAATCTTTCAATGTTTCAATTATAGAAGTTTTTTTTTGTTTTCAGAATTCACCGTTTGTTTTTATACGGTTTATTTTACTCAAACACGTTTTAGTAAGTTTTCCCTCCAAATGGGAACTACCAAACACACGCATCTTGCTAACATCCATTTTGCTTCGGCCGCTCTAGTCTATTAATTTCCTTATATGTATTCATTTCCGGTGAACTTTTGCAAGACTTATCGATTTGGTAGTGAAATGTCATGATTCACTGTCTGCAAATAAAAGTGTTGGAGTTGTTGGAAATGTTTCAGCTGATATACCTGAAATAACTTGAACTGAATGAGAATAATTCAAGTTTCCCCGATTAACGTTCGATTCGATTTCAAAGTATCAGAACTGAATTCTTCAAAACAAATAGTGTTATTCAAATGTTGTCATTCTTTTTTGCACATTCTGAAAAAGGGTAACAAAGTTTTAAGTATTAATATCGGTAGCTTATATTGTTGAAAACTTTTTTTTCCATTAGTGGCTCTCTTGTGGGATTCCAAAATTTACACGACTCTCAGTTTTCTCTTAAGATCTTTTTTTTTGTTTTATAGTTACTAGACAAAACCTAAAAAATTTACCCTTTGTATTCTGTAATAAAGCTCACTGTTGCCTTTGAACCTTCTGAAAATTTTCGGAATCCAAACAAAACAAAATCTGCTTGCTTTTTATGTTGATTGAGAAACGATGTTTCTTCAGTTTTTAAAATGAAAATTCATATGTTCCGTTCCTCCTTCCGCACCTTCGGTTGAGTTTCTCGTTCTCGTACTTCCCACTTGATTTCTTACTGAAAAGACATAACAAAACAAAAATGAGCGGCGTCCGTGTCGAGAAAAATGGCAAAAGTTTAATAAAACACAAGTGAGAAAGAGGGAAGGGTTTGATGATTTGAAAAAATAGCTTGCGACGAGAAGAGAGCAGAAGAACTGAAAAAAAGTGAGATTACACTTTAGCAGTCATTTCGAGGCCTCTTTGTGTTGGACCCTCACGAACTTTCATCAGTTTATTTTGAATTTTGACAACCGATTGTTAGGATGTCTTATCTACTATTTTCCTGAGCATTTACTAATTTCTTACTCCCCAAACTTGATTATTCTGTGCTGTCCTGTATTTAAACAGCTGTACAGAATGCCGAGTGATAGACTATCACTTAAAATCAAAAGCCTTCCCGATTGTTCTGAAAAGGTGAGTTGAATGAATTTTCGTATCAGAAATAACTGTTCATTTTGTTTTCAGTGATGAAATGGACATGGCAAACAATTCGAGGTTTCAACCAACGAATTAAAATGTCTAGTAGACGGATTCAGCCAGAAAAAGTAAGTTAGATAAAAAACAATTGTAAAAAAAAACGAAATGCAAGTTTCAGGAATTATTTTGGATTGAACAAAATGTGAAAACGCTGGTGTTTTGCTTGTGGAGCAAGTAACTCAACTATCTTACTTCATGCCAAGTTAGTTTTTGTGAAATTTTCAATAAATTTCGACCAGTTTTCAATGTTTTAACAAATCGAAAACATTTCTGTTTGTGAGTGATCAACTACAAAAAATTTGATAATAATCTGTAGACGTTTTTATAAAAATCACATTTTTTGTATTTTCAGCCCAATTCAATTTGGAAAGGAAAGAATGTGCATATGCACTCGATGGAAACGGCAGCAAAAGCAAAATGCTCCAATTTGAAGGCCGAAAAGAGAAGAGGCGTCGAATTCTTTGGAGTTAATTCTTATTATTTTTTACATAAAATATTAATAAAATATATCAGAATCATTGATTAATTCGACTAAGGAGTAATATATTTTGCAGAAAGGCTAACGATTGAAAGGGTGATGTGCTTAACTATGATGAAATCTCCATGTGCATGACAAAACACAAACAAATAAAAACAAACAACACAAATTAAATAAAATTTTTTTTTACTAAAGTAGTTCGAAATTCATTAGTTCTATAGTATTGGGCGTTTTGCAAAAAAAAAACCATCATTTGAAAAAAACATTTGAATCCATTCAGAAACAATCAACATGTCTTTCAAACTTTGCGCACCACATCTCCTGTTCTGGTGTGTTTCAAAGTTCTTTTCAAGCTCACAAAACGTACGACAAACGATTTGAAAGCCTGAGATGATAGAAGTCCAATAAATATGTTGATAAACAGGGACGTTTGCATGATTAGGACTAGTTGCGTATCACTTCATTGGGCATTAGTATGTCAAAGCCACCAGAAAAACTGCTGTATATATAGAATAAGAGAGCTAGCTAGCTGCTCGAAATTTTTCATCTTGGATCAAAAAACTGAAATCTGACAGAATCATTTTAATTGGATTGCATTTAAAAATGCAATCCGAGAATATTCCTCTTTTCAAACTATCTCTCATCGTGAAAACCTCTATTTTTCGTAAGCTATGATTGTTCTGCAAAAGTTTTTCTTTTTTTTTAAATTTCACGAACGCAAATTTTTTCTCACAGTTGGCTTCCTGCCTCATGGTAATTCGATATGTTCACCTCATCAACATCTTTTATATTCAAACTCACCCAACCAAGAGGTAAATAACGAAACCTTCCTCCAACTTTGGACTGACAGATTATTATTTTCATTACCCTTCACTGCTTTGGATTTGTTTCCTTTTCTTATCAAGTCACACGGATCAACGACTTATATTAAGCTCAGTGCCTGGTGGTGCCAGCCACCTTCCATATGAAAAAAGCGAGCTGAGAAGAAGAGGTGATATAAAAGAGCAGCATAAAATTGGAGAGTCTAAAGCTGATAAGAAGGGCGAAATCATAGCAAGCTTTTCACGTTCATCATTCATGCCTTCCAGCACCCTCGTAATGGGTGCGCCCCTCTCTTTTGACTTTTCCAAATAATTCAATGTATTTTACAACCTAGAATGACAACCGATTGTTAGGATGTCTTCAACTTAAAGGATTTTTCTGAGCATTACTACTTATATTATTCATTATTACACTATTTTCTAAATTTTTTGAAATATTATTCCTTCCCTATTCTATTCTATCTATTCTAGTCTTCGTTAGTTAGATGGCTTTCTACTTATTGTCCTTGGTATTACCGATTATGGAAGTTGTCAATGCAAAATCCAAAAGTAAGTTTTCTTTTTCATTTCTTGACTTTAGTATATTTGTAATTAGTAAGAGAATCTAAAAGATCGAAATTTTAAGAATCATATTTTTTTCTTTCCTACAAAATTAGTTTTTAGAAGGTTGATGCTAAAGCAGCCAATACACTCAATGGCTCTTGCAAATATGGATAAGTAGTGTTTGTTTTTTGTGGAAATGCTGTAACTCCGTCGATTGAGGAGGAAATCGTTTGAAGTGAGTTTTTCAATTTTTATTTTCCGGTTCAAAAACCTAATAAGCTGACGAGTTGGTACTAATAGTTTATTGTGAAGCTTTTTTGTTCATATAATGCCTTACATCAAAGGACTTCAAAAATTCGGACTGCGTCTCAAATTTTTTTCCCGTTCGGCCAATATAGTCTGTTTTTTTGTTTCCAGCTTTCCGCTCCAGGGAACCATTCGAAATATATCCAATCAGCGCAAAGTTAGTTCGGACAATTACATCGTAATGGATATCAAGGAAATTCCAACAATGACTGCTGTTATAAATAAAAATTTCCTCTAACTTTTCCATCCTTCCTAATTTTAACGTTCGGAGAAATGTTGCTGCGATCCTATCCCTGCCTTGAATAATTTTCCCGCTTTCTCTGAAATAAATTTTTCCTACCAATACCTTGTTTATCGAGTATCGCAAGAAATAAAACATTTTGTATGACAAAATCTGGACTGGTATCAAAAAAGGAGAAATTTTTATTTTAGAAATCATCTTTTTTAGGATCATTGCAACTGATTCGTTAAGGTTTTGGAAACAATTGAAATCAGGTTTTTTATTTGATTTGAAAAGATTCGAAAAAAAAAGTCGGTGGCTTCATTTTTGCAGGGGTATGGTTATTATCAAGAGACTTATATGAGCTGAAAGCATAAAGCTGCTAATGGCAACAAATTTTGCGGCGAAGAAAGATAAAAGAAGCACAAGGGTGTAGCCAGAGAAGATTGAGAATTCACGAGAAATTGGAAACATATGTGCATCTTTCTTTTGCAATTGTATTGGTGTTTTTCAATGGAAAATCTCTTTTTCTGAATGTTTTGCTTTCCTAGTACCCTATTCATTGGCTCATCACTGAACAGATATGACGGAACATAAATCAAAGAAAGAACTGGCGAGCATTTGATGAATGACAGAAGAATTGAAAGAGAGGGTTTGAAAAGTAGTTCATGACAGGAAAAGAACAAAAGAACTGGACAAAGAGAAGTAGGCGGGCATTTCAATCTAATGAGTTCCTTGTGTTGAGTCTACCCTTCCGAACCATCATTAGTTTATTCTGTATCTCATTTTGTATCAGTTTATATTGACAACCGAATGTTAGGATGTCTTATCTACTATTTTTCTGAGCATTCTTAATTATATCCTTTTTCTCTGTTATGAAGATTGTCGAGTGTTAGACAATCTCCTATTTGACTTTTCTGAATACAAGTATCCTTCCCAATACTCTGGAACCTACAAAAATGCAAGTTGAATACATGTTTCTATCAGTGGAATATAGTATTTTGTTTTCAGATATAAGAAATTTCTTGGGACTGGTCTACGTTTCAAAAACATTTTGTTCGTAAAATGAATGTGAGAAGTGGTGTTTGGTTTGTGGAGCCGGAAATTCGACCAAATTTGGGTTAGTTTTGGTAGGCAGAAGAATTTCGCAAAACTTTTGCTGTTGTTTACAAACCAAAAAGCATCTCCACTTTGGATCGTAAAAAATCAGTTTTTTTCCAGAACGTGTGAACTACCTTATGAACCAATTGACTTTTTCCGCTCTTCACAACAAATATGGCTCATTCTTTCTCTGAAAGATGACCAATGAATGTTCTCTCTTTGACCAGCTATATGCAAAGAGAGTTGCATCGACGAGAAAAGTGATGGTGAATATCATTTTCAATAATTAAGCGTTTAAATTAGGTTGAGTCTGATCAGTGAATCTCAGTTGAAACGAAAAATGCATCAAAGCGGTCATCTGGTAAAATCTGCACAATGTTACAATGAATACATTGTTAGCCGACTTTTGATGTACTTTTTTTGTAACCAAGATATGAAGGTTTCAAAAAGACTTTTTTGTCCTGATAACACTCTAAAAGTAGTAATACCTCTGATAACGAGGCGTTCTAGTTTTTCGAATAGTTACCAACAATTTTAAAATTTTTATTTTTCGTTATTTTTCAGGCTTTCACATTGGCTGCGTAGAGAAATAAGAGGAGACCGTCAAGAAGAAACAAAATGAGCTCGTGAAAAAGATGTGATGTCCACTGCTGCCTTCCACCGGATTTTTGCCCCTCGCTGAATTGAAAAATAAATCCTTCAATAAAATTAAATTTTATTTCTTTTTCAAATAAATTTTCAAAAGCTTTGAACCGAAAATGCAAAACTGGAAGATAAAGCTTGGAATAATCTAAATCTTTCGGGTCAACCAAAATGAAATGAGCAAGATCCCAATTTTTAAGAAAATGATAACTCCACGGCAACCTTGGGTGTCGAAATTAACACCCACGGAGATTTCCTTGCTGTAGTACATAGACAAATAAAAGCACAGTTGTGTCTTTGTTTTATGTGTGTAAAGGCGTACGGACAACCGGTACCACATGTTGCGTGAAAAATGGATTCCGAAGTGAGATGAATGGGAAACAGAAGTTTCTTTGGAAGGTTTTGTAGATTGAAACAAAATTAGATCTGACAATTAGTTTTGTGAACAAGATGACAAGGACTACCTTATTTGTCAGATGGCGGAAATGAAAACCTGAGCAGAGTTTTTTTTGTTAACTCACTCTTATGAATATTGCCTTTCACGTTCAGACTTCTATGATGGAAGTTGAGAAGAAAAAAGTGGTTGACTGAAAACTAAAGGTGTTAGGATCATCCAGCAAAATTTTCGGAACCAGACAGCAAATTGAAAAAAAAAGATTCTCCCCGGCCGGGAATTGAACCCGGGTCTCGCATGTGACAGACGCGGATACTCACCACTATACTACCGAGGACACGATTGAAAAGATGATACGAAGCATAGAGAAGAA
Organism: Caenorhabditis doughertyi; assembly: GCA_963572265.1. Lineage (NCBI taxonomy): Eukaryota > Metazoa > Nematoda > Chromadorea > Rhabditida > Rhabditidae > Caenorhabditis > Caenorhabditis doughertyi. Next base: position 28,643,412 of record OY751558.1, on the reverse strand, counting down.
TAGAACTTCTAATCGCTTCTTTCTCTTCCTCTGCCCTCTCACTTGATTCTATTCGGCGCCACGGGAAATGTGTGCCGCCATAGCTCAGTCGGTTAGAGCGTGGGTCTAATAAGCCCAAGGTCGCAGGTTCGACCCCTGCTGGCGGCAAATCTTTTTGAGTAATTTCAACTTTTTTTTTAGATGAAAGGAGAGGAAACTAAAATTGGGCCTTGATAAAAAGTTTTGCAGGAAAAATACTTTTATCAAGAGTAAAATCAAATGCGACTAATTCCTAGAGATTCTACTCCTTTTTTTTCTCTGCACCGATATTCCAGTATCCTTCATCCCTTGTTTGAATAATTTGTGAAAGTCTGCCACATCAGTGACAAAACAAGCCATATGCCTCATTTGCAAGGATAAGACTACACCACCATGAACTGCTCCAAACTTCAGTAAATTGAACGACTCCTGTTCTGGAGAAAAATTTGTCCATCCTTAGGTCCTGAAAATAGTCATTTTGAAACAATGAGATTGATCAATAAAACTAATCTCAGTTTTTGATATTTCTAAAGATTGGACAACTTTCTCCACTCTTTTTCATACTTTCTCATAAACGTATTCCCAAAACGTATTCCCAAATATAAATTATCTTCAATTTACATTACAACTTTCTATTAGTGTATTCTAACAATGTAAAGCGGCAGTGCTCAATACATTGATAAGAACTTTATCTCTAGAGTTGCTTGTCAATGAACCGATGCGTACGTCACAGAATTACATTTTCTCTCAACTAGCCTTTTCGTCTTATCTCGTCTTTGCGTGTTTATATGTGTGTATGTTGTCGACGCACACACAAATGTCTTCTTCTTCTTCTTCTTTTTTGCGCGCGCACAACCTTCCCTCTCTTTTCTGCCTCTCGGCAATGGCCGCGGCCTAGGTTTCCCCTCGAAAAAGGGGCCGCAGCATTGTTTTCTTTTATTCATCACGCTCTTTTAAATGTTAATCTGCTCGTTTCTATAAATTTCTTTCAGTTTTTATTTGCTTTTCTGTTAATATTTGTTACAATTCATAAATGTTTTTTCAGGCGACTAGGAAGGACTAGAACGAATATCGATTTTGACGACATTTTCAAAGAACTGTGTCCAAAAGAGTGAGTTTTTTGTTTTTTTTTTGTACATATTCCACCAATTTTGTTGCAGGTCCAACGAATTTGGATTAAAGCGAGAAATACGTTTCATCGGTGGGCACATTATTGTTGAATATGATCCGTCAGACCACCTTTTGGTGAGTTTTTCTTGAATGAATGATAGAAAATTGAAAAAACCAATGTTTCAGGCTCGCAAAATCATGCATCCAATGGACGAATTTTGGAGCCATGAGCCGTATTTACGTCAAAAACTTGTCGATAAATTGAGGCAACAGTTCGTGACTGTTATCGACTTCCACGAGCATACCACGTTCTTTCCGTTCGCCAAAAGCACTGGTGATATTTGGCTAGAATCGCTATTTTCTGTCGAATGGAACCATACACGGAGTTCGTATCGGACATTTCCACAAAAGAAGACTTGTCGTCAATTATTGTACCGGTTCTTCTATGTAAGTTTTGTTTAAGAAATTGTTCTGATTAGGAAGAGAAAGACAAAAACACAAAAATGAAGGGAATCGTCTTTCGTCTTCGCATTCGAAAGTTCACGAAACTTGCCATTTCATAAACAAAACCGTCTTCATTCCAGACGTACCACCGCGACAGTCATTGATTTGGTGAGATCAGCTCATAGCATTGCTCATACTGATTTTCCAATTCCTGGGAATATAATGGATTGAGTTTGGTAAGTTTGCACATAATTGATTCATAGCAATCATGCAGAACTTTCTTTTTTTCAGTCATTCGTCATTCCTTGCCGTCGGAGATGATGAATCGCTTCGTATTATGGACGTTCGTTGCCCCATATCATTAAATGATGTTTTCATTAACGGATGTATTCAAAAAACGACTTTTTGCTTGTCGAGACCACTTGAAATCTCGTGTTGGAACGGATCGCACGTCCGTATGCATGATTTTTCCGACTGGAAGTGACTGGTGCTAAATGGAATTAGGCTGCACGTAACCGATTGGATCTCTAGTACAATCCAAATATTATTGATGAACTATAAATGGATATTAGCTATTATAGTGTATAATCACTCAAATTTCATCTATTCAATCGCGTTCAAAGAAGAGCAGTCCAAAGAAAACCATATAACAAGTGACATCAATCATGTTGACAGAGAATGTATAGCTACACAACATACGATCAAACGGAAGCAGCTGTAAGAATTGTTGGTTTCATGACAAAATGAAATTATTTTTGTTTTCAGAATGCTATTAAAAGACGAGAAGATTCTTCTTTGCAACTACTATGCGGATGTTGACTACAAAATCCCCACGCCGAAGGTCTTTCGTGAAGCAAAATGAGTCGAGTTTTGTATTTACTGGTGTAAATGGAATTGTGTGCTTTGGAAGATTGATGTTTTCATAAAACCGATAGAACAATCAATTCGTACACTGGATCAGGAGCTGCCCATTTCTGAACAAGAGTTCGAATTCAGGAGGTGATCCCACTACAAACCGCGACCGCGACGTGCAATCGTCTAGAGGGTGATTGGAATGCCCATCAAGTTTCTGAATGGCTCCAAAACTCTGCAATAATGCAATTTGTAGCAAAGAATAGAGCACACTAATTTTGAAGGTACGCATAAACACGTTAAGCCACAAATAGAATATTTTTGTTTCAGTTGGCTTGCATAAATCATATGAGAGTTTGATGGCAGTCTTTCTACGACAAAAACTTCCTCTCGTCTCCTACAATCAGCTTTTCTTCAAATGTATAACCGGATGTACGCTGATTGCACTCAGGATGTCTTGCGCAAGTATTTCACATACACACAAACGTATGGTGCTTGGATTTAAGCCATCACATCTTGTTGGTGATGAATCTGTGCAGACTAAGCTGCACATTTATCGAAAACGCTTTAATTCAAAGGGTTTATTCTGGTATTGTTTCTAACAAGCAAGGAATATCAAGCTAAGGATATCACAAAGACGTTGTCAAAGTACAGTTCTGATTGGCGGTTAGTGATGATACTCGGACTATATGATACTCTCTGCCAGTAGTTTTTCTTTTCAGGTTCATGCAATATATCTTTGGCTTTGTGGAAAGACAACCTTCGTTCCTGGTTCTCCAAATTACGTTACTGTGTTCCTGTGGCATTTCTGCGGTAGTTCAATAATGAGATTTGGGCTTCTTTCGTGACGGTGCTCAATTTCGAATACAGATTTCACAAGTAGCCAACCAGCTTATACTCCTTCTGGACATTGTCGCTATAAACCAGACTGTCATGGAAAGAAAGCCATTGTCAGATTCCTCGGGAATATCATGTGTTGGGGTAGACATCGTCACGAACGTGATATCCTCTATGGAAGATTTGACGAGAATGGCAAGAGGCAGTCAAGATAACAAGAATACAGCACACTGGATTTGAAGGTAAGCGATAAATAATTTGTCGGAAATAAAAGATTTTGTTTTCAGCTTGCTGTCAACAATCCTATGAAAGTTGGGTGGCAGACTTTCTACGACAAAAAGTTCTTCTTCTCCAACCTAATTTTCGTCTTCTACAATCAGATTCTCATCAAACTTATCAAGTGTATAAACGGCAAGTGCCAATTGCACTCAGGATGACTTGCGCGAGAATGTCACTGACAAAAGTATGTTGTTTTGAATCAAGCCACGATATTCTGTTGGTGATGTATCTGTGTAAGAAACTTTGGAGTTGAGATGACACCACACAGTGATCGAGAATTTCTTAACCCAAAGTGTCCTTGCTGGGGAGGCTCCTAGCAAACATGTGGAGAGCTAAAAATCACAAGAAGACGTTGTCAAAGTGCAGTTCTGCTTGGCGGTTAGTGATGTCACTCGAATTAAATGATACTCTCTGCCAGTAGTTTTTCTTTTTAGGGTCATGTAATATCTTTGGCTTGGTGGAAAGACAACCTTCGTTCCTAGTCCTCTGAATCACGTTACTGTGTTCCTGTGGCGTTTCTGCGGTAGATCAATAATAAGATTTGGGCTTCTTTTGTGACGTTGCTCAACTTCGAATACAAATGTCACAAGTAGCCAACCGGCTTATACTCCTTCTGGACTTCAACGCTACAAACCAGATCGTCATCCAGAGAAAGCCTTTGTCAGGCGCCTCAAGCATTTGATGCATTGGGGTAGACATCGTCACAAACGTGATATTCTCCACGGAAAAACCGAAAAGAGTGGCAAACGGCAGTCAAGTGAGAAAGAATAAAGCATACTGTATTTGAAGGTATGCATCAAACAATTTATCAGAATAAGAGATTTCGTTTTCAGCTTGCTGTCAACAACCCTATGAAAGTTGGGTGGCAGACTTTCTACGACAAAAAGTTCTTTTTCTCCAACCTAATTTCCGTCTTCTAAGATCAGATTCTCATCAAACTTATCAAGTGTATAATCGGACGTATGACAATTGACCTGCTCAAGAATGTCACCAACAAAAAATGTTGTATTGAGTCGAGCCACGAGATTTTGTTGATGACGTATCTGTGTGAGGAACTTTGGAGTTGAGACAGAACCAGAACTGCACGATGATGGAAAATCTCTCGATTCAAAACTTCCCTGCTGGGAAGGTTTCTGGCAGCTAAGTGATATTATGTGGAAAGCTGAAAATCAGAAGAAGACCTTATGAAAGTGCAGATTTGATTGGCGGTTAGTGATGATACTCAAACTATATGGTACTCTCTGCCAGTATTTTTTCTTTGCAGGTCCTTACAATATATCTCTGGCTTTGTGGAACGATGTGTTTTGATCTAGCTCCTCCGTGTCTGCTCTCCTGCTGAGTTCCTGTGACAGTTCAATGATGAGATTGGGGATTCTACCGTGTCTGTGCTCGTTGTTAAATACGGATGTCACTAGAAGGCCAAAATCGATGTGAAGGTTTTGGGCAGACGCGGAGTATTGAGTATACAATCCTTGGCACAGGAGAAGCTATAAATATAAATTGATTATGAAATAAAATTTGAAACGTTTTTTTATGACTATTGTCTACCCAAAAAAGTGAAAATTGATAATCTTTGAGATACGGTTGTCTGCGTTGGATCCACAGCAAGATACTGGACTGGAACAAAGAAAGAAAGATAGTTGAGAAGAGTTTTCATGTGACTTTCCCATCATCCACCCACACGATACTCCCTCTTCCCATACATATCACTGTGACCGCTCACTATATAGCCGTCTTCACATTATTCGAAACGACATTCATTCTTCTCAAAAATGGTTTTCCGTCTCATTTTGTTCTTTTTTATCGCTATGTTCGTTACTGCTCAAGTCAAGACTAATGGAGCTGCTAACACTACTGAAATCGAACCGGATGGAAATCTCCTTCTATCAAGCAGCATGAATGCTCTCCAAGACGCAATCGATAAAGAAGACCTTGACGCCATGAAGTCAATGTTCTTTGAGAAAAGTGAGCTCAACATTTTGTTATGGAGAACAACTAAATTCTCAGATGGAGATGATTTTTACAAAACACTAATCAAGAATTTTAAATCGGGATCCTGGAAAGTAGAGTATGCTCTTTCTGATGTTGTTGAACCTGTCTTTGTTCTGAGAGGAGAAGTGTCGATTGCGAAGGCTAATGGAAAACGAAGCAAGTACTATGTCATGCTCATGAAGGTAAAATATGCATTATTAATATAAGCGCCATGATTATCAATTACAGGACAACAACACCTCGTCAAAGCCTGTTTTCATGAAAGGATCTTTTGAAAATCCTGAATAATTAACTTGTGTTAATAAAGTTTTGAAGAACATTAGCTTATTATGTTTATGTACCAAATTTATCACAATTCAACACAGTTCTAAAGAGGAAAGGGCTTAAAAAATGCGTTCGTCATTTTTGCTATTGTTATTCGTTATATATGTATAATGATTATAAGTAGCTTATCGTCATTCAAAAAAGATCATTATAAAAATGAGATGTTTCTATTAGGTTGGCCGGGAAGAAATGCGCGTTTTTACTCTTCATTGTTCTTATTATAAAAATGGATGTGGACAAGTTAAATTCGAATGGTCTTTTGCATTAGTATTGGGTTAACATGGGCAACATTTAAGCCAAGTTCCAGTGTCCCTAGTGAAAAGCTGGGTTAGCTGGGGTTCGTCGAAAATGTGTCCGCAGATTTTGGCCCTCCAGAAGGTTTTTGAGTTTTTCGTGACTCCGAAGGGCAATATCGGCTCGAACAAAAATGGATAAGATAGGTTACAAACTAGGCTGTGGAGCGGCAAAATTCGAACTTCTGAGCTAGCTTCTTCGTTTTCCAGCAACTCATCAAGTTAGTGCGGTAGGACTTCTCAGGGCTCTAAAAATGGAGAAAACTGGTCAAATACCGATTTTCAACGCCACATTAGTTTTTCTGTCACAGCAAAATGATGTCACGATGTTCCTAACATGACTTTGAGTGGTTTTAGTCAGAAATCGAATTAGTGCCACTGGTTGTTGAACCATTATCTGGGGCTGACAGCGAACTCTGAATGAATTCTTTTCAAAACGTTTTATTCGTTCTCGGAAACGCTTGGGTCGTTGCCAACAGAAGGTTCCGGATAGAATAAAATACCCCATTGTTGATCATAAGAAAACAATAATTCAGAAAACCAATTAGACTTTCAGAAAGTCATTTTGAATTGCACAATCCGCATTCCAGCAAACACAACGCGCATTTCTTTCCGGCCAACCTAATAGACATTGTCTGAATCTTCTATTATGTTTCAAAATGCTGTTCTTCATCGTTTGAGACAACTATTAAATCATCAACATATAAAATAAACGTTTCTGAAACGTGTTTTTCAACTTCTGACTTGAGTTGACTTTGTTCCAAACAAACCGTTCAGGATTGCTCAAGTTGAAAAAAAAATCATCTACCCTTTTTTGAAGAAGACAAACTTTCATTTATCATGCTAAACACATCATTTGAACAAAACTCGTCTAATACCACAGGATGGATGATTTGAATCTGTTTATAATATTCCCCCGGTGACCCAATATTCGTTACATGATTTGTTTATATTTCACACAACCAGTTGAGGAGGTAGCTCTGACCCCAACCGGACAGCTGCCAAGCCAGGAAAGAGAGTACGGGTCAAACGGTTAACATTGGATGACATGATAATGTGGGAGGAAGTATTTGAATTTGTTTATATTATGGTGGATAACCCAATCACTCATAATGTGATTTGTATGTATTTTACGCCACCAGTTGTACAGTGTAGGTAAGCCCCGCCCTAATGGGTCATCTGGAGATCAAGTAAAATGAATAGAGCTTAGAGAATCCAAGAAAAGGTTGCAGCCACGCCCACAAACCGGCTATAAAAAATGACCTCCCGCTTCAATCTCATTCATTCCACAATGCAACTCTCATCAGACTGTCAAATGTAACACGGTCATCAATATTTTTCTGAATCTTCATAACCCTTCTCCAGACTGTTATTGAAGCAAGGGCTTAACATATTTTCCCGAATCTAAACCCACTTCCTTTTCTCTAGACTGTCAATTGATAGACGGTCAAAAATAGTTTCCTGAATATCTCGAAAACCCTATCACTATATACTATAGATTGGCAACTTCAAGAATGAGGGTAAGTTTATATCATTAGGGAAGTTTATCATTGTTACACAAGAGAATATCATCCTTTATAAGCGTTTCTAAAAATATACTCGATCTCGTCCTTAACCATTTTATTCCAGTCAGCCATGGCAGAGTTCCCAAATCTCGGAAAGCACTGTGAAAGTCCAGTTTGTAATCGACTCGACTTCCATCAAATGCTCAAGTTGTTCTCATTTCTACTGCTCTGAGCACTACACGTTCGAAGCACATAGTTGTCCAACCGGGTCGAGAGTATCGGTTCAAGTCCCGATTTGCCCAATCTGTGAGAAACCAGTACCAACACCTAAAGACGGTAATGTAGATTATCAAGTAAACGAGCACATTCAAAATAATTGTCAGTCGAAGCGATCGAAAGTCTACACAAATGCATGCTCCATTCCCGTATGTCGAAAGAAGGAGCTTGTCGCCATGAATTGCACAAAATGCCGAAGCAATTACTGTCTCTCCCACCGATACGAAAGAGATCACAGTTGCGAGAGGAGAGTAGAGGAGTATAGGGCACAGCAGAAGAGAAATCAAGCATCATGGACAGATTCAATTACCTCAATCGCTCGTTCCCGCATGAACCCTTGTTCTTCTCAAGCAAGAACACAGGGTGATGAAGCCTTGGCTCGATCTCTCCAACAAGAAGAATACAATCGTGTGGCTCCTCCTCCACATCAATCAAGAAATAACTCTAACAACTGCTCAGTTTCATAACAGGCATTTCCCATAATACTCATAATTTCCTGTATATTTTTTTTTCATAATTTTCGGTACTGCATTCCCACCTCATTCTAGTTCATTCATATCTTATGATAATTTTTTCAACCCGGGCCCTACTCATCTTTTTTGTACAATAAAATTGTTATTCGAACAAAATATTAGACTTTTTTGAGCACCTTCCCTGAATGGCTTTTTGTAAGTACAGTATCTGTCTAGATATTTAACTTTCGCTTATAACCAGATAGTCTTCAATACGAATAGAATAGGTGTCACCCAGCCGCTAGATGATGAGGTCAACACATAGGTGTAGTTGGTCAGCTGTTGCGCAACCGTGGGGTAACATAACAGTTAGTTTTAACGACCTCTACTTTTATCCGTCTGACCGAAAGAAGAGAAAAAAGAGATTAGTGGAAAAGACTTAGAATTTTTTAAGGATCATTTTAGTAAATTTTTGTGATTATTGGAAACCTATTCTCATCAAAATCCTTTTTACAGAAATGCAATCATAGAGGATTCCTCGTTCATTACTTTGCACTCCCCGAATGCCAGAATAAACCGCTATGTCCTCTTCACTGCTGCCACCCGTATGCTGAACCATCCATCAGATCTGCATAATGGCTCATTAATCGAATGCGCGGAATGTTGTCGAAAATTCCTTGAGACATGCATTCCATTAGAAATATGAAGTTGAGAAGCTGGTGTTCGGATATTTACAAGTGATGAAACTGAAATGGCACGAAACTTGAATCGAAAGTCTATCGTCGAATTGCTGAAGACTGATTGTCCGTATGCAACGATTCCATATTAAGAGCACGTTATCTTCAAATGGGAAGAACCTGCTTCATTCTTCCATGGAGCTTTTTTCTAATTCTACGTAGCACGTGTCAATTTGAAGGCTATGTTCATGCATTCCCAGACAATGAAAACATCACTCGTGCCGGAAACGAAATCAGCGGGCTGGGAACATTTCGAAAACGTCTTCTGGGATTTCACAAAATATCTCACTCATATAGTCCACAAACAATGCTTCTTCAATTGGCTCCCCACGCATTTTTCAAGGGAAGAGCACTGCTACTGGGAAGGTTGAAGCAGCATGATCAGGCGTTAGCTCTTTATGTGAACACTTTGAAGAATGCTCCAGTGGCAGAAGATTACTGTAGATTGCACTACAATTCGAATGATGAGACTAATTCGCAAGTCTATCTCCTACTATTCCGTGCTCTGGTTCATCCCTATCAAAGCCATCATCACTCGTGATATCTTGCTCGTCTGACGTCTAATTCACAAAATGCAATGGCCTCTGACATTTCTGAAAATCTCCCAAGCTCAATCACTCATTGCCACATCTGCAAACCTGGAGATGAAAAGTCTTCCCTTGATATCGAAAAACTTCATATCGATAAACTCATTTTGGCTTTGGATAGAAAAACAATTGGAATCACTGCTGATGAAAAATTTCTTTGAACATTCACCAATTACCATAGAAGTTGTGTCATGGAAAAAGACGAGAAAATGCGGTTTGTTTAATCTGGAGATCAATGGTTTGAAGCAAACAAGATTTTGGATAAAATTCTTGGTTGGAGAAATTTGTCAATTGGAAAATTCCAAATCGAGTCTAGATCCAACACAGGAATGACAAATTACAAAAAGAACCAAATTATTCAACGAGTAAGGAAATTTATAATGGAGCTCAACAACAATTTCTTCAAAACGCAACATGACATGACACCATGCTGTCATTTCGGACCATGTGCACAGGAAAATGTGCTTTTCCCATGCGATAAACTATGTATTCCGCCAGTGCAGTGTTCATTGCTCAAGACGATTTCCCGGATGTGACTGTGAGCCAGAGGAGTGTGGAGCTGCCGGATCTTATGAAAAGCTACAAAGACTTCACACGTGGAGTACGACAAAAGTGCATATGGCAACAGTATTTGCTTCAAGGTACTGTCTACAAAATTATTTAGACTCAAAATGAATTTTTCTATTTTACAGAAACAAAAGATCGAACAACTTCAATGTCACCTCGCCAGTATGTAGACATAAAGAACGTTCTTGGAGAATGTAATCCAGTCAGAAAACAACAATTCCTTCGAAACGCAACGTGGCATGACACTATGCTGTCATTTCGGACCGTGTGGACGGAAGAATGATCTTTGCTCGTGCGATGAACTCTGCTGATTTTGAAGTTTATCTCAAATGTTACAAAATCTATGTTCGCCCCTTACTTGAATACGGCTCTATTGTTTTCTCCCCTGTATTTAAAGTTTTTTATTCGCCAAATTGAGTCCATCCAAAAAACTTTTATATTCCGTCTTTTCATTTTGAATCCCTTGAACAATGTAATTTAACTTCACTAGAATATAGACGTCTAATTAACGATCTAGTTTTTATGTATAAAGTTCTCGTCACAAAAGAAGTAGTCATCCATAACCTTATTCATATTTCCCTTTCACATTTTCTGTCCCTCACCCGTTTCATATCAAGTCCACCCTTAGAAACACCACTAAACAAAGTTCACAAATTTTTAGCAATAGAGTCCTTAATTGTTAGAACACTTTTCCTTCCACCATTTTCCCTTCTTACCCCCCCCCCCCCCCCTTCTTCTGAACATTTCAAATCACTCGTCTCTTCCGTTTCTATTTAAAAATTTCTCAAACTTAAACCTGTAAATTATTAACTTATAATTATTCAACTCCTATTGTATAAGAGGCATTTTAGTCCTTCAATAAAAAATATATTGGGTGCTGTGTATTTTGCCGGTATAGTGCTCAATGCTCAAGGCGATTTCCCGGATGTGGCTGTGAGTCAGAGAAGTGTGGGAACGGTCTGAGCCCAAGGAATGTCCTCATCTTTACTATTATTACCACAAAGATTCCGTGTGTCTGTTTGTTCGTCCGGCGCTGGCCCTAGCGAGGCTCCTACTGAACCGATTTTCATAAAACTTTGACTGATCGATAGAGAATGCTGACGGGATGATGCCCGTCTTTTCCGTTTCTTGGTAGGATCACTGATAAGCTCTGTGCTATCTATACACATACCGTAAAAACTGTATTAGTATTGCATGCAATACTATTTTTCAAAGGCCTCGCCCGGGGGCAACTCTATTAGAGGGGCAAGTGTATTTTTCAATGCCCGTAAATTGGAAAAAAAATCAAAATAATTCCGAAATCAGCAGGGCAAAACCAAGAAACTTAACAAAAAAACGCTTTAAAAAAGCAAAAAATGAGTCAGAAAAAGTGTATACCAAAGTTATATATGGTATATATTATTCAGGGTCAATAGAATCATCACTATCTGCCAAGCGGGGCAATACTATTAGAGGGGCAAGTGTATTTCTCAATGCCAATTTCTGGACGCAATACTATTAGAGGAGCAATACTAATACAGTTTTTACGGTAGTCAAAGTCGCGTTCCCCTGCGGGAGCCAGGCGGTTGAGGCGCGAAGCGCCGGAAACCGTCTGGTCTCTTCAAATAATTGTGTCGCTACAAGGACTTCACACGCGGAGTACGACAAAAAAGAAGTGTGAAGGATTCAGTCATTGCTAGATAGAGATTGTTCCCAGAGGAGAATTGATTGAGCACGTGGAGTTGTCCAACTGAATTTGCTTCAAGGTACTATTAACAAAAAAACTATAGACTCAAAGTAAATCTGTCCATTTTACAAAGACAAAAATCGAGCAACTTCGATGTCACCTGAAAATCAAAAATGAAAACGTTCATGGAGAATGCTACTGGCAAAAAGACAAACAACACTAACAGGTCGCGGTCTCTTATAAGTATATTGTTCTAAAAACAAAGTTATTTCAATAAATTGTGTTTTCGACTATTATATTGTCCTCTATTTTCACATGCCCTTTCATATTGCGACCATGGAACTCTTATTTTAGAAGTTTTTTTTCACCTCCATACTTCGAAAAACCATATGTCTGCAACCAGAATAGCTAGAAACAAAGTACCGAAAGAAAACGGTTCCGTTCTTTTTTTCCTTTTAATTTTGACTTTTCAGACAAAACCAAAATAAAATTGACCATCAACAAGGAACTCATTGCAAGTGCGGTACGTTTCCGTTCATTTTTCAGACGATTGGGCAAAAAATTCGACAGTTTTCAGTTCTGATTCATAGTAGATCACGCTGAAATTTGCTTTACAATTTGCTTTTCAAAGGGACCAGATTCGAAAATAAAAGTACATTACTTTTTACTTTTAAAGTAATTTCCGAAATCTTGAATTTTGGATAAACGCCAGGCTGTTTTCTCAATGGCTATTACCACTTGCGGCGCAGAACGTGTATTTTTTTGCAACTTCTGGTCTGGAGAACCACCTACAACAACGGAATGGGGCTATATTTCGGGAAACACTGTTAATGTCAGTTAGTACACTATCTGAACTTCTTAAAAATTTTGAGACATCTCGATTATGACACCTACAAACCTCACACCAGGAGAAAATCATGTAGAAGAAATGTCTCAATACTTTTCAGCCACCCTGTATTTTCACATATGTGCAACGTTAATGATTTGTGTGAACTGCTTCTCTGGACCTATCTCGTCTGTAACATCAAAAAGCAACATGAAAGTCATTCACACGTTTTTTTTTGAATTTTTTGTTTCATTTTATTCACTTTTTTCTGTTAATTCTCAGATTCCCGTCCTTCTTTTATCCTCCTTCCAGATTATAACTAGTGATTTCTAAGCTTTTGCCATATTATTAAATTTTATGAGAATACACATTTAGAAATAAAATTAACTTAGCAACAAAAAGTACAATTTAAGAAGAAGTTCGAGTTCAAAATCCGGACCAAGAAAAGTGGAGTCGTTTCATGAGAAAGTTATTAATTGAGTGCCAAGAGCAAGCCGTCTAGAGCTGACACCACTCGATTTGTAGTGATTTCTTTCATTTCTTACCATAATAACTACTTTCCGGGTGACTCTTCATCACTTTTAATGACCAATGAGATCATGCAAGAGACACGAATACACCTGCAATATAACTAATATCCAAATTGCACAGTCTTAGTGTTCTTATTCATATTATAGATCCAAACAGGGAAATGGACACTAAAACCGAGTCTGATCAGGTTTCCTATGACTGTTTTCCATTATGTTTCAGTTGGTATGTGCTACGAGTGTGACAGTGGAGTCAGGTCTCCCTGTCTCTTATTTCAAAAAAGGGCGGGAAAAGAAGACTCGCTATTTTTTGCACAGTGAGGTACAACCCCATTCAAACTATCATTTGAATGTGGAGAACGCTGAGCTGTTCTGAGGTCATCATTTACCGTTTGGTGTATGTTACGTGGAAAGAAAAGAGACACGTGTGTGTGTGTGTGTGTGCCGCCCTCTTTCCCCACCCTTTAAAGACGCGCGGCAAGATGGTCTCTTCTTTCTCTGCCACTCTCTCACCTTTGTTTATCAGACTGTTGTTGTTGTCTTGTCATTATTCCTCATTACCATTCTTCCTCGTCTGCGCGTTCATTTTGGTTCCGTTACCGTCTGAGAAACGCTCAATCAATCGATTTTTTTCGAACTTCTTTCTTTCCTCTTGGTTCTTTTTGGAAACTGCCTTTCTTCAATGAGCTTTTTTAATTAAGCCTCTTTCCAGCTTTTTTGTCCACATTCTTCAATCCCATTCTCGTTTCTCTGCGCAATTTTGGTCCTTTTTTCCTCTTCTTAGAAACGACCCATAAACAGAGTTGTTAGAGTTCCTGCCTCTGTTTTGCAATCATAATATTAGAGCACTTTCTTCTAACTTTTCAGAAAGAAATTGATCTAAAAATTGAATCAATCGTCAAGTCACGGTAAGCAATCGAGCGACTTTACGACAATTTGCACACAAAACCATTTCGCTGTCGACGGCCACCGCTGAGTGTTCACCTCACTTTTTTGCGGGCACTAGTAGTGTTCGTCGGGCGGTGGAAACCGATTAAACAGATGCAAACGCGTTCTATCGCACAATAAACGAAATATTGACTTTCCTCAGTCCCCACCCCCCCCCCCTTTGGTGTCAGATGGCCCTCTTTTTTCTATATTGATTAACATCTTGCAGTGGTCCTCTTGAATATATTTCTTTTCCTCGCCTCTACATTTTTCATATACTTTTTCTCGTTGTATTCTATTGATCATTTGTTAAATAAAACTAAATTCCAGAATGTCTTCGAACCCTCCGCTGCCAATTCTGCGTCTCCCAACCCTCGTAATTTCGGAAATCTTAAGATGCGTGAGCCCAAAGGAAATGTAAGTTAAACACAGTCTGAAATCCGGAACCATTTTTAAAGGATTTAAAAATTGCAGGGTTCTTCTATCATTCTGCTCACAAAGAACTCGAAACCTCATCAAACTCTGTCGGGATAAAAAGGTCAATTGGCATATTGAAATGTTCGGTGATGGAATCGGTATTAGCCACGCATATGGAGGGCTTAATATCGAAATTTCCAAAGATGCAGGAGCAGAAGCTACAAACCTGGTCAAAATTGGAGATCGTCTTGTCCCAATTAAACTTGTGAACAAATTCCTACACATCTTTTGGGAACCAGCACACTGGAAGGATGGCATAAAAGCGACAGTTGATTATTTCTGTGATCTTCTCAACCGTCCTGTCCACGTTTTGGACCTGAATAATTCAGAAGATATTTGGATGATTGAATGGGTTTGCGAAAGGCAGCTGGAGCCTCTGGAAGAAGGATTGTTGGACTTTTACATGAACGCTCATTTGACTTCCGAAGAATATGAGATGATACTCAGAAAGTTTCGCCCAACAAAAAGTTTATTCATCCAGCCTCGAACCGAAACCTCTTTTCAATACAATGGTACTTTTGATCGAGTGGATCTCCTAATTTTCCAATTTGCTCCCTGGTTTACTATTGAACATTTGATGTCACTCAACTCTATATACATCCGCATTGGAGATTCAACGATAACGCACTCTGACATGAACATCTTCCTTCAACACTGGTTGTCGGGGGGATTTCCTCGTTTGATGGCTTCCCATATTTCTATCGAAGAAAATAATTATGATGAATTGTTCAAAGGATTTGAAGATAAGGTTACTGTGGTGGAGCGAGCACGAGTGTACATGTAAGTTTACTTCTTTTATTTTTTGCCTTTGGACTTCTTTTTTTCAGAATTTACGGCAGGGCTGAAAAAATTCCACGTGGATTCGACATCCAGCGCGATGACGGTGTAATTGCTTCAGTATCTAACGGTCTTGTCGTAGTTTGGCCCGATATGAATGGGAAGGAACACTTTGATTTTTATTATGACTCGGATGAAGAAGCCTATGAATCGGAAGAAGAAGAACTATATGAATCGGAAGAAGAAGAAATTTGATTATATGATTTGAGTAAATTATTGATTGTCTCTCAAACTGTTTTGTTGAATATGATTGTGATAGCTTTCTGAAATAAATATGAATCGAATTATGAAAATGTGTTTTCAGTTTTTAATTTTCGATCATCTTCCTGTTTATAATGTAAAAGTTCCGCATGCCTGTCAGTAATTTTGTGCGTTGCTGACTTTGGAGCTTTTTCTGAATGTCCGATTTTGATGCGAACTTGAAAGGTCAATACAAAACAAGGATGCCTTCTTTTTTATTTTCCATTGGAGTTCTGGGAAGCTCTGTGTGATCTATGCTTCAAGCCTAAGCCCCACCTCCGTCAACTGTCGGCCGTCAAATTCAGAAAGTTAGCTACCGTCAGTTTGATTACTCATCGGTGTGGTGGAAACAATTTTTTTTCGGTAAATTCCACATCCGAGTTCATTTATTTAGTGAACCAAATAATTTTAGGTTTTCAAAGTTTTAAGCAGAGAACGAACAAAATTCTTGCAAAATCCGGGCGTTTGAGGCGCTGAGCACCGGCAGCAATTTGTCATTGCCATATGCAAACATAATTTCATTGATTTCTGAAGTGGTGTAGGCATTGCGTCCAACACAATTTTCTACCAAAGTAACAGTATATTGTGTATCCATAATTCTTTGCGCGGTCGCGGGCATTTTACTCATGGCCGAGTTTTGAAATCGTTCGGCCACCTCCGAATTTCTCAAATTGAGGCCCGTTGGGGGAGACATCGTTTATCACTGATTTCTTTCATTTTTCGACATTTTTTCTGTATTTTTTTGCTTTAGAAATATTTAAATATGAGTTTATTAAGACGAAAAATAAAAAAGAACTTGATTCTTTGTGTTTTTCCAATTTTCTTGCAATCAAGGAAATTGAAAAAACAATTTTGTAGTGATTTTGCGATGAAATCAAGTTCTTTTCTATTTTTCGTCTTAATAAACTCATATTTAAATTTTTCTAAAGCAAAAAAATACAGAAAAATGGCGGAAAATGAAAGAAATCAGTGATAAACGATGTCTCCCCCAACGGGCCTCAATTTGAGAAATTCGGAGGTGGCCGAACGATTTCAAAACTCGGCCATGAGTAAAATGCCCGCGACCGCGCAAAGAATTATGGATACACAATATATCACAATACTGAGCTCAAACAACCTACAACTAGACTCACACTTTAGACGCTTTCACGCATCCCATTGATTTCTCATTTGCATTGCTTATCCAGATGAAGAAGAAAAATTTAGGAATGCCCAGCTTCCAACATTGGTGAGCTGAAACGGAAATTCTGCCGGTTTCAGAAATGGTAAAAGGACAGGTAAGCATCACCCCCCCCCCCCCCATGTATTTTGACACTTATTTTACCCTTAGTAATGCGCCTTTATGAAAAATATTTTTCAGCGAAAGAAATTAGCAATGTCCTCGCAACCTAAACATTTGAAATCCCAGTTGCCTCGTATTGGTTCAACCTCGAAGTTCTGGCTCTGTTCGATTATAATGGTCCAATGGAGAACGAATGGTCCATTGACAGAATGAGTGGTCCAAAAGCAGAACGAATGGTCCAAAGGAGATTGAGTGGTCCGAATACCGAATGAGTGGTCCACGATGAGATTGAGTGGTCCAAACGCAGAATGAATGGTTCAATCCATTGATTGAGTGGTCCAAACGCAAAATTTAATGCAGCACGGATAGAAAACCTGAATATTGAGTGGTCCAAACACAGAATAAGTGGTCCAAACAAAAAATATTATGCAGTACGAATATTCAACCTGAGTATTGAGTGGTCCGAACACAGATTGAGTGGTCCAAACGCCAACATTAAAAAGCCTATGTATCATATTTTTCGCACTGTAATTCAGTTGAAAAGGTCTGGTGAGACTCTAAAATACACAGTAGAAAAGACAGTTTCGCCAGTTTTTTGTTTGATGTCCTCATGAAAAATTGAACTGTCCGCTACATGTGAGGCTTAGGTTAGATTTTATTACATTCATGCTGGAATAGACATTTTTAGGCTGAACTCGAGCAAAAAAGAGTTATTGAGCTTAAGGTCAGACCGCTGCGCCCCGCAAACCTAAGCCTAAATTTTAAAATGTGATTCATAGGCTTTTTACTGTTTGCGTTTGGACCACTCAATACTCAGGTTGAATATTCGTACTGCATAATATTTTTTTGTTTGGACCACTTATTCTGTGTTTGGACCACTCAATCTCATCGTGGACCACTCATTCGGTATTCGGACCACTCAATCTCCTTTGGACCATTCGTTCTGCTTTTGGACCACTCATTCTGTCAATGGGCAATTCGTTCTCCATTGGACCACTATAATCGAACAGAGCCGAAGTTCTCAGGTACTCCATTCAAGTAGATAGGCTAGTACGTTTTTTCATATCATCAGTCGCTAAGAAAAATATGTGAATTGCTTTAGGTCGTCGTTGTGAATACAGGCCGTTTTGGAGAGTTTTCGATCACAGCACCGGTAAGTATGGTTCTTTTTCTGTAAATCAGCTAGTCGTTCTGTTTTTTTTTACATCTGAGCATTCATACTAATTAGGTAGATTACCAATTATCTCAGGGCTCTTTAGATTATTAGAAGAATCAGTGAGTCGTCCTAATTGGGCTCTGAAACTTTTGATCGGGGAAAAACGTTTTTCGTGCCGGGAGAGAATGAAAAGAGATGATTTTCTGAAAGCTGTGTTTGTGATTGTTTTTGCAATGGTTGTTCTACTTTGCACACAGGTGTGAAGATCAGACTGGGATCTGTATGCAGCTTCTCATTTGAGAATAGCTAAAAGCGACCTATAATAAAAATGTTTCTTCAAGTTTAGTCGTTTTTGAGGCTAAATCATTCGCAAACTTGTTTATTCAAGCTATCAATAGTCAATCCGTGCCGAGACAGGAACTTCCAATCAAAGTCACATGTAGAAAACGCTCCGCATCGAAATCAACCTTGATGGTGAACTGAAGGATCATGTTTTCGTGAGCTGCATCCTTATTTTTGAGTGGCCAAAAATCCTAAGTAGTTGAAAATTTTCTTAAATTTCCGACCAAAAAGCAGGGGTTTAGACTAACTTAGACTTCGTAGAAACATGTGGAGCTTCTCAGATGAAAATGACCAAGAAAGTGGCTTTAGTTTAGTCGAGACGTCCTTACAAACAAAAGTTTAACATAGATCATACCACGTCTTGGTGCGAAAACCATGACAAAGAACGGTATTTTAAAAACTGCAATCCTGTAAAAGAAGAAATTTTTTTGAAAACGAAAAAGGTAGGAGAAAATCATCATGTCAACATTTTAACCTGAAGACAAACGCGAGTGAGTTGAATTAGAACTTTTATTTTTAAAGGAGGGTGGACATAAGATTTTTGGGAAAAATGTTGGGGAAATAGTGTGCATTTTGTCGTAAGATGTGGTGTATGCACCAATTCGTCAGTTTTGATCATTTTCAAGAAAAACAAAAACCATAACCAACTGGGAGTTTGAACTAGCACACCAGCTGGATTGGGGGCCAAACGTGTTACCGGCTAAGCCACAGGAACGAAAACGCTGCGGCCATCTGAGGGCCTATGTGAACTTGATTGTCTCGCCTATAAACTAGGGGCCGTCATAATTTTGGTACCGGGTAATTTCTGATGTTCGGGGTTTGAAATATGGGTTTATAACCGCCCTTTCTATACTTTTGAAAAGCTCAGACGAATTTTATTTTTTCATGTCCGGCCTCCTTTAAAATTTTTTTTGATAACTTCGATAGTAAGGCGGGGGCATATCCCAGAGAAGTTCTATTCGTCTCTCTGTTTCGAACAATGTTTATGGGATCACTAGCAAACAGCAACGCGTTTATTTTTGCGCGCTTTTGTTTCACATATCGGAGGGGCAGCGATTACTTTAATGGTGACGAGACGTACTCGCTTTAAAGATGGTAATTAAAATAAAAAGGTGTTTTTTTCAGTCGACGTGAGAGACTAGGGACGGATACCTTCCAACGCCAGAGAATTCTGAGTTTGGAGTTTGCTCTACGTCGCTCTCTCTCTCTCTCTCTTCAGTAGGACTTCGAAATAGTAGGGGTTGTATACCTTTTTCATGAAATAAATTTTGAAAGTTTCTAAGCCTTATTCAGACGAGAAGAGTTGCGACCAATGTCTCTCAAGATGAAGCGATTTCTGTTGAATACTTTCGAATTCGGTATCATACCTCTCCCATTTCAGTTTCTAAACAATTTTGCAACACCTAATCAGAGAAATTAAAACAAAATTTTTAGACAACGTTGAGTTGAAAAATTTGGATTTATTAGAGATTGTTTACAGCGTTGATGGTCTGGAAAAAGAACGAAACACAAGGCTTTCATAAATTGAAGAACACATTTTCAAGTCTATCTCGTTTTGTTGTTTTTTATGTTAACTTCAATGTTGACATTGTTGATTTATGTTGTTTTTCTTTGTGAGTTGAAACCAATATGAAGAATATAACATGTTTCTCAGTATTTTGAATGAATACAGTTTTTGTTACTGTCGATCAAAGTTGCACAAAATCGACTTCTCACTGAGAAAAATTTCACTTGTGCGCAACTTTACTGCTGATTTCATCAAGCAACCTACCAAACACATGAACCGGTTTTGACTTGAAAAGTGGCTTTGTTCTGATGTTGAAAAATCCCCGGTCTCTGGCTTTGATTTTGGCTTCCTGGCTAGAGTAGATAATGCTAATCGTGCCCAATTTGAGTAATTTTGAGCAATTCTTGACAGATGGGGTTAGACGCGCTAGGGATTTGCGCGTTTCAGTTATAGATTTTGCGCATACGTGAGTTTTTCACAGTTTCAAATGGAAAACTCTTGCTTCTCTCTTTTTATTTGCTCTCATTATCCGTTTTCCCTGCACATGACAATAACCTTCCACATCTGAGTCAAACTTCCGCCGCAAGCTATCAGTGGAGATGACCTGCCCACTCCGCCTTGATAATTCAATAATCACATCACCGGAAATCAATCATTATTTAATTCCATAATTCTAGTAATCTTGAGAAAAGTCCCACTAGAATATTTTCCCCCGGCAAACAACTTTAAGAAATAAACTTATTGCCGCCTAGAAAATTCCAACAAAAACTTGATAAGAAGTTGTTGCAGAGTGTACTCGACCACCGTTATTGCACAATTTTATGATCGAAAATATAGTTTTTGAAAAGAGGAAATGGGTAATAAAAAAATCTGAATGAAAAGTTCATATGAATCATTGTCGAAGACTTAGGGTTCTAAAGTTATCGAAACTAAAAACCTGGAAACAAATTGGCAATGTTCGGTGCTTCAAAACCAGCAAATAGTGTATTTGTTCAAAAATTTCGGATGTAACTTTCAGATGTAAATTTCAGTTTTGATTTTCAGGTGTAAATTCCTAATGTAAATTTCAGATGTGAATTTTTTTCAGGTTTGAAAATAACGTTTCTTATTCAGTTTTAAATCAAGGTAAGACTGGTTTTTTGAACTGTTCGCATTTTGTTGTCTTCTCATAATAATCTTGTAAAATAATCCGATTTATATTATCTTAAATTGCAGAAAACGCCCTATTTCCGTCTGTTTACATTCTCTTTTTTATTGCTCTTTTATTCAACAGTTCATTTGGAAGAGTTTGTGTTTTAAAATTTGGAAAGAAATGTTTTGGGAAATTTTCCATGGATTGTTGTTAACATATGACTACAGCGGTACAGGAAGTAGTGTGTTCAATTTACCACGGACCACGAAAGATAATGCTTTACAAAAACTATTTTTCCTCGTTGAGATTTTTGAAGCCGAATTTTAAGAAAATATGATTGAAACAAGGTCCCTTCAGACTTTCAAGAAAGGCTCTCAAGATTCTTCTTGGACCCACTCGAAATTCAAAAAATTGTCCTTCCTCTCCCTCAAATTAACATGCACCGACAAAACGAATCGTTTCAATTATGCAATCATTTCTTTTCTTCTTTTCTTCTCCCCAAAAATTTCTGTTATCAGCAATGATGCCATTAAGACGCCTTTATGGCCAAAGTAAACCGAAAGAAAAAGAGAGAACAAAAACGGGGAAAGAACTGAATGAAATTGATAAGTGACGACGGCAATAAGAAGAATTTGATAAGAGAGGAAAAGAGTTAAACTCAAAATCGGCTCCACCCAAAAACTGTGTGCTGCCTTTTTGGTTTCGTCACCTCCGTTTTGATTTGCATTTCAAAAGCGACAATATACAACTTCTGTCTTTTGGAAATTCATTTTTTAAACAAGAGTTTTTTTCTGCAATTTCTTTCAAAAATCAGTTGATTGTGGTTGTTTCAGGATGCTGACCAAGGCCCTCATTCTTTGCCTGCTGGCGTTGACAGGTAAGTGTTTTTTTCGGTTTTTAAGTTATTTTGGAAATAAAATAGAAAGTTTCAATTCTGTTTCGATCGTCAATTGGAAAACCCAAAAATTCATAAATGAATTTCAAAAACTGATGAAAAAAAACGCGAAATTTCAGTTTGTGGGTTTTCCAACTTTTGAATTATTCAGGCACTTACGCCAAATGTGTATGCTACACATCAGCACCATTGGCCAGTGGAACAAAAATCACACTTAGCAATGGATATGATGACTCTAATTTTAACGCATGCTACTCTGCTGCTTGTGGTTTTGTAGCATACAGTGGGTCGGCTACCGTCGGATGGAGCGTGAGTGGTTTGTGGAAAACAAGCATATCCTACTAATTAACTTTGCAGAACATCAACGTTCAATTTAGTTCGTCGACAGATAATACTGGGAAATTTCAAATTTACAATGGAAACACTTCTGATCCTAACTTATTGATGAACACGTAAATAGAAAATCAAGTATAAAAAGTTGTCAATTTTAAATTAATCCAGGTACACCGTCGCAAAAAGTGGACAAAACATGTCTCTCACCAGCTCAACGCCATATATTTACATCGTTTACACGCAAGATGATACTTCTAACCCAAGTAATAATTTTCAGTATTTTTTTTTTGAAATTTTTAAAGTTGATTTCCTGACTTTCGATGTGGCGGAAAAAAGCCGTTCAAACGTCTCTACTTAATAACAAATTGCAGACTCTTACTTTGGAACCCTCACAGCCGGTGGAGGACTAGCTGCTCCAACGACTCCAGCTCCAACGACTCCTGCTCCAACAACCAGACCATTCAATAATCCACTCTATGCTAATGATCCATGGCTGATTTCGCATGATATTCTTGTTGTTGTCAACCAGAAAACAACACAAGGAGCTGCTGGATTGACCGCAGTAAGTATCATATTTTATCAAGACTTTCTGAAACAAATCGACCCGTTTGCCGCGGCTGTGCCATAAAGGATTATGTTCAATATCTGGAATCAAATCTTTCTTTCTCTCCCAAAAAGCGGGCACACCATAATTAATCATGGAACATACTCCAATAAGCTTTTGTATATACTAAGATGATTACAGTTGAACTCATTGGCTGGACAATTTGTGGATCTTTTAAGTATCACCAGCAGTACCACATCAGAATCGCAATCACGTCTTGGTCTCACAACTGTGACTCCATATAATCCATATTATGCAGCTCAGGGAGAGGTTTGTTATTTTTTTCCATTTTACACAACGAAGACGATTTCGATTTATAATTATCAAATATAAAGCTTAAATCGTTCAAAAAGAAAGAAAAAAAGTTAACCGTAAACTCAATGGAATTCTGAGTTTTGCATATTTTTGATAGGGTTTTCGTTTATTATAAGTTATCCTGAATCACAACATCGTGAATAGTTAATGAATTGACTAAATTTACTTGTGAAAACTCACTGAAACACATGTTTTTTAATACATCAGTTTTCCAGATCTGGAGCATGAATGCTACTGATGTTAAAGGAGCCCTCCCTCAGTCTGGAATCAGTATCAATGTGGATATTGTGACGTAAAGATTTTTTAGAAGAATATTAATTATTGAGTTAGAAAAATTCAGAGCTTTGACAAACATGGTCAACACTTTTTTCAATGTCACTGATCCAGTCGCTCCAACGAGAAAAAATGTTCAACGTTCCATTATCCTCTTCACTGCTTGGTGGTAAGTAGTTTTTTAGTGATTTAGTAAAAATCAAACAAATTATAATATATTTTCTGAATTTAGGGGTGATAACACGCAAGTTTTGAATCAGGCTGTTCAAGATGCTTTCAACGCCAAAGGAGTGAATCTCGTCATTGTTGGATTCAACACAAATTCTCCTCAACTGATTAATAACGACTGGTACAACTATGTGTCTTTGACTACCACGACTGATAAGGACGTAGCTGGATTTGTCAACAGATTCTATTTGAACTCCGGATTAAACAACACTTTGACCAACAACTGTGAGTTTTTGTTCGGTTTTTCCACGGATTGAAAAATTCGGAGTTTTTTGTGCGCTTCCTTCATAGTACTACATTTTTGTTGGTGAAAGAAAAACGCACTCCTACGAATCTAACCAAGACTCATCGTCACGGAAAAAAAACCCAGAATGTCTTTCGTCCAGTAACCTTCCGAGAAAAGTTTTGAGTGTTTTTGTTCAGTTGTATATAAGTCTTGATTGCGATTTTACTAAAACGGCGTCAGCTACAAAATTGAATTTTCAAATCGTGTAACTGTAAAACGACAATAGTTCTTGCACAAAATGTTTTAAGAAAAAAAGAATTTGATTTTTCAAGAATTACAACATTATACTTTTAGGGTGCAAAAAAGTTGCGGATCCAACTCAAACACCAACTACAAATTTCATCAAGGAACCATCTAACTATGGAGGTCCACCAATGTTGTCACAGAACGCTTGGAGTTCTTCATTCGATGGACAAAAAGGAAGATATTGCAATTTCCAAGATACGACTTACACTTATACTAGAAGCAATGTAAGACTTATTCAGTCTATTGATTAGCAGCATATCATATTTACAGAGTAACACATTGGTTACTGTAACAGTGTTTTACGAACTGGAAGTTGGACAGGATTACCTCAAATTCCAGGCTGATGGAGTCAATGTTGAAAGGTAGTCATCATTCATGACTTTCTAATGAAAAAAGCATTCAGTTTCACTGGGTACGACGTCAACAACGCTAGCTTCGACCTCGATGCAAACGTCATCACAGCTAGATTCACTACTGATAGCTCTGGTGTGCAACGGGGTTTCTATGTGAAATTTGAAGAAACAAAGGATAAACCCTCATCATAATTTGTCTGAAAAATTTTCTGCACTTTCTATTCTTCTGCACAGAAACAAATCGAATAAAAAATTCCTTGATTGAATTTGAGCCTGTTTTGAGTCGAAAGAAATCGTGCTGAGTTGCACTCAATTAAAAGAGTGAGAGGAAGATAGACAGTTTTTTTTGTTGAAAACATAAAAGTTTTTTTGAAAACTATGAGTGAAAAGACTTGAATTTATTAAAATTAGATAATTAACCAAACATTTTTGCATGAAAATAGGTTCAAAAAGAGCATCAGAAGACCTATGTAATAGTGTAGAAATCACAGAACCTCTGGGTAATCCGATATCCCAAGTCTTTTATCATAGAATTCATTTTTATATGAAAGGAAAAAAGAACATCATGAAGAACAAGAACTCCCAAAACAACACTTTTTGACCGCCAAAAATGGTTACTTCATCGAAAGATGAGTTGTTCCCGTATGGATGGTTATTAGGTAAAACGAGCGCCATGTCGTCTATTTCCTGAGAAACTTCTGTGATCTGCAACTCAAGTCAACAAACCGTTTCAGATTTTATTCGCAAGGCTCTGAAACCGCATTCCAAATCTTTAGAATCTGTTTTTATTTGTTCTTTTAAAATTGTTTTTCACAAATCATGTAAATTGTAAAGCTTGACAAAGGATAATTGAAAGAAAGAATGAAATCCCTAAAATTTATTCTAAACTCAAAAAGAAAAAAAAATAAGAGAGAAAAAAATGCGTTATTTAATGTTTTATGTGACTCAGGAACTCGAGTTGGTATGATTTTGCTTATGAAGATGAAGAACGATTGGCTTTGATTAGTTTTACTTCCATTCGAATTTTCCTCTCAGAAAACGCTCTGGAAAAGATGGTCGACAAATGTGTCTGTAGCCTGAAATTTGACGTTTAAATATAGTCTTGTATACTGAAGTACTTACAATAGGTGCGGGGAAGTTGAATGAATGGAGTCACTCGCTCTGTAATTTGAAATGATGAGTATAAGTTGTCTAAATCTTCATATTTCTTTCAAAATCGACTTATGAAAACAACAAGCTTACCTTCTGGCAATTGGAGATTTTTGAGACAGGACAGACGGCGTTTTCTGTTTTCTGAAAGTACTTTTTGTGTGTACAGTAATGCTTCTAGTTGTTCTTACCTTTTAAAGATGGTAATGGTGGACTATACTTATTTCTAAATTTTAGAGCACTGGCTTCTGTAATATATTAGTTTTTTTGAGACTGAAATTACTTCTCATTTTAAACTTACGGTTCTTCTCGCAATACTTTGCAACCTCTTTTTTGAATTCTTCTTGTTCCGTTACGGTCATTTGATCCTCAACTGAAAAATTAGATTGCAACAATATCCATTGGCACAGAAATGCTTACCTGCTTCGAGCTGTGGCAGATACATTTCATTTCTGTAGCGATCCACCTCTGTAAGGTTTGATTAGAAGAAAATTTAACAAAGAATAAACTCACCTTGGAGAATTGTGTTATAGTGTTCTTTGTGTGCTTGTCTTTCTTTCTTTATCTTGATGTAGTTTTTGTCTGAAAAAATATCATATTCGAAAGTTTTCAATTTTTAGAACTTACCAAACTGTTTGAAGTGAGTATTCCATTCTAAAAGGAATCCTGTTTCAGACTCGATAGGATTAACTGAAAATCCAAATTTAAAATTAATGTACCCTAACTTCATTTACTAACCTTGTTCTGCACTGAACAAGTTGACAATGTGAGCCAAATTGTTTGAATTGATTTTTCTCAAAGTTTTACTCAATTCATGAACATAAATTCTAAAACTATTCACACTTTTGTTGGTGCTCCAAACCTGAATTCAAACTTTAATACAATACTAAAAGCTCCGTTACCGTAACGTGGTCTCCAGCGTGTTGCGCATTAAAATTTTGATTAAGGGCTGTGCATAAAACTTGTTTTTTCTCAACATTATCTTTTGATGGCTCTGTGGTGATTGCTGCAAAAAAGATGTTTAGATAATCGTTGTCATGGGGAATGTTCTTACTCAAGAAGGCGTTTTTTTCTTCTTTTTCAATAATTTTCATCGTGAGTGGAATGCTCCTGTTAATTTCGATCCATTTGTGTGATTTTTTGTCCTGCACAGACAGACCAATTTTCGCCTGAAAAGATTATTTGTTGAGGTTTGAGACCAATAAGGTATGTTTACAATACAAATTTTGAAATTTTCTAACCTCGAACAGAAATGTCCCTGAAACCTCTGTTATGGTTTGGACGCTAGCGATTCCGTTGGGAACATCATTATTTTCATCGACAGGGGCAGCTTGTCTGAAAGGTTCATAGGTGGTCCTGATATTTTTCCCCATGTTATGTTTTTTATTCACTGCATGAAGCTAAGCATAGCTAACATCCTATCGAACTTTTATAGCCTAAGGAAAACAGTCTGGTATTGTCCGGAATTGTCAAAGATACTACCTTTATCACTCATTTGAATCAAAACTCACGATTCAAAATGGCGTTTTCTCGATGGAACAGTAGTTGAACCGGACGCTTGGTCCGATGGCGAGCGTTCTCTGGAAGTGTCATCACGACTCTCATCGAGCTCTGACGCTAACTGATGTTTTAAGCCTAATAGCTCATTCTCGTCGGATGACCCATTGCCATCTCGAATCAGAGCAATTGCCGCTTCCGAATTCGGTTGTTGAATTGGGAAGACCGTTGTTCCAGTGTTATTTTCAACATTTTCCTTAGCTGGCGGAGACCTTTTCGGGATATCATTCATTTTAATAACGTCCTCTTCCCTTCTCGGAACACTTTGGCTTTTGATGGAAGCCGGAGATGAAATTTGTTTTTTTGAAGCAAGACCAAGATTTCTCGATTCTACAAGTGCTGCAGGTCTAGGAGCAGGTGGCATACAGATCGGTCTTTGCAATGGAGTGTATTTATACCGGAAACTTAATGGTTTTGAAAGTCTTGGCATCGGCTCAGAAGTTTCCTTGCTGGGAGAAGCAAAAACCTCATCCCAAATATCCTCATCATTTACTTCCTCTTTATGCACCTTTTTGGCTGGTGGCTCTTCTGATGAGGTAGAGATAGAAGGCTGAGGATTAATTTCTTGTTTTATATTTTTGGCTTGTGGTGCAACTTGAGACATTCCTTTCTCTTTGGAAAAGTCTCTTGGTACTCCAGGTGGCCATGGTTCTGAATTATTTGCTGCTTGGAAACTAGTTTGATAGCTTTCCAATTGAGCCAAATGTGGAACGGAACCGAAGTTGTTGGGGAGCTGGTTGAAACGGTCCATCGAAGCTGGCCTTCAATCAACTGAAACTGAAGTTATTTTTAAGATTGACACATGATTTTAACAACAAGATCAAGGTTAGAGACCAGAGCTGGGCGGAAGTGAAACGGAACTCAGCCGGAACGTCAAGAAATATTGATTCCAGACCGAGTTATGGGTTCACCTCCGACTTCCGACTTCCGTGTGAATTCCGGAAGGGCAAAAGCCGGAAGTGAACCCATAACTCCGTTCGGAATTAATATTTTTGACGTTTTTTATCCTAATCGATAGATCTCTGGATGTTCTACACGTTTTCGGAACATCATTTTTTCAATTCAATTGCTTCTCAAAAAACTGTGAAGCACTTCCGGCTAAATTCCGTTTTACTTCCGCTCAGCTCTGTCAGAGACATAGTGGAAACGTGTTGCCAAGAAAAAGTGATCAGATGAGTTTTGCTTAATACGATCGGGATCAGAAACGAAGAGCAACAAGGTAAAAGAAGATTGAGAGAGGGTGATTAGGAACACAGAAGAGTGTAAGGGGGTTGTGTTAGGGGGGGGGGGGTCAAAACAAAATTTAAGGAGTATTGAAGAAGACGAATAAGAAATGTGAGGTAACATTATGAGACAAAAACCAAGGTATGCCAATCGTCGTTCCCTGTCTGACAGCATTCTCTCATCAATCTATTTTCTTCTCCCTATGGTTTTTCTGAATTACTGTGCTTGAGCTGTAAAAAGGTTCATATGTGACGATCATTTCTGGGGTGATAATTTTCAGTTGTATTGTGAAAGGCAGGGGTGAGAGTTGTCTGTAGGGAAAAACCACTTCATGAATCCCGACGTGGTACTTGTCTCTAAGGAATGGCCGCTTCAGGAAGACTGAGATGACAAGAATGGGTTTGGTTGACCATTGACTGGGTTGATTGGACACATCATGAAAGTGAAAAACGAAACTCCTTCGTCGTTCAGATTCTACAAAAGTATTAGGTTTGCCCGAAAGAAACGCGCACTGAAGTTGTTTTCGAATTTGTATTCCTAAGCTGGAATTGAAAACAAAAAGAAGTAAATAATTTGAAAAATGTGCGAAATTTTATGATCAACATTTTGCTAGTGGACCACTTTTCGATATCACTAAACCTAGTTGAGATATGCAGATTCGCGTAAACGTTTATCGCGCATTTCTTTTTGGTGAAACAAATAAAAGGTTTTTTGGCTCTGTTCAGGATTTGAGGGTTATAGAAAAAAAGCGCTATAGCAAATTGAAGGGTTATAGAATTTAATAACCTTCGATACCCCTCAAGTCCTGAACTGAACAGAAAACCAATCGTCGTTCCCTGTCTGACAGCATTCTCTCATCAATCTATTTCCTTCAACCAATGATTTTTTTCTACGTACTGTGTTTGAGCTATAAAAAGGGTCATATGTGACGATCATTTCTGGTGTGATAATTTTCAGTTGTATTGTTAAAGGCAGGGGTGAGAATTGTCTGTAGGGAAAAACCACTTCATGAATCCCGACGTGGTACTTGTCTCTAAGGAATAGCCGCTTCAGGAAGGCTGAGATGGCAAGACTGGGTTTGGTTGACCATTGACTGGGTTGATTGGACACATCATGAAAGTAAAAAACAAAACTCTTCTGTTGGCAGCTGTGGAGACAATGAATTTTCAACTTCTCTTAAACTTCTTTGTCGTCCAGATTCCGCAAAAATACATCTTAGGCTTGCCGGGAAGAAACGCGCGCTTAAGATGTTTTTGAATTTGTATATCTGAGCTGGAGTTGAAAATAGAAAGAAGTCAATAATTGGTTGAATTTGCAAAATTTCCTGATCAACATTTTGTTAGTTGACCACTTTTTGATATCAGTTACTTCAGCTGAGATATGCAGGTTTGCATAAACGTTTATCGCGAGTTTCTTTCCGGCTAAACTAATAGAAGGTTCTTCTCCATTTCCAGCGTTGATTGGCTAGAAGGTCAATGCTACACACAAACAGATGTCATGGGGAACCGCACACAATAGGCTGTAAATCTCAATATTCAGAACCTTCAAAAGGGTCTGTTCCCATTAGCACCGGGAGAGGTGGTATTACGTCATGACAGAAGTAATGACTTTATGACGTGGCAGTTTGTGTTGTGAGTGCACATTCTCCCTCGTCTTCCCAGACCCTGAAAACCAACGCAGCTAACCTGCAGATCATACTGACCAGTCTGCAATTTGACACAGTCTGTCTTCTCAGCCTCATTCTCATCTCTCATTCGTCTGCCAGACGGTGACTCTTATTTTCCTCTCCTTCCAGCCAGTTGATTCGTCGGACCTGTCCAACAATGCTCTGCAATTCGGATTTCCCTGTTCTTTCCTCCGTTAACAACGTTGAAAAAGAGCCTGTACGGAAGTTTAGTCACCGCAAAAGACCAAACCAAAAAGAAAGACAAGCGATTCTTGCTTTTGAAGCGGAGGCTGCACGGAACAACGCTCAAGAATCGTCGTTCTACGATGACCAATACAATCAAGGGGTTAATGGAAACCCCTTCAATGATCCAACACAATTTCCTTTTTATTTCTCAACAAACAATGAGAAAAATTTTGGAAACTGTTATCCCACTCCGCCAGAGTCTCCACCGCTTTCTACCTCCGACTTTACGGAATCACTCACGGAAGCAGAGCCACTTCCTGGAACCATCCCTGATGTATCATTGAACCCCTCCTCAAAAATTCCAGCTGGTATGGTTCATGGCGTTGACTTTGTTTTTAATCTTGGAACAGTCAATGCACCTCATCTGCCGACAAGGACTCAACAAGTTAAAAACCCCAATGGTGGTTTCAGTGTTTATACAAGTAAAACCGACAAAACCATTGCGAAACCGACGCAAGTGCTATCAGAGGAACAACTGGTAAAACAGGCGATTTTGGTCAATAATTGGAAACAGCAGATCCGCGACACCACCAACAATAGTCCATGGTAATTATATGATAATTCGTGTTTTCTTTAATTGTAAAAATATTGTTTCAATAAATGGTTTTAATTTTACGAAACTTGAATGGGTAAAGACATAATATGATCACATCTGCAGAGGCTTACAAAGTTTTGTGATCTCCGAACGGCTGACCTCCCATTACAAGGACCCATGAAGCCCTGTGAAGTTGACTTCTAGAAACTTTAAAGACTTTCCCAACTTTCCAAATTCACCATCTTGTAGAGTTTTCTTGGTAAATACTTATCAACTAGTTTTTGTCAGAAACGGTAATAAATATAGTCTAAATGATATCCTTAAATCAATCTCCAGTCAAAACTATGTCGGAACCATAGTCTGAGTTATTGAGCTTAAGGTGAAACCGAGAGCTTCGGTCTGGGGTTTCATGATAACATAACAATTAGGACTCACTACGGAGTGGCGCGTCTGCTCCCCGCAAGCCTAAGCCTTTGTTTTCAAAACAGCGTTATGTGTAAAAGCACAATAAGCAAATAGTTTTGAACGAAATGAACTCTAATACGTTTTCCAAAAATCAGGTGGCTTCATCAAAAACTCTAGTGAACCTTCGGCCTCTCGTTTCCGTTCCTTTCAGATTAGTCTCTTCGGCCTTCGATTTTCTTTTGGAAGGTCTGATTTTTTTTCCTCGGCCTCCAATTTCCGTTTCGGCCTCCGATACCCAAACAGAGCCCATGATTTCATGCGGTCCCAATGTCAGTGAACAGAAACAAAAAGTAACAATCTTTATTTCAATTCTATCTTGTATTTTTCATATAACACATCTTTAGAAACATATTCAATTATCTTGCTCCTCCGCTGATGTAAATGTAGCCATATAGTCCTAGTTGATGAAGAGGAGAGCGAAATTCAATGTAAAATTCACTGTTTTTTGCTGGCCAAGGAATAGAGTATCTTCTGAAATTTTAAAATTATAAAACGATTTCTCAAGTTAAAAATGCTATACCCATCAAATCCACGGTGAGGAATGTCTCCGAGAATTTCATCGAGATTCCAATCCATTTTCGAGCGTAGCATTATTATTCTCACATCTATTCTTCCGTTCTGAATGTCCTTTAGAAGAGCATGAATTTCATTTTCATTGAACATAAGATTGTCGACCAAAATTGTATCGGATATGACTGATTTCAGATTATTCATGGTCATCCAACGAGCGTCAAAAATTGCAAAACGTTTTGACGCAGATAACTGTTGTTGGTACTTGAATCGTTTAGGAATTGTGCATTTCAATTCAAGATGTTCAAGTTTAGTGCAATTCAAAATATTTTTCAAAAGTGCCGAATTCATTTTCAGTGGTTCTGGTTTAATGGGGCACGGTACAAATCGGATCTCTCGAAAATTAATGTTGTAAGTCTTAAGACATTCATGAAGAAGAACTTTTGAATTGGGACAGTGCCCTTTGAAGACAAAAGCATCGACAACAAATACATTCAATAACCATTCTGTGAATGCATGAAAAAACATTATCCGGTTTCTGTATTGCTGTTGATCCAGATATAAACAAATACCATAAGCCCCACTGTATGCTGGGAACGAATCTAGACCCAATTTGAACGGGCGAACTAAACCTTTGAATTTCTCAACTTGATCGGTGATTGTGAAAGTATAGGTCTTACTATCATCTGAAGTTAAGATCAGAGATGTATGGACTATACTTGAAATAATTTTCAAACATGGCAGATGAATCCTAGATGCTTTGACAAGAGCTTCAGATCTTTTCGAACATTTAGTTAGTGGCAATCTGGAAAACATGGGTTTTGCTTTGGTAGAAATTTGGGCTCTGTTCGACAATACCGGTCCAATGACAGAATACCGGTCCAAAACGAGAATACCGTTCCAATCAGAGAATGACCGGTCCAAACCATACAATAACCGATCCAAACGCAGATGACCGGTCCAAATCCATAATGACCGGTCTAATCGGGAACAATGAGGCGCAGCAATCTGAGAATGACCGGTCCAAAGCTAAGAATGACCGGTCCAAACGTTTATGCAGTCTAATTAGCGGTGCCATTCAATTTCAGCTGTTGCAACTCTTCTAAAAACCTTCCTTTGCGGCACCTCTTGCGGCAGGCTTAGCGTCTTTCTTTATTCTTTATCAAAGGCTGGAACGGTAGCGGGAGGCTCAGTAGCTTCTTATGCCTAAGCCTAAGCTGCAAATCGATTGGACCGGTCATTCTCGAATTGGACCGGTCATTCTCGGATTGGACCGGTCATTCTGTGTTTTATGAGACTCGTGTTCCCGATATGGTCCAATCATTCTCGGATTTGGACCGGTCATTCTTGGAAGGGACCGGTTATTCTGCGTTCGGACCGGTCATTCTCGGGTTTGGACCGGTCATTCTTGGAATGGACCGGTCATTATGGATTTGGACCGGTCATCTGCGTTTGGACCGGCCATTGTATGATTTGGACCGGTCCTTTTCTGATTGGACCGGTCATTCTCGCTTTGGACCGGTATTCTGTCATTGGACCGGTATTGTCGAACAGAGCCAAAAGTTGACCGTCATAACTATTGTTCAAAAGTTGATCAGTTTGTATACTAGGCAAACAATGTTTGAATAAACTTACACGCTATTCCTCATAAATTGGAAGACCAGCTTCCGAGCCAAATAGGGAAGTTTGAACAATTCCAGCGGGTTAG
The DNA here is from genome assembly GCA_963572265.1 of Caenorhabditis doughertyi. Classification (NCBI taxonomy): domain Eukaryota; kingdom Metazoa; phylum Nematoda; class Chromadorea; order Rhabditida; family Rhabditidae; genus Caenorhabditis; species Caenorhabditis doughertyi. The sequence goes on along the minus strand of OY751558.1, from coordinate 28,609,627 downwards.
TTGACATCCTTAATAGAAGAAAGAAACTGACATAAGACAACAGAACTGTGTTGTGTGTAGAAAGGACTGTGCGTTCTGTGACTGTGGATGTGTCCTGTTGAATGAATAGGCGCTATTTTAGGTCCAAGAAAAAAGAGAGAGAGAGAGAGAAACAGAGAAACAGAAAAAGAATGACAGATGAGATACTGTAGATACACATCCCTTGTTCTCTTGCAATTAGTCAGATTGTAAATCTATCTCTACTACCACATTCACATGTCAATTTTTTTCCCAGCCACCCGGCTCTTTTCTAATACTATTATAAGCCAATTCGACCTCAATAAAATACAAAAATACATCTGTCGTTTTCGTTGATCAGAAAATACTCAAAAATTCGTATCCGGCACGTTCTTCCATTCTGCAGGTGTAACATAATTTTCCTGTCAAAGAGAGCTTATGGCTGTGGTTGAATATTGTATGTGAAGGCTGCAGAGATACGTATTCTGACTTAGAATTTGAAGTCATGAGCATTGAAATTGTAGTAGAAAGAGCAAATCTCTGGTTCGTCCCTCACGAGCGTTTGCTCTTCGGAGTTTTAACCATCTTATCACTGATTTTAAGCCGAAATGATTTTTTTGATTCATCAAATGTGTTTTTTTTTATAACTGACTCCAATCAATCCCGATCGATTGGCAAGAAATTATGGAAGTTTTTTCCGAAAACCTCATATAGATGAGGGATTAACTTGATAAATAGAATGCAGGGTTAGAGAAAAGTTAACTGATAAACTTTTATTTAATTTAACAAAAATAAAGAAAACTACGACGAAGCTTGGATCACAACTTTGCCAAATTTGCTATAATAGCTTTGTTCTTGCTGAATCGAAACTTTTAGTGGTTCCTTTTGGCCTCCCGGGTATGGAATGTGATACGTTCTGAAAAACATTTCATCGAAATACCATTTATTACTCTATCTGACTCACGAAGTTCCAAGAACAATGTTTGGAATGATTCCTTTTAATACTAAACCATCCGTCCAAGTTTTTCCTGGTCCAGTCCTGAGGAAGCAATCTTTTAGAGTAACTTCACCGGAAAGAATACTTTTCAAGTAAATATTGAGTTCATCATCCGTGAGATTACAGTTATAGAGAGTAATGCTTTCACTTTTGAGAGATTTCAAATGATCAAGAGTGACCCAACGACCAAAGATTATTTTGAGCACTTTTTTCGTTTGGATCGGTCCGGAAAATTGGAAGTTCTCCGCTATAGATGCATTAACGATAAGTGATTCAACTTGATCACGTTTCATAACTTCTTTCAAAACTTTCGCATGAATATAGGTATTTTCAGAGTTACTAGGGTCACTTGAGAAATTGATTTTAGTAAGGTTGAATTGAGGGTTTGACAAACACTTTTTAAGAAAACCGTTCCCTCGTATGCAAGTTGAAGAGAACTCATGAGTGTTGATGTTGAACATATCTTCAATCCAGTTCATAAAAATGTGGTAAGATGCCATACGGCCTTTGTACTTTTTTGAGGTACAAGTATAGATCTCTGTTCCCTTATAAGCCACGTATACAGGAATACCATTGAAAAATGTTTCAACTGGATTATCCATTTGATCCCAAGACCTTTCGAGGATCTTTATTTCAAAAATCTCATCTGAGTTAGTTTCTAAGGCAAATTTTATTCCTTCTAACTTCACTTCAATGATCAGCGTCCTCAATGAGATTTTGGCCATTCTTACATAAGAATTTGCTTTTTGGGAGCTCTTCATAAGTTCGAATCTAAAAGATATAAAAATATAAGCTACGCAAGAACTACACTGCGTCCAATAAGAATAGGACTCCCCCCCCCCCCCCCCCCCCCCCCCTCTCGAATTTTCGTCCCCGGTGAAAACTAAGAACTTTTTAAAACGTTTGTGACTTTCAGTGTTTTCCAAGTAAAAAACAGCCCCTGGTCACACTTTCCTATCATCCTATCACTTTCCATATTCAGATAGCAAACAAAAGAGGTAAGTACGAAAAGCGCAAGGATGCAATTTTGAAAAACTAGAAGACTTTCAGTAAAACAAAAGTAACAAAATGAAACTTACACATCGTTTCCCATGTTCTGTAGTACACACTTGTAAGCCAAATATGGTAGTTTGAAAAGGTTGATAGCAAATGTTGGAGACGACATGGTAACTGAAAAAGACGTTGCAAATGATCGAAGACTGGACAGGTAGGACGGACCAGGTTGGATGATGAGGGACAAAGGAGAGTGGAAACGGTGTCTAGCAGCGCAGAGGATGGTAAAACGCCCACCACTGTCCCTTCATACATGCAGTGACGTCATCGGAATACAAACCCACGTATTCCGTCTCACCTCACGTTTATCCAAAACATCTGTTTTTATCCCAACCTTTTGATGACGTCAGGTGTTCTCACGAATGGATGTACAGAAAACAGACAAAGGCACAAGATAAGATTGTTCGAGAAAAAAAAAGAAACAGAGTGGCTGAGAACAATACTGTTTTGACAAAGTTTGATAAAACAGTAGAGAAAATTATCCCATTTTTGGGCCTGGTATCTGAAAGATTGATATCTGATTCGATCAACATCAGGGTTTTTTATTGAGATTATGCAAACAAAAAGTGAGTGAGAGAGAACATAATTGAAGTTAAAACTGGAAAAGTTGTGCTCAAACTGAAGACCGCAAATCTTTAATTTAAGACTTGCCTACCCTATAATCAAAGCAGATCAGTTTCTATCATTAATGACAACAGCCAACTTCTCTGCCTTATAGAACAGCATCAATCTCATCAAATTCACGGTGACAAATACCGAAAATGCTGAAGTAGACAACAAATACAGTGAGAGTTAGTGAAACGTTAGAAATCAAATTTCAAAAGTTTTATTCAGTTGAAGGAAATAATAATGGACACAAATTTCAAAAACAACTCGAGAAAGTCAATTAATATAAAGATTCCACAGAATCAGCTCAAAAAATGAGTGTTCATTGTATTTTTTGAGTAGAACAGTTGCTTTTGTATGATCCCGCCGGATAATATCAAATCCATCTTCGATTGTCTCCATGCTGGGCTGTTGATCGCAATCATATTCGATTTTTACCTTCCTTCGTTCTCCTTGCGCCATTCCTTTATATGAAATCCCGCTGAGCAATAGTTCCACGGAAATGTCTTGAGCATCACTATGAATCTTCAAATACTGTAGTCTAGGACTTGCCCCCGAAATCCATAATTTGAGAAATCTATTGAGATTTCTTCCTGATAGATGAGATCTCTCCAAAAATAAATTCCTGCTGCTCGAACACAACACATGGTCTAGCTTAAGACCAGTTGATAAAATAACAGTCAAAACTTCAAGATTGGACATCAAAAATGCATTTTTGCCGTTAAATGGATCGCAATAGCAGATGAGTTGACGAATTGGAGTTATTTTATTCAGATCGACGTTCGAATGTAATCGCAATCCTGGTGGTTTTATACTCAACTTTCTCCATTGCAATCCTTTCAAACAATTGTGAAGCAACTCAGTATCTGGCATGATAGAAATATGGACCATTTGAATTGCTTTCTCATTGGTGATATGAAGAAGATGTGCAATCCAATCATTCAATTCAAATTGAGGCTTCCTATAGACTCTAGAATCATTGTCACGCACATTCATGGTGCATCGAGCTCTAACATATTCTGGTTTTGAAACTCCTTCTTTATAGTGGAAGCAGAAATAAACATTGCTTGAAAAGATGTTCAAAATCAATTCGTAAATTTGACAAATTTCAAATCGGACTCTCGAAATCTTCAAATTCAAAGACCGTACATGCTTTTTGCATTTGCTTGAGCAGAGAGAAATGCCAACTCTGGAATAATAAAGTAAAAACATGTCCTTGAGTTTTATTTGAAACTTACAAGGACAGAAAATCTGTCTGATGGAGTATGCATTTGATAGCATTGTTTGGCAATTTCAAAAGTTGAAAAGCCATCACTGGTAAGCTGATTTCTGTTTGGGTAGAAAAAAATAGCGCAAAAATCGGTTTGTTAGTAGAATGATGGTCGGATGGGCAGACGATTGGGTGGGGCTAAAGGTGCTAAATGGTTGATTGGGGTAGCAAGATTACGGTGAGATACACATAAGACCTGTATGAATTGGGGAGTGACAAAAGGAGAGCAGATGGACAAGATAATAGAGATGACGTCATGAGAATGTAGTTCAAGACAGGGAAGACTGCAAGGTTTTATAAGATCCCCTATTTCCAGAGAATGAAACTTTCAGAAAAAGCCACGTAATATAGTGGAAAGTTTCTAAACCTTGTAAACCGATAAGCACACAAACAGAGCCCTTTCATATTTATAGTGATGGTTTTTTTTCTTTCCGACTTTGAGGGTAATTAATTGTCTGTATCATTGCAATCTGTATGGAAAAACGAGAATTGCAACCAGAGTTCCTTCCGCCTTCCGCTTTCCGCTTTCCGCCATTTTTTTCCTGCCTTCCACTTTCCGCCTTCCGCCTTTTCAAAAACTCGTTATACTAAATTTGCATCATACATTATAGGATCCATTTGATTTCATTCTGCCTCCAAAAAACAACGATTTTCATTTATTTCTCTAACCAGATTACCAAGGTTTAGTCCAACTCTTTAAGCAAACTAGAAATACACCTATGTGGTTTATTACAAGCGTTTTGGAAGAACAGAACGTCAATCAATAAAAAGCAAATAAAATTATCAGAGAATCTCTTTTATTCCAGACGAAGTTTGCCATTCACTTTGACCACATTCAATTGTGTACTTGCACTGCATTTTTGAAGCTCCCCCTCAATAATGTTGATAATTTCCGTGTAATTTGGTGTTTGCTTATAAATTTGATCGTTGATCTTGAGAATCAATGGAGCAAGGGCCTTGTTGCTTCCGCGGAGATATTTCACCGGGTTCATTCCCTGAAAAATTCATCGTTTTAGTACTTTCTAATAAGAATTTTGTCGTATTTTCCTGGAAACTAACGGAATACAAAATGAGTTCAGCTCTGTTGAGAAGGGATACGTTGAAAGTTCCAAAAGTGATCTCTTATTGGGCAAACTTATCAACTGGGTGTAATATTTGAATTGGAAAGGGGTACGGAAATTGAGGTTCTGGTAGATCCACATACAAAAGCTTATAGAAAAGCTACCGTGACTCTGTTCCAGAATAGAGGTCTCTTGATTTTGTAGGGGTCCCTAGAAAATTATAGTGCTCCCTAAAAATTTAAGAGGTCACTACTAATCCCTCAGAAGTATATGGGTCCCTGCCAATCCCTCAGAAGCAAGAGGGTCCCGGAAACTTTCCAGGGGTCCCTGAAAAATTGTAAAGGTCCCTAAGTTGAAAAACAAACGACTGTTCCGTTCACAGAATTTTCACATTTTCGTTTTTTCTCTCATCATCAGGATCAGCAGGAGACGTTATTTCATCAGAAACAAGAGACTCATCCTCCTCAGAAATTCTGTCAGAATTAGAATTAGAAGTTAGTAACTTAGAATCCGAAGAGTTGTCCTCTTCCAGATTCATTAGAGAAGGTTAGGGACCCTTTTAATTTTTCAGGGACCCATATTCTTCTGAGGGATTGGTAGGGACCCCTCTAGTTTTTAGGGACCCCTATAATTTTCCAGTGACTCCTATTATATCTAGGGACCCCTAATCCGGAACAGAGCCGCTACCGTTTTTTTCCAGAGAATCAGTTGTACTTTGCCTGTCTTTATTCATTCAAAAGAGGTGTTCTGGATCAGTGTGGGTATCACATTTTGACAGCATGTATTCTCTGTCCCTAGTTCAGTAACCAACTTGTATTTTCATTTCTAAATCAAGTATCCTCTAAATCTACTAATTTTGTTAACCATTCTCCTTTCCTGATAGAAACTTTATATAAATTTTACTTACAAAATCATCCTTCCACTCGAACATCTTACTCTTATTGGTCTCGCCAGCCCATGGAATGTTGTTTCTCATGTAAAGTGCTGCATACCCACAACTAATAAGATCCTCAGTCTCATAGATCGGCATCCTGAGGCATGCTCTGGGAGCAGAATATTCACATCCTGCAAATTCCAAGCCACAGTATTCCAATTCGAGTCTCTTTCCAGTTCTGGCGTCCCTGAATCTCTTCGCTAATCCAAAATCAACGAAAACCACCGTCCAGTTCTGAAAATTTCAACAATAAAAAATATGAACCGGTATATATAAAGGGGCGTACCACGCCTTTTCTTCTGAGCATCAAATTTGGAAGCTTGATATCTCGATGGAGAATTCCTCTTCCATGAATTGCTTCCATTCCTTTTATCAACTCTCTCATGATTTGCAATGTTGTTGACAATTTGAAGACGCCATACTTATTCCGGTCTCTTAGCTCATGAAGATTGACTTCAAGCAGTTCCATCACTAAAATATACACAAATATTATCAAATGATCTATTGTTGAATGTACCTATGTAAGTGAAATCGTCACGCATTCCATTTGCGTAAAGGGCTGGAACATACTCAAGCCCTCCAACCGCTTTCAAGGCGTCGACTTCTGCCTGGTAGGTTTTGTCCTTCTTTCCATTATTATGGATCTTTGGAATCCTTTTGAGAGCCACTGGTCTGCGGGAAACTGAATCAGTAGCTAGCAAAACGGCCCCGTAGCATCCATTATCCAACTGTTTCTCGATGGAGAAACGACCAGCAATAAGTCTTGGGATTGTGGCCATTCTGTGAGAAACTTAAAGGAGGACTATATTTACTTCTTTTTGGAATCTTCTTTTCTTGTTTATTTTTTCATGCTGATTCCATTGCACGTAAAGAAATTTGCTTGAAAATTGCTTTGAAAAGCACAAAGTGCGCTCATGCCAACCTGCGCCGCGGCCGTCTGGTCGAGAATCCGACAACTCGGGGCAGTTTTCTTCATATTTTCCTTTTTTATTTCGTTCATTGCATATGCTTTTGCAACGAAACACCAATCTTCTATTATCTCAACATCTATACCGTCTGGAAAAAAACGAAACATATAAGGAAAACGGCCCCGCTTTGTCGGATTCTCGGTCAGACGGCCGCAGCCGCCAACCTGTAACACGCGATTTCGGGTACATTTCGTGCGCTTCAGGGCGATTTTTGAGCAATTCCTTCATGTGCAATAGAATCAGCATGATAAAATAAACATGAAACAAAAATTAAAAAAATGAGACTGCATATAGTCCTTCTTTCAAAACTGTAGGGATCAAAAAATGGAAAAGCTTCCAGAAAGAAGAGGTATATTTTGGCAAATGAAGAACATATACTTTCCCCAGTATAGCTAATGCATACTTGTCAAAAATCGGCCCGGCCCGCGTGGGCCCGGTGGTCGAAGGTATCGGCCCGGTGAGGGTTTCAAAAATTTTATTTTTCGAGTTCATTTTTCTCGATTTTCAGCTCAATTTCGAAACTTATCCTGGGTTTTTATACTTTAAAAATGTTGAAAATTTCCTTCTAGAAAACACAAGCTCCGGGCTGGGCGGGCCGGCCCGACCCGTGACAAATATGAGATGAATAGTGTGCAAGAAATGCAGGATAGAGATCAACTTTGGGAACGGAGAAACGAAAAGTAAGAGGAGAGTGTGAATGAGTCTGTTTTTTTTCAAAATAGGAGAGGAAAGTGTTAGAGAAAACAAGACTAAACAAATTTTGATAGCATTTGGGGGAAAATTAATTCTAAAATCTTTGTGTTATGACATCTGCTTTTCTAGCGTGTTCCAAAGTAATGATTTCGATTATTATCCAGAAATGAAAGACATAGAGGAGGAACCAAATGTTAACAATCATGCACGAGTGAATAGGAAATGGAGAAAAATGAAACAATGAGTAAAGAAGAACTATTTCCTCATCAATAACAATCAGATTTTTCTGCGTCTCCTCAAAATACACTCTCCCTCACTTCTCAGTTCTTTCTAGATGGTAGCTGAATCACCCATAATGTGCCTCTCTGTCTGTCCCCTAACGGCTATTGTTTGATTAGAAAAATGCATCTTTTCTCTTCTTTTTTTTGTCGTTGGCCATGGGGTACGAGGGAACGGGCGACCTTGACATTTCATAATTTTATTCGATTTTTATCCTGGGAAAAATGAAGAGTTTTCTATCAAGTTGTTCATTGAATGAAGGACATGAGGCACTTACAAAATCGAATGGTTATCTTGACCATCAGGAGTAAAGGGTTCTTGTCGGGAAAAATGGACCCAAGCAAAAAAAATGGACCCAAAAAACGAATGGACATAAAAAATGGATCAAGGTAAAAAAGAATAGATCCAAAAGAAAAGGACCCAGATAAAAAAGAAGAAGGGCATTACACTGAAGGCTGAAACAATGCCAAGACGCTTTTCTGAAATGGTCATGGGTCCATTCTTTTTGTATTTAGGGCCCATTCTATTGACGCTTGGGTCCATTATTCCCGACTAGATCCGAGTAAAGTTACATATTAATTCATAAAAATTCCGGATTGCTGATCTCAATTCCTCATACTACTTCCAAGTTGTTCTGTATCAAAGACTGGCAAATCAACATCTGGTTGTCCCTTTTTCGGTTCAAAAAAAGAGATCGAAGTTTTCTATACTTCCTTTTCAATTTAGGCCATTCTGTGATAGGAGACTACATCTTCACAAGTTGCCGACCAAATAGTATTCACCGACAATAAAGCGGACCAGCTGGCAGATAACGCGGACATTGCAGACGGCTCATTTACTGTTCAAGTGAAAGCTTAGATTGTGATAATAAACAAAAAAGAATCAACTCGTTCTTAATCCTTTTTACAATATCAAACCATAAAACGTATGAACTTCCCCAAAAACCACACATATTACAACGATTTCGCATCCGTTCCCATACGCCTACGTTTTCCGACATTCTCGGTTTCTAAAAATTTTCTCGGAAGTCTCTCTTACAATCGCGTTTCTCGCCAAAAACGAATTATATTCTCCTCCCAACAACACACTGTTCTTCATTCTTTTCTCCTATTCTGCCCATGAACGGTGACATCTTTTGTCACTTTTTCCCCTTACCATTAGAGCATGATAGGTACTCGAGATAAGCTTTCTCTACGTGTAATAACTCATTCGAGAGCTAAAATCACACTGATCCATACCACGAAATCCGTGTTTGCTACCAACTTCTCAGGAAGGTTCTGTGGCCTCATTCATAACCAAATTTCATCAAGAACATCTTTTTTGGATGGAGAAGCATTGAACATGATCCAGTGATAGTTTTTTTTCTAAAATAAGGATAACTAGTTTGTTATTTGGACTAAGTTTAGGAACTCTAATGCTTCTGAATTTTGCAAAAAAGGCAGTTATTTTGCCTGAATACAATCATAAATACTATGACAGCTTTTCTGTAAGTTTGGTAGCGAAAACGTTCTTCACTTTTTGTGATAAGTATGTCTTCAGCATGGAAATTCATTAACACATCCTGAAAGTTCTTCTTGAGTGCTGATCATTTTTTAATAAGCGCAAAATATACGAAACAGTTTTTCTATTCAAAATGTATATCATATGGCAAAAGAAATCATTTCAGATGGTTGATTTTGTCCGAAACACTGCAGGAAAGCATATAACTACATATAAATCATAACAGAACATCTGTAACAAACAACAAAAGTTTAAAAGTTAGGCAAAATCCGGCTTATCCAGTAAACTATTCACGATTACTCAATGGTGGTTGCCAATGAGAGACACGTGTCAGTTTTTACGTACAATCGGTACGGGATTTCCAAGTGATACAAACTCCAAAATGACGAGAAAATACGCTTTTTCTAGTAATAAAACTTTTATTACTCTGCAATGACACACTGCTATTCAACAAGCAGCAATGAACAATAAATTACCAGATTATACCCTGGTATTGCACAAATTTCAACGAGAAACCTGATAAAACAACAAAAGAAAAACAAAACCTTCACCAGCACACCTAACGGTGGCCAACCAAGGTGCAAGACTAACTAAAAAGAACTTCGAAAACTTCCTTTCGCCCGCTTTCGCGCCTTCTTTTGAGAGTGCAGAAGAGCGAAGTTGCATTTCTCTGCGTCTCTTCGTGTTCATTATTATAGTGGAGGTGAGGTTTTTACTCTCAAAACGGCTACCCGATATCAAATTTTGAGTATGAAAATCGGTAGAACCGACATCTCGGTCTTTTTCAAGCCTCTCCTTAAACAAGAACACAATCAGTAAGGCTCAACGAGATATAATAAGGGCAGGAAGTAAAAAGTCAGAACTGAAAACTAACAAGAGGATGCATTATAATAATTGAGAATTTCATAGAAACTAAAGGACAGGGGGGGGGGTAATCGTTGATGGTCAAGGGGGGAAGCGTTTATAGAAAGTATGTAAATTAATTAACACAACCATAAATTATTACAAAAAATGTGATTAGTTGAACAACCGAAATTTATCATTTCCAAGGAAACCTTCACTTCTGATAGCCGTGATAGGGATATTTCGCAACATAACCACTGTGTCCTTGGTAGTGCGGATTCTGCCGAGTCATCGGGACATTTCTTGGGTAAGGGTGCGCATGGTGCTGACTCCGTCTCGACGAATCTCTTGATCTGGCTCGCAATTTTGGTCCTCCAGACGTTGATGGTCCTTCCACAGTGTTCACTCCACTTCCAGCATCCACAAGGGCATTTGGCAACAAAGTCCGACGTTTGACTTCTTTCATTGAATTGCTTTTGCTGTCTGTTACCACCACTTTAGATCCTGTTGGATCCCACGCGAAGAGATATTCTGGCCAGCTATCCTGTTGCGTCTTGCTCGCCAAAATTCTCTCTACTGTCTTCCAATATTCCATTTGTTCATTCCTCTCACCGTAATCGACCAGCGGAATGTTTCGGGCATCCATAACCGGTTCTGCCGGCGATAAAATGAACAGCTGTCCTTTTGCTCTGATCAAACTTGTCATGCGTGAAGTGAACTTGGGGATGTCTCCATAATTGTATTCACGAGCCGGGGCGGGAACTACTATTACAGCGATATGTTGTGGAATCATATCAATAACATTCTGCCACACTTCTTGTTCCTGGTAGTCAGTGTTGAATGCCGCTACTAAGAGTGCTGTTTTGCTTGTTGCTTCTCCAATTTCTTTTTTCAATTCTGGAGTGATACTATGAGCGTCAGAGATGGTTACACAGTCAACGGATGTGTTCCACAGACAAGATTGTAGTACTCTAGGTAAAAGAAAGATAAGCGGTGGTTGCTCCGCAATTTTCTCCTCCGCGAATAACTCTTTTCCAAACACAGTTTCCATCGCCTTTGCGTATCTAGACTCGAATTGGTGTTCCCAACCGCGGACTTCCTTCACCCAAATAGAGAATGTAGGACAGCGACAAAGAATATTCCAACATTGATCCGTGATATAATTAATTTTATCTGGTAGAGGCTTCTGTGATAAAACCATCAACTCGCCAGCATTCATGTTGGGGTATTCTTCTCTCAATCTCCATAGACGTACAAAATGAGTGGGCGATGCAGAGCGGATCAACTTGTCACCGTCCATTGAGAATATGCAAGTTTTCTCGCAACGGCAATGGAAGATATTGCTGAAAAATTCAATCATATTACACATCGCATCGATACCATTTATCTCATTGTTTCGACCAGTTAGTACTCCGCGCGCTCTATTTTTCTTTGTTGTAATTGGAGTGTTATCCATTTCTATGGGAATAATACGCAAATTGTCAAAGGGTATAATCATCATTTCTTTTTTGTTTCCATCAACTGGAATTACTTTTGCTGAATTTTCGGAGCATGAAATGACTCTATACGGTCCCTGCCATTTATTCACTAGTTTTGGACACTTTGCGCCTAACTTTTCTGCTGGGATCTCCACTAATACGCGACTACCAGGTTGGGGGTAGTTTCTTTGGTCTGTCTTATATTTAACGTCAAACAGATGCTTGTACTTGTCCTGTTCCCGTTTTGCATGATCGCGAACAACTTCATAAGCATTATGCATTTCTGTCACTAGAATGTTTTTGTATTCATCCATGTTTATGTATTTGCTGCGACCAGCACCATCCCCGGATTTTTCAAGTCCGGTCCTGGAATCGACATTAAAAACATTGGCGTTTCCCCAGTGGTACTATGCGCAATATTATTATATGCAAAAACTGCAAAAGGAACCTGATCATCCCATTCCAACGGAACAGCATTTTTCTTCTTTATTATGTGCATTAAAGTTTTATTATATCTTTCAATTGCACCGTTTGCCCGGCTGTTATACCCTTTAGTGCAGATATGGTTTATGTTCAAGAGCGTTGTGAACTTTTGGAAATGTTCATTAACGAATTCTTTCCCTTGATCAGTTAATAAAGTGTCTGGGATTCGCCCTTCTCCAATCGCCCATCTTTCAATGAAGGCTCGTAAAACAGTTTCTGCCTTCTTATCTGGTATTGGGACCGCAGTTCCGAATTTGGTGAAAAGATCAATAATAGTGAGAATGTATCTGTTACCCTGTGTGGATAACCCTACATCAATAAGATCACATGCAACGATTTCTAACGGGTATTCTGTTTTATAAGGAGTCAATGGAGCTACCAGTTTTTGATGATCATTTGTGCAGAGACATTGCTGACAGGTTTTAACATAGCTTTCAATAGATGCTCTCATCCGTGGCCAGAAGAATCGCTTCGACAACTGTCGCAACATCTTTTCTGTACCAAAATGACCAGCTAGATACCCTTCATGAGCCTCTCTTATAAGCTGACTGACCGCAGCCGCCGGTACCACTAGTCTATTACAGTTTTCATTCTCTGTATTCCGTAGTGACTTTCCGATCAGCATATAGTCTTCTAGAGATACTTCTGATTTGATTCCCGGAATTTTCACTTTTCCCGAAATCTCACCCTGTTCCAGCTTATCGATCATCTCTTTCCAGCCTTCTTCTTCCTGCAACATCTTAAACCACGCAAAAGTCTCAATACTAGTTGTCTGATCTGATGACTCTCTTATTTCACTGATAATGTTAGGCATTTCGCCTGTCTCGATGTCATCCTCTTTCAACATAGCACATCCTCCCCTACTCAATGCATCTGCCACTGCATTTAGCTTTCCTTTTACATAAACTATGCGAACGTTAAACTCGAGAATCTCAATAGACCATCTCAATAGCCGATCAGCCAGCGGTGACCCTTTCAGCAAATACATCAATGGTTTATGATCAGTGAAGACGACTACTTGTGTTCCATAGATGATGGCTTTGAACCTTCTCAATGCAAACATCATTGCTAACGCTTCCAGATCAGTAATGTGATAGTTCGTTTCTGCTTTTGTGAGCGACTTCGACGCGAACGCAATCGGGTGTTGTTCACCATCCTCACCTTCCTGAGCAAGAATAGCTCCAACTCCTTTTCTACTAGCATCGGTGTATAACAAGAATGGTCTAGTACCGTCAACAGCTCTTTCCGGATCAGGTTGCATCAGAACTGGAGTAGAACAGACCGCCTGAATCAACTTTTGGAAAGAAGTCTCTTGATCTTCTCCCCACAGCCATACACTTTTCGGCGCCGTAAGCGGTGTCAATGATGCCGCCATTTGTGCAAAATTCAAAATGAACTTCCGATAATAACCAACCAATCCAAGGAATGAATGTAACTCTTTAGCATTGGTAGGTCTCGTGAAGCTTTTCATTTTTTCCACCTTTGATTCTTCTGTCTTTACACCTTTCGGCGTTACTTTGTGCCCTAAGTAGTCAACTTCCGCACAAGCAATGTGACATTTGCTCGCACGAAATTTCATCCCACTCCTTTCGATTCTTTCCATAATCATCCGAACATCTTTGACATGTTGCTCGATTGACTCACTAGCAATCAGCAAATCATCGATGTAGACGAAGGCACATTGACCAAGAAGATCTCCCACAACGGTTTCCATTGTAGCTTGGAATATCGCTGGCGATATTACCAATCCAAAAGGCAATACTTCCCATTCAAATAGCTCCGAGCCTATTGCGAATGCAGTGACTTGTTTGCTACTCTCTGTCAGCGGAATTTGCCAGAATCCAGCCAACAAGTCTAACGTAGTGAATACTACTTTTCCAGCTAACGATTGCAATGTGGATTCAATATTCGGTAGTGGGTGAGCATTATACTTGACCATTTTATTCACTTTTCGATAGTCGATACACATTCTGACAGATCCATCTTTCTTTTTGACTAATACGACAGGGCTTGCCCAAGGTGAACGACTTTCTCTTATTACTCCTTGTGCGAGCATCTTTTGTAGCATTTTCCGGATTTCTGGTCTGATGGCTAACGGAATTGGTCTGGGTTTTTGTCTCACTGGTTCAGCTCCCTCAGTCAGTTCAATCTCACATTGAACAGCATGGGTCCTCCCCAGTTCACTGTCATCTGTAGCAAAGATGTGCTGATACTCTTTGATCACTTTCCAAACCTCTTCCTCTTCTCTTGAAACATTCTCATTTTTATTGAGATGTTTGCTTACTGTAATCCATCTTTCTTCAGAGCTTTGCGTCTGAGAGACAGTACATACATTCTTATCATCTGAATTCTCCTTCAACCCATCACAACGCTCTTGAGCTTTGGAAAGCACTTCTTTGAAAAGAGCATCCTCCAGTTCTTTTAAACTTTCAGATTTCTCTTGAATGACCTCAAATCCATCCAATTCCCCAACAGCTATTACTTCTCCTGCTCTCAACAACATTGATTCCCGACTATAATTAGCCAACTGAACAACTGTTTTTCCCGCACTATCAACTTTACAGATTGCTGGTGCTAGACAACTATTCTTCGGTGACAACAGACAATGGTTTTTGTCTTTGACAACAACACCCTCTACCACCACTTCAACGACCTTTCGACAACCTGGTTTCAACTTTATATCCTTAACAATCCGAATTTCTCGAGGTGTTTCCTCAATACTCATCTGAACACCTAATTTTTTGAATTGGTCAATACCCAAAATAATATTGTCTCGGTCAATGTCAGCCACGTGGAACGTGATTTCTCTCGTTCGCGACTGCATTGCTGTCTCAACGATCACTTGGAATAACAGTTTAACCGGCTGATTGTTAGCGGCACTGACGTCGATCATTTTTGCATTCTCAACAATGCTTTTACTTTCCCAGTCGCTTCCATTTATGCGTACAATTTCTTTCCATGTCTTGTGTGACATGACAGAAATACAGGCTCCACTGTCCAACATTAACTCTACTTCAGCATTCCCAATTCTCCCTTTTTCAATTCTCACATTAGCGGGACCGAATTGTTCTTCTGAAGCTGTTCCCATAGGAATCTCTAGACATTCTTTATCATCTATAGCTGCAACAGGCGTTTCTCCTTTTTCAGTGGCTGCATTTGAACGTGAGTTCTTACATTCATTGGAATAATGTCCTTTCCCTCCACATGTATAACATACAACCGATGACTTGTCTCGAGAAGCGCGTGGGGCTTTAGAACATTCAGGCTTGTGACACCCTATTTCTTTGCACTCGAAACAAGTAGACGAACCTCTATTATCCCCATTATCATACTTCCGATCCCTCCAATTATACTGTGTTCTATCAAATTGGCCTTGACCCGCATTGGATGGATTTTGGTATTGATACTGCGGATTTTGATACTGATATGGCTTACTCTGATTCTGCATACCATTTTGGAATGTCTGATTAAAGTCACTTCGTTGTCTTGAGGCTGTGTTTTGACTGGGCGACCAACTATTTTGCTGATACTGAGCATTTCTCTGGCCTACTCGGTTTGGGCTATTCTGCCTATTCCCTTTTTTGTCCCCATTCTCCACCTTCTGATAACTCCCTCGACAATTCTGATCAAACCTTGTGGCTTGTTCTCTGCACACGTCATAATGATCTTCTTCTGACCATTTTGAGATTTCTGTGAGCAACAGATGATGAAGCACTCCAAAAGATTGGCTTTCTTTGATTTCGGCCAAAAGCTTCGTTGTTTTCTCTGTAGAGAACTGAGCTGGAGTCAGTCTTTTGTAAGCTTCCCTAGCCAGTTCATCCAACGTTAGGCAAAAGTCTTCCATACTCTGATTCTTTTGCAACTTCAACGCATGAAACTTTTGAATTCCCCTTCGGTACTCATCAGTCTCCGAGATTTGCAGTCTACTCCTAATCGCCAATAAAACCTTTGATACCGTAGTTTTATCAGAATCACGAATACCCTTGAAAGCTCGAAGCGCGGTACCAGTGAGAAACTTTGTCTCTAACAGAATAACCTGATGCTCGTCATTATACCCCCCGTATTTCATGTTGAACATTTTTTCGAATGTTTCAACGTTGATGGAATTTTTATCAGCTGAAAACTTGGGTGGGTCTGGCAAGCTTTTCTCAATACCCGAAGGCTCATAATTTCTTTTGTACGTATACGAGTCATTGTTTCTATTATTATGTGACATTGTCCTGCTATACGTGTCAGCTTGCATGTAATCATCTCTAACAGTACTAAGAATTTCTTCTGTGCTTGCATTATATCGCCGCGCGGTTTCTCTATTTTTCCTTTCTGGAAACTCACCGTACAACAATTCGTCTCTCTTTGGTGTTGATGAGAGATTTGGCGGAGATATCCTTTCCGGTATCTGAATGTGAGTTTCATGTGCAAATTGTACATTATTGCCTTTCAAACCTCTTCTTGTGATGGAATTTGAACGCAGATCCATCTCAAGGTCTCTCAACCTTTTCTCCACTTTTTCTTTTGCATCTTCTACCGATGAAAGTTTCATTTCCAACGCGGCGCTCTTTTGATTAGCCTGGCTCAGCTGACATCTGAACTAGTCGACGTCTCGTTTGAGAGTCTGCAATGAAAATTCTTGTCTCTCCACTTGCTCTTCTAATTCATCATTCTTATTCAATATCTCTTCCAAAATATTGATGGAATCAATGTTTCGACTGGTTAAAAAGCTCACCAGCTCTTGTGTCGACATTCCATTAACCTGTCCAGTTGCAACTGTAGTTGGATGTGTGGCTGAAGAAGAGGATGGTTCGTTGAAGTTTGTTTGATCTCCGACGAGTTTATCAGATGCGAATATCAGCTTTTTTGCGATTCGCAGCTTTTCCTGCAAAACATCGACTATTTTCCTTTGTTTTGCTGACTCAAAGTGCCAGTTAATCACATCAAGATCAGCAATGTCTAATTCTCTCATGAAATTTTCTGTTTTAAGAATGATAGGTTCCATCAATTTAAGTGCTTGATTTGTCGAGAATCTCGTTTGCTGTTTCAATTCCCCCACAGCGGAATTTACAGCCTTTTCTTTCTCACTTTTTCTCACCTCAGAACTGTCCTTAGCCTTCTTTTCAGCTTCTTCCCGAGCTTTTCGATCTTTTTCCTCTTCTTCAATCCCTTTTAGGAATTGCTCCTCATCGAAGCTCTCCATTTGATGATCCAAATCCATCTCCACTTCCTCATCTAACATCGACTCGTTATGCAACCCGCTTTCTTTTTCATTGCTCTTTTCCGAAGAGTTGAGCGCTGTACTTTGTCTGCCGGGTTCACCGCCTGCACCACTTTCACCAGAATCATCCATTTTGTGAATGAGCTGCAAAAATAAGAAGTGTTCTCAACTTATCTTCACAGCGAAGTATGAAATGTTGAAGAAACGAAGACTATTTGGCAGAAAAATTTGAAAGAATTGTCAAAAACACCGATTCTATACGCGAAGACTTGTAAAATCTCACGCACTTTCCACAAAACTATTCTTTCTCTAACCAGCAAGACACAGAGAAACGAGACTTCTTGTTAAAAAGTCAACAGTTTATCCTTTTATGCCGAAAAGTCGACGTTGAGTTTGCTCAATTCTTGTCCTAGTTTATGTGTTTTCACTCGTAATTCAATCGATATCAAGGAGAAAATCAGTCCCGAAAACTCAATTCTTGTTGAAAATCTCGTTTTCTCTCACTTAACTGACACTTCTCGATCGATAATTCAATGTAACTTATCAACAGAAATCTGAAAATCACTTTAGAAATTGTTATTTCCGCCGTGAAAATCACTAATAACTATCTATAACTCGGTTAGCAGCGATAAACCTGTTGATTTATCCCCACTTATCGAACTATCTGTCAGGTGAAATGCTTTGTGAAACTTTTTTATTCAGATGCTTCTTTATTCGAGCAGCGTTGCTTTCCTTGTCGATATTCACGTCTCAATCGTCTTCTGTTCAATTTGACACCTGAAATTCTTCCTAAATCTTCAAAATTCTTGTTAGAATTTGTCGACAGAGGTTTTTTATTCAGATATCTCCTTTTCCGGTCGCGAAAATCGATAGCTTTCCGTTCTGTTGAACGGTCAATACTGTCTGTCTACTTTGCTCACGTGTTTTTGCAAGAAATCGCAACTTCTTTTGTGCTTCTCTTTCAGAAATATCTGTCTTTTTGTCAAGTGATACGATTCTCAACTTCAATTCACCCGTTGTTACGGAGAATTTCAGCGAGAAGTCTTAAATTGGCAAGTTCGGCCCCCAAGTAAACTATTCACGATTACTCAATGGTGGTTGCCAATGAGAGACACGTGTCAGTTTTTACGTACAATCGGTACGGGATTTCCAAGTGATACAAACTCCAAAATGACGAGAAAATACGCTTTTTCTAGTAATAAAACTTTTATTACTCTGCAATGACACACTGCTATTCAACAAGCAGCAATGAACAATAAATTACCAGATTATACCCTGGTATTGCACAAATTTCAACGAGAAACCTGATAAAACAACAAAAGAAAAACAAAACCTTCACCAGCACACCTAACGGTGGCCAACCAAGGTGCAAGACTAACTAAAAAGAACTTCGAAAACTTCCTTTCGCCCGCTTTCGCGCCTTCTTTTGAGAGTGCAGAAGAGCGAAGTTGCATTTCTCTGCGTCTCTTCGTGTTCATTATTATAGTGGAGGTGAGGTTTTTACTCTCAAAACGGCTACCCGATATCAAATTTTGAGTATGAAAATCGGTAGAACCGACAATCCAAAAGATATATTAGTCCTCCAACTGCTTTTACCGGTGCAACATTTGTGATCTGTTCCTCTCCGTAGACGTCCTGGATAACATCGCAGATCGCATCATAATCAACATCCTTTCCGTACTCCAATTCAAGCATAGCATCAAGAATCGGAACAAGGAAGGAGTTTTGGTCTGCAGTCATCATGGTGCGATAGTTTGTGACCTAGAACATATTCGTCACAGAAAGAAAAGATGACATCTCAAATTTTCTTTGAAAATTGAACCCCCCCCCCCCCCCCCCCAGTAACTTTGAAAAAGCCATAATTGTTTCAAAATCAATTGGTCGAACTTCAAAAGTGGAAAATTTTTCTCAAAGACATCAAAATCAACTCACGAAGTGAATCTTTTTTTCAGTCATCTTATCAGGTTCCCCATGTCTCCATGGCCGAAAGACAAAGAAAGTTCCGATGAAAGCAATTCTCATCATCTCTTCCGACTCTTGGTATGCCATTCCTTGGCACACTTTGGGAGACGACAGCATGTCTGTAGCAAAATTGACTGGGTTTGCAATGTCGTCTAATGGAACGCGAACTCCTTTCTCGTCACGAAAGCGGACAGACAAACCAAAATCAATGAGTACAAGTTTTGGTGCCTGAAGAGTAAATAGTTTATGAAGCGTTTCCTTAGTTTGAGACTCACATTAGACATTTTCACCATGAGATTATAACCTTTCATATCTCGGTGAAGAATTCCTTTGGAGTGAATAGCCTCCGCAATTTTTACCATGTTCCACATGAGAATGACAACTGATTCGGCACTGAAGCTTTTGCTCCGTTCGAAAATTTCTTCAAGATTGTCGTCGAGCAGATCCAGAACTAAAATTTTCGATTTACGTTCATTACACTATGCATTTTGTTCGAATTACCAAAAATACGATGATGTTCCAAATCACCATAAAAGTGTGCTTTGACAACTTGATCCAATCCGTCGAGTGCCATCAGGGAACTTGCTTCATTAAGATACGATTTATCTTCATATTTCCCCCGCATCTTTGCAATAACTTTCATCGCTTTGTCGTCCTCGGTTTCTTTATCTCTCACTTTATAAACGACACCGTATGCTCCATCGCCGAGCTGTTCTTCAATAACCCATCGGTTGTTGAAACATCCACCAATTACGAACATGCTGAAATAAAGCAATTTATGTGAAGTTGGTTAGGACTTCATTCTGTATCCTAGAGAAAAATCGTTCAAGAACTTTCTAGTGTCTATAACATCAAGTAACAGTGATTATCATGGCCTAGAATCCAAAAGTGCAAAGCTTTGTTATATTTTTATCTTTCGTTCAACTCATATGACTTTGTTACAAATCTCCAAGCTTCTACCTGTATAAAAAAATGTCCCTAGTCGTGGGATTCTCGGTTGCACGGGCCGCGGCCACAAATCGAGAACTTGTGATTTTGAACGCAGTTTGAAGGCTTGAGAGCGATTTTTAATATATTCCTTTCAAAAAGACAACGGAAAAGTTGAAAAAGAAGTTTTTTTTTGAAGCTTTGTTTCACTTCTTTCCAACCGTCTCTCAAAAGTTCTCTCATTTTTTATGAGATAAACAAGAAAAGCAACAAAAGTTTAAAAAAAAAGGCCCGTAAAAGTCACATGTAAGTTTCTAGGCCACCATCGCTTACGAATTATTCACATGCACTTAGAAAACATATTTAAAGAATATCGATAACAGTTTTACGGATTTCTTCGCATGCAGAACTCTTCTCAAGAGCAAAAACAAAAAAATAAGTTTGAAATGGTCAAACTGCGTCTGTTCCCGCCCTTCTTTTCGAAAACAGTAAGTTGCCCTTTCCACCATTTATGCTTTGAAAAGAGTGTGTGCAGACGATAAAGCAGAAAAGTAACAGGTCGAACAGAAGAGGAACGCAAGAAATGGACAGAGGAAAAAAAAAGGAGACGCGCAAATGGAATTCGTCATAACAGAAAGGGATAATGTGATAGAGCGATATGTTGCCCCGACAAAGACAAGACACCGCTTTTTCGGAGCTTCTTTGTGGGCCAGTATCGTAAAATCGGAGGGGAGGGGGATGGTTTCATAAACATTCTGCTGACTGAGAAAATGTCAAGTTACTCAGACTAATTGTAGAAGATGAGATGTGGGTGTGTCAGTTCTGTGATCTTCGTTGACTTTATGTTCATGAATTCATCTAAAATTCCAAGTTTTGATAGTTACAGACAGTAGAAATACGATTTTTTTTTCCCGACACTGACATTAAAAAAACATTTCATATCACAATCAAACAGAAAAAAGAGAGTAGAAACCAGAATTACAGTTTCGGTAAATATAGTTCTCCATCGATAGCTTTGACTCCAAGATTTGAAGTGATTTGCTTACAAGGGACGTTACTTTAGATAGTCTTTGAGAATTTTCTATAAAATTTACCATAGACTTATTTGGCCCGGGTGAGAACAGAAATCATAGTGCGAAGGGCCACAAATCCCGTTTAAGCCCGTTATTCTGTATTTCAGACATCGTCCAGTACAAAATTTCGTTAAAAACATGAATTTTTGAAGCTTCTAGGGCGTTTCAGGAGGTTTTAGAAAAACCACGGGCATTTCAGACATGGAGAAACAGATTTTGATACTTTTTAGACAAAAAAAATTTTTGAAAAAATTTGCATAATGGGACCCACCCTTTTGGTGGGTTCCAAAATACAAATTTCGAAAAAATTTTCAGAATTGTCTAAAAATTTATGTGTGTCATCAGGGGGTTCAGAAATGTTTTCTCACAAATTTTCTTGCACCACAAACCACTTTCAGAGGAGATATTATGAGTTTTCTGAAAATCATCTACTTTACGACATCTGCGAATTTTTGAAAAAGAGCCTTCAAAATCAAAAACCTATCGAAAATCGCTTATGATGTGTTCAGGACACTTACTGAGAGCTTCGAAATCGCAATTCTGGAAGAATATCAGGGTTCTAATTTTTCGTCTGAAAATTCCAGACCAAAAAAATGAAAATTTTTAAACGGGATTTGTGGCGATTCTGATGTCGATTTTCGTTTTCAGGAGGTCAAAATTAGTCTCTCTGCAAATTTTCAGAAAATTCCCAAAGACTATCTAAAGTAACGTCCCTTGTTAGTTCCATAGACTTCTTGAATAATTTTACAGATGGAATTGTAGTCCACTTCTTTTCCATATTCCAATTTGAAAATAGCCTTCAATATGGGAAGAAGAAAGCAATCGGGAGGGAGGAAGTTTTGCGGGACTGCTTGCTGGAACAAATCACAGTACTTTGTTCATTATCAAAAAGTTTAATACTAACTGCTTGAAGGAGGACTATAGTCACACATCTTATTTTTTCTTTTTTATTCTTCCATACTGATTCCATTGCTCATGGAGAAAATGCGGCGCGTAACAGGTTGGCGGCCGCGGCCGTCTACACGACTATCTGACACGGGGCTTTTTCCTTCATATTTTCTTTTTCATTTCGTTCATTTTTTATGTTTTCGTAATGAAACAGCAATATTCTTTGTGTTTAACATGTAAAACGTACGAGAAAAATGGAAAATATGGATAAAAAAGGCCCGCGCTGTTGGATACTCGGCCAGAGGGCCGCGGCCGCCAACTTGTCAGGCGTGTGCTATGAAATCAGCATGGAAAAATAACCAAGAAACGTAAAATTTGCCTATAGTGTTCCTTTAAATTGGAAATTGGGCCAGGTTTCTTATCTTGGAAACAACGATTTTCAGTTCTCTATTTTGAAAAACTCACAAATTCAATTTTTTTCTTAGTCATCTCTTCAGGACTTCCCCATAGCCATGGTTTTTTCACCATAAACACTGCCACAAAAGCAATAGTAATCAATTCTTCAGTTTCTTGATAAGGATCTCCTTGACTAACTCTTGCCGACGAAATTGGACTTTTAGGGAAAATATACTTATTTCGGTTTTGCATAGAATCAAGTGAGCGCCGTTTACCATTCTTGTCTCGAAAGCTGATGGCCATTCCAAAATCAACAATGACAAGTTTTGATGCCTGAAAATTAATAGTTATTGTAATGTTTTAGCTAGAAAACGTTTACGTTGGGGGTTAGTTTCACCATCAAATTGTTTGGTTTAACGTCCCGATGAATAATTCCTTTTGAATGAATCGCTTCAGCAACATTTACCATGTTCCAGAACAGCTTCAATATTGTTTTTGCACATAAAGGCTGACAACGAGAAATGATTGCTCCAAGAGTGTCATCGAAAAGTTCCATCACTGAATTCTTCAAATTTATCATTATGCAATCATTCAAAATATACCTATGAAATGATGATTCTCTATTTTACCCAAATGATAGCCTGTCACTGCTTGCTCCACTCCGGCAAGCGCCATCAATGCCTTTGCCTCATTTCTATGTAATACATCCACACGATTGTCAGTTTTCTTAGCAATAATTTTCATCGCTCTAACATTTTGGTTTTGATGTCGTGAACTTTAAAGACTACGCCATAAGCACCATGCCCAAGCTCCTCTTTCAGAATCCAACGATTTCTGATCTGATCTCCAATTTTGAGCATTCTGAAGAATAATAAGATGAGAAACAGTTTCAAAGCCCAAAATTTGACATTTGAGTGGGTGTGGGTGGACAAGAGAACAACATCTGTTTCTATCCGTTCTTTCAAAAACGCATGCCTAAAGAGAGAAAGAGAAACAAAATGTTTAGTGGAGAAAAACAATATTGGAAATCAACAAATGCATAAGGTCGTGGATGTTGAAATCATATTTGAATGATTCATAGCAGATTTTGTAATGAAGACAGAATGTATTAAGATGTAATCAGATAAACAAATAATTAGAGAAAAAAGTGTATCGTTTCAAAAATTTTGAAATGCCACATAGGTTCCTCCATAACTTGTGGTATCGCAAATCTCGGATTTCACACTTTCATACTCGTGTCTTCGGGCTGGGCCCATTAAGAAAAAAACAACTCATTTTCAATAGAAATTTGTAAAAAATGAACACCTTTTTCAATTCCGTCAAAGGTGAAAAAGTTATTCTATGCTCTCGTAGGTTCACACAAATGAAACAATTTTCGATTCTCCGCTACAGCAAAAACACAACAGTTTTGACTTCTGTTTAATTTTTCCTCTCGAATTTGAATAATATTTCATGCAACAGGAATACAGGTTGAACAACATCTAAGTATAAAATGTTTTGAATCTAAATGATGAAGCTAAGTTCAACTCTTGGGAGGTGCAAAAGAATTGAACGCAGATGTTTTGTTTGAGCAGAATACTCATAAATGAAAAATTTTCCTACAATCATACAATGCTTGCTTTTTTGCATTCCCTCTCACAAAATGGAATGCAATGGCCTTCGAAACTACTGTGGCTGAAGAAGGTGAGGAAACAAGAGACGGTCGACAGAGAAATAAAAACATAAAGACAGTCGAACGCAACGGGCAAATAGTCGTTTGGAAAAAAAAGGGCGCGAGTGGTACGAAGCAAAATTGGTGGATGCAATAAAGAGAAGAGCTGATATACCAATACTTTCATTGTGCAACAAACTTTGGTCTAGAGAACATAATTGCGGCAATGAAGATGAGTTTCGAGTTGTAAATGGACAGAAAATCGCGAACATTTTCAACTGCATTTCGAATCAACCAAAGAAAACCTAAACGACTGTTTGAGAAACTTGAACTGTCAATATAGAGACTGGAAAAACCCTGTGAATCATTCATATTGTTTTTTTCTTGCTATTGTGAATATCAGCAGTTTCAAAATATTTAGAATTGATTGTTTATTTATTCGAATATTCCGTTAGGTAAGTAGAATTTCCTTTTAACATGTGGACGACTATGGTTCAGAAGATACTTGTCAGGAAATGACTACAAATTTGGGAAATACTTGAGAAGAATCGAACACTTTTCGAACATTTCCGGATATTTGAAACTGATGAAATTTCAGGCTTTCGATCATCATAAAATGTGCTCAAACGAGTTGACTGTTTAGTACTATTGAGAAAGCTCAAAAAGTAGTGCCGTATGCACTACATCCATAGTTTTTACGGTATTCCATTCAACGATTTGTGTTCTTCTTCGTGCAGCCTGTGACTATTTACCGTAACCTTGATTTTTGAAATTTCCAAAAATAGCATTTCAGAAATCATACCGAATCATGCATGAAATCAAACTATATACCATGATGTCAGAAACATAAGATTCTTTTATGAATCTTATTTGTCAATCAACTCTATTCCTTTTCAATTTTCCAAATTGGATACTCACATCCTGAATTTTGAATTTTTACAATTTATATGTAAATCAGGCTAACCGAATTCATTTTGGCCCCGCCTACTTTACATACATAAGATTGCCTTTTCGCCCCGCCCATTTCATATAAAAATCTAGTACAAAAAAAGCCTGGTTTCCTTCACTATATCCTTTGTAAAACCATGAGAACTGTTTTCGGATTTCTCTCCCTTGCTGGTCTTGCTTTATCTGCCACACACTTCACTGCTAATGGTACTTTGTACTGTAGCCTTGGAGCAACTTGGTGTTTCCAGGTTTCCAAGTGGGATCTCGACTACTTTTCGTAAGTTTTTTGAAAGTACTAGTAATTTTTTTTCTAACAAAATCTTATTATTTTCAAAGTTACTCTGATTACTGTAATAATATTGACTGAAATGACGTTTTGCTTATTTCAACATAACGCCAACTGTTGAGAATTTTTTTACCTTAGTGCTTTATCCAGCTTCTTTATTTAATGTTTTATTTAGCTTCTTGACTCTGATTACTGTATTAACCTTGTCTGCAATAATGTTTTAACAATCAACATGCTGTCATCTGTTCAGATTAAACTTTTTTTGGCCTAATGCTTCATCATGCTTCTTATTTACTTTGACTATTCAATACGATTGTGTCTGCAATTTTATTTTGTCAATTTCAACATAACGCCACCTGTTGAGACTGAAATTTCAATACCTGAATGCTTCTTCTTTCTTGAATTCTGAATACCGTATTTATCTTGTCTGCAATAATGTTTCGCCATTTTCAACATAACGCCATCTGTTGAAATTGAAACTTGAAACCGTTAATAAATCTTATGAATAATTGAAAATCAAAAGAGTGTATCTTGCTTACTTGTAAGAAACAAGTGAAAGAATCAAAGTTTGTGAATCAAATTCAATCTTGAAGAAGTTCTGTTCTGGTCAACTCGGAAGCTAGTTTTGTCTGCTCAGCTTTGCTCAGCAAAAATTCACAAAAACTTTCCAATCACCCTAATACTTATCGTTTTTTATTTCTTTTTCTTCGACCTTTCCTTTACCGTGTTGTAGTGATGTGTTCTGAGTTAAGGCTTTGAACTATTCACTTGATACTGTAGAGATTTTTTTTCAGGTCTCATATATATCCTATTTCTTTTCCATTTGAAAAACAAACTTCAAAAAACTCTCATCTCGGCTGAGCTTGAAGAACAAACAAGGTGATTGGTTTTACCTAATACAGACAAAATGCAGTTATTCGGAAGGAATTTTTATGTCATTTGATTGCTTGCCGTACTCCTTTCTTTATTGATCATTAATTCAATTTCTGTTGGAAATGAACTCCGGAACAACTAGCAATGTGAATACGAGAAGACATGAAACTGTTACCGGGGTGTAACCGCTTCGAATTTCATTGTTTGAAAAAAGAATAAAGATCTTGGTTTTTGTGTGATTAAAACGCAAAATATTAAAGCTTGCAGTCAGAGAAATAATAATTTAAGTTTGTCAGTTCCCAGGTGTTTTCCAAATGAATGGAAAAAAACACCCGCAAAGATGACATATGGGTTTTTCATTGACAAAAAACAGTGACATAAATTATCAAAATCGTTCCCAAATATCTTCCAATCGTCTATTAGAAGTGCTACGAATTGCGGGTAATCCATCTATATTCTGCGAGATTATGCTGGGACAGGAAAATGGTTCCATAAAGTGATTCACAACATGATATCATTGCAAGCAATTCAAATCTGAAACTATAAGCTCAAGGCTTATTCAAGGCTAAACAATTATTGTTCATTTTAGTTGAGTAAAAAACATCATATATTTTTTGACATATGATTTTTTACTCAACTATTACGCAACTATTTCGTTTTTGTTCTGAGAAAAGAAGTACAACTAGGTATCAAGCAAACAGTTTATACATTCTTATCATGTATAAAACACTTTGTTATACTTATAAAACGTAACTAAGGCCAGGGGGTGGGTAAAAGTGGACCCTACCAAATATAGGAGAAAAATATATGCGGTGTATAGTAAAAGGGGATAACTGAGGTAAATTGTACTTTATATAGTACATTAGTGGGAAGAAAGGAGTAAATACATAAATTGGAGAGGGGGACACAAACAATCTCTATAGTTTTTTAAAGAAACACTAGAGCCTGTAGGGTGGAAATTGCAGGAAAAGACAACGGGGGAAACAAACTAATATTCAGCAGTATCACAATCAGAAGAATCAGAAAAATCCGGTCCCTCCATGTAATACAATACATTGTCCAGGTCAAAGGTATACAAAAGAGTTGGGACATTATTTTTGTCGAGATTAACCGTTGGAAACGGTTTGGGAGGCTCTGTAGAAAACTTCGATGATGAAGCCCAGTTCCAGCTCTTCATGACGTGGTAATGAAGCTCGGTTAATAGGTCGACATGTTTCATGACAAGGCGAAACTTCTTTGCCTGCTTTCTCGGGGCGAGTGATCCAAGAGTCCGTTTTCTCACAGTTGAGATGGTTTTGTGGGTTGTTCCGGTTTGGCACACCTTTCCGCGAAAATCTGCCAACGTGACAGCTTTGTCAGAAGTTGTCTTCAGATCAAACTTCACATGAGGAATCTGCAACATCAGAATTGAGAATTGGCTCAAATTTAAATCAAAAACTCACGTCACAGGCAAAACCACGAAGAAGAGAACTGCCAAATGGAGCAGCATCAGTGAAAACGGACTCGTTTTTGTTGAGCTTGTCGAGTTTGACCTTTTTTTTGTGTGGACTTTTGACGAGTTGAGCGAGAGTCTGGAAACAAAATTGTTGCGAATTGAAATGAATGAATTCTAGTGAGCTACCTTAATCTCATCTTCAAACATTTCGATCGACAAGTTGGCGGCCATGTGCTTTCTCATATCTTTTTCCCCAACAAAGAGCAAATCTGGCATCTTCGAAAGAAGAGAAGAGGCATTTCCCAAACCATTTTCATTGATCACAATCGTTCCTTTTGTCAAAGTTGGCATCTCAGTGTTCTGAAAAAATATGTTTCATAATGATAAAAGTGAGAAAGAAAATAAGTCATTCAGTTTTGAATGAAATAACTACTCACCTCTTCAAGAAGAATATGAACAGTCGAGAAGCACGTGGTAGGGTTCAGAAGGACAGTTTGTTTGAATTCGCTTTCGGCAAGTTGCTCACTCTTCTGATCATAAACAACCATGGAAGGAACTTCAACCTTGATATCCTCATCAATTTGTTTTCGAATCATTTTGCTTCCAATATATGGAGCATCAGATGACGTTTCGTTTGGTTTCAACCCGACTGGTGTTCTTGCCAATTCACGGCAGTCTTCATTGACGGCAATCTTTGGCAACACGGGAGAAGTTGGATGAGCCTTCTTCTGTGGTTCCATTGTGATGTTGAATGAGAAGAACTTGTTTGGAGACGTTGGTAGCTTTTCCAAAGTCTCGATTTTAGTGTTTTCGTCCACACTGTTCCAATCCAATGCCAATGCGGCCATGCGGCTTTCTGAATTGAAAGAAGGATTCTGAGTAGTGCGAGCGATAGCAAGAGGAAGCGGTCGCAATTTGAACTGAGTAACCGTCTTTGGAGCTCCGAACAAGTTTCTGCACACTTCCGACTTTGATTCATTGGAGTTCACTTTTTGAAAAATGCCGTATTTTCCCTTTGGCTTCAATCCAATATTGATAAATGTGGGAAGTGTTTCCAAGTCAACCACATTGATCTCCTTTTTTCTTGTCTCCATAGTACAGACAGGTTTCTCGTCAAAAGTGGAACGACCACGCAATGGAGTTGAGCAACCAGTGAATTCGGCGTATTTGAGCATTCCAAGGATTTGCTCTTTGTTTGGAGCCTTCAAGCGACGTCCCCGACGATCATCGGTCTGAAAATCAGAATTGTTTATTCGAATTGTGAAAGGCGGTTTTTTTTTTGTTTATAGGAACATAATAATAACGGAAACAGAAGAGATATATTCAGTATTCTAGTTTTCTCCAGAAAATAATTGCAAAATAACGAGCAACTGAATCACATGATACTATTAAATCAATAATGTTTGTGCAATGAATCCAAATTTTTATTTTCGCGGTTGGTCCGCCCATTTCCATTGCGTAAATTCACAAACAGCTTGGAGATCAAAAAAGGCGGGCTGCCCGCAAAAACGAAAAATTCCTTGCACAACTATTATTGATTTGACAATACCATCTACGAGAATCAACCGCACTGCTGCTCTTTCTTTGATTTTGCCAAAACGTTGAAAAAGCAGTTATCGACCAATCAGAAAACTGTTTGAATACACGTTTCTCTCTTCTGTTGTGTTACTATTGATATTCATTTTTCAGTCAAACACAACTATTTTGAATCAAAACTCACCAGAAAGGACTTCGAATTTTTGTTTGAAGGAGTGGTATCTCCGCTAGTTTCCAACTGCTTTCCGTTTGAACAACTCTTTGTAGAGTTGGAAAGCACACACGTACGAACTGCCAGAGAAACTTGGTTAGAAGAGGCCTTCGGTGGCATGGACATCATGAGTCGGCGTCCCGAGCCAGAGGTCAAACCTTCCGGATGACTGGTTGATCCAAGATCCTGCAAATTATGGTTTCTTGATTCAAAATTTATATAATGTCACTCACAACTGAATTTGTAGCAATCGGCGATCCAGACGACAACGAGCGTTCGCTGGTAGCGAGAACAAACTTGTCCTCTTCAGGACGCATACTCCAAGTGAGAGGAAAGTGCTGAAATAAAATGCAATAAAGAAAAAGTTTTGAAAAAATGAAGAAAAATCAATGAAAACGAAGAAAATACTGGTAAAAATCGAAAAGAAAAACGACGAATGAATGAAAGAATGTTGTTTTGGTCAATGAATTAGAGTGAGGAGAGTGGTAGAGAAAAAGAGAAAGAAGGGAGAGAGTCCACAAGGTCAAGAGACGCAGAGAAGAATAGATTAATGTTGCCGGGCAACCAACAAAACAACGTGGGTCTGTGTGCGGGGAACATTTTATTGTTATCGCGGCGGGACCACCTCAAATCGTGTTGTGATGGTAACGAAAAAAATGTTGAACATTTTTTAAAGATTGAATATGCATCATTTGAAGAAAAAAAAATTACAGCAACACAGAAAATGAAAATTTGAGATTGGTGAGATGAGAAACTACGCATTTCTTGTCATTTTCCTAGTTTTTAAAACGTACTGAGACTTGTTGGGAGCGTTGAATTTGATTAAAAAACATATTGAAAACATACTCATAACTCTCAGTTGAGACTATATTAAAATGAAAAAATCGGAAACATAAACTTGGAAGAGTGTTTTTATAGTGCAAATATCTTCCATTTGTCTAATCGTACAACTTGAACAACACGGTGAATTGCAGATTGTATTCTTCCTTTTCTTGAAAGGGCTTAAACTTCCAGGGAATACATTTCTGTTATATGGAACGGGATCGTGTTCTAAACGCATGTCAATTCTTACAAAGTTAGTTTACAGAAAAGTATTCCAGAATATGATAAGATGACAAATCCAAGTGATTTTATTCTGCAACTGGAAACCCAAAACTAGTTCAAGTTATTGCTCATTTTTGAGGCACTTGATCTCGTTTGCCAAACTACACCGCACTTATTTATTTTCATTTTCTGATGAAGGAGAGGCAGTTTTCAAGAAAGAAGAACACATTTTGTTCGTTTTATGTGCATTACATTTATACTGTTGTCTGATTTATACTGTTGTCTTTTTTAAAAGTTTCTTCCTATGTTTTCGAATCGAAGAGACATTCTCTAACAGTCTCAGTCGATTGACGCACCGACTCTCTTTTTTCTATGATTTGAACCATATCAATCTATTTTTTCCTTTTTCTGTCTTTGTTGGCTCATTCTTTTTAGAAACTGAATCTTAGTTAGGCTACTGACGTGCCCTTTCAGAGTACCCATCAGTCATAACGTAGATGGCAATGTTCAACGAAATGACCACTTCCTTTGGGAAGTCTTGTGTTCTTCTTTGTGCTGCCTGTGGCTATCTACCGTAACCTTCATTTCTGAAGTTTCCAAAAATAGCATTTCAGAAATCATACCAAACCATGCATGACATCAGACTATATATATCATGATGTCAGAAACATAAGGTTCTTTTATGAATCTTATTTGTCAATCGACTCTATTCCTTTTCAATTTTCCAAATTGGATACTCACATCCTGAATTTTGAATTTTTACAATTTATATGTAAATCAGGCTACCCGGATTCATTTTGGCCCCGCCTACTTTAAATACATGGCGTCATCTGTTAGCCCCGCCTACTCTTCATATATGGTGTCACTTTTTGGTCCCGCCTACTTTTCATGCCTTTTTCGCCACGCCTACTTTTCATGCCTCTTCGCCCCGCCCATTTCATTCAATATAACCTAGTATAAAAGTAGCCTGGTTTCCTTCACTATATCCTTTGCAAAACCATGAGAGTTGTTTTTGGAATTCTCTCCCTTGCTGGTCTTGCTTTATCTGCCACACACTTCACTGCTAATGGTACTTTGTACTGTAGCCTTGGAGCAACTTGGTGCTTCCAGGTTTCCATGTGGGAACTCGACTACTTTTCGTAAGTTTTTTATAAGTACTAGTGATTTTCCTCTCGCAGAATCTTATTCTTATCAAAGTTAGAAGTTTGCTGAACATATTTAGAACATGATACCTAGAAATTTAAATCTTATTAGTTCTGATTTCAGCCCAAATGATAAAATCGACTTCTTC
The DNA here is from genome assembly GCA_963572265.1 of Caenorhabditis doughertyi. Lineage (NCBI taxonomy): Eukaryota > Metazoa > Nematoda > Chromadorea > Rhabditida > Rhabditidae > Caenorhabditis > Caenorhabditis doughertyi. The sequence continues at coordinate 28,577,735 of OY751558.1, read as the reverse complement.
GGGACCAGATGCACTTCCAGACCAGTACACGAGTACGAATTGGAGGGAACCGAGAATGGTGACAGCATGTTCTCTGTGAGTTTACTTTCTATTCATATTTCTTTCATAATTAATTTTTTGCAGCGATTCTATGAGATCGTTATGTACGTGCGGCATAACTGTACTCGAAACGGGAAAATCAGAGAGATTGAGCGAGTGCATGAATATGTCCCACTTCGACAAAAGTAAGTTTATTTTACCTGTATTCAAAACATCAATTTTAAAAATATCATACTTTTGGGGTTTCTATCATATAGCTTTCACGTTTTTTGAAATGCATTTTTTGGCTTCATAGAGTTTTACAAATTTGTGATCCTATTGATTTTGAGAAACCCTGAAATCTCATTCGTCCTTCTGGAGTTTTATTCGAATAGATGACCAACTGTGCTTCAATTAAAATCATTACCAAAACGAAAAAAAAAACTTTCAGAGAATTCCATGCCTCTTGGAATGTGAGCGTCTTCAATAGATTCGAGCAGGTGGACAATTACGCTTAAACGATGTTTTTTGTCTAAACTCTGATTAATATAATAATAATGACTGAAATGATGCTTTGCTTATTTCAACATAACGCCAACTGTTGAGATTGAACTTTTTTTTACCATAGTGCTTTATTCAGCTTCTTTATTCAATGCTTCATACAGCTTCTTGACTCTGATTACTGTATTAATATTGTCTGCAATGATGCTTTACCAATCAACATGATGCCATCTGTTAAGATTAATTTTTTATGCTTTATAATGCTTCCTAGTTACTTTGACTACTGTATTGACCTTGTCTGCAATGTTATTTTTTTAATTTCAATATAACGTCACCTGTTGAGGCTGGAATTTTCATACCTCAATGCTTATTCATGCCTAAATTCTGAAAACCGTATTTATCTTGTCTGCAATAATGTTTCACCCTTTTCAACATAACGCCATCTGTCGAAATTGGAATTTTTCTTGAAACCGTTAATGAATCTTATGAAAAATTGAAAATCAAAAGAAGAAGCAAGCAAAAGAATTAACATTTGTGGATCAAATTCAATGTCTTCTAGAACACTCTTCGAATCATTTCCAAAATATAAAGGACCTAGAAGTGGCTAGACAGTACTTCAAGCAGAAACAGGTTCATCAAAATAATGAGCTCAGCAAACAAAACGTTCAAGTTGTACGTTTTCAGAGATATTTCATTGCAGATACAATCCTCTTGAGAGTTCTCAACGAGTATTGTAAACTATTCAAACTTCATTCGATCTGACCAAAAACAGTTCCAGAAATGCTGTAAAGTAAAGCCCAATTCCATAACCTTTTCTGACAAATTCTAAGCAAGTTTTGATTTTGCGACACGAAGGTTTCATAGTTTGAACAAAGTTTCATGATTTGAAAATCAAGTAGGAAAAATTTAATAAAGAAAACGTGAAAATAAATTTAAATAAACAGAAGCCCTGATCGAAGTTGACAGAACAATAGATGGTAAAACGTAGTTGTCTGCATGGATTCCAACGTTCCCGACATTAATATTCCAGAACTTAACTAAGACATCCCTGAATGCAATATCATTATGTCTTTACTCTTATTAGATAAAAAAATGACCGGCTTTCTGTAGAAGCGTACTGTGGAAAACGCTCAGTTTGACTGATTTTTGATCCTCTAGTCGTGCAGTTGTGAAGGAAATACAAGGTGAGTTCGTATTGAGCCAGAAAATTCGAATGAACATAGCTTGATTTTTTTCAACTCACATTCCATGGTCCATCCCTATAGTCTTTTTCAGAAAGTTCAACAGGATAGTACTTTTGGGTAGTACAACGGGTGGCAAAAAAGTCGATAACATGGTCTTTTCCACTGAAAAGATTTGAATTAAGCTTTCAGTTTTTTGACGCTTCAGCAAAATTACTTAATGTATTTGAAGTAACCATCTTTCAATGTCTTCAAATGCTTCTATTCGAATAGTTCAAAGCAGAATAAACTTACATTGGATAATCGACTTCAGGCAATAGAACTCTGAAACACCAGGGACGGCTGAGCTTGCATCGAACAACTCCTTCTCCATGAAACTAGGAGGTGAATGTCATCAGAAGAAGTTGGATGAAACAAGGCCAAAAAGAAGAAAGAAGACAATAGTACTCGGTTTCATCTTGAAAGTGCTTTGATGGAGTGAACAAAATGCTTCCAGTGAGTACCTAAATATATGGAGGCATGTAACTGGAGAGGTATCCAAAATTAATTTCCTCCATTCCAACAGAAAAGAGCACCACGATAAAAGGTGTAACGGTGAGTAAAGGGAGCGGGTGGTAGAATAGTAATTAATGAGATGAAAACGCTTTCTTCGTATAGAATTTTTGAAAAATGAAGAGTTACCACATTTTTAAATTAAGCTCGCGAAATTGAAATCTCACCCAGAATGATGAGACGTTTTGGGTTTAATTGGAAAGTATCTGATTGATTTTTTTGAAAGAGTTTTCTGGGGGCAGTAAAAAAGGCGAAATGAAATGGAAAAATAGGGGCGAAGCACTCAAATCAAAATCCTGGAGAGCTGGACGTACTTGGAAAGTAAAAAAACACAGTCAAAGAAGATACATTCAAAGGAGATGGACCAATAGATAAGTTTTCTTTTTTTGTTGCTTTTATTTTTGTAAAAGCGGAAACAGTGATAAACTTTGTCAAATTTGAATTTAAAAGCCTCTCATCACGAGCCATGCAATGCGCTTTGAGATGTATTAAACTAATTGAATCGAGTCCGACCAGGAAGATGACGGCAAATGTCTCAAAGAATCATTCTTATCAAAACCTTGCACTCACGACCTTTTGATAATTATTGACAAAGAACGGACCGCATGCAAGAAGCAAAATACAAAAAAAACATGGGTAATAATCATTACACAAATACCTTATCAGAAAATAGGATAAGATAAATAAAATCAAACCCATGACATAGATTTGTCTGGCAGTTCAAAGCTTAAAAACAATATATTTGATCCTTACGATTGGTTAAATTATTAGCCGTTTCACTGCGATTCCCGCTACTGCAAAAACTTTTAGATAACTTACGTTTTCCGACGAGACAAGAATTGAAACAATCCACTTTTGAGCACCCTGAAGGATGTTTCTTTTAGTTGGATGTAACTCAAGCTATTGCCACTTTGCTGAGTCATTTGTTCAATATTTTTTATTGCAAACTCACTGTCATCAAAGCATACCTTCCCGTGTTGAAGAACCCTGTTTTTGTGATATGTACCTGATCTATTTTTCAATAGTTTACCTTTTCTGAACCAAAGTTCTTAGGCCTTTTTTCTGCTTTTTCCTCACTCATTGGATGATGAAGAGCTTCTTTGAAAGAGTAAAAGAGAGCAAATGATTGATGAGAGTTGACTATACGAATATCCAAAATTCCAATCATTGTAATCTTTTTCAGTAGTTCAAATTTCCTGAACCAAAGTTCACCGAGCTTCTATTCTTTCTGCTCTCTCCTCACTTTATGAATGATGAAAACCTTTTTGAGAAAAATGAAAGTGTGCAAATGATTGATGAGAGTTGACTATACGAAAATCCAATCAGGTTTTGAAAATATGAAAATTGAGTATTTTTAGTTTAATTAAACGAATGAAATTGAACTTTCGCCTAAACTGATGAATGGTTTATTTTAGATTTTCAAATCGAATGATGGATGGATATGTTGGAAGATGAGCAGAAAAATGATTTGAGAAGGCATTTACAAATAAAAGGGAAATTCTAAAACAGGAGAAGGAAAGTTGAAAGGTTGGAGTATGCAAGACTGAAAAATAGATTATCAGGAATTGAAACATTATAACAGATGTCTGTTGAATATCAGATGGCGGAATCGAGTAATCAAGCAACAGAGAGGAAATTCATGCAAGTGGCTGTTTTATCTGGATAGTTTTAGTCAGTTTCAGAAGACACTCTTAGCAATTTAAACTTAAAAGTATTTTCTGTTTTTTATTGAGTGGAGCTCAGATAATATTGGCTCCAATACCTGATTGTAATATTTTCAGCTGTTTCAATCGCTTTAGTAGCGTTGAAATGGTTTGTTAGCATAAAACTAGACAAGATGGTTATAAGTTTTGATATCCATGATATTCTTGGCTTCGGACTGAAAACACATGAATAGTGGTTTTTCTCGAGTTTTCAAGAAAATTTTGGTTAATTCCAAAAAAGACTTAATTCTGATTCAGACTTGAATTTATGGACGTTGAAACGAAGCTTTTCAAATTCACAAGCGACACGTTTACAACATCACGAGTTCACGTGTTGACAGGTTTACGAGTTTCAGTTCTTCTAGTTTACAATACATGAGTATACAACATTACGACTTTTCAGGTTTACAAGCCTTTTTATTTTTAATTCACGAGATACGTGTCTACAACACTAAGAGCGCACGGAAACTATTTTTCTTGTATATTCTCAAGTTTATTTCCACATCAAACTCAAGTTCTGAAAACTTTATCAAAAATTGTCTTGTTATACCGAATTTGTTTGACGAACCGCAGTCCTAAAAATATTTGTTCTCGAAGTGTTCAGCAGACATTTCACACCAATTTGACATGTTTTGACGCTACTAAAGCGATTGAAACAGCTGAAAAGATTACAATCCGGCATTGGAACCAATATTATCTGAACTCCACTCAATAGAAAACAGAAAATACTTTTAAGTTTAAATTGCTAAGGTTGTTTTTTGAAACTGACTATTACTCTCCAAGAAGGACATCCAGTTGCATAAATTACCTCTCCGTTGCTTGATTACTCGATTCCGCCATCTGATATTCAACAGACACTTGTTATAAGTTTTTAATTCCTGATAATCTATTTTTCCGTCTAGCATACTCCAACCTTTCAACTTTCCTCTTCCTGTTTCAAAATCTCCTTTTCTTTGAAGATACCTTTCAAATCTTTTTTGCTCATCTTCCAACATAACATATCCATCCATCATTCGATTTGAAAATCTAAAATAAACCATTCATCAGTTTAGGTGACAGTTCAATTTCATTCGTTCAATTAAACTGAAAATACTCGTTCTTCAAATTTTCAAAACCTGATTGGATTTTCGTATAGTCAACTCTCATCAATCATTCGCATACTTTTGTTCTTCTCAAAAACGCTTTCATCATTTATAAAACGAGGAGAGAGCAGAAAAAGAATAGAAGATTACACTACTGAGAAAAAAACAGGGTTCTGGGGAAAAATATTCTATCGTGACAGTAATTTTTCTATGAGAGAACTTTGAACGAAATCTCGTTAAAATAAAACTGAATTCAGTTAAAATAAAACCGAATTCAATAAAAAGACGGTTTCTGAGCATCGAAATCGGATATTTTCTGAGGGTTTTAGATAATTTTCGTTGGTTTGTCCATGCAGTTTTTGAAATGACGTAATTTTTCTACACTAACGATTATTCCGCGATCAAACTTTCTAAATACTTTCCAAATATTTTTTATCTCAACTGGACTATTGTTGAAAAACATTATTCGAACTTCATTGTTATATATGAAATTCAAACTATTATGAAACCGTATGTTTTGGCTTAATCAGAGTGACATGGCCATCACTTTTCAACGCACGTCACTTCCTCCAATGCAGTCTCTTATCAGTTGTTCTTAAAAGTCATGGTTTTGTATGGGAAAATCAGTTTTTTTCTTTAATTGTGTGTTGCGAAATGTTGTCTACTATTTCGTTATTGGATTTGCCCGATGTTGCCATGAAAAAAATTCTGGAGAAATGCGACTTTGTTTCGATGTGAGTAATTTTTGTATTGTTCTAATTATCATTAATTCTATTCAACTTACGTTTTTTGATTTTTGCTTTAATAGGTAGTAAAATAGAGAAATTTGGATTAAGCTTTCCATTTATTTTTAAAACTATTCTAATTGTTTCAGTTTGATCCTTCGAAAAACTTGCCATGATCTTCGAAACTTCATCGACGACACAAAGCCCGAACAACGTCTGATTAAGATAGAAATCATCACATTTTGGTATTGGATCGAGATCAATCTATCTTTTGATGGTTCTTCTGACCAACTTTACCCAGAAGGACAAAAGATATGTCTTAAATATAGTGAAAGTTCTACAGTATGGCGTCGCAGCGATATGAACCGTGAAAAAGTTTTGGAGGATGAATGTTTTGAGGATGCTTTTTTGAAAGATGTTCAAAACATTCTAGACTTCCGTAGACCAGTTCTAGATAGTTGTTCATTCATTGAAGATGAATCCAGTATTGAGCTATTGGGTCTAATTTCCGTGGCTTTAGAATCAATGACAGAGCAGCTTCAAACAAGGAGTCTACAACTCCTGGGATACTACCAAAGTGATATACCAAAAATTTTATCATATCTTTGCCCTAACTCTTTGAAAGAACTTAGTTTTCAAAGAAGGTGTTTTATGGAGGAACCAACGATAATGAATGAACTGATGAGCACAAGGCATTGGAAACAGTTGGAGTCGTTAGATTGTGATTGGTTTCGATATTCGGAACCCATTCAAAATTTTGAACACTTTGATAAATTGAAAATCCATTTGAAGCAGTTTTCAACAAGTTCGTTGCTCTCACTGAAAGAGGTTTGTTTTAGAAAATGCTTAAGCATGAAAAACTTACCTTTTTTTTGTTCCAGAATTTTCTCCGTTCTTCATCGAATACTAAACATTTTGAATTGCATTTAGAGCACACTATTGAGCAGGAGGATTTAATAAGAGTGTTCGGATCTCTTTTTGTTGAAAACGAAGAAGAAAAGGAGAAAGTATGGTGTTTAAAAAGGCATACTGATCATTTTCTTAATGTTGTTGTGACTTGTGGAACGAATTCGCCGTGTATAATTGAATATGAAAATATATCAAATTCTGGAATCTCTGAATACGGCCGTGTTGCAAATCTATCTATTTTAAATTGAAAATATGAATGTTCGACGTTATTCAATAAATTATATGATTTAGTGACGAATTTTCTCATTTTCACAGAATCTAGTAAGTAATAAAACAGAGATTTCCGATATGCATCAAACTATAGTTTGGCAAACAAAAATCACTTCACTCGGTGGTTCAGAAGCTCATAGAGTATGTCGAATGAGCATATGACTAACACTTATCAGTTACTGATAATTATATGTACCATCAATGAAAGTGAGGTCAATAAACCTTCGGGGTTTTTATAGTACAGCGAACATTAATTCACAAATATGAAAACTCATTATCATAAAAGAAGAATGAGCGCAGGCATTTCTTAGAATAAAGGGTGATGAAAAAGTGTGAAGTTGCTGAATGTTAGATATTCGAAAAGGCGTTTTCAAGCAGTTTCGAGTTCATACCAAACTAGAATTTGAGTGGGACTGTTAATACCCGAATCATAAAATTGTTTGACAACATGTATTATAGATTGATCAAAGTATTCATCTTGATATGACCAAAAAACACTTCATACACTCTAGTTGTTTTCCCATTGCTCTGTTTAATTGAATAAGAATCCCCAAGAAATAAACTGAAAAAAGGGTTGTTAAATATTAGAAGCAAAGGTTGGTTTACAAAGAGTCACCTTCAATCGTTTTAAATTAGCTTTGAATGCAATAAGAAAAATGCAGCATAGTTTTTTTTTAATTCCTTCGTTAGTTTCTGATATATTTTAGTTCAATTTTGCAGAATAAAAAATTCTAGACGGTAGTTTTTTAATTTGAATCTATATCACTAAAACTGTTCTCTGACCCTGCGAACTTTAATTTGTTTGTATTCATCAGCTTTGACCTTTATAAGTTCTTTTTATTGTTTTCAAACTTTCTGCCAGAGCCCGCTGATTTTGTCATCTACAAAAACCGATACTGCTTTTCTTGAAAAGTTTTCAAACGTTTTATTGGCAATATCAGCCAGAAGATCTTTCTGATTTACGGTTTTTGAAGTAAGTGATGTCTTTTTTCGATTCTTTTTTCGATTCTTTTTTCAAATCCACTTTTTCTAGACTTTTTCACTTTCTAGATGGCCTTGCATTGCACCACGAAGTGCCAGAGAGCTCATTTCAAGCAAGCGCGCCCCACCGAAATCGACTAAAGTAGTTGGAATTTAAATTTTAGTTCTTTTCACATTCGCTGCGGCCCAATGTTAAATTCGAAAATTGCGATACGGAGTTTAATGTATCCGATGATGCAAATATTGCGATTTCTGGAGTTTATCGATAAAATTTTGTGGTTTTTTGATAGAAACGAGTATTATTAGTGCAAAAAATAAAAAAACACATAACATTATTGTACCAAAATAAATCAATCCGTTTTTCAGGCTTTTTAGTGGATAAAAATTAGTCTTAATAAATTTTTAGTTGTTCTTATTTTTGTTTTAAATTTTAAAGTATATGTGAGCGCAAAAAAGCTCAAAAATTTGCAAAGCTTGATCTCAGGGAAGAAGAAAATTTTTGAATGTCCGTTATAAGTAGCTCGCTTTTTATTTAGGGCGCGCTTGCTTAAATTGTGGTACTCCGTGTTGCACTAAACAACGCGCAGTACAACACTCCGCTCTTTTCATGATGCGCGTTGTACTCTCTGTCATTATTCTGTGTGAGTGTGCGTGCGGTGTTCGCGTACACTCCGCGGGAAACAACAGTTCCCGCTCTTTCATTCATTCTCTTGTTTCTGTTTTCACAAACCTTCCTTCTTTAGTTTTTTTTTCGGTAAATTTTCTTTTTTTTCTTTGTTTCTTCCTCATTATTTCGTTCAAAAAACGTCTCTGTTGCGCAAACCGTATTGGTTTGGACGATGAGAATAGAGAAGCAAAAATTGGTTTACAAAGAGTTACGTGAATTGTTTAGAACTAGCTTTGAATGCAATACGAAAAATGCAGCATAGTTGTTCTTTTTATGATTCTTTCGTTAGATTCTGATGAACTTTTGGTTCAGTATTGCAAAAAAAAAACTTGGCGGTGGGTTTATGAATCTGAATTTCTACAACAAAAACTATTCTCTGACCCGGACATTGTTTCGTATTTACGGCCATTCGCTTCTCTAGGCTTTTTGTTCTACAAAATTTTCTTTTCTTAATCATCAAAGTTCAAAATTTGTATCACTTTGCATTGCACTAAACAACGCACAGTACGACACTCCGCCTTTTTCATGGTGTGCGTTGTACCATCTGTCCCTCTGTCACTATTCTGTTTGGGTGTGGGTGCAGTCTTTGCATACACAACACAAGAGGCCACGATTCTTTTTTCCCTTGTTTCTGTGCTCATTGTTACTTCTACTTTTGTTTTTCTCGGTAAATTGTCTCTTTTTTTTCGATTGATTTCTCAATATTTCGTACAAAAATGTCTCTAATGCGCAAACCGTTAAATGCAATAAGAAAAATGCAATAAGAAAAATGCAGCATAGTTGTTCTTTTTATAATTCATTCGTCAGATTCTGATGAACTTTTGGTTCAGTGTTGCAAAAAAAACTAGACAGTAGTTTTTGGAATTTGAATTTCTACAACTAAAACTATTCTCTGACCCGGAGATTGTTTCGTTTTTACGGCCATTCGCTTCTCTAGGGTTCTCTAAATTTTTCATTTCTTTATCATCGAAGTTCAAAGTTTGTATCATTTCGCTGTTCACTAAACAACGCACAGTACTACACTCCGCTCTTCTCATAGTGTGCGTTGTTCTCTCTGTCTCGCTGTCACTACTGTGTGTGAGTGTGCGCGCGGTGTTTGCGTACACTGCACAAAAGGCAACAGTTCGCCCTCTTTTATTCAGTCTCTTGTTTCTGTTCTCACAAACCTTCCTTCTTTAGTTTTTTTTTCGGTAAATTTTCTTTTTTTTTCTTGGTTATTTCTTCATTATTTCGTTCAAAAAACGTCTCTGTTGCGCAAACCGTCAATTTTCCATTCTTAATTTTTTTTTTCAGCGTAATATGCAGGCAAGAGCCGACTCCTCTGAAATGGTCTTTCTGACCGGCATCTCCCACCCAGATCTTGCAAAACTGGTGTCGGAGCGACTTGAGATCTGCCTCGGTGACGCGACAATTTACAATAAGACCACTACAGGTAAATATTCCTTTTTTTTTCATTTTATTAGTTTTTTCATTTCAGAAACATCGTTCTCAATCAAACACTTGGTTCGCGGAAAGCATCTCTTCATTTTTTCGCGTGATTGGCTAGAGACTGTGGATTTTGCATTGGAGTTCAGTGATTATGGCTGCCAAAGCATCTATGTGATCATCCCATTCTACTCGGACCTGATCGATCACAAATTCGCAAAATATGGTTAGTTTTTGATTCAAAAAATGGTTTGAGGGAACTTAGTCGGAAACTGGTAATCCGTAACTTCTTTATGAATAAAAAAGGCATATATTATGTCAATTATTCGCTTATTGATCGGTGGAATATTTGCTCAAATAACAACATTGAGAGCTCTGGATCTTCCATAAACGGGCAAACTAAGTAGAACGTTGCTCCTGTTACGATAGAATTTGCTAAAGTACCGACAAAGTTTCTCCAAAATCAATAATGACTCCGAACTAAAAATAAATTTTATTTCATTTCAGGAATCAATCATATGGTGTCGTTTGACATGAACAAGAGGGATACGGAAAAGAACTTCTCGGGGCCTGTGGGCAACATTCAAGCCTTGCCCTTATTCCTCGATTACATCAAAGAGCATGTAAGTTGTTTTTCGTAGAATTAATTGACTAATTTTTCAATTTTCAGATCCCCGACTACGAAACCGCCGTGATCGTCGCCAAATCACCGGGTGTCATGGGCAAGGCGACCTCCTACGCCGAACGTCTCCGCCTTGGTTAGTTGTCTTTTCTGCTTAGGAAATATGCCGTGAGCACTGTATGAGAAGACCATCTATACCATTCATTGAGATTAGTATAGCTCAGCAATAATGAATTAGATCAAGCAGGGGTCAGAAAAATTATTGGGGTTATTCCATCAGAGGATTAATTTTCGGACTGTTTCATTCTCTATGAGTTTTACTGCTTCTAATGGACGGTATATTGGGTGCTCTTTGAAAGTAGTGTTTACGATAGATGACCAAAATACTGGATTTTTACAACTAGATCCTGCAGGATGAATGCCTTTTAAATCCCTCATATGTAATGATATTGTTTGCAGGTGTGGCCGTAATTCACGGAGAACAGAAAGACGAGGAAGAGTCTGGCCTGGAAGACGGACGTCAATCACCACCACTGCCAGTCACGACGTACGATTTCCTGCCAGCTCAAGATACGAAGCAAAAGCCACCACTGACTGTGGTTAGAGACGTCAGAGGGCGTATTGCCATTATGGTGGTGAGTTGATTATAAGTTGCAAGACATCAAGAAGAAGGACGAGAGTGGTGTGAAAACTGGGAGCATATCATCCGGAAAAAAGTTATACAGCTCCGGTCGATAGTGACGCACCTTATGCACAAACTTGTCGCTTTTGACTTGACTTTGGCAGACTTAGCTCTCGAAGGGTCATCAAGACGGAAAAAGTGATCCCTTGCTCAACATTTTGCAAATACTTTCTGCATCTCCTCTGTCTAAAGTCTCCAAAACATTCATAGAGAGTTGTCAACTACTTGCCAAACGAAAAGATAGTCTGCGAATGCCTGAGAAGTGTTTATAGAATTTTATAGAAGGAGTTTATAGAATTTTTGTAACTAGTTGAAGATACTGCGGAATTTTTACAGTATTCCCGTGCTTTGTCGACTTTCCTTAGCTAGTTTGGCAACTATCTTTATATTCCTTGGGAACTTTTGCAAAAGGTGGCGGTAAAAGTGTTGGCAAATTGAGTTCAAAACAGAAAATTTCAGCAAAAATATATTCTGCAGCTAAACAACATCCTAAATATAACTTTGCACAATATGATATTTTTTCAGGACGACATCATCGATGATGCCCAATCGTTTGTCGCCGCCGCTGAGGTTCTCAAGGCACGCGGAGCCTACAAGATCTACGTGATCGCCACGCATGGAGTGCTCTCTTCGGATGCTCCGGCTCTGTTGGAAGCCTCCCCCATTACTGAGGTATGTTTAGAGTTGTTTTGCTGGTTGATTGTCAGCCACCCCGTGGATGAAGCAGAGTTTACCATAGCTACGTTGAACTGATGAACGTTGAGAAGATGAATTTGTTAGTTCTGACGATTCTTGAATGGATCTCGGATCAGACTGGAAAACGACATTTGCTAATTAACGGAAGGAGGCGAATGTGCAACGGGAATTGTGAATATGGCAGCCGATTCCAAGCCATTTGATCGTTATCAAAGATGGCAAATAAAAACCCAATTGTGTTGAATTGATGGCGTTCATACTGGATCAGTACAAAAAGAACGTACTTCATGCCACTCTAGCTGACTTTTTCCTACGTGGCACTGCTCATGCTCAAGCTATTCCTGGTTGAGTTGCTACCAAACACGCGATGGTAGCTGGACTGGGCATGACATATTCCTTGTTCTGAATGTTGAAAGTTTGAAATTCAAAGATAGAAAATACATCAAGATTCAAAACGTAGCTATGGCGCACTCTGCTAACCCTCCACTCCATTCCCACGCCATAAAACTGTTTAACGTCTCTTATTCATTATATTTTTGCAGGTCATCGTAACCAACACAATCCCACACGAGCTTCAGAAGATGCGATGTCCCAAAATTAAAACTGTGGACGTCTGTCCGATGATCTGCAGATGGATCACAACTACACTTGAAAAGATGCCGGCACAAATCAAATTCAGCTTCAAAAACACGAGGGAATTATACAAATTTAATGATTACGAAATGACCTCCACAGTTGAAGCAACGAAAGGAGAAATTACTTGGTATTTTTGAAAATTAAATTGGTTCAAACAGAAGAGCTTTTGTAGGTTCGCACGAATCAAACGGGCCGGCGATTGGTGTTACTTGCTGCTCAGGGCAACGAAGCCCAAGAGACTTGCATCAATGACTGCGACGATCCGAGTGTTTGGGTACATTGGAAATGACAAGAAGACCTTAGTGGAGGGCAAAACTGAAGTGCCGAAAGGAACCACAGTCAAGCAATTTGGTGTCCGAATCCAAAATTGGTCCGAGCTCCACCGCCAATTAAAAGACCATTCGTTTGAAAAAGTAGAGGCAGAATTGACGTATCCGACCAACGAAGATTTGCCGCTGTTGAAAGCTCACAGCAAGGAAGATTATAATAAACACACTTGCTGGTCGAAACAAGCCGACAAGGAGGAGCCAGCTGCTAAACCCAAACCAGTTCTCACTAAGAGAACCAACAATAGGGTTTCGCGAAAAGAGAGAGTAGACTACGTGAGTTGCCAATTCGTTTCCAAAATAAACAGAAATTTTCTCATTCAAAAGTTTTTTTGAAAAACTAGTGTAACCTTTGTTTTTTTTTTCAAAAAACAAATCAAATTTTCAGACTGAACAAGTGGACAACGAGGGCATCAAACCATTGGGAAAAGCTCCTGGACAAAAACACCAGGATCCCGACTACAAATAGTGAACTGCCCAACCACCAACTGATAATTCTTTTTTTGTGATGATTTTTTCCTTTTTTTTTAAACCTTTTTCTGTGGAATGGAGGGAGTCAAGGCGGGGGAAGCAGATGCTCCCCCACCCTTCCCCTCCCAGTTTTTAAATATATAAAGTGATTTGAATTAAAGTTTGAAGTCTTCTACCGCACCGCTTATCTCTTACACATTATACAGCCCAATGGGCAATCTTCGTCATAAACTCTTCGAGCTTCTTTTTCTTTTACTTTTGGTTTGTTGTCGTCAATGAGATATGATGTGAAATTCACACAACACGGCGGTATTTTTGTCAGTTATCATCTTATTTTACTTAATTTCCATAATCAGTTCAATTTAACTGTTTTCTTATATCATTTCAACTCGTTTCCTGAATATTATTTATGATGGCTTTCCTGTCTCTTCCTTTCATACACTTATGAATCCAGATGAAAATATCATCAAGATTAAAATCTGTAATGTGGATTCACGATCATATGTCGAAATACTTCAGATTAAGAAGACTCTTGATTTCAGAATGCAAGCATTACTAGATGACTTACATATGTTTTCAGACAAGACATTCTTTTACTCAATTTTTCTTATTATTATCTTACTGTCCTTCCCGTGTTGAAATGAATAACCCTGCTTGTGTGATATTTTCCTGACCTATTTTTCGGTTATTCTTTCTGATTCGAATTTCTATGAGCTTCTATTCTTTTCCTGCTCTCTTCTCGCTTTATGAGTGATGAGAACCTTTCTGAGAAGAATGAAAGTGTGCGAATGATCAATGGGAGTCGACTATACGAAAATCCAATCAGATTTTGAAAATTTTTAAAACGAGTATTTTCAGTTTAAATAAGCAAATGAAATTGAACTGTCATCCAAGCTGTAGAATGGTTTATTTCAGATTTTCAAGTCGAATGATGGATAGATATGTTGGAAGAGGAGCAAAATCAAGATTTGACAATGTATCTACAAAGAAAAGGAGATTCTGAAACAGGAGAAGAAAAATTGATACGTTAAAACTTGGAGTAGACAAGACTGAGAAATAGATTATCAGGAAATAAAACATTGAAACTGGTGTATGTTAAAGATTGGCATGGCGGAATTGAATAATCAAGCACGGGGAAAAAATGCAACTTGCTGTCCTACAGAAAAAACAAAAATCAATTTCAGAATACATCCTCATCAATTTATACTTTCAAGCACTTTACTATTTTCTCTTGAGTGGAGTCCAGATTTCATTGGCTCCAATACTGTTGCCAAATGTACGTCAAAGCTAACACATTTGTCATCCAGAAACGCTCAGATAACTCTCTTCTGGTTTTGCCCTCAAAACTAGAGTCATCTGACGTTCCGCAGCGTGCAAACATTTTGTTTCTCTTTCTCTCTTTAGACATGCGTTTTCGAGAAAACGGATAAAAACAGATGTTGTTCTCTTGTCCACCAACACCCACTCAAATGTCAAATTTTGGGATTTGAAACTGTTTCTCATCTTATTATTCTTCAGAATGCTCAAAATTGGAGATCAGATTAGAAATCGTTGGATCCTCAGAGAGGAGATTGGCCATGGCGCTTATGGTGTAGTCTTTAAAGTTCACGACATCAAAACCATTAGTATCAGAGCAATGAAAGTTATTGCTAAGAAAACTGACAATCGTGTGGATGTATCACATAGAAATGAGGCTAAAGCATTGATGGTGCTTGCCGGAGTGGAGCAAGCAGTGACAGGCTATCATTTGGGTAAAATAGAGAATCATCATTTTATAGGTATATTTTGAATGATTGCATAATGATAAATTTGAAGAATTCAGTAATGGAACTTTTCGATGACACTCTTGGAGCAATCATTTCTCGTTGTCAACCTCTGTGTGCAAGGACGATATTGAAGCTGTTCTGGAACATGGTAAAAGTTGCTGAAGCGATTCATTCGAAAGGAATTATTCATCGAGACATAAAACCGAACAATTTGATGGTGAGACTATCCCCCAACGTAAACCTCTTCTAGCTAAAACATTACAATAACTATTAATTTTCAGGCATCAAAACTTGTCATTGTTGATTTTGGAATGGCCATCAGCTTTCGAGATAAGAATGGTGAACGGCGCTCACTTGATTCTATGCAAAACCGAAATAAGTATATTTTCCCTAAAAGTCCAGTTTCATCGGCAAGAGTTAGTCAAGGAGATCCTTATCAAGAAACTGAAAAATTGATTACTATTGCATTTGTGGCAGTGTTTATGGTGAAAAAACCATGGCTATTGGGAAGTCCTGAAGAGATGACTAAGAAGAAAATTGAATTTGTGAGTTAGTTTTAATAAGAAACTGACCCAATTTTTGAATTGAGAGAGTAAATACCTGAAAGTTTTCGAATAATGAACAATTTCGTTCCAGCAAACTGCCCCGCAAGACTTTCTTCCTCCCGATTGCTTCCTTCTTCCAATATTGAAGGCTATTTTTCAATTGGAATATGGTAAAGCAGTGGACTACAATTCCATCTGTAAAATTATTCAAGAAGTCTATGGAGCTGAGCAAATCAACTCAAATCTTGGAGTCTAAGCAATCGATGGAGAACTTTATTTTCCTAAACTTTAATTATGTTTTCTTATATCTTTTCTAAGTTTTTTACAGAATTCCCACAATCCCAGGACTTATTGCTGGCCGTGTCTACATTGAGAAACAGTTGGATAATGGATGCTACGGAGCCGTTTTGCTAGCTACTGATTCGGTTTCCCGCAGACCAGTGGCCCTCAAAAGGATTCCAAAGATCCATAATAATGGAGAAAGGGACAAAACCTACCATGCAGAAGGCGACGCTTTGAAAGCGGTTGAAGGGCTTGAGTATGCTCCAACCCTCTATGCAAATGGAATGCGTGACGATTTCAGTTACATAGGTACATTCAACAATAGATCATTTGATAATATTTGTGTATATTTTAGTGATGGAATTGCTTGAAGTCAATCTTCATGAGCTAAGAGACCGGAATAAGTATGGCGTTTTCAAATTGTCAACAACATTGCAAATCATGAGAGAGTTGATAAAAGGAATGGAAGCAATTCATGGAAGAGGAATTCTCCATCGAGATATCAAGCTTCCAAATTTGATGCTCAGAAGAAAAGGCGTGGTACGCCCCTTTATATATACCGGTTCATATTTTTTATTGTTGATGTTTTCAGAATTGGACGTTGGTTATCGTTGATTTTGGATTAGCAAAACGATTCAGAGACCCCAAAACTGGAATGAGACTCGAATTGGAATACTGTGGCTTGGAATTCGCAGGATGTGATTATTCTGCTCCTAGAGCATGTCGCAAGCTGCCTATCTACGAGACTGAGGACCTAATTTCATGTGGCTATGCAGCACTTTCCATGAGAAGAAATCTTCCATGGGTTGACGAGACCAATAAGAGTAAGATGCTGGACTGGAAAGATGACTTTGTTAGTGAATTGTTTATAAAATTTCTGTTATAATAAGGGAATGGCTAACAAGATCAGTAGGTTTAGAAAATACTTTATTTAGAAGTGAATGAACAAGTTGGGGACTGACGGGAGGCCAATTTAGGAGGGCGGAAAGTTCGTTCTGTAGAGATGTTGTACCTACACCTGTACCGTACCTGGTATCACCTCGTAGTTTTGAACGACTAGAAATGACTGATATAGGAAAAAATACAAAAAATAGAACCACTAGCTTGATCAAAAAAGGCGGCCAGAGTACAACTGACTCTCTGGAAAAAACGGTAGCATTTCTATAAGCTTTTGTATGTGGATGTACCAGAAGATAGTCCGTACCTCAATTTCCAATTCAAATATTACACCCAGTTGATAAGTTCGCCCAGTCAGAACTCACTTTTGGAACTTTCAACGTATCCCTTCTCAACAGAGCTGAACTCATTTTGTATTCCGTTAGTTTCCAGGAAAATACGACAAAATTCTAATTCAGAAAGTGCTAAAACAATAAACTTTTTAGGGAATGAACCCGGAAAAACATCTCCGCTGGAGCAACAAGGCTCTTGTTCCAGTGATTCTCAAAATCAACGATCAAATCTATAAGCAAACACCAAATTACAACGGCATTGTCAACATTATTGAGGCGGAGCTTCAAAAATGCAATGCAACTGCACATTTTAATGTGGTCAAAGTGAATGGAAAGATCCGTCTGGAATAAATGAGATTCTTTGATAATTTTATTTCTTTTTGTATGTTCGACTCTCTGTTCTTCCAAAATGCTCATAACCGGTCCTATGTGTATCTCACCGTAATCTTGCTGTCCAGACAACCATTTAACACTTTTAGCCCCATCTAATCGTCTGTCCAACCGACAGAAAAGTTGACTATTGGTATCAATGATAAAAACTGCTATGCTTTTTGTTTATATAATCTCAATGAAAAATTTTGTGAAATGATAATCGAATCTAATTCCAGTCTTCTATAATCTTGAAATAGCCCGAAAAAAAAATGAGATCACTTTTTCTTTCTACTGAAATATTGAACTTTGTCAAAAATGTTTTCAGCCATTCTGTTTAAAATCTCAAACAATTTGGCTCTAGTCGGAAATAATGGAGCCGAACGAAAAATGAATCGACCAAAAAAAAAAGCAAAAGAATGAACCCAAAAATCAGAGAATGGCCCTAGGAATAAAAAATTGATCCGAGTAAAAATTCACATCAAAAGTATGGGCCCAAAATACAAAAAAAAGGACCCATCACCAAAATCAGTAGTACCTAAAATCCATTTGGTTGGAGGCCACTATTGAAGCTCTTACGTGACCAATAGTTCTATTCCAAAAGAATACCAACTGTAACAGTTCAGGAAAAAATTTTGAGATTGTTTAAGTCTTCAGAATAATATTGTTCTTCTGGTTTTTACCTGGGTTCATTGTTTTCTTATTTTCGGTTCATTCTCTTTTTTTTTCTTGGATCCATTCTTCCCGACTAGAGCCAACAAACTTATCTGATGCATTTTTTTGTTTTCTGTTTATCCATCGAAAGAAACGTGACGTAATCAAAAGGTTGGAGACAAAGACAAATGGTTCAGATGAACGTGTTGTAAATCCAAAGACATGGGTTCATAAATTGATGACGTCACTGTGTGTATAAAAGACAGTGATGGTTCTATTACCCTCCTCTGCTCTGCGAGACACTGTTTCTACTCTCTATTGTCGCTCATTATTCTATCTGGTCATTCATTCCTCTTTCTGCCTGTCTAGTTTTCGGTCATTCGCAACATATTTTTTCAGTTATCATGTGTGGAAAGAGTCAGGGTTGTGTCGGATAGTCGGGGATCCTCCTGTCTTTCACACCAAAATATCTCCCACTTAACGACTGTGGGTGTGAGCGAATTAAGGATGAGCAATGCACGGATAACAACGCAACACATTATGCATAACCCATTTATTGAGGAATTGACCGATTACTCAGTCCAAAAGTAGCGGGCAATTACATTAATAAAGCGTTATGCAACACAACGAAAAGGTATAAAAGTAGGGCAAAATCATAAGCAATATCTTTCGCTCTCGGCGGTCATGATGCACTCGAAGAGGGCAGCTGAGCAGCAGGAGCGGAAGCAATCACCACGCTTCATCGAGAATAACTGCATCGAACGACTAGAGTTGCCTGCGAGAGACGACCGTGTCGAGCGAGGAGCGATAATCGAGACGACTGACAAGAGCGACCTCGCAGTCAGTGAAGGGCGCGTGCGTAGGTGCCCCAAAAAGGGCGCTACGCAGGCGGCAATTCGAATGAGTGCGGTAGGGCGCGCTTGCTCGATAAAAGCGCGGGGGATTTAAATAAGAGTATTCTGTAGGCAGGGAGAAGGAAAGGAGGCCTAAGAGCTCTGATAAGAGGTCGTGGCACTCCAAGTGGACAAAATGGCAATTTAGGGCCAAACTTTGTCCACACTCCCGGGGTGAGGCTGCGCGACAGGTCTCTGATATCAAGTAGCGGCACGCAGTTGATATCAGCGCCCGTAGGAATAGGATCCCTGGAGCGGAAATAAGAACTGTTTTACTCGGATCCCTGCCTTCTGATAAAGAACGAGAGAGTACGAGTGAACCTGATACTTGCAGAGACAATCCTGCAGTGAACTCATCCGTCTCCGAGCGGCCAGAAGTAGACTCATGCTTCGGATGATTGACTTGAGAGTTGTCCTGTAAATATTTGAAAGAAAAAATAATTGGAGTGGCCGCGGTTACTACGGCTGCGCGCTGCTCTCCAAGGAGGCAGATTCTGGTGAGTGGCTTCTTCAGAAAGCGATCAACAGAATATACTTCCTCATAGGCAGACGTCTCACACCTCTGAGTTTTGATAATATTTAGTCCGAAAAGTTTCCAAAAGTGTTTTACAAAATGATTTATAATTTGACCTAAATTAGAGAAAGAAGTGATGTCTAGAGAAGTGGGCGCTTGTACCAAGCGAATGGTAAATACTGGGGTCCCAATGGGTCTCGCAGCAGTTAACATTGACTGGCTCTTCGACTGAGTCATAAGCGGATCTATGATCGCAAAATACCCGAAGGTATCTTTGATCTTGTGTGGAACCTCCTCCTGAGATGTCTGAAGCAAGACAGGATTGCCAATCCGGACACCCATATTCTCGGTAGCGGATACGCTAGCAGCGGTAGCGGTTACACTAACAGCGGTAGCGAATACACTCTCAGAGAATAAGCGGATGTCGGGATCTTGATAGCATAGACCGGGGTCTAGAGATATCTCACACTCGATGAGCCGTAACACAAGCGTCCGAAACGTGCACTCCTCAAGCTTCGACTGTGGGCCCTTTAAGGGTTCGACAGCCTCGGCTTCCTTCAACATTACTTCTTGCGATGGTCCAGCTGGGCAGAGAACTATCAGGATGGATGACGTGCCATGTGTACAGTTCCCCTGCAAGTCCTGCAATTCGATAGCGGATGTGAACTCAACAGACGCCCGGGTGCGGAAGGTCCAGTCTCGGCTCCGTCCGAGGGGAACCTTATCGGTTCTCCAAGGCTGTTGGCCATCATGCGCTACGATTGCACCATATAGCGGTAGCGGAAAGCGGGTGAAGATGTAGACGACAACGTGATCATCTAGAGGAGGCGAAGAGATGACATTGACCCATAAGACAAGCTTTGGGCTGGACATCCTCAACCAACCACTAGAGCATCCCTGGAACGCGGCCAGCTGGTCCACCCTAAACTTAAACTTAAATTGGAGATAATCTCGGCACATCATAGTCGCGGTGGAACGGTCATCACGGTTGCTCGGCTGGTTCCAGTTCAACAGAAGTGCTCCTTGAACATCGTCCGGAACCATAAGGCAAGCGGATCGATCAAAAGCAGCTTGTAGGTCTTGACTGGACATGTTGAGACCCCACCTGATTGGTGAGGCGTCAACGCCAAGATGGTCTACCTTCTTCGAAAGGGAGTCAAGCGTCGTCAACTGCTCCAGAGACTGGGTGAGCCGTTTCGACAGGACTACTAGAGGGCCAGAGGGAATAGAAATTTGAGATGAATAGGCGATGAATCCAAGTGACAAGAATGTCACTGGTTCAGTGGCCCTCCAATACTCAAAGATCCCAGAATTTGTTGAAGAGACAATGCAGAGAAGGCGAAAAGAAATAACAGGAGCGAGAGCGAAAGAATAAGAGTTAAAAACAAGAATAGTATAGTCTGTTGGCGAGTCAGCATTTGGCGAAGAATCAAGTTTATCTGATTCTTGGCCCGCCTGGCTTCCAAGAGAATTACTGAGTCTTGTTGCCTTGTGGGCCACGAAAAAATGTTCCCTTTGGTTCAGAACTTTCTGGGAAGACCTTCGTGTCTTTGTAGAACTCGTTCTGTGCACAGGCTGCGTCACTCTGTTGACCATCCTCGGACTGTCCTTGATCAACGTGGTAGATAGCGGCGTTGAAGAGCGGAAACTTGGTTTTAGCGGATTGAGAAGTCTGACTGATCGCCTGGTACTCAATGATCATGGCATCAATGTGCATGGAGATCTCGTCAACTAATTGGTTGTACGTGACCTTCCTGCCATTAAGTGCAATGAACCTTGAGACATCTCTTCGCATCCAAGCGGGTAGCTTTGAAGGGAGGATGATGTTGGTTCTCATGTCACTCTCCTTGACTCCCACTTCCCCCAACTGGTTGAAAACTCCAACATGTGCAGCTAAATGAAGCTTCATCACCTTGGGGTCAGACTGGTGGAAGGGTAGCCCTTGGAGCTTCTCCAGCAAATTCTCTTCGCTGTTGTCTTCGCCGTAAACGGAATCCAATCTCTCGAACGTGGCTGCAATAGCGGCACCAGGCTCAGGTAGGCTCGAGATACAGACAGCAGCATCACCTTCCAGTTTGTTTTGGAGGGTGAGGTACTTCTGAATATCCGGGACCTTGGCCTGCATGATGGCGCTATTGAACATGGACTTGAACAGATTGTAGTCGCCGGAACCATTGAACGGTTTCAGGAGTTTCACAATACTGTCAAGCTTGACATCTCCGAAATCATCGGATGAAGCAGTATGTTCTTGGGACGCCCGGGTGCGGTTGGACTGAGTCGGCTTAACCTCAGGATTAAGCAGTTCGTCGCCGTCCTCGGGGAGTCCATCTCGGTTCTCGAAGTCCCGAACATAATCTCCATCAGTGATTGATCGAGCAGTTGTGGTAGAATGCATTTGAAGTGCTTCCAGCTGATGCAGGAAGGACTGTTCGATTTGGTTTGGCAACTCGGCTAAGATTTGAGCGGTGGCTTTAGCCGATTGAAGATGTTCAGAAGCCATGCGGCCAATGACATTCGTCAAATTGACTAGAAGCTCATCCGATAAACCTTGAGCGGGTTGACCTACTGAAGACTGGTCAGCGGATCCTGTAGCGGCAGCGGTTGGAAACATATCCTGATGCAGTGGTGGGGACTCCACGTGGTATGTAGCGGGAAGCGGTTCAAGAACTGCAGCCGGCTGCATTACCTGGCATCCGTTGACGCCATTAGCACTAGCATTAGGAGATTCCATTGGCTGGCTATCAGCAAGCACTGGTCGAGCGTCCAGTAACGATTGTAATCTTCGAATTTCTGCTTGAAGAGCGGCCGCCTCCTCGTCTCCCGAAACCGTGGCGTATGGGTCATTGCTGGCACTGGCATTTGGCTCGAAAAGAAGAGAAGATAGGTTAGCAGCGGCTTCAGTCGGGACGAGTCGTTCACCAGCATCAGCAGCGGAAGCGGCTGAGGGGTTAATAGAAGTCTTGTCTGGTTGAAGCAACTGGTCACCAGCAGTGGCTACAAGCGAAATCGGAAGATACGGTGTGATACAAAATCCTTGCTGTTCCAGAATGAAAGCAAGAGCGGAAGCCTGGACTTCGAGATCTC
Organism: Caenorhabditis doughertyi; assembly: GCA_963572265.1. NCBI lineage: Eukaryota > Metazoa > Nematoda > Chromadorea > Rhabditida > Rhabditidae > Caenorhabditis > Caenorhabditis doughertyi. Next base: position 28,554,952 of record OY751558.1, on the reverse strand, counting down.
TGATAAGATCCGGGGTCCCGACCTCTTCAAGCTTCTTCCAGATGTCAGCTCGGAGTTGTTCACCATCCGGCGAGTTTTGCATCGCAGGAACAGCAAGTTTTTGCTCAATGTGGGGGCCCAGCAGCTGCAGGTTATCCACGCCTTGCTTCACACGAAGCAAGAGCAGATCAGCAGCGGTGAGATTCTCACACACGGAGCGGATTTCCTCAGATTCCATCAGAAAGTCGACTAGGCGGGAGGATTCTTCGAGAAGTTCCTTGGCCGCGTTAGCAGTTTTCGTGATGAAACCCTTGGTTGGACCAACAACACTTTGCAAAAGTGAAGTGCAGCGGCTAGTTGATCTCGGTCGTCCTAAAGAGGACGTGCCCGGACCACGGAATCCGTTGGATTGATGATCTTGATTGTCAGAAACCATCCTTGATCTTGGACACAAACGCTGTCGATGACAAGAGTACCAATAACTGAAAAATGGATGTTAATGGTGTGTTTACGAAGGAGGTTCCTAGGGGGAGAAGAGGGTGCACTCTGAAGGCCTGATAGGTCCGTTTGGCCGACGGCCGTACCGACAGGTGCGGGGAATGGTGGGTTTTTGGCCTCACCGCCCAGAGGAGACTGGGTTGGCTGTTTGTATAGCCGAAAAGGGACGAGCTCGTTAGGGGGTGGAGATATACGCTTCCTGCGGCGCCAAAACTTCAGCCTTTTGGAAGCCATGATCTTGATGTAGAGAATCCAGGATGTCCTTCCAGTCGAGCTTGTGGATCGATGAAATGGCCCGGGCGCCAGATCGCATTCCTCCGATCCCTTCACCACACCTCCTTGGCCAGGCAGTGTGTAGACAAGATCGAAAGGTCGTCATCCCTTAAGACTTTAGAACTCCGCCACCTCAATCCATTCGACCGGTATACCGTTCTGCATTGGGAAGGAAAGAAGGGTTTAAGTTAAAGTACTGTCTCAAGAGCCGCCCGGGTGCGGAAGGTCAGACTCGACTCCGTCCAGGTGAGACCTCCTCGGTTCTCCAAGGCTCTTGAGCATGTACCCATACAGAAACATTCTGTCCAAGCACAAGGAGAGTGAAGCATAGCAGGTGGAATATGCAGTGGAATGGAGGTGTGAAGAGTGGGAAAGATGCGATCAAGAGACTTAGTATCCGTGAGGGCAAAAGTAATGCTCCATCGTTGGACGGACAGATGACTATGAGGCTCAAATTCGTGTTGATGTAAAGATAGCCGGGGATGCGACTCCCTGCTACCACGTTACGACATGACAACGCGTTCTTGTGCCTAGACTGCCAGTGAACTGAGGATCTCGCGGGCTGTGTTGCTGGTCTACCTGCCACCTAGGTCAGTGCCCACAACCCGGGGATCTCGCAGCTGTGGAAGCGTGGCGAAAAGATACGCGCCCGACTCGATCGGAAGATTCGCGGTCTTCTTATCAAGCACAACCTCGGTCTTCGCCAACTGTCCCGATGTGGGTCCTAATGCGCAGCACTATCAACAATGGGAATCTACACGCACGTCTCCCCTATGAAGGACTCGGCTTCATAGACTAATCTATGGATTCATCGGCGGGCCCGCTCCGAGGATTGGACGCAGCCGACACCAGTTGCCGATAATGCGCTTTTCAAGGGCAGTTCGGCTGGACTGGATTTCGTATGCCAGGATACAGGGTCTGCGAGCTAGTCCGAGGCTGGCTGGCAGGTCGCTGGCGACAGCGGATGACGAGGTCATCGGTGGACCCGGCCTGATACAGCGGGAGTCCATCCGAGGTCTCGTGACCTACTTGTCGTCTTCTGTGAGCGCCTTGTAGTGACTGTTGCCTTGAAGAATTTGACAGAGTTCCATCGAAGTTCCAAGAGAACGTCTACTAGAAGACTATGCAGCTTATTTAGTTCGAGGGGTCAAAAGACGTTGTCTTTGACTGGACTACCCTGGGCTAAATAGCTACTGAAACGGGAAGCGGCTTGATATCAGCACAGACAGCGTATAAAACTGTTCGGTGGTGTATCTAAGCGGCTACCAGTGTGGAGGCATATGGCGTCTGGTGGTCAGTAGTTGAGCAACAGATGCACCATTAATTGTAGCGGTTCAAGCGGTCTCCAGAAGGAGAGCAGCTGGGCCACAGGGTCATTGCTCAGCTCAGGGCGCACCAACCTCCACATTGGTGGGCCTAGGCTTGAACTCAGGGAGCTTCAGGGCCATCCGAAGCATGGCGCTGACGCTCCCGGAGTAGAGGAGATTCTCTAGAGAGAATCGACTCACCCCTCACTAGCGGTAAGCGTGGTGGTATCCATCGGCCAATGGACGCCACTATACCTCTCCAACCCCTTGCACCACGATGTCCTTTCTCCAAGCGGCTTGACAGAGCACCATAATCGAAGAAGAATCAAAGATAAGTACAAGCAATGAGAAGTGAAAGGTTAATAGCGGATATTGTCAGCGCGATCGACCTGATAATCAGATGGAAGAGCATTAACGGGCACGTTAAAAGGACCAAGGTACCGGGTGGATAGAACTTGACTGGGGAATGTAACATCCTCAAGCCAGCCTAGGCACTCAGGTACACTGATGCATTCTACTGTACTGGCTTGCTCTCGCTCTGAACCAGGCAGCCTTGCTGCAAATTTCCTTAGCCACTGCGGATCTGGAACGTCAACAAGCCTCTTCAGCGGATCTTGAGAGTGTGTAGTGGTATCAGCTGTCAGAAGCGGTACTAGCGGTCAACAAAAGATAATTCTCTGTTGAGCAGATAGCAGAGGCTCTGGAGGCGACCGTGAAGCCTGCTCCACGCACTAACTCGTATCAGGTTGTGCCCAGAAGGACAACAAGCTGATAAGGTAGCGGCTGACATTAAGCCACATTCTTCTTCAAGCTGGGAAGGAGGTGAAACACTGTGGTGTCTGACGCCCTCACACAGGTATCAGATAAGAAGGGACCTTGACCGACTACATCATTGTGGCTGGCGATTGAATCTTGAGTAAGGGAAGAAAAATGATTGGAAGGTGCCCCTAACCACACGACAGCACGGGCAGCCTCTATTTCGAAACATTTCGAAATGTTTCGAAAATATACGAAACTTTTCGAAACTGCCGATGACGTCACATGTGCGGCGGGGCGAACTTGCATCATCCATATTCAAAAACTCGTGCGATTTGTCGGGTTTCGGCGGCAAAAACAATGCAAAACCTGATCGCACGACTCAAGAATTTACATTCTGGGTTGTGGGAGCGGTCTGGCAGTCAATTGACAGCAAAAACACAGACAAATAGCAGATTCCGACAGCGATAACGAACCAATACACATCCTCTCGCCATCGACTGAAGCGGATGAGCAACACGAAACCACGAAAACGTGGATTAGATTGCCTTTTTTCCGTTGTTCCTCCTTAATCTTTGAAAACAGTCGCATAGCGAATCACATTTCACGAGTAGCGGATTAAATCGGCTATCGGAAAGGGGCAGGCTAGGGGTGTCTTCATCGAAGAAGGCCGGTCGAGTGATTTAAGCGGGTTATTCGCGGTGAAAAGGCAACTTTCGACCGGGATAATCACGGTAAAATCACAAATCTGCAGTGGGAAAACGAAAAAGCCGAAAAAAATCAAAAAATTCGACGCAAAATGACAAAGAATGAATGAAATTAGCGACGAAAATTAAGATGAGAAAGGCCTACGAAAACGGTGAACTGCAGATCGTGTCGAGACCCGTCTGCATTCTGCCGCTGCGCACCGTAACCCGTCGACAAATTTCGACCGATTTCTCCCGTAAATCGACACAGATACACTAGAACACGCATTTTTTCAGCAAAAAAGACTGAAAAAATTGCGAAAATGATAAAAATTGATAGAAAAAATCGGCGGAATCGATTAAAATTCGAATTTCGACCAAAATCTCGCACAATAATTACAGAATCGCTCTGAGGACGCCGAAATGCGATGGATAGCGGGAAATAACTGAAATCTGGACTTTTTAGGTCGAAATTTTCAGGTTTTCGCAGATAACCACAGCATCCGACGTTCGCCAGACGTGAAACGAGTGAAAAATGACGGAATAAACGAGAAAACGACCACTGAATCGTGTCAAAAAGACAAAGAGTAGCGGTAACGGAAAAAAGAGAAATAAAGCGAATAAATTAGGCCATCTTAAAACTCGTTTCGCAGGTGAGCGAAAATGTTAGCAGACAAAGCTCAAAATTCACTCGAAACGCACAGAATTACGTTAGTTGGAGCCGACTGGTTCATTTTACGAGGCAGGAAATCGGCCAATTTTGATAAAAAGGCAGTTTCCTGGCTCAACCACCGAGTTTCCTCCTAAAAGAAGGAATAATCGGGCTGTCTAAAAGACAGCGGTCGATGCACCATGTGGAAAGAGTCAGGGTTGTGTCGGATAGTCGGGGATCCTCCTGTCTTTCACACCAAAATATCTCCCACTTAACGACTGTGGGTGTGAGCGAATTAAGGATGAGCAATGCACGGATAACAACGCAACACATTATGCATAACCCATTTATTGAGGAATTGACCGATTACTCAGTCCAAAAGTAGCGGGCAATTACATTAATAAAGCGTTATGCAACACAACGAAAAGGTATAAAAGTAGGGCAAAATCATAAGCAATATCTTTCGCTCTCGGCGGTCATGATGCACTCGAAGAGGGCAGCTGAGCAGCAGGAGCGGAAGCAATCACCACGCTTCATCGAGAATAACTGCATCGAACGACTAGAGTTGCCTGCGAGAGACGACCGTGTCGAGCGAGGAGCGATAATCGAGACGACTGACAAGAGCGACCTCGCAGTCAGTGAAGGGCGCGTGCGTAGGTGCCCCAAAAAGGGCGCTACGCAGGCGGCAATTCGAATGAGTGCGGTAGGGCGCGCTTGCTCGATAAAAGCGCGGGGGATTTAAATAAGAGTATTCTGTAGGCAGGGAGAAGGAAAGGAGGCCTAAGAGCTCTGATAAGAGGTCGTGGCACTCCAAGTGGACAAAATGGCAATTTAGGGCCAAACTTTGTCCACATCATGTCTTCTCCAACATTTGCTATCAACCTTTTTAAATTGCCATATGTGGCTTACAAATGTGTACTTCAGAACATGGGGAACGATGTGTAAGTTTTTTGTTTTATACTTTTGTTTTACTGAACGAATTTCTAGTTTTTTCCTAAAAGATATTCTGACTTTTTTTGATATTACACAAGAAATGAGTTGATGTACCTGTAACTGATTCAAGCTTAATCCATATTTCAATATATTTTAGATTCGAACTCATTAAGAGCTCCAAGAAAGCAAATGCTTATGTAAAAATGGCCAAAATCTCATTGAGGAAGCTGATCATTGAAGTGAAGTTAGAAAGAATACAGTTTGACTTAGAAACATGTTCAGATGAGCCTTTTGAAATGAAGATCCTCGAAAGGTCTTGGAATGAAATGGATGCTCCAGTTCAAACATTTCTCAACGGCGTTGCTCTTTCAGTAGCTTATAAGGAAACAGAGATCTATACCTGTACCTCACAAAAGTACAAAGACCGCATGACAGCTTACCACTTTTTTGTGAACTGGATTGAAGAGATGTTTAACATCAACTCTCATTCGCTCATTTCAAGGAGCACACGTGGAAACGCTTTTCTAAAATTGTCTTTGTCAAACCCTCAACTCAACCTTACTAAAATCAATTTTCGCGATGAATATGGCAGAGCCCGTTTTTATGGTCCAGTTTTGAAGGAAGTTTTGAAGAGTGATAAAGTTGAATCGCTTGTCATAAATGCGAATATCGCGAAGAACTTCCAATTTTCCGAACCGATTCAAACGAAAAAAGTGCTAAAAATAGTCCAGGGACAATGGTTCACTCTTGATAATCTGAAATCTCTCAAAAGTGAGAGCATCACTCTCCATAATTGTAAGCTCACGAATGAGGAACTCAATATTTTCTTGAAGAGTATTCTTTCCGGTGAAGTTACTCTAAAAATAGTTATTCTCGATACTGAACCAGGAACATATTGGAATGAAAGCTCAATTCTACACGACATTCCAAACACTGATCTAGGATATTCGTAAGTTAAATAGAATGATAAATATTGTTTTATCAAAATTTTTCAGATCGTACAGCATTCAATACCCGGGGGCTCATAAGGAACCACTTAAAGTTTTGATTCGGCGGAAATTTTTAAGAAAAAAGTTCGGCTTTAGCAAAGTTGTGATCCAAGCTTCTTCGTAGTTTTCTTCATTTTCGTTAAAATTAATAAACGATTATTATTTAACTTTTCTCTAATCCTGCATTCGATTTTATCAAGTTGATCACTCACCAACATGAGGTTTTCCAAAAAAACTTTCCATAATTTCTTGACATTCGATCGGGATTGATCTGAGTCAGTTAAATAAACACATCTGTAGGAATTAACCAATCGTTTCGGATTGAAATTAGTGAAAAGATGGTTGAAATCCCGTAGCGTCAACGCTCGTGAGGGACAAACAGGAGATTTGCTCTTTCTAGTATATTTTCAATGCTGACTTCAAAATTGCCCTAACTCTTTGAAAGAACTTAGTTTTCAAAGAAGGTGTTTTATGGAGGAACCAACGATAATGAATGAACTGATGAGCACAAAGCATTGGAAACAGGCGAAGTCTTCAAATTGTGATTGTTTTCAATATTTGGATCCCATTCGAAATTTCGAACATTTTGATAAATTGAAAATCCATTTGAATCAGTTTTCAACTAGTTCGTTGCATTTACTGAAAGAGGTTGGTTTTAGAAAAAGCTCAAAAATCAAAACTTCCAGAAGTGGCTTCAGAATAACCTCTATAACTCGGCTTCTGGAAGCCAGATTGCTTAAAAAATTTTTACGCGGGTCGGGTTACTGAAAGGTAACTGAATTTGCCCGTGAGTCATACTTTCTGTTTTTCAAGAGAGAGAGAGAAGGACAGAAGACTAATACTATTACTGATAATCATATGTACCATCAAAGAAGACAAGGTCAATAAACCTTTGGTGCTCTTTTGGTACAGCGAACATTGATTCACAAAAATGAAAACTCATTATCATAAAAGAAGAATGAGCAAAGACCTATCCTAGAATAAAGGGTGATGAAAAGTGTGAAGTTGCTGAATCTTAGATATTCGCAAAGGTGTTTTTTCAAGAAGTTTCGAGTTCATGCCAAACAAGATTTTTATTGAAAGTGATAATGCCCCGGCCGGGGTACTTCATTGGCTTACAACATGTGAGAAGTTTTTTAGAACCATACTTTTTTAAAAGAACGTAGAACGTCTAGTTCGAGGTTTTAAATATATTTTTTGATGACAAAAATTCACTTTGAGAAGAGTTATCAGCCGGTCCGCCATCGGCCTGGCACGGCCCGTAACAAGTACAAAGAATGTGAATGAAAACGGTAACGAGCTTATCATTACACACTGTTTTTATGACTTTTTTTGGCGGGTATCTTCTCTTTGCACTCGTTATCGAACTTTCTGATTTGGCCTACACTACTCTTTTTTATTCACAATTGTAATGTTTAATTTCACATCAATGTCTAATTTTATGTTCAACTTCTGTTTCTTCCGATCGGTGTTTTTACGTCCATCAATTTTCACGTAAAATTCCTCACCTCCAAAACCTATAGCTTGTTTGCAATTCCTGTAGAATTTGCTCCCAAGTATTACACGGATCAAACAGTCAGTTGGGACAAGTAATAAATTTTGGATTTCAGGACTAGCTTTGGTTTTTAGGATTCCCGTTTTCTTGCTGGAATCAGCCTGGGCAATAGTTGACAGGAAATATAGGCTCTCAGATAGAAAAACCAAGAAAACAAAAAAAGTTGGGATATCTATACGTTTTTTTGTCAAAGTTCACGTCACAAATGCAACATATTTCTTTATTAGTAACATATTCGAAAACTATAAGATCTTAACAATACTAGTATTATAGCTTGATCGAAGTACTCATCTTGATATGGCCAATAAACACTTCATACACTATAGCTGTTTTTCCATTGCTCTGTTGAATTGAATAGCAATCACCAGGAAATGAACTGGAAAAAAAAGTTGTTAAATAAGTCGTCTGCAAAAGTCAAACTTACAATCCGTTAATTTCTTCAGCTTCAACGCGTTTGGCAGTAGGAACAGATTCCATAAATGGGGTCAATGAACCCACCACGCTATTCACAATTTCGAAATGATCAATGCAGGATTCCCCTTTGATCCAATGACAGAAAAATGTTTTAAGGTTTTCTGATGAAAGACTTGAATTTGTCAATTCAACTCTTTCACATTCATTGAAAACTTCTGTCAGGTGTCTGATGGTAATCCAATCTCCAAAGTAGATTTTCAAAAGCTTATTTTTGAACTTTTTATCAGTTGAGTAGTTGAAACTTTCACTCGTATTACAAAGAATACTCAGTTTCTCCACTTCATTGAAGTCATTCAGAGTTTGCTTAACAAGCATATCACATGTTGAATTGAACTGAATTGTTAACAACTTAACATCGATATTGAGCGTCTTGACAAAAATTAAGATCTGTAAGGCGGCTACCGGACATATATTCGTTATGTAAAGATACACAACAGGTTTAGAAAGTAGTCCGGTCAAATGCTGGACTAAGTCTTTATACGACTGAATATCGTTCCCATTGAAATCATGATTCGAATAGAAACCATTCCTATCATTTCTTCCTCTTGTTTCATGAAAAACTTGATACTCAAAGTTGGCTCCAAATTTGAAATTTAACTGAGTGACTAATTTGGAACGATGAAAATAGTCGCGAAGCGCTAGATGGCATTTACGGGACGCAGATACCATTGTGTACCTAAAACCGGAGAGAAAATGTCAATAATTAAAAAAAGAAAGAGAAACGTACTGATCGAGAAGCCGTAGATTCTTGAAAACTTCTTCTAATGCCAGTGAAGGCAATTGGAACAACCGGAAGGGACAAGTCATGATGTCCGATAGGTGTTGATAGAGCTGCAAACTTAATGAAGAATTTTGTTTCAAACTGCTATGACAAAAAGAAATGTTGTTTTCCACCGAAGAATGGTTGCTACTAGGAAAGAGACTCGACTAGAAAACTCTAGGATAAAGGTTAGCCCGTATTGTGACGTCATCGTTGTTGGGGGATTGACTAGGTTGGGAATGGAACAGAGGTAGTAAAAGGATCTCAACGCCAAGTACTACATTATGGGAAAAAAAAACGGTTAGCACAAGGAAAGAGGTCAGAACATCTGTCCGTGAGATATTCCGATGAGGGCTATAGAAACAGCCAGATACGCTTGTATTGTACCTTCTCTTTCACTGTACACGCTCACCTATACGTGTTCTAGAGCTATATTCTTCATTCTCAATCTGTCAATCCGTCATTACGAAAAGACTGGTCCTCATTGTATTATATTGCTCTGAAGACATTCGTTCACGTTATCTCATCTTTTCTCCAATTCATTCTTTCCAATTCAGATTTTTCCATCAAGTCTCATCTTGTCCAACCTCAACAAACAGGGTATATTACTCAGCATCATCTACTAGCAATCAAAAATGATGAAATTCATCACAATAATGGTCTTGATCACAACATTTATTGTTGAAATGTAAGTTCCTTTCAAAAAAAAACTCCATTGCAATATCTTTTTTATAGACACAGTGCAGTTCCGAGGTTCCGCAATCATAAATATTATGATAATGGAAAAGGAAACGAATTATCACAAAAGTTACCAAGAAAAAACAATTCTGCTGGATATCGCCCAAATGTTTGCAGTTTTCAACCGATGCAACTCGTAGGGGAAGGAGGATTTGGAAAAGTGAGGAGTTATACAAAACCAGCCTTGATAACGAGATTTCATTTTCAGGTTTACCAAGTTCAACAAAAAAGCAGCAAGAAAATATTTGCCATGAAAATAGTCAAGAAACAAAGAAACGATCGGAAGAAGACTGAAAAGAAAATTTTAGCCACTGTAAAGTCACCTTTTCTCTGCAGAATGTTCTATTATTTTGAGACAAGAAGAAACGAATATTATGTGCTTGAATTCCTGAATGGTGGTAGTCTTCATGACCTTCTTGTCAGTGTTGGGCCCATGAGTGAGAATGAAGCAATGTTTTATATTGCCGAGTTAACCCTGGCAATAGAATATCTTCATAACAGGCACATCATTCATAGAGATATCAAGCCGGAAAACGTAATGCTCGATAAAAATGGGCATGTAAAACTGACGGATTTTGGAGCTAGCAGAGTGTTGAATCCAGGACGAAAAGCAACTGTTTCTTGGGGAACCCCCGCGTACAAAGCACCGGAGATGGTGAACTTTGAGACGTATGATCATTCAGCTGATATCTGGTCCCTTGGAATTCTCATGTATGAATTGCTGACTGGATATACACCATTTGAAAGTGATTCTGAGGACGAACAAGAACAGAACATTCTATATGGAGAGTTTGATGATCCAGAAGGTCTTTCAGACGAAGGGATTGATCTCCTGAGACGACTTCTTTCGCAGGATCCGGAAATGAGACCTACTATCCCGGAGATTAAGGAGTCGGCGTTTTTCGATTCAATAAACTGGACAAAAATGAAGGCACGAAGATATCGCCCGTCATTTCAATTAGATGTAAGAAGCGATGAAGATGCTTCCCAATTCGATCGGTTCTACACCGATCAACCATTGGATGGTTATCCGTGTAAATCTGCTGTTTGAAGATTATCAAGCAAGAATTCAGTTAAAAACGTTCATTATTTTCTCATTCTAATGGACTTCTTTTTTATTCTTTATATCTGGTTGAACGAATAAACTTTTGAATCATAATCCGTTTTCCTTCTTTGCAAATGGTATCAAGAAAAAAGTTATTTGGGTCTGTCAGAGTGTGTGTTGTACTGACCGTAGTGCTGCTCCTAAAAAACCTATTTTAATCAAATTCACATAGACCCCAGCCGGATAAAAATCCCGTTTTTTTTTTTGTGTGTTGAATCAAAGGTATGCATATAGGCATTCTCTTCATTCCCGGGAGGCTCTCTTCTTTTATGATCAAGTCTTTAGCTGTCATTAAACAAAGAATATGATCCAGTTGAATTTCGTCACATCTTCTCTCCTTCACTTTCACTCTTTATGGTTTTACCTGTCAATCATTGTCTGGCAATATTGTTGTGCTAATTGTCTTGTACCGTCTCTTCTAGCCCACATCTTTCGTTTGTTTGGCAGGACGCTCATCTTGTGCATCCAAACGACATTCCCACACTGCGCCGACTCGACATCCCTAGTCTTCTGCCACAGACGTCCTCTTATTTGTTTTCCAGTCGTCAATCAAACCTTATAGGGGTCCTAGTCACTTCAATCACGAATTGTAATGCAGTTTTGCAAAGCGTAAGTTATCAAAACTGTTTTGCGACAGGCTCATTGTTTTTCCCATTACAGTGTCTTCGTCGATCCCACCACAGATGAAAACAATCCAAACGGAATCGAAAACATATTGGTGGCCAATATGGAACAACTCATGAGGAAAGAGACCACCCTCGCAGACTTTGAAAAGTTGAAGGTTGTTGGAAAAGGAAGTTATGGAAAAGTAAGAAAAATGATTCAAGATCTAGATTTTACAGTTTTCCATTCCAGGTTTATCAAGTTAGACAGAAAAGCAGTGGCAAGATCTATGCAATGAAAGTGGTCGAAGAGCAGCCAGCAGATCGTCAGAAGCTCATTAAGGATGAGAGAAGAATTTTGGAAACAGTGAAATCTCCATTTCTCTGCCAAATGTCGTTCTTTTTTGAGCATGAGAAGAAGCAATATTTTGTGTTGGAGTTTCTGAATGGAGGAGACCTCTACGAGCTTCTCAGCCGGAAGACACGTATGAATGAGAAGAACGCTCGGTTCTACATTGGAGAAGTTGCATTGGCTTTGGAACATCTTCACAGCAGAAGCATGATCTACAGAGATCTTAAACTGGAGAACATCATGTTGGATAGAAGAGGACACGTTAAGCTCACTGATTTCGGATATTGCACAAGTCTGGAAGTTGGGCAGACAACTTCTTTGTTTTGTGGAACACCAGAGTATTTGGCACCGGAAATTATAAATAAGGAAACTTACGAGCACTCTGTCGATATCTGGGCGCTTGGAATCGTAATGTATGAGCTTCTTGTTGGTGTCACCCCATTCAAAAGTGCATCACCAAAAGAGCAGAATAAGAGAATCTTAGCTGGAGAATATACTGATCCAGAGCGTCTCTCTACGGATGGAGCTGATCTTCTCAGAAGTCTTCTTTCTAGGCAACCAGAAAAGCGTCCACTGTTTCCGGAAATCAAAAACTCCCCGTTCTTTGAATCAATTGACTGGGAAAGATTGGAAAGTGGCCGCTATGTTCCACCGTTTAAGCCAAATGTTAAAAGTGATGAAGATGTCTCCCAATTTCAATCCGCGTACACGAGCATGTCGGTGGAGAACTCTCCATGCAAAGTTCTTCAGTCAAGAAATACGAACTGTGATTCGAAAGAGAAGACAACGGCAAACTGGAACACCTCTGCATCAAATGCTAAAAATAAGAAAAAGCGTACTACCAGAAAATGAACAATTTTTCATGTTTACCTCCTGTTTATCAGTTCTATGTTTGTCCCTTTTGACCGATTGATTACCCATTATCATCCATTATTCATGTTTTCCTGTTTTTTCTTGTTCTTTTCATTTTTTCATTCAATAAACTTTATTGATTACTCGAGTTTCTGATTTTTGTGAAGGCAACACGAAGAACTGCTGTGGATTGTAGGGTAGAAGAAAACGAGCTTTTAGAGCGTTTAAGCTTTAAAAGGCATGTTTTTCTGAAATTTACTCTTCCGTTTTTACCAGTCTTCAGGAAGAATGCGGCAGTTTGAAATTGATGAAAAGTTTCAGTAATTCGTTACGGAACAGAGCCAAAAACGAGACAATGCCTACTCCCGTCGGAGACGGCCACCTCCCGACTTTTCCTAATTAGGGCAGCCCCTAGAACTCCCAATTAAGGCAGTTCCGGTGCAAATGTTATAAGAACACGTTACAAGATATTTAGGTTTATTGAGAATGAAAAAATTGATCAATAGGCTCCTCGACAACTCGCACCGAGTTTTTGAAAATGTGATATTTCGCAACTCCCGTCGATTTCGCTACTGTGACGTTTCGCAACCAGACATTTCACTACTCGTAGGTAATGCAGCTAGTCTTTTCGCCACTGCAGTAAAAGTTTATATCTTGCTCAGGAAAGAAACATACTCACCAAAGTTGACTGAAAACAATTAACTAGCGTATAATCTGTTGTGGTAGGACTAATCTTTCAAGATTCAAACTTTCTCCAACGAGGTAAACGAGTTGCGAAAAGTCTCGTTGCGATACCTACAAGTGGTGAATTGTCTGGTTGCAAAATGTCACAGTATGGAAGTCGACGTCAGATTGCGAAATGTGGAATTTTCGAAAAGTCTCGTTGCGAGTCGTTGAGGAGCCGAACAATATGATTAAAAAAAAAGTTCGAAAAACGAAACTTCAATTCAGTGAAGAAGATTACTGTAATCATAGGATTTGACATACTTTATCTGCAAAAAAACTGACCCCTCGGTTCAAAGGAACGAAAATGGCTTTCGAGTTTTGCCTCGCTTATAATTTTTCTTAAGTGTGAGTTACTGTAAGTGTGGCAATGCTCAATAGATATTTATCGTTTCGCATCCAAACAGATATAATAGAGGTTTGCAAATAGAAGTTAGAGTACAAGAATTTAGGGGAAAATTGGAAAAAAAGTCAGAAAAACCATCAGTTCTTAAACTTAGAGTTATACAATTGTTGAATTACTTCAATAGAAATTGGATCAATTATTCGATCGCATTGTAACTTTATTCTCATGGTGAATGACCACAGCATTTCTTCCACTGGTCTGGCAAACTTCGTAGCATTTGCCTGCAGGAAAATGATGAATTCTGTAAGGATTTCAATATCAAAAATACTATAATCTTCTAATATAACTTACTGTCCATTGATTTCACGTTGTTCAAGAGGAGTGGCTTCTGAAACTGCTTGCATGATTGACCGGAAGTAAACTCCTTTTTCGAGCGGCACAACCAAATATTCTATTTTAGTTTCTCCTCTGACCCATTTCCGGAGAAATCCAATGAAACCAAAAGATTTGAGAGTGGAAGAGCCAAGTTGAAAGGACTCGCAATCCTTGAATACTTGAAGCAAATGTCTTGCGGTAACCCATTCACCATGCTCAATGTTCAAGATTGCGTTTTGAAAGTGATTTTCCGTATCTAACTCGAAAACAGGTGACGTTTCGCAGTCAATTCTCAACACGCGTACATATCCAAAATCATTCAATGCCTGTTGAACAAGCGCATCGCTTGGAGTGTTTGATTTAATGTTTAATAGAAAAACGTTCGCTTGACGTCTTGTTACTTCATCTAATATTTGTGAGATGAAATTGGCAGAAACATTTTCGAAATGCAATCCAATTGACGAACTCTTGAAAAGTTTGGTATACGAAATAAGCATGGTTTGGTAAAAAAGAACATTTCTTTCTTGCAAGTTTTCTTGTCTGACGAGAACTGGATTCACATGTTCGCTGTGGATAGCAAAAAAGCAGTAATTATTTCCCTCAAAATTAGGAGTTTTTCCGTAATGGAAGTCTAGCCTAATGAACGGTGAGAAGCGTTGAAAAAAGCTTTGCATGATATTATGAAACTTCTTAGAAGCATGTGCTATGGTGAATCTGAAGAATAAGGTAATTTGTAAGAGAAAGAAGGGAAAAACTCACTGTTCTCCAAAATCGAGCGACTTCAAAACTTCATCCATTGCAACCGCTGGAAGACGCAGAATGAAAAAAGGGGACGTCATATCAACAGAACACCTGAAAGTAGAAGAACATGAATAATGCTCGGAATCCAATATAACTTGAATCAAAGGTTTCAAAACTACTAGAATAACAAGCGACAAGATGAATTTACTTTGGACCATGAAAAAACGGGCTAATAGACCACGGATTGTCCGGTGCGCTTAATCTCATGAAACACACAAAGAACACCTTGAAGAAGATGACCATGGACGTTGAACACAGCAATAACAAGTTACTTTCAGGTTGTGCCGGTCCGTAGCACAGCTGTCCCAAGTATCTTGTCTCGATGCACTCAAATTAACTGACGTCACATAACGCGAAAAAAGAAAGGAGATGATAGATGATGTTCTATGTAAAGTCACAGCATTCGGCATATCAAGAGGCAGTTTCCTTATGAGGCGTGTGCACAAGAAATGTAAAATACGGCGAAGAGAACAGCCTACAATCGCTGTCAAAGACAAATGAAGGTTAGAAGTGGGTGATGGTAGACGTGAAGACTCGCTGGCCAACACAGAAAGAACCATTTTTCTTTCCTTCTGGGATTGTGAGGGTCCAAATCATATCTGTCACATTGTGTGAGACAGTGTCAAAACCGTTCTACAAAGGATACGACAGCCTACAAGAGCTATTACAAATTGGCCATTAACAGAATGCCTCATTGCAATAAGACTATTTGACGTCACGCACAGACGAAATAAGGATGACAGATGACGTTGGTTGTGAAGACACAACGTTAGAGTCGATTCCTGCTGGTATTGTATAGTCGGCGCAAGCGTTTGCATATGCGCTCTAATCTAGCTACGCCCACTATTGCATATATAGTGCGCGAATGAGGAAGCGCAGACAACTATGTGTGTCTTGGCGCTCTCTCAGATATGAGAACTATAATATTTCGTCGAAAGTGGGCGTTTTTTAGATTAGAGCGAATATGGAAACGCTTGCGCTGACTTCACCTGTCTTGCTTTTTTTCTCACGCACATCAAAATGATTTGCCAACTTTAACGAAAAATTCAATTCATATCAGTTCATTAACAGTAAGAATTAACCACAATAAAAGCAGATCAATAAAATAAAACTACAATACATATTTAGTTGTAAAAATGAGTCGATTCCCATAATTGCACAGAACTGCTTTTCTACCAGATATTTGTTGCTCGATAATGAAGAATTGAGTTGGGCCTAACTGTACAGCCACCCTGAATTAAGATAGTTTTGATAGTTTTTTTCAGTTTTCTGAAAACTTACTGAAAGTCATTTTCAACCCAGACATGTTGACCATTAGCGGCGCTCGGCATTTGTTCGGAGATAGAAGAGAGCAGAGTTTTACCGATTGGAAATGAAGCATATTGTAACGGAGATTCATTCTCTACCCAGTACTTGAAATAAAAAACGAAATCATCTTCTTGAAATCTGCACCATCTCAAATATATATAATCGCAATGTTTGAAAGTTTCCGTCAAATGTCCAAGGTTCACCCAGTCTCCATAATCAATTTTGATAGTGTTCCCGAAAAATGTGATCTCAGGAACAAAAGTTTCACTGAGTTGGCAAGAAATTCGCAATCGGTCTGCATTCTTACAGTTTTCAAAAATGCTCATGAAAAGCTCATCCGTTGAGTGATAGGTTGAAATATCCGCTTCAACTATTTCGATGCCTCTACTTTTATAATAAGCGAAACATTCTTCGATGAACTCGGGAGATCGCTTATCAATAATAAGAATAGCTTTGAAATTCGGGAAAAACTTATGAAAGTTGTCAATATCTTTCATAAAAGTATTGTCTTGGTATAAACTGTGCTTTCCCAGGTTGCCAATCGAACTTTTAACGTTCTCGATTTCTATCAGAGGGAATTCCGAGAAATACACTTTGATCACCATTTCCTGATAGGCGTTATGTCTCATCACTAAACCAGCAAATCTACTTGAAATAGTTGATAAGGAATACCTGCAAAAAAGATGAATACAAATTTTAAAACGTGTAGGCAAAAACTTACATTTCGAACAGAGTCATGCATTTGATAATTTCTTTCAATGCAACGAACGGAAGGCGCATGAGTGGGAAATGCATGATATGGAACGTGAAGGTAGACGGCAAGAATGACGAAATTGAAATTCCTGGAGACACCACAAAAATGGTATGCCAGCAGGGTATAATTGTAAGGGGTCACAGTACACGTTACGCCTTTTTCGAAAGTTATGACGTGGATGCCTTGTCTCCCAGGCCTTGTTGTGCCATAAACCCATTTATTGCCTTTATAGTAGTTGTTTACTACAGTCGTCTACTTATTAGCACCATGTGTGTTGTAAAACGTCATCAAACCGCACACCGCCCTGTAGTACACCAATAGTAGTACACCTGTACACCAAAGTAACGCTTTGCGCGTAAGTCGTGCCACGAAAGTTGCGTCAGCACTCCTCTTTTGCGCGCTTTCCGTGAAAATAAAATGCGGTTGATTTAGCACTGAAAGCTTCATGATTTCGAGAATAAAAAATCGGAGAGCCTCTTTTATCAAATTGTTTCCTCACAGATTTCAAGATATTGGTATTTCCGACGGGAAAAAATAGAAAACTCGATTTTTAGAGCATCGTTGGAGGCACAATTAACAGTTTTCTAACTACCAAGAAACAAAATTTTTCTAAAACTGTCTCCTCACTCGTTTTTTGAATTCTCTTTTGTTCAAAACAGTTTTACACTCGACCAACAAAGTGTTTTAGGCATGATTAACACAGCTTCGAACGGTTTTTTAAAGAAAACGTTCAAAAAAAATTTTTTAAAGCTTTTTTCAGTTAAATCATTTCGCAATATGTCCCTAATGAATTTTGATATGATATCTAATGATTTTTACGCTGATTATCAGGAATTTAGTGAAAAATGTTTTTTTCTAGACTTGAAAAGTTTTCGAGATTACGGTAAGCTTGCGCGCTTTCAGATCTTGCACGAGAAACGCGTCAATCACTTTTCTGGCACATTGGTGGATCGGGGTACCGTGAATCGGAAGATATTAAGTTTCTCGTGCAGCTTCTTGAAAGTGTGATAGACATGAAATACACGATTGGATTATTTTCAAATGAATTGGCCAAATATCAGTTCATTCAATTGGAACAGTGCTCATATTCAACTGGTTTCAAATTTTCAAATGAAGTTTGGCATGGGTGTATTTGAAGCGATTTTGATTGTTTCCAGAAGTTGCGAGTCTTATCTTTTCATGGGATTATAAATTCGATCCAGATTATAAATTCGGTCCAATAGGTGGGACCACACTCTTGGGAAACGGTGGGGTGGGATGGTGTTGCGCACGGTGGCAAGTGTCCTTGTCGGGTCTCGTTCATTCAAGATTTTAATTCAATTTACTGATACGCACTCAAAGTACGTGAAAAAAAATCAAGAGTTCAATACTTTAGCTGTTCAATTCCGAGACCTTATTTACGTGACCATCCTTCAATATAAGTTTTTTTGCTCTTTTTCTTTCTTGTATTTTCACAAGTTGTAAATTGGATAAAAGTGGAGTCCGCAGTTCTCCGTCTGCTCCGTTCATGACAAACGTTTTCTCGTGTGATGTACGGTACTTGAAAAGTGAACAAAAACTGCCAAAGCTTCAGCCAACGACGTCTTCTTATATCTTCATTTTTCTTCTGTACTTGTTCTTCAGTTTTTTAGAGTTTCTTATTTCGATTCTTCTCAACAATTGCACGCGACGTTGAGCCGAAGCCGAAGATATTGTTCATTCGAGATTGTCTGCCTACTTTCTTCCAAATGGACGTATTTTGCTCCATTACCTGTAACGATGGCAGGTTCTCGTTTTCAAATATTCGGATTTTCATGCCTTGTTTATGAAGATATTATTCTACAAACGGAACGAAAAGTGTAAGTAAATGGTAATAAATCAGGTTGATAACGGTTTTTTCAGAGTTTCTTTTTCAGTCTTTCCCTTTAAAAAAAAACTGTCAAATGATGAGGACCTAGAACTCAAATAGAGTATATGGCCGTTGATTCGGAAAACAAAGCAACCCTGCTCTGAAATGAAGATGCGAGCTGCTTCTACTGATCGGATTTCTTCAATAAACACTTTCTTACTTCGATTCTATTTTCATTTCCAAACAGTGTCCATCACGGTAGGTTAACTGTTTCCCAGCGAATTTTCCATACCACATCACCATCCGTATTTCCAAAAAATTATCGTTTAAAGTTGACTCACGCCCACGCGACTCGTCTGCGTCTCGTTTACAAATTCAACAAGAACACATGCACTTGGATGCCTCTCCTTCCAACGGCAATTCCCTGTTTCAATATTCATCTTTTCGCTTTTCATTTCTTCTCGAAAGTGGTATGGGACTGATTGCGTTTTTCAATATCTCGATGCTGTTTCTAGAGCTTTAAAGTAGCAAAAAATTCTCTTTTAGAGTTGTTCATGATAATTTAATCTCATTTTATTTTTAGATATCTCATCACCAGTATCAGTGAAGTCCTCAATTATCGATCTCCGATTGCAAAAATAAAAACGATGGCAAAGGAACGGCCAGGTGGAGGAAGGAAAAAGGTACGATTTCAAAAATTTTTGCAAAAAACCTACATGCTGGTCTAGTGAAGTTAGAGAAGGTACTGAGCTGAAAATATCTATCAATCATGCGCATTTTGAGAATGGCCTAGAATATCTTAGGTGTTTCACGTGGAGTATAGCGCGGAAATCCCTCACGATAAAAATTCACTGATTTTGTGGCTGTCTTCCTCAAAAAAGTCTTCTTTTTGCTCTTGCTAACCGCTGGTGGGATAGACATCTATTTGAACCCATATTTTTCCTGTTCACTAGGCATATCACTTTTTCCTCACATCCCTCTTTAATCAATTCGTGCTTTTTCCGTTTACAAATGTTTGACAGAAGAAACGCGAGCGTGAAGAATAGATTTAGGGGGGATGGGGAACAGAGGGCACACGCTTGAGTAGTAGAGTGCAGCCCTTGGCATCGTGCCAGCGATCGCTTTCTTTCTCTGCGTCTAAAAGCTGATTAGAAAAAGAGGAAGCCCACAAGAAGGGACGTACAGGAAAGAACGCTATATCGTGGGAAAAAACAGAAGAAACCGATGTTTGGTCGTTTTTCTTTTGTTTCCAGTTTTTGGTATCAAATTGAAAGTTCAAACAGATATGAAGAGCGTTTGAAGGGATATTGCTAATGGGATAACTGGGTTCAAAATCACATTGAGATGGCTAGTGCACAGGGATAGTTTGAAAGTTAAGTCATAAACACTGCTAAGAGGAGATTTTTCGGCTCTTTATGGTTTAACGGGTCGCGGAATAATTAAAGGGCTCCAGGATAATTAACGGGTCCCAGAATCTTATTGGAATTTTCAATAAAAACTGCCATGGGGGATCTCCATAGTTCAAGTTTTAGAGCTCAAAACCGGGAAAACTGAATGCCGATTGCCAAGAAGTATGCAAACATTGTTGTGGAAAAGGGACAGTTTCCAAGCCAATTGAAGCAACCAGTGAGAAGAATGACTTCGCTGTAAACAGGGAGCAACTCGGCAGAGGTAAGCTCGACAATATATGAAAACATAGCAATCTGGTTAGATGTGAATATAGGCGTGACAATCAACTTTCCAGAATTGTCAACGAGCAGCAGTTCCAAAGGAGAGTCAGCTGGTAAAGTTGCATACAAATCCTGTTCCACTGCAAAAAAATCAGAGATTTCTAATGGAGTTTCAAAAGGAGGAATTCAGACAAAGGGTAAATTTTTTTCACAAGAAATAACGTTTTGATATTTTCAGTAGCAGGAAGCTCAAAGGTTCCACACAAAGGTAAGATTGATGGAATGCCGCCAGTGTTGTCGAAAACACAAGGAATGTCTCCTACAAAATCATCCGGATCGTCGGAACCACAGAACAGTTTGTTGAAAAATCTGAAGACTTCAACTACTTCAAAGACACCGACACTTTCTTCAACTCCGAAATCTTCGAAATCTCCATCAATGACACATCATGGATTACAATCATCAAAACCGGCCACGTTGGTTGCAAAGACGCCACAACCAACGATTCCAACGAAAACAACTAAGTCCTACATTCTACATTCTGCTCCAGAGCTACCATTAAAACTGCCAAAGCCGTCGACAAAGCAAAAGATAGTGTTGAAGACTACACCATCATCAATGCCGCCAAGAACTAAGTTGAAGAATCCATCAGTCTTGAGAAAAACGTCAAAGCCAAATGCGAAGCCTTTGAAACAAGCAAAGTGTACATCTCAACCAGCATTTCTATTGGAACGTTCAAGGCCACAATCAAGCGAATCAAAAATAAAGGCCAATAGTCCATCTGTAGCAATGAAGAAGAACAGACAAGGTGAGTTCGTCATTTCTAGGAGATCTGAGCGCTCTTCTACTAAGCTTCAATGAACACATCACTATTTTCCAGAGAAACCAACGATCAGCTGTCCAAATCCGTATGAGGTCCCAGCTACTGACCCCTGGACTGCAGGTTTTCGTATTCCAAAACTAATGAAAAATGACTCAAACGCCAAAGTTTCTGACAACCGCGCTCTTATTCTACCATCTAGTGCAGTTCCGAAAGCGGAGTCCAAGAAAACAAGCACCTCAAAGCAAACGGAAACAACATTTACAGGTAAGACATACACTTCTCACATTATTTTCACATTCAGTAACAATCATATAATTTCAGGGAAGGCAATCTTGAAAAAGACTATTGGGTTGTCGTCGATGTTGCCGAAAGCACCAGGAATGTTGAAGACCCAATCATCATATAAGCCATCATTGTCGTTGAAAAATCTATCAGGAACTATGTTGAAGACAACTTCAGCGCAACAGTCATCGTCGAAATCAACCGTTGTTCCACCACAAGTGTTAAAACTTCCACAACCTTTGTCGTTGGCCTCAACAGCGGTCTTGTTGGAGTATCCACACCCAAAACCGCCCTCCAAGTTAGCGAAACTCACAACAGATTCCGTACCATTGAATCTGCAACCATCGTCAAAGGATCGAATACCGTCGAAACAAAGCAGGGCTCCCGTTGTATCGGTACCACTAGCTCCCAGGCCTTTGGCGGCTGATTATCGCAATTCGAAGCCAAAGGAGAAAGTTATAAAGCCAGACGCTTCTGAGCCACTCTCACTTATTCCATCTTCAAATCAAGTTCTAATAGGGGATTTTGTGCCGCCGTCAATCTTACTGTCTAAACCAAAACTAGTGATCAAGATCCCACAACCAGCAACAACAATGTCTTTAAAAAAACCAGGACAGCTTACATCAAATCTGAAGATTTCTGAGCCACATGACTCTTCGGCACAGAAAGCAGCACCAATCGCACTTCTACAATCTCAATTGTTGAAACCAACAGTTGTTTTACCAGAGATTTCAAAACCAATAAAGTCTGCTGAAAATCAAACGCAACTGGAGCTGAAATCTATGCCAGGAGAAATACTTTTGCCAAAGGAATCTGCGGCATCAGAGCCAATCAAAAACCGATCCCCTGGTCCACCCGTAACAAAATCAATGAATAATCCACCATAGTCTTCCTCATTTTCGGCGCTTTCGGAGGAGCCATCTGCACCACCAATGCCAATCATTATTCCGTTACCATCGATTTCATGGAAAAAACAACAACCATTGAAATCAGCAATGTCGTTGGAAGAACTGATGGAGGTCTCAGACCCAACGCCGCTACCAAACACTTGCCATCAACCGACATCAACAGTGCGGAAACGTTGTCTTGTGAGAGGAGATGTTGAATCCAAACCACGTAAATCTAGAAAAATGACCACACTCCAATTCGAAGCCACTATTTTTCAACCGGATGGAAACTGGATCGACGTTAATCTCGAGAGTGGAAACTAGTATGTTTCTTTAAACATGTTTCCCAACTCATTGATTTCTATTACAGCTCCGCTGACGTTTTGGAAGGACGTCAGCACCTGTTCGAAGAATGGTTTCGTCGTAGTTCCAACCTCTTCAGTGATTCACTCAAGCTGAAGTCAGTTGAATACGATCAAGCAAAAACCATCAGGGTTAAAAGTTCAAAATGGAAGAAAGGAAGCGACAAACAATACAATGTCCTTCACCCGAAAAAAATCTCCTCAGAAAGTTTGGAAAAAATTCAAGTCTTCACTTTGAATACAATTAAGAGTATCCATGTTTCAGTCGTGAAAGTTGATTCGGTAAGTTGAAAAAAGACTTGTCACGGGCCGTGCCGGGCCGCTGGAGATATTTCAACCGAGCCGGCCCGGCCCGCTCGGCCCGGGTTCAGGCGAAACATGGTTGTTTCAGGCAAAAAATGTTTTTTTGAAAATTTTGTTTCGCGGTTTTTTCTACTTTTTTGGCCTACGTTTTTCAGAAGGAGGATTTGAAAAATTTTCAAGTAAAAAACCCAGGAGAAGCTTCGAAAGTGGGCTTAAAATCGAGAAAGAAAAGGCTGAAAAAAACAAAAATTTATGAACCCTGGCCGATCCGCATTTCGACAAGTCTGATCGAAACTATAAAACTAGCTTCATTGGACAATTTTCAGGATGATGGAGAATGATGGAGAATCATCTGGTAGTGCTTAGGCTACATTTTCTTTTTGATAATCTGCCATCTGTCCCGGTTTTTTTCTACATTTCCTTTGTCCCGAGTTCTTATTCTTCCATTTCCTGGTTATTACTTCTCCACCTGTTTATGACAAATCGTATAATATATTTCTGAATTTAGACTGTTGTATACTATTAACTTTCGTTCTTCTTGAATTAGTGTTCACACAGTGGTCACATATCTACTGTCACCTTTCCGACTAATTTGAACACTTTTCTATCCTTTATTTTCTTGAATCGGTCTGTGAAACAATGGAATGGAAAAAGATTATAGACATTATTTATTTTCCATTCAATCCATTAAATTTTTTTTTTCAAAATCTATCTGCTTTGTGAAATTTTGTTCTGTGCTTTCTTGCTTTATCAATAAAGAAATCATGAGTGGTGGGATTAAATTTCCTATGAAAATACGGCTTTCAAGTTTTTGTAAACTTTTAGAATTTAGCATAAGAAGTCGTTCTGGATGGAGACTATTTCACTTGGTGGTAATATTTCTACTGCTACCTCTCCGAACAATTTGAAAATTGTTGAATTCTTGTGTCTTGGATCGGTCTGTGAAACAACGGGAAAAGACAAAAATGAAACTGACTTTTTTGTCAACTTCTTCACAATTTTCAAAAATTATCTGATCAATTTCCATCCAAGCAGCCAATCATAATGCATCTAGTTGTTGGAAATTTTAGTAAAAAAGAGCCAAAGTGAACGAGCTCTTTCTAATAGTTTCCAGAATTCGAAACTGACTAGGGAAGATCAGAAATGAAATTAAGCACGCTGATCACGGATCTGAATTCTGTTTCTGCTGCCACCCCACCAGAAAGGAGCTGTGACATTGATTCTGGCAAATTTTCGTCAAAATCACTACTTTGGAGCTGCTTTTGAGCATGATCGAGTGACGGTAGAGTCCCCAAATTGTGTTGAAAATTCAACAATCTGTCTCGTTTATATACATTTCTTCCATTTTTCACCTCGCAAATTATTTTGTAGAATTTCGTTGTTTTCTGGAGAAAGGAGTTTTGATAACTTCTTCACCAATGCTAATAATCGAACCATTTTGAACTGATAGAGTTCCAAGTCTGATTCAATTATAAGTAAAGCATTCGATTCTCTGATGAATCTCGTATTTTGTGTTTAGTTGATCTGCATCGATTCGTTTTCAGAAATTTGATACGCCCACAAAAAACTAAAAATGATTCCCAGCTCACCCTCCTCTACATGAAAAACGGATCATAAAATGTTTGCGCTCTATTTTTTCTTCACACTCTATCTTTAACATGATGATATGCATGTTCCCCCCTGGTCGAACCATCCCGCTGAAAATCATTTCTATCATTTCCTTTCATTTTTCCGCTGGTGGGTGGTTGCCTATTCAAAGCTCTCACTGAATTCACATTCTCCAACTCAAATTGTGAAAAAATGGCTGAACAGAGACTCAAGACCCCTAAATCTAACTTCTATCCCACCCTCTACCAACTCAATATTCTGAATCTCTATTATCGTCAGAGTCCTTATGTATGCTGCTCCCTCAAGAAGACTCAAATTGCAGAAAAAATTGGTTCGTCCTGCAAAAATGTAAGACTAAATTTGAGAAATGATATGAAGTCAAAATTTTTAGGTTACAAACTGGTTCCAAAGCCACCGTAAGAAGACGGCAATGACAGTGAGTAATCCCTATTTTTCTGAAACTATAATAATGATTACTCACGTAATCTACAGAAATTGATGTGTATTGTTTCAGAACACCAAACAATATCTTCCATGCGGTTGTGCACATAACAAGACAATGGCTCAATATAACCGAGTGCGTAAGCCACTAATAACTGACTTTTAATGTTTTCAAAACGAATTATCAAGTTTTCAGAGAAACGCATTGCCGAAACAACCAATTGGCAAACAGCCAATTCAACAAGAATTAGTACATCAAAAGGTAATAAGGTTTTGAAAACGAATTCTCCAGCTAGGCTTACTATTCAGGTTCAGCAAAGAATCGACCCATATCACGCT
This sequence comes from Caenorhabditis doughertyi, assembly GCA_963572265.1. Taxonomy (NCBI): domain Eukaryota; kingdom Metazoa; phylum Nematoda; class Chromadorea; order Rhabditida; family Rhabditidae; genus Caenorhabditis; species Caenorhabditis doughertyi. The sequence goes on along the minus strand of OY751558.1, from coordinate 28,529,591 downwards.
CAAGGATTCCAAATTCCAAATGATCCAGACCAAGGTGGAGTTCCCAATCAACAGCTCGCAATCGATTTCGAAAATCCATGGAGGACTGGACCTGGACTACCATCGCCTCCACCTCCTGGAGTAGTGCCAACTACCAATGCTTACATCGAGAGACAACGGAGAATTATCAATAGAGACTTCGAAAAGGTAAGGAATGCAAAATTAAGTGGGAGTTTATATCAACGTACTTTAGGCATATGAACAATTGAATGCATGGGCACGAAATGAAATTGCATTTCCGGTTTTTGAATTCCCATTGACTGATGTGGAATAATGGTGAAGATTTGCATGAAACGTGGAACAATTATTCTAATATCTCGAGACTTCAATTTTTTCAAATGCAGTAATTATATTTCAATGGACAGTTTTCCAATGGGCACGTTAATTGGTATTAGTTATTTGTCTGCATTTTTTTTTTAAATTTTGTTAACAATTTTGTTCTGAATCTTTACATTTTTCTTATAATTGCACGTTTCATTTCAATAAAACTTTTTTGTCTCAAGTAACGAGTAGCTAATTTTTACCGTTCCCTGACAGTTTCAGAGAATTTTGAATTCATTTTGTCTTGTCAACGATGTAACCTAGGTGACGTCAAGTGGACTCCCTCATTCTCATTTGATCAGTTAGATAGTTGTTATCATAATTTCCAAAGGAGCAAACATTAATTGCAAGAACTAGTTTATTACCTTTTCTGAAAAGGCGTTCCTTTCTAACGTGATATGTAATAAAAAAGGCCTCCTTTCATGCTCTTCCCACGCATAAAAAGTTTTTCTCACAGCTTGAGAGAACTAGCAACCATAAGAAAAGAATCCAGGCAACCCACTTTTTCGTTGCCCTTTCCTAGTTGTTTAAAGGTGATATTGCTCCGTTTGGATAATTTTTTGATCAAAAGTAAAATAATTATAGAGAGCACATACTCACTTCAGTTTTATTTTTCGATTTAATGAAGTCTAGTTTTTATTTTCCTCGTGATAGTTGAATCACGTTTTGTGGTTCAGCAAAAACATTCAATTAAGTATTTGAAATGTTGGAGTTTCTAAATAAACGTTTTTTAATTTTTTTTAAAACTGAGAAAAAATGGAAAGTTTATTTCTTAAAGCTGTCTCTCAATATTTCTCAGAATCTGTTACCAGGACTTTCATATGAGAGAATAAACTTTTAATATTAACTGCGTGGTAATTCTAAAAACTGTCTCTTTTCTGGAACTTTTTTGTCTTGAGTCAGTGTGAAAATTCACTTTTAGTATCAACTCATTATTAAAACAGTGGTTATCAAACTTGATAGCGCAAGTTCGATAACATGTATTGAAAGTTTGCACAGGAATCTCAGTCTTGTCTCCCCTGAATTATACATTCCAACTGATAGTCAATCAATTTTCTGTCTTTCGTACTTAATAGAATTATCACTATACAGAATTTTCACGCAATTAATGCGGTGAGATCTCCTTTTTCTAATCTTCTTTCATTTCTTTTTACCAACCTATACTCCTCTCTAATCTCTTTCTCGGTTAGAAAAAGCAAATGATAATAATGGGTTGGTCTGGGATTAGGACATGTGAGTTCTATCGGCAGGTTTTGAGTTATTATTTTTATTCTCATTTTCCTATTATTTTTATTCTTATTTTAGCGTGATTTCTTTTTCTAAAAAAGTTTGGAAATTGAAGAATAATTGTCAGGTAACGTGAGCAAACTTTATTTGACAAAACTTAAAAGTTATGCAACGTATACTTCTTCAGTTTTTCGAAACGGGGTGAACTTAATCATTCAAAAATTTTTCAAAAATAAAAACTGTCTTTCTAGCGTATTAAGCTTCATCTTTTATCAAATTCATTTTATATCAAATTTTAATGTTTTCAGATGATAATCAATTGTGCTCCAATCGAGAAACAACTTCAAAACGACTGCCCATTAGTTTTTGGTAACTGGAACAACTCAGATGATCAGAGTAAAAGCTTTACCGGAGTCATTTATGCCAAAAAAGACAATTTACGTGAAAGACAAGCACTTATCAATCGCATCAAAATTATTCCGGAGGACCAAATCTTGTCAATTCACCGTTTTATTCAAATTGCACATTGCAACACTGCAAATAAAGTTCCCAGTATTAAACATTTGAAAGAGAAAGAAATCGATTTAAAATGTGTACCGGATTCTGTTGTGATGGACATAAATATCTATCTGAACATGCAAGGAGTGGATAAGAATTACATAATGGATGAAGACGATAAACTGGAATTAAAATCGTCTCTATTTAGTCTGGCAGAATACGGTAAGAAAATAGTTGTGGAAATAAATAATATAAGTTTCTTTTAGATAAGGTCTCTGGATTGATTCCGATTGATTACCTAGTGCCTGTTTGGATTCACGATGACGCGAGAAATGCTTCTCGAAGATGTTTTTTGAACCCACATGCATATGACCATCACAGGCTCCTTGAAATCACTTCCAATGGAAAATATGATCCCATTGGAGCCGTTTGTCGCCTTCCAGCTCATCAACTTTGGCCTGTTTATCGAATGATTCAACTTGTTGATCATTACTGTGGTAATGAGATTTTGACACTAGACTCTCTTATGCAGAATGATATTGCTGTGAAAAGCCTCCACGGAATGGTTAAAATTGGAATCCTGAACTATTTGAACTTACTCGCCAGAGATAAAGTAACATATGAGAATCGATTTTTGTTGGAACTTGAATCTAAAGCAAGATATCATGGATTGCAAGCTTTTGGTGAGAAAGAACATGACTATATTTTCGAGTAAATTCTTTTCATTTTGCAGATGGGAAACTTGGAGCGTGTCCTAAAGACATGCTACATCCAGTTTGTCTTCAAGCAACTGACTCCTCTTCCGTAGCAGCTGAAGAAGGATCTGATACCAACAAGTCTACTAAAAAATATAAGAAAAACAAAAAGTGGCATCGGAAATCTGCTAAAAAATGACATCATCCCAATAACATAGAACCTGGTAAGTTCAGTTCGCAGACTTGAAAACTTTTGTTTTGCGTGGTTAATGAAAAATATTAATTCAGTGCTTTCCAGATATATCCCTGCTCATGCAGAAAAACGATCTCTGCTCAATTGCCAAAGAACTGAACTACCCGAAAACTGAATCATTTCTCTGTAATACTTGCCATTCCCCTATTATGGTTCAATAAATTGTCCAGCATTACATTTTTTAAACAATATATTCAAATTTCCTTTTCTGTGTCTCCCTTTTCATTACATTTGACCTATATTATAAAGCCTTTTCAACTTCCCAATCCCACAACTTCATTGATTCTCGAAGTTCCTTTTTTCTATTTTTTGTGGAGAGAACCCAGTTTTATTTTTGCTATATAACCATTTGCTGAAAGTATGTCATGAAGTATTTTATACATTAATCATTGAATGAAAAAAGTAAAAGAAACAATTATTAGAAAAAAATTTCGAGGAGGCCCTTAGTGCTTGGTCTTCTTGATGCCATCCACTATTTCGAGTTGTCTTGGGCGCTTCCTAATATTGTGCTGTTTAAAGAACTGATGTTTTTCAATCTCCAAAATGGTTGGTCGTTTTTGGACATCCTCCACCAAAATATTACACGCAAGATCTGGAAAATACAAATTACAGCAATGAATTCAAAATCAAAGACTTACCGAAAGCTTCACTGTCAATTTTTCTTCTTAATGTCGTATAGAATTGTCTTTCTCCATTCCTTGTATTTTTCGTTTGATTGTTCAGCTCTTTCCCATAGTTCATTGCTTCCGGTGGCAAAATTCAAAAGAATAATACCGGTTGCCCACAAATCAAGTGACGGTAGCCACAAATTGTTATCTTCTTCGTCAAACGTTTCTGGTGCTCCATATCGTTTCGTACCATACCAAGCTGAAGCGTTCTCATCCAATCTAGGGAAGAAAGTTGCGAGTCCAAAATCCGCAATCTTCAGTTTTCCTATAAAAAAATAATTTGAAAACAATCAATGAACATTCAAAAACCTACCAGGTACAGTCAAAAGCAAATTTTCAGGCTTCAAATCCATATGAATAACCCTGCAAGAATGGAGATGTTTTACTCCAAGCACCACTTGCCGGAATAGAGTTTTCAGAAGCTTCGGATCCGTAGATATTTGTGTTAAGTTATTCAAAGCATCTCCATTTTCTGCATATTCCAAAAGGATGTGCATGATTCCATTATATTCTTGTTTTGCAAAAACTTGAATAATATGAGAGTGGCTTTTGTCCTTGTCTGCCAAATACTTCTGAAGGTTTAATTCTTCTAAAATGTGACGCATCTTCGTTGATAACACATTTGATCCAAGTTCCTCGTTTTCGTCTCCATTGTCCACGCGAATACATTTGACAGCCAACTTCTTTCCAGAAGAATGATCTATTGCTCGAAATACTCTTCCAAATCCTCCTTCTCCAATTGGTTTCTCAAATTGGTATAGGGTGTTTTTGAAACCAATGTAGGTATTGCCTCTCGCTTCGCCAATTTGGAATCCAGGAATAACAGAAGCCGGAATGATGATTCCAATATTGACAGAATATATAATTATGAAGATGAATATAGAAGAAAACCGAATATAGTTGAATGTAGAATATGAAGCTGAGTAGATGAAAGTTTTGCAGATGAAGGGAATATGAAGAGATCTTGATGAACAGTGAGTAATACTGTGTCCAAGAATGAATGAGTCCCTAGAGAATGGTCCCTTTATATACGGTCGCAAAAATGATGATAATTGAATAGTCATCATGGATTTATGAGCAATCTTGAACCAATAGTCATCATATTCTGAAATCCTTAGATATGTGACTGTAAAATAACAATATAGATCTTTATCTTTGTGAAATCTTGATGAACTCATAATAAATCTATGGGTGAAAATACGAAAATCATCATGAATATGGATAGTTACGAGTAATCAAAGGAGATCAAGTCTGAAAATATAAGTAATGCAAACTGTGTTTTCAGATGAGACCCCGGAGTTGAGAAAAGGGCTTTTGTGAGTTTTTTCTTATTTCTTTTTTTTCTAATATTTCAAACCATCAACTTAATTCATTCGCCTACTGACTTACAGCTTATCCCTTTTTTTGATATTGAGAATCAAACAAGTTGTATCGTAGATTTATTTGACAAACTCTCAGAAAACGGACGATTTAATAAAAAAAATGATTAAAGAAAAGAGGGAGAACGGACAATAAGAAGTTTTTTCAAAAAGGGAGCAGTGTATGAAAAAGGAAAAATATCTTAAAGACAGTATTTTATGTTTGGATTGAGGGAAATGGTGCTGCATAAACAAAACGGAAAATCAGAAGAATCATGTAATCAAACTAGAAATAAATAATGAAATCTCTATAAAAACGAGGTGTCAATCAGTAGCAAAACAACTATTCAATTTCAAAGAAACCAGGAATAAACTAAATTAGTACAGGACAATAAATCATTCTAAGAAAATCTTTCCATCTACCCTTTCTGCTTTGATTTCTGTTGAAGAATCCACCAATTCCAGCTCCGTTTTTATGATTTTTAATATTGCATCGTAATTTAGAGTTTCTTCATCTTCTTGATGGAATACTTCACGAAGGACTGATTCGAAAATGATATCCTCATCACGAAGTTGAAGTGACGGGTTATCAATCTAAAATAATAGACACATTATAGCATTTTGTTTTCGAAAACAGCTTCAAACAAGGCCAAATTTATTCATTTAGATCAATAATTTTGTTATTTAAAAGATACTAACGTAAAATGACAAACTTACAAATTGTCTTTTCAGTCTCCTCATTTCATCTAGATCTCGATTGCTCCATGGAAATACATTTCTTAAGAAAAGACACGAGAAACCAATAGATATAAGATCTTCTTTCTCCATATAAATCGAATCCTCATAACATGGGGGATAGTGGGTTCCTCTTTTATATGAGAATTGAAATTGAGAAGAATCTGATGGCAACCGTTCTCCATCAGGTGTACGATTCCGGCATGATAGACTGAAGTCGACCAAAATGAGTTTTGTTTCCTAAAAAAAAAGTATTTCTTGCATGATATTGATATTTGAACATTACTTTTGGAGCGTACTTTATCATCCAATTGTCTGGTTTAAGATCACGGTGAATGATTCCATACTTGTGAACCATTTCAATTGTAGTGATAGCGTGCCACAAATATTTGAATATTGTGACATGTGTGAACTTTTGGTCAACATTTCGACAACGAATAGATTCAAGGTCGTCACTGAGAAGATCCAAAACTGAAAGAAAAACAAATATTTTTCTGAAAAAAACATGTTTTGTGTTACCCAGAAAACGATAATCTAAGTAGATTCCTTGCACAAGAAGGTTCACCACTTGATCAACTTGTTTCAAAGCTTTCAGAGAATCAACTTCCATTTGGAACGAATAGTCTTTCAGCCCTTTTTCTCGAACTCTTGGAATTAACTTCATAGCTTTTTGCGTGTTATCCATATGATCTTGAACTAATGTAACCGTCCCATAACTTCCACTTTTTATCATTTTCAATATTTCAAAGCGATCATCTATGAGCACTCCTGGTCCTATCATACTGAAACAAAATCGTTTTGAAAGTAATGGAATCGATTCAAAAAATCTTCGGGCCATTTGTATAATAAAAGTTGTTAAAAATTATCACTTCCACGGGTTACTGTATTATCAAGAAATCCAAAAAAATTAACTGAGAATTTAGCTGTATAACGTTATACAATTGAAAGGAGAAGTGGAAAATAACATCGAAAGTAAGGAATGAGGTCTAGTGCCGTGTCTTTTTTTTCAACTTTTCAGGCTCAACACGCGATAGAAATGAGTTTGGATATTCAAAACTGATTGAACGGCTGCTCGAAAAAATTTACAGATAAAGGGGAAGAAAATAAGAAATAAAGAGAAACAATTTTCATGATACGTTTTTGACAATGATTTCGGGAGAAACAGCTATCATAAATATTTTATGATGTATTTATTTTGACATCGCACATGTAGTTTGCTAGAACAAAAAAAATTGGAGAGACGGGTTTGAAAAACGCATTTAATACTGTGAAGATTTTAATTTGTGAAGATTTTACATAATTTCCAGTAGCTTTTTCGTGTTCTACACTCGGAACTGTATATCGTATAATCTATTTTCGTAGCTCGACAAGATTTGAGTTCTATATATGAGTAGCATACTGCAAAATGGTAAAAACGAAGAATAAAAAGCGACAAGATATACTAAGTAAACGACAAGAACGGTTTTTTTCTGTGAGTTCACATTCCCAGTGTCTTGAAACACATAGTTTTCAAAAAAAAAAGGCGGAGCTCCTAATCGAATCAATTCCGCAATAGATGGAACGATCATCTCTATTGTTCTCTCATCATTCACTTCTTTTTTTGAAATGGCGATGAAATATTTGAAAATAAAGCTCTTGGAAGTGAGAAAAAAGAAATTTCACTGATAGTGAGGAAGATATATTTGCATTTTCGAATGAATCAGTTTTAGTGAAATATTCAATCAAGAAGATGACAAAACTCTCAGATACAACGCATTAAGAATCATAAGAATAGAGTTGCAATTAATAGATGCTTCAACAGAAATCGAAGTAGAAAGCGTAGATAGGAAGCTTCACTTGGAGTAATTCCACTGATTGATTTCTCATATATATATATATATATATATATATATATATATATATATATATATATATATATATATATATATATATATATATATATATATATATATATATATATATATATATATATATATATATATATCTTTATTCTTCTTTCAGGCAGATTACTTCCCATCTTATGTTTCAGTTTATGCAGCACCTTCTTCTTCAATTCAAACATAGAGTACTTTCTTGGATGTACTTTATGCCTTTTGATACACTGCTCCTTCTTAATTGTTCTTCTCTCTCTCTCTCTCTCTCTCTCTCTCTCTCTCTTTTTCCATTATTGATTGCCTCATTTCAATCATCCCTTATCAAGCAATTTTGAAAACTGCGATAGGAAGCACCACTTGTTTGCATCTGGATATTAATGGGACGGGAACGAAATTGGGGTTAGTGAACGAATAAATCCATGCTGTTCAAAGCATTTGAAAAACGGAGGAATACAAATGGACTTACAAAAAATCCCTATTCAACTCTGGGGTCTCATCTGAAAACAAACTTTGCATTACTTATATCAAGTTTCAGACCTGGTCCTCTTTGATTACTCGTAACTATCCATATCCATGATGATTTTATGCATTTTCATTCCATAGATTTATTATTAGTTCATATCAAGATTTTACAAAGATCTATATTAATACTTTACAGTCACATATCTAAGGATGCCAGAATATGATGACTATTGATTCAAGATTGCTCATAAATCCATGAAGACTATCCAATTATCATCATTTTTGGGACCATACTCTTTCTTTTTTCTCATTTTTGGTCTCTCCGCCAAATCGAATTTTTCCCGAAAACCTTCACTGTATTTTTTTTTAGTTTCCTCCCTTCCCATCACTTTTTTATATTAGAAATACGATGCGTTTTTTTTTGTTATTCGTTTTTTTCTGCTTTGTGAGAATATAGAAATCATCATTTTGGTTTTAAAAAATGTAAAAAGGATTCGATACGAAAAATTTTCATGAACGAATGTTTAAAACGTAACAATTTTTTTCAAATTAGAAAACAGATTGGGTCAGCAAGGGCCGCCAAGTGTTTCATTCTCGTGTTTGTAGTAGTTCTGGAAACAGAATAAGATAAAGAATAAATTCAGGATTTGAAGGAACCTCGAAAATAGGGCAGTAACGATAAAAAACGTCGTAGTACATGGATTCGGAGGCTACATTCTTTGGCTGTAATCTTTTAGATATTAGCATTTTTCTCACTTGAAATAACAAAATTCTACCCGAATGCCGTTGTCAGCGAAGTTTCCTTGGTACTTGGTCTGCTTACAATCGAGGCGAGTCATGCTTGGAGAGAAACATTTGACGGTATCATGGCAGAATGGAAATGGGAATTCTTCTTTAGTTCCCTTTCTTTCAGCAAGGAATTCGAAACAAGATTTCTTTAGATAAGTACATCCGAATCCTTTTCCATATTTATAGGCGTCAGCTTCTGGAGCAATGAATGTACGGTTCACTTTGTACCATTGCCTGGACAATAGAAAGTTATGGATCCGTTTGAAAATATAATTATATTTCTCACTTGTCACCACGGTAAATATTTTCCAAAATTTCAGCAGAAATGTAACTGAAAAAGCTCTCTTTATTATGGATGATTGGAGTCATCAATTCATTCTGTAAAAATACAATTATTATGACTAAGGGCCTTCTAAAACTTACAAAAAAGATGTATTCATTGAGATGTTTTCCTTCTTCATCTGATTCAACTCCAACGATTTCGTCACAATTGAAATGCTTCTTGACTTCATTTGTAACACTTTCTACGGTATTGAAGAAATATCTTTTACCCGTATCTGGGCCAACACTATTATCTTCATACTTCCATTGATATGATTCTTCTGGCCGACGTGTCATCTCTATTCCATTTCGATGTGGTTGTATAGTACCGTAACCAAGAGCATGAAGAATTTCATGACGGAAAAGATCAAAGTAATTGAAATTTTTGTCAAAGTAATTGTAACAGAACCACATCGATCCAAGTTTTTGAATGCTTTGCGCGTATTTACCAGGAAAATCGTAAACTCCTCCACGTGCGGAAGGCCATTTACCACAGTTTTCCTTTGGATTGATAAACAGAACGATATCAGCCGCGTTGTAGATATCGATAAAATCGTTTGAGTCAATTGACAAAGAGAACATTTTGTTTGGTGTCTGAAAATTTAATGGTTGATAAATACACCATAGTTTTGAAAATACCTGAATGGTCACAATATCAACTTTGTCCTCAGTACGATACCCTTCAACATTATTTTTGATGAATCGAATTGGGAACTCAATGGTTTGATCTTGAATATTAACTGCCTTCTCAGTCCATTTCAGTGCCGATTCCAATGATTCCTGGAAGTTTTCATTTGTAGAACTTTGTTCATTTATGAGTAGACTACCTGAAGATCTTTCAAAAACATTCCATTCTTATTGACAGTAATCACTTTCAATTCTCTCCATTCAGAACACGATATGAACGAAATCAGAATAAGAGAAAGTAGACACCGTATATGCATTGCTGCACGAATACGAATGAGCCATTGGACAATCTTTTCTTTCGATGGGAAGAGGAGGACTCGATTTGATGGGAAATGTAAGAAAAACGATCGTAAAATTGTCGATTTGCATGAGAATTCTTAGAAAGATGTGCATACTTTTCGAAATGATCTGTGAATTTGCGGAGGTGGTGATTGATGATTCATCGAAAAGAAAGAATAGAACAGGATTTCATAGTAATGATTGAGGAGAACATGGGTTATTTCGGCCAACCATATTAACTTTGTAAAAAGCATAGTTCGAAATGATAATTTTCTGAAGAGCCGACGGGCTAATACCGGGCCCCCGCCGAACCCGGCCCGTGACAACTTTAGAGTCAAATTCCTTCACTTCTCAGCGTTATTTCCAGCATTTTGGCCTGGACAAAGTTAGATCACCTCAAAGAAACATCTCATCATCGGCGCTTGAGAATCGGAATCCTCGAAAATGTTTCGAAAATGACACTTGCCAAGAATCGATCGTAATAGCACTTGTAGTTTTGAGATATTATTTGTAGTGATCCATTATACAAATACTGAGAAATTATTTTAACAATCAGTACAATGCTTGCCATTTTCTCTTGAGTTCAACAAAACAAGCGGTAAAGATGGTTCACTTTTCCTCGAAGGACAACTTGGAACACACTCTAAACTGCCTATCCTGGTGAAAACAAAACGTTTCGGCTTCACATTTCTTTCAGTTGTCTTACAATTTCCTATCTATAATTGAATTAACTCTGTTTATATATATATATATATATATATATATATATATATATATATATATATATATATATATATATATATATATATATATATATATATATATATATATATATATATATATATATATACAGGGTGCGACATAATTATCGCAACGCGTTCATTTCGTTATAAAATCTTTCAAAATTGCTCGATATAGCTGAAATTTTGACAGGAACTTTATGAAATGATATAGAAAACATTACAATTTTAGTTACTCGTATAGCTTTTTTTATTTTCGAGTACTAGTCGTCGGTTTCAAAAATGAAAAACGCTTGCGGCACGCAGCTATTTCAGATTTACCCCAAATAAAATTTCGGCTCAAAGTTTTTCAATCGAGTCCAAAAATTTTTTGTGATAAGCTTAACTATCCATCTCAATAATCCATGAAATGAATTGCCGCTCGAATTCGAATTCGGTGATTGGGAACATCATTAATCAGTTCAAAGAAACTGCGGAAAATCAGTCTAAAACTGACTTTCGGCCATTTTCGCTTTGAGAAAAGAGCAAATCTTTATTAGAACACGAATTGATAGATAATATAGTGTGTATTAACTTTTCAAATAAACCAGTTCACAGAAAAATTCGTTTTGATTGATTTGAACGATAGAAATCAGTATGATGAGAGTCATTGATGTTTTTTCAGAAATCTATGAATCAAAACGCTTTCAAGATATTTCTTGATTTTATATTCTTTCAATTTTTATCCCTAGACATTTAGAAATACCTCCTAAAACGTTTAGAAGCTAAGTAGTTCTCCCGCTTCAGGAAAGTTTTTGTCAGAAGGCATGAAAGTAAGACGTGCATTTAGCCGCGTGCCAAAATCCTGCGAACCGATTTATACCTTGCGGACGGTACGAAGCACAACTACTGTAAAAATGAAGATAGAGCTTAGAAATTTTGGTGGCATATAGGTGAAATGTTTAGTAAAGTTTTTTAAAAAAGTTGGAAAGTTTACCACTTCCCAAATTTCTGCTATTCGCCCTCAAAGTCGGCATAAATGTGTTGCAATAATTATGTCGCACCCTGTATATATATATATATATATATATATATATATCTTTATTCTTCTTTCAGGCAGATTACTTCCCATCTTATGTTTCAGTTTATGCAGCACCTTCTTCTTCAATTCAAACATAGAGTACTTTCTTGGATGTACTTTATGCCTTTTGATACACTGCTCCTTCTTAATTGTTCTTCTCTCTCTCTCTCTCTCTCTCTCTCTCTCTCTCTCTCTTTTTCCATTATTGATTGCCTCATTTCAATCATCCCTTATCAAGCAATTTTGAAAACTGCGATAGGAAGCACCACTTGTTTGCATCTGGATATTAATGGGACGGGAACGAAATTGGGGTTAGTGAACGAATAAATCCATGCTGTTCAAAGCATTTGAAAAACGGAGGAATACAAATGGACTTACAAAAAATCCCTATTCAACTCTGGGGTCTCATCTGAAAACAAACTTTGCATTACTTATATCAAGTTTCAGACCTGGTCCTCTTTGATTACTCGTAACTATCCATATCCATGATGATTTTATGCATTTTCATTCCATAGATTTATTATTAGTTCATATCAAGATTTTACAAAGATCTATATTAATACTTTACAGTCACATATCTAAGGATGCCAGAATATGATGACTATTGATTCAAGATTGCTCATAAATCCATGAAGACTATCCAATTATCATCATTTTTGGGACCATACTCTTTCTTTTTTCTCATTTTTGGTCTCTCCGCCAAATCGAATTTTTCCCGAAAACCTTCACTGTATTTTTTTTTAGTTTCCTCCCTTCCCATCACTTTTTTATATTAGAAATACGATGCGTTTTTTTTTGTTATTCGTTTTTTTCTGCTTTGTGAGAATATAGAAATCATCATTTTGGTTTTAAAAAATGTAAAAAGGATTCGATACGAAAAATTTTCATGAACGAATGTTTAAAACGTAACAATTTTTTTCAAATTAGAAAACAGATTGGGTCAGCAAGGGCCGCCAAGTGTTTCATTCTCGTGTTTGTAGTAGTTCTGGAAACAGAATAAGATAAAGAATAAATTCAGGATTTGAAGGAACCTCGAAAATAGGGCAGTAACGATAAAAAACGTCGTAGTACATGGATTCGGAGGCTACATTCTTTGGCTGTAATCTTTTAGATATTAGCATTTTTCTCACTTGAAATAACAAAATTCTACCCGAATGCCGTTGTCAGCGAAGTTTCCTTGGTACTTGGTCTGCTTACAATCGAGGCGAGTCATGCTTGGAGAGAAACATTTGACGGTATCATGGCAGAATGGAAATGGGAATTCTTCTTTAGTTCCCTTTCTTTCAGCAAGGAATTCGAAACAAGATTTCTTTAGATAAGTACATCCGAATCCTTTTCCATATTTATAGGCGTCAGCTTCTGGAGCAATGAATGTACGGTTCACTTTGTACCATTGCCTGGACAATAGAAAGTTATGGATCCGTTTGAAAATATAATTATATTTCTCACTTGTCACCACGGTAAATATTTTCCAAAATTTCAGCAGAAATGTAACTGAAAAAGCTCTCTTTATTATGGATGATTGGAGTCATCAATTCATTCTGTAAAAATACAATTATTATGACTAAGGGCCTTCTAAAACTTACAAAAAAGATGTATTCATTGAGATGTTTTCCTTCTTCATCTGATTCAACTCCAACGATTTCGTCACAATTGAAATGCTTCTTGACTTCATTTGTAACACTTTCTACGGTATTGAAGAAATATCTTTTACCCGTATCTGGGCCAACACTATTATCTTCATACTTCCATTGATATGATTCTTCTGGCCGACGTGTCATCTCTATTCCATTTCGATGTGGTTGTATAGTACCGTAACCAAGAGCATGAAGAATTTCATGACGGAAAAGATCAAAGTAATTGAAATTTTTGTCAAAGTAATTGTAACAGAACCACATCGATCCAAGTTTTTGAATGCTTTGCGCGTATTTACCAGGAAAATCGTAAACTCCTCCACGTGCGGAAGGCCATTTACCACAGTTTTCCTTTGGATTGATAAACAGAACGATATCAGCCGCGTTGTAGATATCGATAAAATCGTTTGAGTCAATTGACAAAGAGAACATTTTGTTTGGTGTCTGAAAATTTAATGGTTGATAAATACACCATAGTTTTGAAAATACCTGAATGGTCACAATATCAACTTTGTCCTCAGTACGATACCCTTCAACATTATTTTTGATGAATCGAATTGGGAACCCAATGGTTTGATCTTGAATATTAACTGCCTTCTCAGTCCATTTCAGTGCCGATTCCAATGATTCCTGGAAGTTTTCATTTGTAGAACTTTGTTCATTTATGAGTAGACTACCTGAAGATCTTTCAAAAACATTCCATTCTTATTGACAGTAATCACTTTCAATTCTCTCCATTCAGAACACGATATGAACGAAATCAGAATAAGAGAAAGTAGACACCGTATATGCATTGCTGCACGAATACGAATGAGCCATTGGACAATCTTTTCTTTCGATGGGAAGAGGAGGACTCGATTTGATGGGAAATGTAAGAAAAACGATCGTAAAATTGTCGATTTGCATGAGAATTCTTAGAAAGATGTGCATACTTTTCGAAATGATCTGTGAATTTGCGGAGGTGGTGATTGATGATTCATCGAAAAGAAAGAATAGAACAGGATTTCATAGTAATGATTGAGGAGAACATGGGTTATTTCGGCCAACCATATTAACTTTGTAAAAAGCATAGTTCGAAATGATAATTTTCTGAAGAGCCGACGGGCTAATACCGGGCCCCCGCCGAACCCGGCCCGTGACAACTTTAGAGTCAAATTCCTTCACTTCTCAGCGTTATTTCCAGCATTTTGGCCTGGACAAAGTTAGATCACCTCAAAGAAACATCTCATCATCGGCGCTTGAGAATCGGAATCCTCGAAAATGTTTCGAAAATGACACTTGCCAAGAATCGATCGTAATAGCACTTGTAGTTTTGAGATATTATTTGTAGTGATCCATTATACAAATACTGAGAAATTATTTTAACAATCAGTACAATGCTTGCCATTTTCTCTTGAGTTCAACAAAACAAGCGGTAAAGATGGTTCACTTTTCCTCGAAGGACAACTTGGAACACACTCTAAACTGCCTATCCTGGTGAAAACAAAACGTTTCGGCTTCACATTTCTTTCAGTTGTCTTACAATTTCCTATCTATAATTGAATTAACTCTGTTTAGAGGGGATCCGCTTCCAATCGAGAAACCATTTGTACAGCAATTTTTCATTTTTCATACAACTCCTTCGCATATAAGATTTGAATATGAGACCGAGAGCTTATTCAGGTGATTCCTTTGTATTTTGACCTTGTTCTGACCATATTCGTATACTTTGCAAACTGAATATACTCCTACGAACGAGGCGACAGTTGAACCGAAGACGATGATGATGGTTCGTAAGTGGTGCGGATTATAATGAAACCATCTCCTCGATGCTGTTTCATTCACGAATGTTAGCGTGATTCGGAACGGGAAATTTTGATTTGGATTCATGGGATTGACGAGCCAACGATGGAAGTTATCTCGGCTTCTCAGGAAGTAAAAGCCGTTCTATTGGAGCATGAGCAACAAAAGAATCTCTGGCATGAGACGGCAACTCAAATCCTGTCGAGTAGGACTTATTCCATTTCCAAAAAAAAAAGAGGTTCATGGCAACTCCCGAGTGGCTCCCAATGGTCCTCGTAATGTTTGTGGTGTCATATCAGGTGGTGAATGGAGTGGTGAATAACGTGAGACGTCGGAAACAATTCGGTCGATACTATTTTCAGGATGAACGGCGAAGGTCTATCCGATTTCGGTAGAAGAGATGGCGGCGAGTTGTCCGTTATCGTTGCAATATTGATCAAATTTGAGGGCTCGCCTTTTCTATCTCCTGCACTGCTTTCGATGGCATTTTCAGTGGAAAGGATTCGTTGGACTTTGAATAATTGAGACAAGCACAAGACAGGCGTCAAGAGATTGGAGTAGTTGTCACGATGATCACTTGTTTCGTTCCAATCCACAAGTAACCATTTTCATGTGTAGATTTTTGGTAAAAGGCCCTTGAATGTCTGATTTCACGTATTGTACCTTCGACAATGCAACAATGCCTCGACAATCAACAATGCCGACGTTGCCATATCGCAATACGTGTCAGTTTGTCTTAACTCCTTTGCAACTTTTCGCATTATCACAGTCGCTGGAGTTTATTGAGATTACAGAGAGCATCCACTGGTTCATCGATGTTCATTACAGTCATAGTTGGCTCCGCCACCGAAATCGATCCAATAATCACTATCATACTCTTCGAGTTCCTAGTTTTTGATGTAGTCGCTGCGGTAGTCCGTTGTTGTTTTCGTTCAGTCCGCAAATCCAAATGATTAGCGGAAGTGATGAAGTGTCATCCTTCCTTTCTTCGTCTCCATTGAAAAATAATTTCGTTGTGGAAGAAAGATCCAACAATAATTGTTTGATTCCGTCGTGTGCATCTATTATATGAATGCCTCTCATCCGTAACACTCTTTCGCCAACTGCTCAAAGATGAATTTGGACGGTGAATCGGATAGCATTTGAATTCTGATGGTGTCAGCTTTCGAAGTGTTCTATTACTCAAATTCATTGTGATCTCGACAGCATCAAACAGTTTAGCAATCGTTGGTTTTCCCATTTCCACACAGTATAACAGTCAGTCATATACTTTTCCGATGATTCTGAATTGCAAAATATCCGCGCCAGGTGCAGCTTAAACAACCAATTTGTTTCTCCTTATAGCTCGTTGTGTCACGTATTTGCTGTAAAAGAAAATTACCAACGGAGAGTACCTAAATGTTCTGATACAGTAACTGACCGCTCAAAAAAACAGGAATTCATGAAGACTCGAAGTTGACCACAAAACCATCGGAATTCATATCATATTGCAATTGTTGGTTGATCCAGTCCGCGGATGTTATCTGTAATTAGAAACAGTAATAATGGATCAACTGCGCTGATTCACAGAATCAAATATGAGACATAGTTCCTTTTCTCTCCGACACAAGAGGTTTGGCGGAATTCTGAACATTTTCTAGCAAAAAAAACCTGGTCAAATGAATGATCATGCCTCCAATCACCACTTTTCTTTTTCCAAAACGTTCTCTATTGTGAAGAAACTGTTTCGAGCGACAAAAAGTCTTCCATTCAAAAAGCATTGCATTTGGGCACAAATAACTCACTTTGCGGCAAAGAATTCCGCTTATTTGCCGTGAATTGCCCTTCTATGATGCCAGTAGACGAATTCTGTTGGTTTGTCTTAATTCCCTCTTGGTTTCCATCTTTATTTCCGGCAGTCAATCGGTCAACATCGCCTGTAATGCATTTTTTGTTATTACTTTGTTAAACTGCCCAAAAACTAGTAGTTCCTCAAAACATCATGAGGGAATCGCAGAGTCATAATCCATCGCATCGATTACACAAAAGAAACGGTAGAAAAAACCCACCAAATGATACATTTGTGAAGAATCCGTTGCATGACGATCAAATCCTTTTCTCGCGTAAAATCCTATTCGTAGACGTTTCGAAAATCCCTCTGAAAGTTTTTTGTATTTTTCAAGAGAAAAAACAAAGAAAAAATATCAAATTTCAATGAACAAAGAGGACAATGGTTGAAAAAATGCCAGAAGAAATGGAAAATGGTTGTGTCCGCAAAACACTGACGGACTGTTGCGGACAATACACACAACCATACGACAATTCAAAAGGCATGTCCGCGCTCGCAATAACAAATTCTTTTCCGTTTTTTTTTTGTCATTATTTTACTGTTTCGACATTTATCGTTCAGAATTTATGATTTTTTGTTGATATTTATGTTCGAAAATGTGTAAAATTTTCAGAGTCGTCGACAATTGACTAGTGAAGGTGTGCTCGGAGCATAAATCACTTTTTTTCACATTTCCCGGCAAAATGCAGAAAAACTGTAAGTATTCCAAATAATTTATTGAACTAACAAAGTGATTGATTGAGAAAAGCAATCATTTTGATGAATGCGAAAGAATTGATTGATTAAATTGACGTTTTTTTGCACATATTGACAAAATAATCATCATTTTTGCTTTCAGGTAGTGATGGGCCGTCGGCAATAACAAATGAAAAAAGAATCCAGTTTCGATGGAGGGTGCAATTTTTTCGTTTACGGGAAACAACAGGATATCGACGTTTTTTGTTTGATACGGCGGTTAGTTGTTGGATAAGAACGTTGTGGTACTCTCCGCCCAGATTTTTACTTTTCAGTGTTTCAATTGGAACATCAGACGATGGGTGGAAACGTTGATTGCCAGAGCTGCTTGAGAAACCATGTTCGACACTAATGGATTTGGAATCGACAAAAAAAGGATGTCATACTAAACTGTTTATTCATATCAATGCAATTGGTTCTCTCTCTCCCGAGTGAAATGAAAAGAAGATAAATAGAAAAAAAAAACCATTGTCAGTGCGTCATTTGATAGTTAGTTTTGCTCAACATTTCTGAGAAACGGTAAGTTTTGATGAATGTTGGAAGCCCGACCTAGAACAGAAAAAGTGGTGAAATCGCTAAATCTCATGCTGTTTTCCAAGATTTTTTCTGCTGTATTGTTGTTAGATTCGCGACAAAAAATCATGCCAAAAAAAGTCAGGTTCTCATAAAACGTCTCATAAAACCTCTCATAAAACTGTTGAGTATTCTTGCGACCTGTACAGCGATAACCAGGAGATTATGAGTTGCGTGTTCATAGAGTATTGCATTGGAAGAAAATGAGCAGAGAGAAGGAGACAACGGCAGCGACATTGCATATCCCGTATACACTGTTGTTGCAAAGGAGAAAGGAGATGAAATAAGAAAGAATGTGATCGACGACTGTCCCTTTTTGTGGATGTCAAGAAACGACCAACCATTTTTGAAATTGAAAAACATCAGTTTTTCAAACAGCATAATCTCCGGAAGCGCCCAAGACAGCTTGAAATTGTGGACGGCATCAAGAAGACCAAGTACTAAGTGCCTTCTTGAAATTTATTTTGTTTTTGAATAATTGTCAAGATACCGTAAATCCTGTAATTTAAGCCCGCCTGTATTTGAAGCCCACCTGCAATACAAGCCCACCCTGTATTAGACGCCGACCCTCTAAAAAACGCTCATCAGGCAGTAATTGTTTCTTTTAAAAATCGTTGTTCAAAGCATAAATCGAATGAGTAAAAAATTTATGGTTTTTTGAACTACTTTCAACCGTTTTCAACCAAAACTTGTGAAAAATTAGTCCAAAATTACTGAAGGAATTGTTTCAGGAAACATGTAATAACGCAATCACAACTTGAAAAAAGGGGTTGAAAAATAGAAGCCCACCCTGGAATTGAAGCATACCTGTAATACAAGTTCACCCTCAGAGGGGGTGAACTTGTATATATTTGCCTTCAAAAAATAGACGCCCATGGGCTTCTATTACAGGATTTACGGTATATCAGAATCTTTCCCATATATCAAAATTTTTCCCCGAGAGAAATTAAACCAAGGTTTCTTGAGCACTCTCACTCTAACTGTCTTAGATGGTCGACTTCAAAACTGCACAATTGCATTAGCCCGTACTACAAATTTCCGGCTTCATTCATTTTTTTTGCCAATTCCGTCCGTGGCACCCGATAATTAACGCAACTGATTCGTACTGAATGTCTCTTCTTTTCACATTCCTGCTCTTCTTCATTTTTCAAATCAATGAACTTTTCTATACTAAAAATAATACATTTATTCGAAACTCAATATCATTTATTCAAATAAGAGAAAATAGTTTGAACTACAATTGTGACCAGCACTAACACTGTCATTTATTGAATCATTCACACTTGGTGGAAAGCTTGTTGGCCAATTTTGCAATATTTTTGAATTGTTCGATTCCAAGGAAGAAACCAGTGAAGTAATCGTCAACCATATATGGTAGATTGTTTTCTTTGCAGAATTGTTTAACCATTGGCATGACTGTGTTCAGGTTGTGACGTGGCATTGTTGGGAACAAATGGTGCTCGATCTGCAATATTAGTTTTAGTTCTCTTATTAATGATAATTCCCAAGATAACTTACTTGATAGTTGAGTCCTCCCCATAGCCAATCAATAAACATTCCTGGTCTCATGTTTCTTGTTGTCAAAATTTGAAGGCAAGCGTAGTTTGTCATGATGTTGGAGCTCACTGAAAATTAGTCACGGATGCACGAATATTATAATTTTTACTTACATGCAAACTTTTCAACAGAATAGTGATTGAAAGTTACAACATGAGCCAGAAGGAAACCTCCGACGCAGTGAGAGACAAAGAAGAACATGATTCTGAAAACCATAAATTTAATTGGGATAACTGGGAAAGATCTCACCTAGTTGACCAATCCGGAAGGAAATACAATTGAGCCAAAGACCAAATCCAATGGAACGATAGAGAAACCTGGTAATCTTAGATTCAGTCTAATAATGTTCATTAAATTTCTTACCTGTTCATAAATTGCTGTTTTCCTATTGTAATCATAAAAGTTGTTTGACATTTGGCTCACAAAAATAACGGATTGCAACAGCCAAGATAGACGAAGGAAAGGCAACATGAATGGCCAATGAACGTGTTGCCAACGGAAGAATGTCATTATCCATGAATCTTGTGGGTACTTTTCAAGATGCTCAGCTACTGTAGCATAAAATGGAACCAAGTCTAAATCTCCATCTCTTCCGACAACATTTGTAGCAGCGTGATGCACATTGTGTTGTTCTTTCCATCCACTAGAGGAAAATCCCTAAATTTTCCCTATGAATTTGAAGATTAGCGTTTCAAAACTAACTTGTAAGAAGTCACCAACAAAGTAGCTGAGTAAATCATTGTAATAATGTTTTTTGAAGACTTGATGATGAGAGAATTCATGAATGAGCCATCCTAATTGCTGCCAAGCAACACCCATAAGAATAGCAGACGGGAAGTAATAGCCACGGTATTGAAGATAGAAAGCGAAAAGGATTGTGAATATTGGCTCAAGCACTTTTCTGATGTAAAAAGCAGCTGAAGCATTCATAAGTCCTTGTCTGCGAACTTCCACTCGGAGAGCTTCAAAATTCTTGTTGATTTCATCCGATTCTGCATTCGAAAAATTGAAGTTCCCGAGATTCTCATCTGGTGCTTCGTAGAATCTGGTCTGGAACTTAGGAGTATTCTTCAAACGGACAAAAAACATTGAAATATTAAAAAGTGAGTTCTCAAAGACATCACCAACCTGGATTCCTGGAATATCTGGGTTTTGTGTTGGACATTTTTTCTTCAGCTCTGAGAGCCAATTGTATGCATCTGGGCAACCAGTGTGGAAGGCTTTAAATACATTTGTAGCCTGAAAGTAATATTATCAAACTTGTCTTTTCTATTGTCTAGTAACCCAAAATATTTCTATTTTCCAAAAGGAAGAGAAAGAAAAAAGTTTGATATTGCATGAAAGAAAGAGAACAGACTTTTTCTTGTTCTTATCGATATGATTTTTGTACCTTTCTAATTGTCACATGTTGGGCACGTGATGTCAAAAAAAAAGAGAATGAACTGGCTGATTGAGTAAAAGACTTTCAAAAATCACCGACAAAAAGGTGACGAGAAATTTCGAGGCGCCGATTTCTAATTTAAAAAAGTCGTAACAAAATTCATGAAGAGAAAACCTTTGATTTATGTTATCATTAATTCTTATCAGTTTTTGACCGGTGTCACATATACAATACGTGGAAAAGCATAATTTTCGATAGGTTAACCATGCTATTTTTTCATGAAAACCTAAAACTATTGAATAAACTACTAGGAACAAAACTGCAAAAACTTTAAAGATTCCCGCCATAGAATGTCAGTGATCATCATTTTCTTCGAAGAACAGAAAATCACCAGAAAGTCTCTCCAAAAAAAGAAGTGATTCCGCTGTCTGTCTTATCACTTTCATTTTGCACACCCCATCGTTTGCCACATCTTGCATGTGAAAAAAGTATCTTCCATGTTCTTTGTTCACTGTGTTTTATACCACACGGAACTACTTCGACCGCACGTTTATTAACGGAAAATTAGAAAATGAGTGTCGAATGCTGCGTGAGAATTAGTAAAAGGACAAAAATGAATCGCACTTTTGTGAAGAGAAAATTTCGAATCATTTGGGTAGATAGATAGAAGCAAAAGTTGATATAATTGTTTTTGTCTAATATGAAAAGTACGAAGGAATTTTGAAAGAGACAAATGTGCATCACACTGTTATTCATTTTTTCAATACAAAATGACAACGTCAAAAGGAAAGTTAGACTCTCAGTATATCTTAGGAAAAATTGGATGAAAAATTTGGTCAGAACTAAAAATTTTTGTTCTTCGTAATGGATAATACTACCTAGGAGCAAATATATGAAATAGTAAAATAATCTATATCATAGACTAGAAGACTACGGTATTAAAGACTGACACTAGTCTCGAAAGTCATCCCCAATAGTCGGAATCATGCTCTAAAGCAGTCTATAGCATTTTGTTGCAGAAAACGACTTTGAGATCTACCTTAGAAAACCTCAGCTCCCGTTTCAAAAATACTACTCATATCTATCTACTTACATCCATATTCCGGTATGTGGTAATAGCGCTTCCTCCTGGATGTGCCTTCAACACTTCCTCATCAATGTAGCACCATTTCCCGTCTATCTTGAGATAGAACGGCTCCTTTTCCAAGTCTCTCAAGACCATTTTAACCCGAGTTGATTCTAAAAGTATAAATCATTTGAGATGCGATGGAAAAAAGAAAAATAAGAAAATGAAAAAGAAATAGGGAAGAGGTATCATCCATCATATAAAAGAAAAAGTTCAAAACTGCCAGTTTCGTCGCATTCTCCGGTTTTTGAAATAACTGATAACGTTTGAGTGAACGTAGCCGCTGGTTATAAGAAGGCATCTTTGTTGGGCGTTGAAATGAAATGATTGATAAGTTTTGATTGACATTTTGAGAAAAAAAAACTGAAAAAAATTTGATTAGGGACTCAAAGTCAGTCATTCCGTTTTCCATGGCCAATGAGGGCATGTGATCGGAAAATTCGGAAAAATTTTTGGAAACAAAATTTCTAATTGGAATAGAAAATATTAAGAAAAAACCAATATCTTCGTGTTTGATGAATCGAAATGATTTCTCCTTTGATTTGGAAACAAATGGCACAAAAAAGTAGGAATCTATATTGGTCATTTACAAGGAAAAGCAAATAGAAGAAGGGCATTAATGCGCTTACCTCCTCCTTTTCACACTTTAACCTGACGTCAAAAGACATGATGTAGCAAAGTGTCATTTAGAAGTATTTGAAAATTGACAGGCATTTGACATAAGGATTATGTGGTTAGCTACCTATAAAAGTGTAACTTGCTCTTGATTTTGTGAAATTAACAATGGGTTTCATTTTTTTTTGTTTTTGTTGTAAAATTCGCAAAGCAGCGATGGAACCTGAAAAGCGGCGATTTGTCTCCTCTTCCCTCTCTCTAACTAATCCCAGGTTTATTCCAATATCATATTTCTTTTTAGTTCCGGCTGGCCTAATTAAGACCAAACGTCTAATGGTACGATGTTTACAAAGTACATTGGACTTTATTCGCAAGCACGTGATTAAACGAATCTCCTCGTGAGTTCAAATTGCCATATTTTTGACTACTGATAAAAAATAATATGGGGTGATGTCTACGGAGGTAACGACTTTGAATGATAAGAAATGGGGTCGAGTGTTTTATGGATTCCGCGGAAAAAACTGAACAGGCGACATGCAGAATGAAAAGAAAAGGTGGATTCGATTTTCGTTGTCAAACAAGTTTGAACACTTGTCTCTTAGGCGTCAAAAGTTTCATATCAACCTATGAGATAATAACCAGTTTTTCGAGTGAAAAGAAGATAAATGATACGAGCATATGTTCTTCAAAGAATGTTTTTATGACTACAAACTTAACTTGATGAAGGTTTATAATATGCTTTGAACCATTAAAAAAGAAATGAGACTTTGCCGAATGCTTGCTATGAAATTTAGATTTATCGTATCACCCCGAATGTAATTATGCACTTTTCAAGCTCCTAGAATTCTACCCATCTATTTTTTTTGCACTTTTTAATACAATTTCAAAACACCTTCACACGCAATGACGTTTGTAATTTTAATTGATAATAACACACGCTGGCTTCTCAGCAGCTCTTCACTGACTTCTCCATCACTGCGTTTCAACGACAAATACAATCAAATTGCCTTTTTTGTCATGTACTATATGTCGCATAGCTGTACTAATTCATGACCGATTGGTTTATGCCTTCGTCACAAGCACAATAGTTGATAAGAAGCAATTTTTAGTTCTTTGGAACACAACTTTTTTTTATGAAATTGAGAAGAATAGTCTGTTTTGGCCAGGAAAGACGATAATTCACGTGAATTTCGTGTTATCAATGTCACATGTGCTTTTTTGTTTATTGATATAAAACAGGATGTGGGCAAAGGTTCCGAGATATGGCACATAATCTGATAATGTCAAAAATAGTGCCGAATGTTTGATTTAGACGGTGTACCTGATGAAATTATTTTCAATCATGAAAAACTCGAATTCAGAACATTTTTCGTATTGAAGCTTATCAAGGCTCTCAATAGAAAGGTTTTGTTTTGGGAGTTTGATTTATTGGCGAATTTCAAGATAAATACAAATTTTGTGAAAAGCATACCGGCTTCCGTCATGACTTACATAGAAGAAAGGTAAAGAGGAAAAGGATAATGAGGGATTAATTGCACAGAAAAAGGCATAATGAGGATGAGGACCAGCAGCAAGAATACAAAATAATGTTGTTGAATATTTCTGAAATTTTCAAAAATTTATGTGGACTGCTCAAATTGATTGGCATACCGAAATCTGGGTTCATCTTGGCATATTTATGATGCAAGCGTCCGGTGACAAATACTGAACAGATACTGTTTTACCAATAGTAGTGGACGTTCCGGGGGCTACTGAATCCCCGACAATGTTTCGGGTTCTTACTTGCTCTGTGTTCCCAGTGGATGCCTGTTTTCTACATTTGAGGACGCAAAAACGGATTAGTCGGAGGATCCCTAGAACAATGTAAGCAGCCACGATGATCCCGATAATAAAAAGAAATGTTGATAAAAGCAGGACAGAAAGTGATAATCCAGCACTGAGCCAAGCGTATGCATAGTCTTCAGGTAGTTTTTGTGGAATACCATCTTTTGTTGTTGAATTATGGGTGTAAATTCCCATTTTCTGTAAAAAAAACAATATAATCTGAAAACTTTTTTTGTGAGCATACCGGGAAGTGGGAATATCAACAGAGTGGATCGTCCAATCGAATTGCTAATCAACCAACATATGGTCTTCGAGATATTATTTGAAAGCAGAATGAAACGGGTCTGATCATCATCTTACCGCAGTCAATAACAAGTCGCATGATGGAGTCTCTTGGGGTACTAGAGTGCGTCATGAGAAGAAAAGTGGAGCATTTAATTAAATTTTAAATCAAGAGATGATATTGATAGTATGGCAGAGACTCAGAAAGGAAGTTTTAAGAAATGATGTCATAAAATGCATTTGATTAGCTCGGAAAATATAAAAACTTCTAATAATATTCGAATCTTCCTTCATATTTTGAACTGATCTGGTCCAATTTTGTGAGAATAAAAATGTTTCTTTCAATGTTGAGCCTGATAGAATTAAGCTCGCTGGTTTACTCACAATGCCCGGTGAGCCACCTCTCGAATTTCGTTCACACTCATTTGTGGGTTTCGGCAGCTTACTAGGGAATGGTCAGAACTTAGGCTGAGCTTTTGGGACGTGTGATAGCTCGTTTGAACGCTGAGAGCACGCTGATCACGAATCTGAATTCCGTATCTGCTGCCGACCCTTCAGAAAAGAGCTGTGCCCTCGATTCTATCCAATTTTCGTCGAAATCACTACTTTGGAGCGGCTTTTAAGCAGGATCCAGTGATAGTAAAGTTCTCAAATAGTGTCAATATGCCGAACTAGCCATCCTTTACCACCCCAAAACTGTTGGAAAGTTTTTGAAAGAAAAATTTTTTTTCGACTGAAAAAGAAAATTTTGGGGCTCAAAAATTTTTTTCGTCAAAAATTTTTCAAAAGTTTTGGGGTGTAAGAGGATGGTTAGTTCGTCATCTTGACACAATTTCGGGACTCTAACACTACTGGATCATGCCCAAAAGCCGCTCCAAAGTAGTGAGTTTGTCGAAAACTGGCCAGAATCGAGGCCACAGCTCCTTTCTGAAGGGCCGGCAGCAGAAACGGAATTCAGATTTGTGATCAGCGTGCTCTCAGCTTTCGAACGAGCAATCACACGTACCAAAAGCTCACCTCAAATTCTGACCATTCCCTAGTTAGCCTTCACAACTCAAAAAAAGCGGTCTTGACGAAACGAAATGAGAAATCAGATTATTGTCTTTTCAGAGCCGTTTTCACCCTCGAAAACTTTTGAGCTTGCTTCATATGGATTATTATCTCCCATCACATCATCTGGTTAACCACCTGTCTATGAGAAACCATCCTATCTAATTGCCAGACAATCGAAGGTATGGTCCATTACCGAATGACGATCCATCAATTAGCACCTTTGGTGAAGACAATCCTGATCCAATCTGACGGAAAGAACTATTAGAAAAAGGATTAAAAGGTGGACAAAGATGGACCTGTCACCTGTCTAATGCGTTACAATTACCTAATTTTCCGATAAGGTACGCGTTGAGAAGGCGGACTCCATCTGCCCCACAGAAAGAACATATTAGACCTTGGAACGCATTCTGCAACGATTCATTCTACCACACAGCCATTCTCTGTTATTCCCTCTTTGAATATTCTTACTAGTGATTTGTTCGAGCTTCATACGACATCATAACTGATTATCGAAATGGCTCACCCTCTACAAAGACGTCCATGCTCAGCTCTTGCTCTTGAATGCATTTTTCGGGAAATAGAAGTCAATAAACGGTTAGTAAGTCATTTTGATTCGTTACGTAATGGTAGTTCTGAAAAAGAGAGTCATTTCTTGTAGCAGTTTAGAAAAGAATAATCCCCAAGTTTTCTAATATTATACTTTTGGAGTTTTTAAAACGAAAAATCAATCACTTTGAGACAATCAGTTCACAGAAGTCTAGCATAGTAGTCCAAAATAACATGAGCCTTTTGAGCCAGAAGTTCTCAGCCCAGTCTGCATGATTTTCTTCATGCTAGGAGTTTTATTTTTGAAACTATTTGTCATACTTGTCAAAAATCGGCCCGGTGGTCGAAGGTGTCGGCCCGGCCCGGCCTGGGTTTAAAATTTTTATTTTTCAAGCTTATTTTTCTCGATTTTTAGCTCAACTTCGAAACTTTTTCTGGGTTTTTGTACTGATGAAATTTTCCTTCTAGATAATGAACCACACCTTCTAGGCCAAATTAGAAGGTGAGAAACCGCGGAAAAAATTTTTTCGAAATGTGAAACACGTTTTGCCCTGAACCCCGGGCCGGACCCGTGACAAGTATGCTATTTGTGAATTTTCAGTATAAAAGTACTTTGAAGGGGGAGTAAATCATTCCTAAAATTGCCGATATTTTTCTATTAATAAACGCAGAATTTTAGGGATAACAACTTTCCAGTTGATGGCTTGTTCTGAGAATGCTTCTGAAAGCAGATATCGGCTCTCGAAGTGGCTGAAAAAGCTGTTTCGCGGTGTTTTTTTTCACTATTCCATCAGGGGGTCCTTTCTGAAAAATAAATTCACGTTTTTTTGAAACCTGTCTTATTTCTCACGAAACGCCGCGAAGAATTCCCCCTGATAAAATAGAAAAAGAAAGGAACGCCGCGAAACAGCCTTTTTTAGCCACTTCAAGAGCCGATATCTGCTTTCAGAAGAGTTTTCGGAACCATCCATCTACTGGAAAGTTGTTATCCCTAAAATTCTGCGTCGATTCATATAAAAATATCGGCGTTTTTTGGAATGCTTTACTCTCCCTTCAACATTCCACTTGAATTAGTTTAAAGTAATTTGACAAAGAACATATTTCTCCATCATTAACATTCCCATTTTTTGAAGATTCATATTGGCGACCTACTGTCCTTCACTGAGACCCCTTTACAAGTCAGGTCCAATGACAGTGAACTCTTTTGAGATGGATACAAATCGTTTCATTGTTGACAATTGTGAATATTCATTCTCAACTGTCGTCATTAAAACATCCGATCGTACATGTGAAGTTCATTCTGTTGACCTGGACTACCGTTTTGATGTGGACAAACCAGCTCGTCAACGTCAAAATGATGTCAGAAATCCTGGTCGAGAAACTGACCGTATAACATATGAGCCACGCGCTGAGAATGACACTGAAGATACCGTAGGGTACAAATATTCTTGGCTTCGATTCCAAGCGGTCTATTTATATGGACCAAGAGCTGGTGAGAAGTACATATCGGAAGTTCCAAGAGAACTTAAAATCGGGGATGTCTGAGAAACTTATTAAGCTCCTTTTTTGGCCGAAAAGAAACAGCTCTCGTCCATGAATTGCTGGTTCGTGGAACAACAGGGATCCTAAGGATCCCTTATAATTTGATAATCAAAGTCGATTATTTCCGTTGTTTCGAAATTTTAGATGGCACTTTTGATAATATTTTTGCAAATGTCATTGACGCCAACGACCATCCCGTCTTAGTGGTAGAATTTGAAGATCCTTATCCGGATTCTCTTTTGCTAAACCATTACCAAATGAAAAATGTGCGAACGTTGAAAATCAAACTCACTCAAAACCGAAAACTAACATACGAATGGGCAAGCTCTTTGGCAGGACTTACTCACAAAGATATTATTATTCAAACCTCTGAATTGACAACCGAGGACGTGTTCAACTTGGCACAGAATATGAAGAGATATTTGACCAAAAACAAAACGATTTCGATTCATACACCTACGGAGAACATCGAAAGAGTTTTAGAAGAACTTGTGGAAGAGAATCGTGGCCAAAAAAGCATGATGCCAGGAGAAAAAAGGTGAGTTGTAAAGACTGGTCTATTATAACAAATGTCGAATGAATAGAAAACTTCTGAAATGGATTCAGAATAATTGGGTGGTTCAAATAGAAAGTACAAACATTATAAAGTCTCTTTTGACCCATCCCCACCTCCTTCAAAATCATAAACACCCAAATATTTCAGATGTGACCAATTTCCTACATGTGTCACTATGGGTATGCTGAAAAGTTTAGAATTGAACTTCTATGGAATGAATGCTAATTATCGTTCCTACAATGATCCACCACATGCACTCATTGTCCAAGTGAATTCGGAAAATACCTCCCAGCCGATCGAATGAGCTATTTTTCAAAATTCCGATGTTCATTTCAAACCATTCATAAAAGTATTGGATTCTTCACTTACAAATATCATCTCAATCCCAAAACTTTGAATAAGTTCAAACACCATTTCTCATATACTTCCCTTTTTTCAATTTCCGTTTTTTGCCTTTTAAACTTACTGTTCACTATTGCCTGAATTTGAGACCAATACCACATTTTTCTCCATTTTTTTTTGACCTTTCATACAATTTTTCAAAAAATGTATTTTCCAACTCACAATTAATATTCAAAATTCATTTTCTTACTCAATTTGAAAAATGTTGCATATTTCCTTTCATTTATCCCTTGTTTTTTTCGTAATGACTTTTCAAAAATTTTCTCAATACTTTTTGTCCTTTGGCAAATTACAACTTAATAAAGTCTTACGTATCTTCATTTTGCCACGGTTTCGCTTTATTAACAATTCACAACAGATGAAAGTAGTTATTCACTACTTTTTCTTGACTGCTATCTTTTGCCAACACGGATGTTTCACAAGTACTATCTGACATTTATTCGTGCCGTTTTTAAATCTACCGCCATTCTTGAGCGCTACCGACAATCAGACTTCTTCTCAATTAGAAGGAGGGAAGCATTTTCTATTTTTCCTTACTATTATCCTTTTATATGTCAGCATGTCGAAAAAACCAACGAGATGATTGCGTTTCAAAGAAAACAATGCCCAAAATGAACTTTTCATTTTAAACAAAAAACAAAAATTAGGTTTAAAAGCAGAAAATAACAAATACAAAGTCATGAAACTTCAATAATAAACAGAAAATGATGTATAGCACAAGAATTGATTAAGTTGCAAAAAATTAGTTGCAGCGTGGCTCGAGAAACCCAACAATTCCAAACGAGGCATACACCTCGATTGGATCAGGGAACTTCTGACCTGGCACCCAATCTATGCTGCTAATGTTGTGGAGCATTAATTTTGGACGACGGAATTGTTTTGAAGTGGATGCACTAGATAAAGTCCAGGTCTGAGTGGACGACGCCAAAGAATGCATCGAAGATTGAAGACGGGTAGCAGTATCCAATGGAACCAACTCATTATATGGCAACGACAAGGGAGTATCGGCATACAGGACAGTGCGCAACTCTTTTTTTTCAGATGTCTTCTGAAAAGGAATAGACATAAAAAATTAGTATCTGATAAGGTTTGTTTCAAGTAGTCTTCATAACATTCTTAAAAAAAACGGCTTGGTTTGGGTATCGAAGGCCCATGGATGATTTTTGGGTGCGCAAAAAAAAATCGGAGGCCGAAACGGAAATCGGAAACCGAAGGAAAGTGAGAGGCCAAACGAAAATCGGACACCGACCAAAAATAACAGTCCCAGAAAGGTAGTTTTCTTGTATGTAGTGTATTTATCAACTAGTTGTTGTAAAAAACTATAATACAAATAGTCTTAATCATTGTCAACAACAAAAATACTGCATTTTCTTTGTCATTTGTTTGGCGAACTTTTGTCGGTTTAGTACCAAAAAAGACATGCTGAGGTTGATCTCCAGCCAAAACTCTGTCGGAGCCATAATCCGAGTTAGTGAGCTTAAGGGAAAACCGAGAGCTTTAACACAATTAGGACTCGTTACGGCGTTGCGGAGCTGTTCCCCGCAAGCCTAAGCCCGATAGCCACAAAAACCTTGCACATTGACGAATTTTTACTTCATGAACATGTAAGCGATTTTTTCATGTTTGAAGAAGTTCCCTAGTTCTCCTGAGCTCCTTAAGATTTTCAATACTCTATGGTTGTAGTGAAATTATCAACTAGAAAATGGCAAACTCTTGCGCGCATCGCTACATGATTTGTGTTCTCCCTCCGGACACATTTTTGTATGGTAACGTTTATTTGCAGTTTTATTCAAAAAATATTCTGAAATCTTTATATATTTTTTGTCCAGTGGATTCACATATTTTTTTAAACTTAAATAGCTTAATGAATTTCCATTTTTACTAACCTCCTTTCTATCTAGCTTTTCGTCATCCTCCTCATCACTTTCTTCTTCGTCTTCTTCTTCATCAGCCGCCTTGCGCTTTTTCTAAAAATCAAATTTGAGTACGTTATTGCAGATGTTTGATTACTTACGGTTTCTCCATATTGCTTCCGTTTCCTATCAAACCATCTGCTGATCTGAAAATTTGAAAAATTATGTAATCAAGTTTTGAGAAGTTTGCATTACCTTCATTTTTTCTACGCCAAGTTTCTTTGCCAGGGCTTTCAGCCTTTTTCCAGCGCAATAATTAACCTTATCGTACTCACTGAGGAGCACTTCAAGTTGAGAATCGGAGAATCTGAAGTGTTCTCGCATGGAGGTCTACTCTTGAACCATTTTTACGCGCTTGACTGCAAACAAAATCAGTTTATTTGATGAAAGGTATTAAGGTACGGTAAATTCTCTAATGGAAAAAGAATGACCAGAGCAGGGCGGCGCCATAACAAGAAAAAAGAGAGGGGAGAAGACAAACAGAGAGTAAATTCAAAAAATGAGATGTACTCTTAGCCGCCAAGCTGATTCACTCAATAAAATGCTTTTTGATGTCACAGTATGCCGATGAGGTGCGGTTGAAGTAAAAGAAAATGACTCTCCCATAAATCATTGAATTACTAACAAAGGAAAGAGCCGCTGGCATTATCAGTGATAAGAAATAAGTATTTTCTGATATTTGAAAATAAGAATAAGTATTAGAACCTATATATTTGGCTTTCAAACTGGGGAAAAGAATGAAACTACGGATGCTTAGCTAATGTTCATTAAGATACTCTATGTCGGAAGCAGATCAAACCACTGACTCTATCGCAAATATCAACATTGTTATGCCATAGCTAC
This sequence comes from Caenorhabditis doughertyi, assembly GCA_963572265.1. Lineage (NCBI taxonomy): Eukaryota > Metazoa > Nematoda > Chromadorea > Rhabditida > Rhabditidae > Caenorhabditis > Caenorhabditis doughertyi. The sequence continues at coordinate 28,497,393 of OY751558.1, read as the reverse complement.
GCCAAAAGGCTTTTCTTTCATTGATTTACTCACTGCCTGTTTCTTCATTCCACTCAATATGCTGAACTTGTTTACTTTCAAACCATTCATACCTGCAAAACTCAAAATTAAAGTAAGCATTTCTGTGAAAAACTTTACCTTAACCTCTTTTTTTTAACTTACGGTTTTCCTTATTTTCCAGTACATTAATAATATTCTTCAAGAACAGATAGCTGTGTCTCAGTGTGATAGAAGTACATCTCCTTCGTTGTTTTATTTTGTACTATTTTGATGGAGAACTTGGCCACGGGTTTTCTAAACTTCATTGAATCTACTCTGTTTAAAAAAAACACATCTCCCATCTCAGGAATAACACAATTTATTTCGTATTTTGAACTTTATTAATTTCACAAATACACAATGCAACTAATTGTTGAAATATCATTCTCAATATCAGAAAGGAGAGTTCGCGTCAAATAAAAAGTACGGGAAGTTTTTCTTCATGGGTTTCAAATCATAGAGCAGTTTTGAATAAATTGAACAGAATAAATAAGTTTTGAGCAGAACACACAAATATTAAAAAGTAATACTCATTTGCGCCTTTTATTATAGGATGGAAGAATGAAGAGAAAAGTTATATCTCGGTCAAGACTGAATCGTTAACTGTGAAGCCAGAACGTCTAAAGAAGTTTCAGTAGACACTACCATCATTTTGAGAATTCTCCCCAGACTGATATCAGCGTTCATGTTCAGCTCAAAAACCACTCGAATTTCTTTGTTCTCACCAAGTGGCACAACAAGGTTTCTGAAAAAAGTTTTCATTTAAGCTTCGTTAGTTTGACTCACTTTTGTTCTTGTCTTCCGTTCAATTCAGCTGTCCGATTGAGAAGTCCCCTCATTAGAATTTCGAAATCAATACTAATCATGAACGAAAAGCTTTCTCCAACTTTGGCATCAATTTTCTCCCATCGTCTGATGCAATTTCCAACAAAATCAACCAATTGTGTAGCATTTGCCTTCAGAAAATTGAGCGGGAAAGATTCTGGATCAATTATTGGCATTATACGGTCCAAATCGAGCATCTCAATGAAAGGAACCTCTTCAATTTTGAATTTTACTCCAACTGGCATACGAAGAGCAAACACATCTTTAACTGACATTCTTTTGACAATTATGGGTTCACTACGGTTCCCGAAAAATAATGTTGTGAGATTCTTCATTGCTTTGTGGAGCTTGATGTGTTTGTCTAAAAATTGTTTTCTTCAAAAGTATACGACATTAAGATTTATCTACAGTACTGGCCATAAAGAGAGGAAATGACACAAGGCAAAATTTTGACAGTATTCTACCACTCGAGAGCTTCACTTTTGTAGTTCATGACTTTTCTGGACCATTAACTTCAACACTTTCTAGGGACCGTCAAAGTAAAAACACCAGAAAAAACGAGATTTCCTGTGCAAACAATGAAATTTTTATCTCTATTTTTCTTTGACGGTCCGTAAGAGTGTTGACAATTCAGAAAAGTCATGAACTACAAACGTGATCTCAAAAATGACCATTTTCAACGGAAAACAGGCAAACGCGCAATCAATTAATCTTTAAATTTAATCTGTATGAGAAACTCCTAAAATGTTTTTATGGCTCAATTATAATAACTCACTAAAATAAAAAACTTCCGAAGAGTCCATTCCTATCCCATACATTCTACCTCTTTGAGGGTCAGCTTTAGTAAATCTTTCCCACGATACAAGAATCGGTTCTGAAATAAGTCTATTCAATGAGAAATTTAACTCTAATCATAATAACCCTCGAAAAGATTATCGTGGTAGTCGTTTCCTCTTTCAATTATACTCAGTTTTAATTGTATCTCAAATGGCGGTAGTAAACCGTCTCGGCGGCAAGTGTATGCTTTGAGCTTTGGTCGCAATTGGTCTAATTCTTCTTTTAGCGCTTCAATTGGAGTATCTCCACCCGACCATCAAAAGCTTGATAATACGTTTCACCTTGTGATGGGTTTTGCAGAAACTTTTCGTACTGTTGTATTTCCGAGGTGATACATTCAATTATCTCTTCATCGCTAATGTTTCCTGGTTTCATTTCACGAGGAAGATTCATTGGCCGATCCGACATAACAATGTCTCCAGGAGTTACTTCATTTTCTGCATCGTAGTCCCCCACCCCAAATTGATCTAAATCCCCATGGTAATTCATCTCGTTCTGCATTTTGTGAAGTTTAGGGGCTCTTATTCCTTCAAAATATTCACGATGGGTGCTCAGTTGATATTCGATTCCATTGATAATCAGAATTCTGGCTCCTAGATGAACAGAGTCCAGTTTCAGAGGAACTGTTTTCTCTACATTTCTGATAGAAGGGTAATGAAAAGCAAGTTGAAGACTGAAAAAAAATGTGAAGAAGAAGGTTTTCAGAAATATATGTACCGTTTGTTTGGATCTAAAAACTCTAAAACTGCTTTGAGGGTGCCATATGTCAACGGTTGTTGATTGGGGTTCATTACTGGTCTGAAATCTGGAAGGAAAAGAAAAACAAAGTTGAAAACAAATGAAGAAGAAGGAAGAGAGAGTAATTTGTTTTATCGTCGTTTTTAAAAAATTGCTACCTCGGTGTTCGCACAGAAAATCTCGACAGCCGAGTCAAATTTTTGCAGCCCGTAGCACGGTTTTTTGCAAGAGTGTGGCACGAAGTTTCCACTTTTTCTAATCGTAAATTATGGAATTCCTAGCAAGTTTTTATGTACAGAAGACATGATAAGAGATTCTTTTCAGTTCTTATATTGCAAAAATTATCATGGAAATATAAAAAAGTTTTCCGGAATCATGTTTTATATCAGGGAAAAATAAATAGCAGTTTTTCCGTGTTGTGTAACGCCCACATTTCTGTCAGTGGGAGTAGTCTCGGGAAACTGAGGCGCAGTTAGCCGAGGTAGCAATTTTTCAAAGCGACAATAGACATGACACTATTTATTCTATTTTTGTGCATTTCAAGAAGAAAAGTATAATCATGAGTGAACATTTTGGAGCTGTTCAAAAAACGGTAAAGAAGATCAAGGATTAGTTATTTTCTAGGCTATTTTTGGTCTGAACAGTGAGGAAAAACTGAAATAACAACTGGAATGACTTGTCAAACATAAAAACAATCATTTTATATGTTGAGCTCCTCCCATTAGAAACAAAGAAGTCGCAAGATAACGCAAATAATAAAATGTAGTTTGTTGTTGAGCAAATATTTTATCACATGGCTCCGTTACCTTGTTATTCAAAATCTTTTGAGGGGAGTAAATGATACGTTGGTCACTATGATTTTAGAGCCGTATGTTTTGAGGCCTATGGTTAGGGCCGTATGCTGAGGGCCGTTTGTTTAAGCCTACTTACGGCCTTAAACATACGTCCCTAAACATACGGCCCTAAGCATAAGGTCAATCTCATTCTACAATTCGAACACTCAATACAGCTCAAATTCGTGTGGTTCGGAATCAATTTTTAACTATGGAGTTGCTGTTTTTGATTCAATACTTGAAAAGCATGTCAATAAGCTTGATAAGGAATAGAACTGAAATCCTTTCTAATGAGAGTTCAAATAATTTTAATTGATTGTGAATGAATTATTATTTAGTTTTCAGATCTAATCAAGAGAATGGAGAGTCTGAAAAGAGAAAAAATTGAACTAAATGAAAAAAATACTCAAACAGAGAAAGATACTAAAGTTACAAAAGTTGAGTTCCTCCCATTTGAAATAGAATAAACGAGTGGAAGAAAAATTGAGTGATGTTTGTTGTTGAGCAATTACTTTATCACATGGCTCTCCTCAAACCTTTTCGAATATGAGGAGATTAATCATACGTTTATTTCTAAAGGGCATGTTTAATTTTTGATCACTATGATGAATTTAACTCTAAAATTTTGAAATGAAAAAGATATTCAACGGTTATGTGTCATGCTTCAATGAAACAGAACAATCCTTGGAATTTTGACAACAGCTGAAAATAATCAATAATCATGCCAAATCCTCCCACATGACACTATTTCTTTGATTATTAAGTAATCAAAAATGCAATTATACCGTAAATCAACATCTAAATAGGCGCATTTTGCTCTTTCAAAGTGAAACGTGTTCAACAGCATTCAGAAAAGTAAGGATCAGATAATGTTAAGTGTCACTTTTTTTTCGTTGTTTTAAATTCAAAAGAAAAAATCACTTGAAAATGTTCCTACTAGTAGCGCTCGAAGAAAAAAAAAGAAAGAGAGAAAGAGGATGTGACTTGCTGTCTAATTAACATATCAAATGGCTCCGTTACTCTGTTATTCACAATTCTTAAAGCTTGCTGGGGATTAGTTGTGAATATTAACTTCAAAGCGCTGAACTCTTGGTAACTATGACAGAATTACGTTTAAAAATCCTATATTATGTAATTCAAAAATCGCAAACTAAATCAGAATCTGTGTTTGGTGCGGTTATGTAGGCTTCCCTTCTGTTTCAATCTTCGGATTGCCTGTCATGCTAATTTTTTTGAGTTTGATAGAAGGGGTAGATAAAACAACAGTAAAGTTTATTGAAACAATAAACAACACACCAACAGGTTCTCACGAGCTTCCAGGTTGTCGTTTAGATTTCTTTCCAAATTCATCCCTGGCATTCAAACAGAGTGAACGGATGAGTTCTTCCGCGAGAAACTCGTTGGTACGTCCGACAAGTTTCCCAGTTGGATCAGCATTGGCTTTGTTCTGCAAGTCTTTTTTGTGAGCAGCAATCCAATCGGCCATGTGTGGGCTATTGACGGCGGAGTTTGGAAGACGTGGACAGGGTTCCGGCCACATGGTCTTCGAAACGTTATTGATTCTAGCCATCACCCATTCATCAGTGAGCTGAAATGCATATTCTGGTTATGATGGAAACAAGGGAATTGAACGAACCCAGCTCAGAGAAGTTGGCGAAGAGTTCTTGATGGTTGATGATTTGGATGCACCCAATCTTGAAACCTGGAATAATTGCACATTGCACAATGTTTTCTAAATGGGCTAAAGGTTTGAATGGATGAAAAAAACTTGCAAAATATCGACCAAACCCTTTTGATCCTCAGATAATCTGTTTTCTTACCTGGCTAGATTCTGGTTTCTCCGTAGAATCCTCATTTTGATCAGTGATTTGGCACTTCTGAAAATCTGAGAACAAAATCACCAACTGCTCCTTGATGAATGCTTTACTTCCCCAAGCTTTCGGATCGTTCATGCTTTCCTGTAAGTAGAAACAAAAACATCAGCCTAATAAAAACACAAAAACTCTTGAACATGTAAATCATCTAAAATCTACGATGACCGACCTCATACGGTATTATGAATAAACTATCAAAATATAGGCGGAGTCACATTATCCTTCATAAAAGAAACCGCATCCGAAAACTTCAAAGGGTTTCAAAAGACTATGTTACGCAATATCTATCCAAATTTAGCAATGGCAGTCAAAATAAGGGGATGGCGCAATAAGAAAGGACCGCTGTATTGCGCAACTAGAGAATTCAAGCTAGGGAAAGCGGTATGAACGGAAATTATGCTTGATGGGGGCTCTGAGGGATTGGGAACACTTGTCAAAATCAGAAAAATTATCAACTGCTTGAAAAACCAAACAAGCGTTGCTCTTGATTCCTTTAAATTTTCATAATCCGTTAGTTTGGAAAATTTTTTTTCGAGCCGGATTTTAGTGGCAATCATTTCTTCCACGGGCAATCCTGGTTTTCTGAAACCGAATGCGGCACTAAGTTGCCAGTGATTACAATCAAAAACCTACAGCGGCAGCTAAGCATCACTTTCCTGAAACGGTAAATCTTGTAGGCAATTTCAAGTACGTAAATAATAGTATTTAAGAACAGATAATTGTGACTCAGTGAAATTGAGATAAAGTCTTCCATTGTTGGATATTTCGTCGCCGGTTTTCTAACAACATTGCTTCTACCCTCTACCAAACACATCTTCAATCTTAGCAATAACACAAATTAATTTCCATTTTTAAATTTATTATTTTCACAAATACACAATGCAATTAATTGTTGAGATAATATTCAAAACATTGAAAAAGGAGCGTTTGAGTCAAATAAAAAGTACAGGAAGTTTTTCTTCATAGTCTTCAAATCATAAAACATTAGCATTATTGAAAGCATTGAACAGAAAAAATAAGTTTTAAGCAGAACACACAAATATTAAAAAGTAATACTCATTTACACTTTTCATATTATAGGATGGAAGAATGAAGAGAAAAGTTATATCTCGGTCAAGACTGAATCGTTAAATGTGAAGCCAAAACGTCTAAAGAAGTTTGAATAGACACTACCATCATTTTGAGAATTCTCCCCAGACTGATATCAGCGTTTGTGTTCAGCTCAAAAATCACTCGAATTTCTTTGTTTTCACCAAGTGGCACAACAAGGTTTCTGAAAAAAAGTTTTCATTTAAGCTTCGTTAGTTTGAATCACTTTTGTTCTTTTCTCCCGTTCAATCCAGCTGTCCGATTGAGAAGTCCACTCATTAGAATTTCGAAATCAATACTAATCTTGAACGAAAAGCTTTCTCCAACTTTTGCATCAATTTTTGCCCATCGTCTGATGCAATTTCCAACAAAATCAACCAATTGTGTAGCATTTGCCTTCAGAAAATTAAGCGGGAAAGATTCTGGATCAATTATTGGGATTAAACGGTCCAAACTGAGCATCTTAATAAAAGGAACCTCTTCGATTTTGAATTTCACTCCAACTGGCATGCGAAGAGCAGGCGTATCTTCAACTGACATTCTTTTGACAATTATGGGGTCGCGACGGTTTCCAAAAAACAATGTCGTGAGATTCTTCATTGCTTTGTGGAGCTTGATGTGTTTGTCTGAAAATAGTTTTCTTTAAAAGTATACGACATTAAGATTCGTCTACAGTACTGGCCTTGAAGAGTTCACGTTTTTTATTTTTTCGGAGGTAATTCGTGATTTTTTACCGTTTTCGTGAGCATGTCACAAAGAGAGGAATTGACACAAGGCTCCAAAATTTCTGGCAATAATCTATCACTCAAAAGTTTTACTTTAGTAGTTCATGACTTTTCTGAACCATCAATTTCAATGCTTTCTACGGACCGTCAAAGAAAAAAAAACCAGAAAAAAACAAGATTACGAGTGCAAACAATGTAATTTTTTTAAGTGTCAAAGTTGACGACCCAAAAAAGCCATGAACTACAAAAGTGAAGCTCTAGAGTGGTAGAATACCCTCAAAAAAATTTGGCGCCCTGTGCCCATCACACGCTTTGTTGCATGATCCCGAGAATGACCATTTTCCAGGCAAAATCTATATGAGAAACTCTTAAACGTTCTTATGGCTCATTTATAACTAGTCGGTCATCGGCGTTGCTCGCCTCTTACCGCCTGGCTTCATTTTTTTTAGAAATGAAAAAAACTTTGAGAAGTTCTACAGAGTTTACTATATTCACGTGGTCCCCTGCGTCTCTCTCTCTCTCTCCAATGGAAGTCTTAAAAAGGCCTGAAAACGTGGTTTTTTGAACCTGGGGACCTCATTTTCCTACTCTCAAAGTTTGAAACAGACGGGCATCATCGGGAAAAAGTTTCGGAATAATCGGATCAGTAAGAAATTCGCTAAGACCGGCGCCATACACACACAGACGGACAGACAGACACAAAGAAGTTCTTGACCAGACGGTTTCCGGCGCTCCGCACCTTAACCGCCTGGATTTCCTAAAAGTTTTGATCAATACTTACGAAACAGGAAAAACCAAAAATATTTGGCCCACCGACGAATCGAACTCGGATGCTAAATTTAACGAAAATTTTTTTACACCACTACATTACGGGGGCGGGGCTTAGGTTTCGCACTTAGATAGCACAGAGCTTCGTAGAGCTCCAATCGAAAAATAAAAAAGACGGGCACCATCGCGGGGATATTCTGTATCGACCTGTCAAGGTCCCATCAAAATCAGACTGGCTCCAGGGTCAGCGACAGACAACATACTGACAAACACACGGAACTTGTGTATTAGAATAGTAAGATTTATATTAGTAAAAATAACTCACTTATATAAAAATCTTCCGAATAGTCCATTCCCATTCCATACATTCTACCTCTCTGAGGGTCAGCCTTAGTAAATCGTTTCCAAGATACAAGAATCGGTTCTGAAATAAGTCTATTGAATGAGAAATTTAACTCTAATCATAATAACCCTTGAAAAGATTATCGTGGTAGTCGTTTCCTCGTTCAATTATACTCAGTTTTAATTGTATCTCAAATGGCGGTAGCAAACCATCTCGGCGGCAAGTGTATGCTTTGAGCTTTGGTCGCAATTGGTCTAATTCTTCTTTTAGCGCTTCAATTGGAGTATCTCCCACCCGACCATCAAAAGCTTGATAATACGTTTCACCTTGTGATGGGTTTTGCAGAAACTTTTCGTACTGTTGTATTTCCGAGGTGATACATTCAATTATCTCTTCATCGCTAATGTTTCCTGGTTTCATTTCACGAGGAAGATTCATTGGCCGATCCGACATAACAATGTCTCCAGGAGTTACTTCATTTTCTGCATCGTAGTCCCCCACCCCAAATTGATCTAAATCCCCATGGTAATTCATCTCATTCTGCATTTCGTGAAGTTTAGGGGCTCTTATCCCTTCAAAATATTCCCGATGGGTGCTCAGTTGATATTCGATTCCATTGATAATCAAAATTCTGGCTCCTAGATGAACAGAATCCAGCTTCAGAGGAACTGTTTTCTCTACATTTCTGATAGAAGGGTAATGAAAAGCAAGTTGAAGACTGAAAAAAAATGTGAAGAAGAAGGTTTTCAGAAATATATGTACCGTTTGTTTGGATCTAAAAACTCTAAAACTGATTTGAGGGACCCATCTGTCAACGGTTGTTGATTGGGGTTCATTACTTATCTGAAATCTGAAAGAAAAAGAAAAACAAAGTAAAAAGCAAATGGAAAAAGGAAAAAGGGAGAGTAATTTGTTGTAGACATGACACTATCTATTCTATTCTTGCGCATTTCAAGATCATGAATGAACATTTTGGAGCTGTTCAAAAAACGCAGAAGACCATCAACGATCAATTAATTTGGAGGCTATTTTTGGTCTGAACAGTGAGGAAAAACTAAAATAACAACTGGAATTATTTTTAGAAGATAAAAACAATCTTTTATAAGTTGAGCTCCTCCCATTAGAAACAAAGAAGTCGCAAGATAACGCAAATAATAAAATGTAGTTTGTTGTTGAACAAATATTTTATCACATGGCTCTGTTACCTTTTTGTTCAAAATTTTTTGAGAAGAGTAAATGATACGTTGATCACTATGATTTTAGAGCCGTATGTTTTGAGGCCTATGGTTAGGGCCGTATGCTGAGGGCCGTTTGTTTGAGCCTACTTACAGCCTCAAACATACGGCCATAAACATAAGCATAAGGCCCTAAGCATAAGGTCAATTTCATTCTTTAATACGAACACTTTTTTCAAAAATACAGCTAAAATTTGTGTGGTTCTGAAGCAGTTTTCATCTAAAGAGTTGATGTTTTTGATCCAATACTTGAAACGCATGTCAATAAGCTTGATAAGGAATAGAACTGAAATCCTTCCTAAGGTGCCGAAGGAATTTTTTTTGTGGTCGAATACTGTCAAAGTTCATTTTCCATTATTCCAGATCAAGTTATTTGAAGAACTTCTTCCACTTGAAACACAAAGTAAAATTGAATGACTGAGAGTTCAAATAATTTGAATTAATTGTGAATGAATTATTATTTAATTTTCAGATCTAATCAAGAGAATGAAAAGTCTGAAAAGAGAAAAAATTGAACTGAATGAAAAAATAAACAAACAGAGAAAGACTTAAATACTAAAGTTGAGCTCCTCCCATTTGAAATAAAATCAACGAGTGGAAAAAGAAAAAAAAGTGATGTTTGTTGTTGAGCAATTACTTCGTCACATGGTTCTCCTCAAACCTTTTCGAATATGAGGAGATCAATCATACGTTTATTTCTAAAGGGCATGTTGAATTTTTGATCACTATGATGAATTTAACTCTAAAATTTTGAAATGAAAAAGATATTCAACGGTTATGTGTCATGCTTCAATGAAACAGAACAATCCTTGGAATTTTGACAACAGCTGAAAATAATCAATAATCATGCCAAATCCTCCCACATGACACTATTTCTTTGATTATTAAGTAATCAAAAATGCAATTATACCGTAAATCAACATCTAAATAGGCGCATTTTGCTATTCTATTGGTTCTGAGCAATTACAGTATGAAATGAAGTTTTTGGAAATCCGTCGTTTCTACACTTCATCTAAACCAATTCTGTTATTTTTAATATGAATCTGGAGAAAAAATCACTCAAAAACGCTCATACCAGTAGGAGCAAAAAAAAATGAAAAAGAGAGAAAACGTGTTGTCTAATTGACATATCAAATGACTCCGTTACTTTTTTATTCACAACCCTTTTAAGCTTGCTGGGGATTATTTGTGAATATTAACTTCAAAGCGCTGAACTCTTGGTAACTATGGCAGAATTCCATTCAAAATAACAAATGGAAATCAGAACCTGTGTTGCTTTTTGTTTTCACCAGTTTAGAGATCAATTCTCAATGTATTAAATTTGAACTTTAGAGCAAAGACAAATATAACAACAGTAAAGTTTATTGAAACAATAAACAACACACCAACAGGTTCTCACGAGCTTCCAGGTTGTCGTTTAGATTTCTTTCCAAATTCATCCCTGGCATTCAAACAGAGTGAACGGATGAGTTCTTCCGCGAGAAACTCGTTGGTACGTCCGACAAGTTTCCCAGTTGGATCAGCATTGGCTTTGTTCTGCAAGTCTTTTTTGTGAGCAGCAATCCAATCGGCCATGTGTGGGCTATTGACGGCGGAGTTTGGAAGACGTGGACAGGGTTCCGGCCACATGGTCTTCGAAACGTTATTGATTCTAGCCATCACCCATTCATCAGTGAGCTGAAATGCATATTCTGGTTATGATGGAAACAAGGGAATTGAACGAACCCAGCTCAGAGAAGTTGGCGAAGAGTTCTTGATGGTTGATGATTTGGATGCACCCAATCTTGAAACCTGGAATAATTGCACATTGCACAATGTTTTCTAAATGGGCTAAAGGTTTGATTGGAAGAAAAAAACTTGCGAATTATCGACCAAACCCTTTTGATCCTCAGATAATCTGTTTTCTTACCTGATTAGTTGTCAATTCTGGCTTCTTCGTAGAATCCCCATTTTGATCCGTGACTTGACACTCCTGAAGATCTGAGAACAGAATAACCAACTGCTCCTTATATGAATGCTCTACTTCCCCAAGTTTTCGGATTGTTCATACTTTCCTGTAAGTAGAAACAAAAACATCAGCCTAATAAAAACACAAAAACTCTTGAACATGTAAATCATCTAAAATCTACGATGACCGACCTCATACGGTATTATGAATAAACTATCAAAATATAGGCGGAGTCACATGGTCCTCCATAAAAGAAACCGCATCCGAAAACTTCAAAGGGTTTCAAAAGACTATGTTACGCAATTTTCAAATCTAACAACGGCAGTCAAAATGAGAGGATGGCGCAATGAGAAAGGACCACTGTATTGCGCAACTAGCGAACTCAAGTTAGGGAAAGCGGTATGAACGGAAATTATGTTAAAGGGGTTTCGAGGGATCGGGAACGTTAATCAAAAGAAAGAATTTATCAAGTTTTTGAAAACTGAAGTTAACGTTGCTCTCAATTCTTTGAGTTCACGTCAGCCGTTAGTTTAAAAATGTTTCCTGTAAACCCCGGATTTCAGTTGCAATCGTTTTTTCCAATAACAACCCCTGCTTTCCTGAATGGTTACGTTGACAATCCTTGTGGTTTTCAGAATATTTGGATTAATTTTTTGATCTGGTTTATAATTTTTTTTTCAAACATCTCGTCAAGTATTATACTACCGTTGTTTGATCCATCCCGTCCTCCGTTTCCAATTTTTTTAGGTCCTAATCATGGCTCCTTCTGGATATATACCCGTTTTCCATAATAACCATTTGGTCAATTGTTTATGCTTCTTTCGCAATTCCACTTCTTGTCCGTTTCAATCTTATCATTCATCAAATAATAATTTTTTCTGGAACCTTTTTTCGCGCGCGCTGTTATCAGCATACCTGAAACTTTTGGTTTTGATTGACAGCAATCAGTGTCAAATGACTTGGGACTAAAAAAAGTTAACGACTTTGGAGCCATATTTCTAGCCAAATAGAATGAGAACCATAGATTCCGGTGTACACGACGACCTTCGAACCGCCTATCACCCCACTTTTCTAGAATTCACGTGGAAATATGGTGCCCTGCTTGTTCCATAGCCGACGGGTTGTATATAAACTCAGCAGAAGCTGATACTCTCCAGTATTCAACTCGAAACATGAAGCTTCTTCTTGTATTCATTGTTTTCATGTGCTTCTCTGCAATCGCTGCTACCCGAATTCGTCTCATTGGTCGGATGACATGCTCTACACCTTTCAGAGCAGAAATCGCACTCATGGAAGAAGATATCATCCAGTGAGTTTTCGAATAATTGAAAAAGTTCAAGATGAATAAAACGGCAATTGCAAGTGGTTCAAATGACCGAATGTAGTCTATATATGTTTTCGACTTTTTAGTTTTTCAGAGACGACATAATTGAATATGGTGAAGTATCCACTCAGCGAGGAAACCACAGAGACTTTGAACTGAAAGCAACTTGTGAATTTGAAGTAAGTTCCCAGATAGATTCAATCGTCACAATGTTATTTTCAGTGGCACGCCAAATACTATTTGTCAATCACTCACAACTGTGGAACTGGTTCCGAGATGAGCTTTGGAAAGTTTGAGTTGGAGGATAAAATCACCACGGAAGAGTGCGTAAAATTCATTTACCTTTTAGAACCATCACATGTGGAATATCGTCAAAATAATTTGTATGTTTTCAGAGAATACGAGAAAGAATTCGAGTTTGATTTAAATGGAAACAATCAGCGCAAATACTACAATGGAGATCAAGTATTCTGAGCATGTCGATGATTTTTTTCCAGCCTCTGGACTTTTTTGAAAATAGATAAAGATTTGCATTCGATTCGATTTCTGCCAGAATGACATTTACATCTAGCAGGAGTACTTTATTCAGATTTTCAGATATTTTCAGAAAAAAATTGTCCTGAAGTTTTTCTGTCCACGATAGAGTAGTCAACAAGTCATACCATCGTTATCTTTTCATCTTCGCAATTTGTTATGTTCGCAGTGCACTGTCAAAATTCATATTGCAATCCTAGAAAAAACCTAATTCCGTACTTCGAGATCATCATTGAGAAACATTTTGCCACTTTTCGAGGTTCAACATTTTTTCGTCTGAAGTTTCAGAAGCTACAAGATGCTACAATTCAAAAGATTCAATATTTATTGAGCACAAAATAGTATTTTTCAGTGCAAGTTAAGAAAATATACTTGGAATTTACTCGTCATTCTGGGTCTCCAGACGTCCATCCATTATCATCACCAACCGATGGTTTGTTATTCTTAGAGTTTCTAGAAAGTTGGCCAGCAATTGCATCCATAATCGCTTTCTTGTCTTCATCTGTGATCGTGTTATCAATAATGTCTGATACAGTAGTCTCAACTTCTGGCGTTGGTTTCGCTGCTTCCGCAATATCATTCTTGATTCTTGCCATGTCTTCTGTAGCAATCTCAGTGTCGATGCTTCCTTCAGTAGTCGTGATTTCAACCTCATCTTCAATATTCACACCAATTCGTGGTTGATTCTTTTGTTTTCCGATGGCGACTGCATTCTGAATCATTTTCACGTCTTCTTGAGCAATTGTTTCATCCCCTATCGTGGTAGTAACGACTGGAGTAAAAACTGTAGTTTTAACACGATAAACTCCATTCATCTGAGATTCATACGTAGTGCAGAAACAACGCTTGGCATAGCATTTTGGAATTTTATCATCCTGAAAAAAGCAAAGAAAAGTCAATAGTTTCCTTGATAAGCCTCACCTCATACTGCTCAATACACCAATCCCGACAATTCACTGAGGCTCTACATCTTTGTCTTGATCCTCTTGTCATGCTAATGAGCCCATTGGAGATTGAAAACGTATCGAAAAAGAGTAGTAGGAACAAATAAACGGCTGCAGACTTTCGGAACATGATTCCAAGTGAAATAAACTTCTCGATAGATGCAACTAACATGACTCCACCTCAATAACGATGTAACAAACCAACTGTCGGATCAAAAAAGATTTTTTATTTTTTATCTAGACTTTTAGCAGAAGTGCGTTGCTTCAGAATTTCTTGTCCGATTAAAAATCCCATAATTTGAGTAACAATGAAGTTCTATGCCAAAAGATAGCGATTTTATAGAAATTCTCGAGCATGCTGAAAAATCAATTTAACAACAAGTATTGAATCTGTATTGACCTGCCAAGATCCCATCAAAATCAGACATCTAGGAAAGGTTCCAGGGTCAGCGACAGACAACATACTGACAAACACACGGAACTTGTGTATTAGAATAGTAAGATTATAAAAAAAAGCATTCTCTAACTTTGATCAATGCTCTAATAATGCAGAGGGTTCCCCAATCCTCCAGAAGTTCTTTTTTGCACAAAAGTTTTTTTGAGATCGCTTTTTTTGTTTCGCAAGGACCATCAATTTTCTTCTCTTCTCTCGAAAAAGCTACACTATCTATTTTTTTCTCTCATTTTGCCAGTTTAAAATCCCGAGGAAGAATGTATGTATCTTCTTCAACGTTTTAAAATGTTCTTTTGTGACAGCTTGCACTTTCTCGGTTCTCTTCTTCTTTCTTCAACCTGACTTATTCAATTAGACACGAAGGGCTACACTGCTAAAGATAAGATCACTTATAACTGGGTTTCGGAGCTGAAAAAATAGGAGCTATTCGATCACAATGGATGGAATTCGGAACGGAAAAGAAAGAAAAATTTAGAAGCCGCGAGACTGCATGGATGGATCCTTTGCGCCTTCTCAGATAAAAACATCACAATCTTCAAATGGATAACTTATTCAACACCAATTGACGGAGTCACTCTTACTAACTGAAGGAATAGGAAAAATACAGCACATGGACGACCTCCGTTACAATCGTGCTCGAAGGACACATCACAAAGAGTTACGTATTCAAAAGTATTTTGGAAAACTATGATGTACCACCTTTACGAACTCATTTATGCCTTTTTCAATTATTTCGATTGCTCCCATTTAATAAAACGTTTTGAAAAATTGTGAACGAGTGTTTCATTTCCGAATCACTCAATTGAAAGCAGAATGTCATGTAATTTCGTTACTATGTCGACCATATATTGCCTTTCAAGTGTCATTTCTCATGTAGTTGCACTCTGAAACATCTCCTTTTTACAACTACCGCTTGAACGAAGCTATGATCTACATCACGGAAAAGAACCGTTTTATGAAAAAATTCGAGAGTTAAATTAGAAAAATTCTTCTGATCACATTCACATCTTTTGTCTCACACTTTTCATTCATTTATTGTTTTGAACACCAGAATTATACTGCCAGAACAGCGGAAACACTTCAAAATTCTCTCTTCCGATTATTTCTCATTTAAAAAACGTTTTTTCCCTGAGACTTTTTTTCCCAAAACAGCCATTTACCTTTACGTAACAATAGAAACACTCATTGGTCCGTCTCTCCTTCTTCTTCTTCTTCCCCGCCGACCAGTCGACGCACACCACTCGCTCTTTGTGTGTCAAATGCGCGTGTGGTGTTTGCGTACCATGCCTTTTTCTTTCTTGCTATTCTTTTCTTTGTATCATTTTCACTCCTTTTTGGTCCTTTTCAAAGAGTTTTTTTCTGTATTTTTTTCTTTCCGATATGAAAAACTTTTTTTGTTGCCCAAACTGTCAAATTTCCATTCTTAATTATTGTTTTTCCAGCGTAATATGCAGGCAAGAGCCGACTCCAGTTCTGGAATGGTCCTTCTGGCCGGCAACTCCCACCCAGATCTCGCAAAAATGGTGTCGGAGCGCCTTGAGATTTGCCTCGGCGATGCGACAATCTACAATAAGACCAACACAGGTAAATATTTCATTTTTCTTTCAAATTTTCAACTTTTTTTTGTTTCAGAAACGTCGGTCACAATCAAGCAGTCGGTTCGAGGAAAGCACGTGTTCATCCTACAAAGCGGATCCAAGTAAGTTATCGGCAAGGGATGAGACTGTTTTTAAATGAGTTGTTTCTTTCAGAAACGTCAACAACGACGTCATGGAGCTCCTCGTGCTCATCTACGCCTGCAAAACGTCGATGTCTAAAACGATCACGGTCATTATGCCGTATTTGCCGTACAGCAAACAATGCAGGATGCTTCGACGCTCCTCGATCGCTATGAAGCTCGTTGCTGAAATGATTTGCAAGGCTGGTTAGTGTTTGATTCAAAATGGTTCGAGGGAGTTTTGTCGGGAGCTGGTAGTTTGTGGGCTCTTCATGAACGAGAAAAGCGCATTCTGCTCCAATAGAGCGGTAATAGTTGATCGATCGTTGGAATATTTTCCCAGCAACAATGAGCTTCACAAGCGGGTGAACTGAGAAGAATGTTGCTCTCGTTACATTTCTTTGAAGCATCGACAAGCTTCCTCCAAAATCAATAATAACTCCGAGCTAAACATGAATTTCGTTTCATTTCAGGTGCCAGTCGTTTGGTCTCCCTTGACCTCTACAAGAAGGAGATTCAAGGGTTCTTCTCGTGCCCTGTGGACAACCTTCGAGCCTCGCCCTTCTTCCTCCAACATATCAAAATGAATGTAAGTTGTTTTTCGAAGAATTAATTGATTTTTTTTTGACTTTCAGATCCCCGACTACAAAAACGCTGTGATTGTCGCCAAATCACCGGGTGTCATGGGCAAGGCGACCTCCTACGCCGAACGTCTCCGCCTTGGTCAGTTTTATCTCTAATTGGACGAAATTTACCGTGAACATTGTATGAGAAGAACTTCTATACCATTCATTGAGCAAGAATGATCGGCTCTGTTCGGGTATCGGAAGCCGATAAAAAAATCGGAGGCCGAAAAAACATCGCTCGTGAAGAAGAAAATCGGAGGCCGAAGAGGATAGTCTGAAAGGAACGAAAACCGGGGACCGAAGGTTCAAGAGAGTTTTTTGATGAAACAATATAATTTTCGGAAAGCGTGTCAAAGTTTATCTTTGCTTATTCTGCTTTTACATTCAACGAGATTTTGAAAACATAGGCTTAGGCTTGCGCGGAGCAGCGCTGCAACTTCGTAGCAAGTCCAAATTGTTATTTTGTCATGAAAACCCAGACTGAAGCTCTCGGTTCCACCTTATGCTGAATATCTCAGGCTACGGCTCCGACAGAGTTTAGGCTGGAGATCAACTCGAGGGTATTGGCTATTTGACTTACAGCTTCTTACAACAACTAGTTGATAAGTCTACATCAAGAAAAATAGGTTGTTTGGGCCTCCTATTTTCGGTCGGTCTCCGATTTTCCTTCGGCCTTCGATTTTTTTTGCGGACCCAAAAACCACCCATGGGTCTCCGATACCCGAACAGAGCCGAATGAATTATATCAAGCATGAGTCAGACAAACTATCGGGGACATTTCATCAGTGGATTACTTTTCGAACTTTTTTATTCTCTATGAGTTATACTGCTCTAAATGGACGATATATTGGGTGCTCTTCGAAAACAGTGTTTACGATAAATGACAAAAACACGGAAGTGTGACATCTAGATTCTATTAGATTAGAATTGTTTTCACATCACCCAATAGTAATTATATTGTTTGCAGGTGTGGCCGTAATTCACGGAGAGCAGAAAGACGAAGAAGAGTCTGGCCTGGAAGACGGACGTCAATCTCCACCACTGCCAGTCACGACGTACGACTTCCTGCCAGCTCAAGACACGAAGCAAAAACCACCACTGACTGTGGTTGGAGACGTTGGAGGGCGTATTGCCATTATGGTGGTGAGTTGGTCACGAAGACGAGAGTGCTGTGAAAACTGGAAGCATACCATCCGGAAAGAAGTTATACAGCTCCGGTCGATAGTCATGCCCCTGATGCTTGAATATGTCGTTGTTGACTTGACTTTAGGCAGAGTTAGCTCTTGAAAAGTTTTCGAGACGGAAGAAGATGGCATTCGCTCAGCATTTCGCCAATACTTTCTGCAGCTCCTTCGTCTAATGTTTCCGAGAGATTCACAGAGAGTTGTCAAACTACTTTCCGAACAAACAGAGAGTCTGCGAATCCCTGAAAAGACTGTAGAAGTCATAGGAAGTCATCTGCTTATTGCACTAAGTTGGAGATACTACGGAGTTTTCACAGTATTTCCGCGTTTTGGCGACTTTCTGCAGTTAGTTTGGCAACTATCTGTAAATTCCTTGGAAACTTTTGCAAAAGATGGCGGTGAAAGTTTTGGCGGATTGGGTTCAAAACAGAATATTCCACCCGAAAAGTATACTGTAGCCTAAAAAACACCCTAAATATAACTTTGCACAATATGATATTTTTCAGGACGACATCATCGACGATGCCCAGTCCTTCGTCGCCGCCGCTGAGGTGCTCAAGGCGCGAGGGGCCTACAAGATCTACGTGATTGCCACCCATGGCGTGCTCTCTTCGGATGCCCCGGCTTTGTTGGAAGCCTCCCCCATTACTGAGGTATGTTTAGAGTTGTTTTGCTGGTTGATTGCCAGCCACCCCGTGGATGAAGCAGAGTTTGCCATAGCTACGTGAACCTGAAGAACATTGAGAAGATGAGTGTGTTGTTTTTGCGGATTTTCAAATGGGTCTCGGATGAGGCAACGTTGTTGTCTACCGGAATAGACGCTGTCTGGAAGACGACATTCGCTAATTTGACGGAAGGAGGCAAATGTGCAACGGGAACTGTGAATATGGCAGCCAATTCCAAGCCATTCGATTGTAATCAAAAATGGTGAATGAAAGCCAAATTATGTTGAGATGATGGCGTAGTCATACGGAATTAACACAGAAAATCGAAATGCCACTCCATTTGGCTTTTTTTACATGGAATAGACGCTGTCTGAAAGAACGCCAATCGATGGAAGAAAGCAAATGTGCAACGGAAACTGTACATATGGCAGCCGATTCCTTTCAAGAACCATCTGATCGTTGCCACAGATGTGAATAAAAGCCCAACTGTGTTGACATGTTAATGTATTAGTACTGGATCAACACAGCAAACATGATCATTCTGCCACTCTATCTAGCTTTTTTCGTACGTGGAATTGCTAATTCCTGTGTGATTTTTGGCCAGAATTCACCTCAGTTCTGGAAGATCGTAGCCGGACTTGATATGAACTATTTATAATTCTTGATAAGAACTATTCATAAGTTTCGAAACGTAGCTATAGCACGCTCTGCTAACCCTTCACTCCATTCCCACGCCCTTAAACTGTTTAAGGTTTCTTATTAATTATATTTTTGCAGGTCATCGTCACCAACACGATTCCGCATGATCTTCAAAAGATGCGATGCCACAAGATCAAAACAGTGGATATCAGTCTGATGATTTGCGAGGCCATCCGCCGCATCTTCAACAATGAGTCGATGGGACAACTCTTCCGTGACGTCACTCTTGACGACTAATCTAAAAGTTTGTGCCATATTTTTTATATTTACTCTCTACATTTCGCTTGGTTGTTACATATTTTTGGTGCCAATTGTATTTTTGCGGGTTTATATCCTGATATAAAGCTGGTTTTATCATTTGTTTTTTCACACAATTGTTACAAATGCAACTCGAAAAAAGAGATTGAACATTGGCTATGCCCATTTCTCGCTTCCACCTGAATAGTTGACCAAGGTTGTGTCCCGTTATGATGTCTTTTCTTTTCGTTTTGCTGGGTTAGAGACAAAAAGGCCAACCTTTCACAATATCGGCTGAGTTAATGGTTTGTTTTACTTCTGCAGTGAAGGGAATCTCTTATATCTAATGGCTAGTGAGTCGATTTTTTATATCTAAAACAACAAAACAAGGAAGTGGATAGAGGGGGTAACGATAGCCATTAAAAATTGAACTGATAATGAAGTCATCTGTGACGTTGCCTGTGAAATCGTGATGATTTGTTGTAGAAATATCTCATAGTTCTATGGGAATTAGAAACCATACATAACCTAATTCGTTAGAAAAATGAAGTTTTTTGAAGTTTCAAAAAGCGGACTGAATGAAATACTGACACCAGACGAATGCCACACATCTATTGTTGGACAAAAAACTGATTTGTCTATTTTCCAGAACATGCCATTCGAAATGTTTGCGCATGAGTCAAGGAAGAAGTCAATGACTTCCACTGACTATCTTATTAGCCAGAAATGTGAAGACTTGTTGGATACAGTTTGTTGAGTTTATCCAGTTTTCAAATTTGTTTTATTTGAAGGAAAAAACGAATGAAAAAAAGAACAAAATTGAAGATATTGATGTAAACAATGATAAATTGATTCTGATATGAGAAATAATGGAATGGATTGAACATGAATACATAGTTAGGTGCGATAGCTGAATATCTGAAGATGGGATTCAAACGAATTTGGAAGAATTCCGATTAGGAATTGCAGAAAGTGAGAACATTCGAGAAATTAACGGGAGTGGATGTTTTGGAAATGTCTGGAGAAGTCGACGATGAAATTATTGGCGTGGGAGAAGGAGTGAACACATTAGATGGGATTGGAATGGGTGTTTGGAAAAGAGAGGAATGATGTGGAAGACTTGGGAAATTGACGTTTGGTAAAGGGAAGAATGATGGAAGGTTGAAACTGTGTGGAAATGGGAAGGTAGGTGATTGGAAAGAGTGAGAGTGAGTAGGAAGGCGCGAGCGATTTAGAGGTTCAGGATCATATGGAACCGGGACTTCGTGTTGAGATTCGATGAGCACAAGATTTTCGGGGTTATAAATTGTTTCTGGTGTGAAAAATTGTCCTGTCGCTGGGGAGAGTACAGTGGTCACCGGAAACTGAATGTCAATTGGAAGCTCCAGTTTTGAAAGCTCGTTTGAAAGTTCAGCAGGCAAGACAGGAGACATGGGAAACTTCTTAATGAATGATGGTTTTAGGAGGTGCACCTTTGCTCATTTTAATTATGTCATTATCATATTATGTTTGTGAATCACCTGAACTACGTTTAGACATGGTAAGTTCGCCTATTTGTCGACTTCATACAGAAATCTACACGCCCGCCACTAAACAAGTAAAAGTAATCTTGGCGCAGAGAGATTTTGCGCTTGTCTATTGTTTGAAACAAACGTATGAAATTGCTAATTGCCTGATCAAAAACGTATATTTTCTCACCTTTGTGTACTTATAGTTCCTTCTGCCTCCAAACCATTTAGACACCTGAAATACAGTTTTGTTCAATTTTCATCTCTATAATCTAGTGAGTTACCACTGCGTAAGGTAATTCGAGAAATTTTCCTAGAAGCGTTTTAATGCCACGCGATGGATGAGACTGGAGTGCGTAAACATAGTCCAGATAAAACTTTTGCACTTGAGAAAAACGCCGCGAACCGTTCAGTTGGACTCTTAATTCTTCATTTTCTTTTATCTCTTCGAATTGCCATTCGAGCTGAAAATTTGGATTGTTGAATGCTCGAAACACTTAGAATCAACTTACTTGATCTTTTGTGAACGCACAAATTTTTTTGAGACCTGAGTAATATTTCCTGAAATAATGTTTCCGACCTTTCAAGTTTTTATAAACATGCAAGATAACATCTTCGGAACTCTCGACACTGTCCCACTGAAAAAGTTTTATATTGTTGTTGCACACGTTTCAATCTTCTTTTTACCTCTTCTTGGGAAAGTGGTAGACGTTGGACACACTTATCTTCACTGAAACGCATCTTCCGCTCTTGAAAGTTTGAATAATCCGGTCCCATGTTGATGATTCTCTAAAACGTTTTCTGATCGATTGAGATGAAAACATTTAGTAGTAATAATCAGAATAATTGAGTATTGAGTCAAAGGAAAAAGTGTGAAAATGTGGAAAAAATTATAAGCTGCAAGATCCCTATTTACGCCCAGAAGAGGCCTATCTTTTGCTCAGAAGTTTGCAGCAACCCCCGAGAAGCATAAAAATTCTGGACTATTATTTGACCAAGCAAGCCTTCGAGATTCCAAAGAAAGTTAAATGCGCCGTGAAATTCAAAGAGGATGAAAAAAGTGAGTTTCTACTGACGTGGTATGTAACGATGGATTAGTTAAAAAGACAAGAGGTAAATGAGATAGGTTAGCAAAAAAGAGAGTACTGACCCTCAGACCATCATCAGAGCCATATGATGGGGTATATCGGACCGTTCTTTCGGGTACCGTCGGTAAGGTGGAAAGGTATCAAAAGTGAACATCCATAAGACTAACGCGCACACTACAATAATTCACAGCGGGGGGTCATTCGTTGTTCATCATTGGGCACCTGTTATGTTTTAGAGTTATTCGGACATAAGAGAGTCTCGTTATACCTCGGTTGCTCCGCCCATCTTTCTGAGACAGAATTACGCACATCCAAAGAACTGTAGTACAAATTATGTATCACAACATGAATGATCACAGTCAAATGTACTCCAATCACATTCAAGTTTATCACCAAGATGACACTAATCAAGTATTTCTTCCTCCATCCATTGAAACAACCTTAACACCACCAAACTACTACCCACCGTCATCATATGCGTCTCAACAATATCCGGTACAACATCCAATTGGTCACGATCACAGTTGTAACCATTATCAGCAATCACTTGTGTATCCACATATGAACACGCCCGCCTATCATTCACAACAGTATCCGGAGTGTTCAATGCCGGTCTATTACGATCTCTCCAATAAGTAAGTTGTGTGCTAAGCTTTGTGACTTATTCTGAAATTTTCTTTTTCAGTGTGTTCAACCCTACTCATCATCAATCGCCGAGTTTTCTTCCAGTACCCGGTTCCGTTTTTACCCCTTACAGTTTGGATAACAGAAGCATTGAGCAAGGAAAAGAAGAAGCTGTGAAAATGGGGGGAAACCGGAGGTACAGCGACTTTCAAATAGAAGCCCTAGAGAGAAAATTCAAACAGAATCCGATGATCAAGGGAAATGACAAAAAGGATCTGGCTGAATCACTGCATATAACAGAGCGGCAAGTTACTGTATGGTTTCAAAACAGAAGATACAAAGAAAAGCAAACGACAAAGTTAATCAACAAAAATGATAAACCGAAGCTAATGTGAATTTACTGTTGTCTAATTTTGTTCTGCTAATACTTCTTTTTACATTGATTCTCAACGCAAATCTATTATTTTCTCTGAATAAAGTACATTCCAACTTAGTTCAATTGTTTCTCTTTTTAATTTCATTATTGAAAATGTGATCAACTGATTCACTGGCCCCCGTCCTTCCAACACCGTTCTACTAATTGATAATTCTTTCTAATAAGTCGGTAAAAGATCTAAAACACCAATTTTCGTTTGTTTGCACAATGCAATGACTTGTATTTTATTGCTCCCGTTTGATTAAAATATGACTGTCATCCGAGGTGTGAGAGAGAGAGAGAGGTCCAATGCCAATGAGATTAGGGAAGAATTCTGTGAATGAATGGAAAAAAGAGAGCGACGGGTGTAGTGAAGGTGTGGAAAGTAACTGTATAATGAAGAAAGTTATAATATATGTTGTCAGATTTGTATGTTTGATTATTCGATACCGGAAATAGAAATTAGACATTGGCCATCCTTCAAAACTATTTGGTTCAGAATAAGGGAAGAAAATGAAACAGCATTCTGTTCCTTTGAGGCTTGCGAAGTACATTTAGTTATCTTTTTGCCTCTTTAATCACGATGGATGCTGGGGAAACGATTCTTCTTCCGGGAAACCCAGTAGGAAAACTGTTGAAATGGCTACTGATCAATTTCTGCCTTTTCTGTACGTTAGTCTCCAGTTTTCACGATTAAGTTAGTGATTTTCAGAATCACGTTCTTCTTTGTTTCTCACTGCGTCGGAGGTTTCCTTCTGGCTCATGTTGTGACTTTCAATCACTATTCTGTAGAAAAGTTTGCATGTGAGTCCGAAACGTTCGTTCAAAAAGTTGATGAAAAACAGGAAATAGGATAAGAAAAGACAATTAGTACGAAGTAGTCAATATCGGGTTAATCATTCAATGCCACGGTTAAGATTGGCGAAACGAATGGATGACGCCGGAAAGTTGTAGAACAGGCTAATGTATTTGTGGAAGTTTTGAAGTTGACCACCTAAGAGAGTTAGAATAAGAGTTTTCATATGGAACAAAACCTTGATGATGGTTCCTCTTCAATATTTTAATGCAAAGAGGGTCCAATTTCATTCTTGTTGTAATACAAATCTGCGGAAACTAGAAAACTCAATATTTAATACATTATTTATTGAATGAAAATGGTGAAAAAAAATTATTCAAGAACAAAATAAATTTAAAGAAGGCACTTGTTTGGTCTTCTTAATTCCGTCCACAATTTCGAGCTGTCTTGGGCGCTTCCGGAGATTGTGTTCTTTGAAGAACTGATGTTTTTCAATCTCAAAAATGGTTGGTCGATTTTGAACATCCTCCACCAGAATATCACACGCAAGGTCTGGAAAATACAAATTAATTCAATTATTTTAAAATCAAAAACTCACCGAACACTTCACTGTTGATATTTTTATTTTTTCGCAGTGACTTGTAGAATTGCCCCTTGGTACTCCATTCCATGTACTTTTCGTCTGATTGTTCGGCCCTTTCCCATATTTCCTTTCTTCCGGTGGCAAAATTCAAAAGAATTATACCCGTTGCCCACAAATCAAGAGATGGTTGCATCAAATTTTCATTTCCTTCGTCAAACGTTTCTGGTGCTCCATATTGTGATGTGCCATACCAAGCTGCAACTTTCTGATCTAAACTAGGGAAGGAAGCTGCAAGCCCGAAATCCGCGATTTTCAGTTTTGCTGTAAATAAGAATATGAAATCAATTATTAAACATTCAAAAACATACCAGGTGCAATCAAAAGCAAATTTTCAGGTTTCAAATCCATATGGATAACTCTACAGGAATGGAGATGTTTTACTCCTTGCACCACTTGCTGGAAAAGACTTTTCAGAAGACATGGATTTGCAGATATTTGTGGCAAACTATTCAGAGCATCTCCATTTTCTGCATACTCCATAAGGATATGCATTATTCCATTGTATTCTTGTTTGGCAAAAACTTGAATGATATGAGAATGACTTTTGTCTTTGTCTGCCAAATATTTTTGAAACTTCAATTCTTCTAAAATGTGATGCATTTCCGTTGGCAACACATCTGATCCCGGTGCTTCATTTTCGTCTCCGTTGTCCACGCGGATACATTTAACAGCCAACTTCTTTCCAGAAGAACGATGTATTGCTTGAAATACTCTTCCATATCCTCCTTCTGCAATTGGTTTTCCAAATTTGTATTCTGTGTTTTGGAAGTTAATGTTGATATTGCCTCTCGTTTCGCTAATTTCGAATTCAGGGAGTACAGGCGCCTTCATGATAGCTCGAATATTGACAGATAGTTATGAAGATGAATATAATTATTATTCGACCAATCAAGCCTTCGAGATTCTAAAATAGTTAAATGTGGTATGAAACTCAAAGAGGATGAAAAAAGTGAGTTTCTACTTCCGTGGTATGTAACGATGGATTAGTAAAAAAGGCAAGAGGTAAATGAGATAGGTTAGCAAAGAAAGAGTACTGCCCCTCAGACCATCACCAGACCCGTATGATGAGGTATATCGGAACGTTCTTTCGGATACCGTCGGTAAGTTAGAAAGGTATCATAATTGAACACCCAGAAGACTTACGCGCACACTACAATAATTCACAGCGGGGGGTCATTCGTTGTTCATCATTGGGCACCTGTTATGTTTTAGAGTTATTCGGACATAAGAGAGTCTTGTTATACCTCGGTTGCTCCGCCCATCATTCTGAGGTAGAATTGGGCTCATCCAAAGAACTGTAGTGCAAATTATTTATCACAACATGGATGACCAAAATCAAATGTATTCCAATCACCTTCAAGTTCATCACCAAGATGATTCTAAAGTATTTCTTCCTCCATCTACTGAAACAACTTCAACACCACCAAACTACTACCCACGGTCATCATATGCGACTCAACAATATCCGGTACAACACCCAATTGGTGATCACAGTAGTGACCATTATCAGCAATTTTTTGGGTATCCACACATGGCTATGCCTGTCTATCCACAACAGTATCCGTCGTGTCCAGTTTATTACGATCTCTCTAATAAGTAAGTTATGCGCTAAGCTTTGTGACATATTTTAATATTTTCCTTTTCAGTGTGTTCACCCCTACTCATCACCAATCGCCGAGTTTTCTCCCAGTACCCGGTTTCGTTTTTACCCCTAACAATTTGGAAAACAAAAACATTGAGCAGGAATAAGAAGCTGTAAAAAAAGTGGGGACACCGGAATGGGAGGTACAACAATTTTCAAATAGAAGCCCTAGAGAGGAAATTCAAAAAGAATCCGATGATCAAGGGTAAAGAAAAAAAGGAGCTGGCTGAATCACTGCATATGACAGAGCGGCAAATTACTGTATGGTTTCAAAACAGAAGATACAAAGAAAAGCAAACGACGAAGATAATCAACAAAAATGATAAATCGAAGCTAATGTGAATTTACTGTTGTCTAATTTTGTTTTGCTAACACTTTTTTTTTAGATTGTATCTCACCGCAAATTTACTATTTTCTTTGAATAAAGTACATTCCAACTTAGTTCGATTGTATCTTTTTTTTTTGATTTCATTATTGAAAATGTGATTTTCTAATTCACTAACCCCCTTCCTTCCAACACAGTTCTACTAATTGGTGATTTTTTCTAGTTAGTCGGTAAAAGATCTAAAACACCAATTTTCGTTTGTTTGCACAATGCAATGACTTGTATTTTATTGCTTACGTATGATTGAAATATGACTGTCATCCGAGGTGTGAGAGAGAGGGGTCTTGTCAATGAGATTAGGGAAGAATTCTGTGAATGAATGGTAACGAAAAAAAGAAAGCGACAAGTGTAGTGGAGTTGTGGAAAGTAACTGGATAATGAAAAAAGTTATAATATATGTTGTCAAGTGTGTATGAATTGACTTTTTAACACCGGAAATAGAAATTAGACATTGGCCATCTTCAAAACTATTTGGTGCGGAATTAGGAAAGAAATGGGAAAACGTTTTGGTGTTTTGAAGACTGTGAACTAAAATTATTTGATGTAACAATAATCAGAAGTCATGCTTGCGAAACGATTTTTTTCCGGGAATCCTATGAGGGAAACTGTTGTAATTGCTGCCGATCACTTTCCTGCCTATTCTAATGGCTAGTACGTTAGAAAAATGTCTTGAATAAACTTTATTAGAAACGTTTTTAAAATAATGGTAGATAAGGTTATTAGTTCACAGTTCAAAAAGTTCAAAAATTCACAGCAAAATCCTTAAAATCAGTATCAATTTAAGGAGATCCAGTCAGGGCGCTTTCGCTTTTTTTCTGATTTTTTCTTCTCGCATTTTTGAACCACGTCCAAATTTGCCCGGAAGTTAATCCAATCGTTCGTGTCAGCAATTCCACTTCGGTTCCGTCAACAAAATTACGAATGGCAAACTGTTTTTGGAGCTTTTCAATTTGCCATTTTTGGAACCTTTTTCTTTTTGTTTCTATTTTGATCGGGTTATTGTTTAAATGAGGGAACATTCCGCGTTTTTTTGATGGCGGCGAAGCAATTGGATTGTTCATCATTGCAATGTATCCAGCAGAGTTGACTTGCGGTCCAGTTGATTGTTGTACTGGGGGAGGACTGAAACGAGAAACATTATCAAAAGTTTAAAAATTCCGAATTTTAAAGTACTTTGTTGGGAATCCAGCTGATCCAGGCGGTGTCGGGTACTGTGTTGGGTACACATTTTGCTGATATACAACACCGTTTGTGTTCATTGGTGGTGGCATGAATTGATATGGATATGGCCAGTTCGAAAAGTTATACTGTGGGACATATTGTGGTCCTGTGTAGCTTGGTCCGTAATAGTACGGAGGCGGTTGCTGATAAGCCTGAGCTCCATTCATTGGAAAATGTGGTGGCGGCGGAATAATAGAATTAGACTGCATTCTTACCCACAAGGAAATAGCCGGTCGACACACAGAAAGAAGAGCAATGACTGAATTACCTCTTCATCTTCTTCCCAAAAACGCCACACTTATTATAGAGGCGGAGAATTACGTCTGGACCTAACAGTATTTCGTGTATTGCACATGTTAAAAAGGAAAGTGATAAACCCAAATGCTCCCGTTGAGCAGAGCAAATTGTGGTATTAGAAAATTCAGAAACAATGGCAGAATGAAACACCGAAGAATGAAAGCTATGGGGGTTCAAAACGGAGCTTAAACTGTTGACGGAACTGAAAAACCATGTTAGACTCTGAGCATATTCAGATTTTTTCAGTAGCCAATAGCTCAACCGACCTTATCTATTCGAACTTTATCCATCTGGGACTGCCGGTCACCATTTTTCTCGTTTTTATGATGACGATCAAAATCAAAAGTGTTAGCCAACATTTCAAGTGTATTCCGGAAGCTTTTCCTGTATTCCGGATATTTTTTGTCCAAAACACGATTTGATCTCTTTCGTAATCTTTCCGTTGAAGATATTCTCGAAGATGCTTTTTAACCTCAACAATTGTTATAAAAGAAAAGTTATAGCTCTAAACATAGTTATTCTCTGACGCCCTATAACTGACACATTCCAGGGTTGTAGACAATTGTATTTTTCACGATTCTTCCTACTTTCAACAGTCTGTTCTGAAATATACAAAACATTCGAAAATGAGTTGTTTCTCAACAAAGTTGTAGTTTAACTTCTTGCCCATTCTCTTATGCTCGTAAACGATTCAATCCTTACAGTATTCATACAGTATTCAGCTGTTTTTGCCAATTCCAATCTTGCCGAAAAGACCTTTCTCAAAGGCCCTCACTCTTTCAAGTGTGTTTGTTTTGTTAATCGCTTGAACAACGCCATCTGCTTCATTTACTATCATTGGGTTAGGTGTTACAAAAGCAGAATGATGTTTTTATTGCCACTGACAAAATTTTCACCCCCACTCGCTGGGAAGAATTGGCGGCATGACAACGCGACTAATGGAATGTTGGGGTCAACCCACAAGATCTAACAATGACAGGGAAAAAAGGAATACATAAGGGGGGACCTACACAAAAAAATTATGCTAACTTCGCTTTTTTTGTTACTTTGACGAAATTAGAAAAACTGTAATATGCTCTATATAGACACGATAAGATGTGATTTAATCGGAAGGGAAACGGAAATACAACAATTGGATGATAAAAATTATGCTCCTTGTCTTTGTTTTGTTTTTCCTTCAGAATATCATTCTTCGTGAACTCGCATTGAATTTCGCCACACACCTTGCGAACCCCGTTCAACATATAGAAAAAAGATGTTTCTGAGTGTGATGAGCCCTCAAAGCTCACAGAAAACTAGCTCTGAGTGTTTCGATAGAACGGCTAGATAACCATGATTCAAAAAGCGGAGAGTAACCCTTTCCATGGCCAAAATAGAATCTTCCAAACACTCTTTTTTTTTCTGCAAGTCATCAGAAGTTCCGGTAAGTTTTCGCAATAACTTAGCAATGGAAACACATTATAAGGAAACGCTTTATTTTGTGCATCATTTCGTCGACCGATTCACATTGCTATAATAAATTGTTAAATCAATCATTTTTGAGAGTCTGGAAAGGGTTGAATCCACGGTAAAACTCTTCGCCGCGAGTTGATAGCTAGTCGATGGAATTGAAAAATTCTGTTAGACTCTGAATGTATCCAGATTCTTTTGGGAACCGCTTTCTCAACTGATTTCAGCTACTCGAAACTTTTTCATCTGGGACAGCCGGTTCCCATTTGTCTAGGTTCTATGATAAATATCAATTTCAACAGTTTTGGCTAACATTCCAAATGTATTCCGGAAGCCGTTCGCTAGTTTTTTAATATTTTTTGTCTGAAACCTAATTTCATCTTTTTCATTTTTGTCCAAAACCTGTTTTCAAAATGCCGAAAAAAACATTCTAAAACACCGTCACTCTTTCAAGATTGTTTGTTTTGTTAATCGTTCAAATAACCCCATCTGCTTATATTACTATCATTGAGACAGGTGTTACTTTTGAGAATGATGTTTTTGTTACCACTGACAAAATTTTCACCCCCACTCGTTGGGAAGAATTGGCGGCATGACAACGCGACTAATGAAATGTTGGGGTCAATCCACAAGGACTAACAATGGCAGGGGGAAATGAAACACCTAAGGGAAATCTAAACAGAAAAAGTGAAAAAGTGACTTCACTATTTTCGTAACTTATTTATAAGAAACATAAATCAAACATAAATAAAAAAAACTGCAGTATGCTTTTTGATAATACAGACACTCATTACGTTAAAATGTGATTTAATCGGAAGGGTAACGGAAATAAAACAATTGGATGATAGAAACTATGCTCCTTGTCTTTGTTTTGTTTTTCCTTCAAAATATTATGAACATCGTTTTCATTCTTCCTTAACTCGCATTGAATTTCGCCACAAATCTTACGAAACCCGTTCATCATATAGAAAAAAGATGGTTGTGAGTGTGATGAGCCCGCAAAGCTCACAGAAAACTAGCTCTGAGCGTTTCGATGTGTCTATCGGTTTCTTATATCGATTCAAATCAAAAATCGTATTAGCATCCATTGAAGTTGAATTCCAGAATCGTGAAAATCCATTCCGTACTGGCATCAATGACTCAGAAACACTAAATACATAACTCATAAAACGGAGAATAACCTTTTTCAAGGTTTTGCCAAAATTGAATCTTCCAAACTCTTTTTTTTAAGACCGCGCCATCAGGAATCTCGGTAAGTTTTTGCAAAAAATTAGAAATAGAAAATAAAATAGGAAAGGAAATAAATTCAAAGAAAACACTTTATTTTGTGAAATCATTTGATCAACAGGTCACGGTTACATTGCGAAATTAATCTTTTTTTAAGAACATGGAATGGAATAAATCAACGGTAATCTTCTTTTCCGGAAGTTGCTGTGCATGCTTTTCCGGGACTTTTTGTGGTGATGGAGTTGGAAACTGAACTTGTTGCGGCGGTGATGGAGAGGGAGTAGGGAACATAGAAACAGTTGGGACTGGAACAGGGACAAGACATACACCGCCATAAGGAACAGGGAATGAAGGCATTGGATGATAAGGCAACAATGGGTAAGCTGGAAGGGGAACTCCGTGCGAGTAAGAATAATGAGTTGATGGTGGGAGAATCATTGTTGGAAGAACAAAAGGTGAATAAACTGAATAGGGATGATATGGATGAAGTTGAGCAGCCTTTGGTTTCTGGTGAGTTGCTTTTCGATTGCTTGAGTTGAAAATGGTTTCACTTTTCTGAATGATAAGATAAGGTAATTGTGATATTCGAATTGCAGAGTTACCTTTACAGATGCTTTTTTTTCAATTTTGACATATATCGTACGGGTCAAAAGGATATTCGGCGTGTTCAATCTGTACCATTGTTGCACCTTAACAATAAAATATGATTTATTCACTTTATGAAGATTCTCAACAATACCTGTCTAGCATGTAGGCCGGCGCAGATTGCAATGCTGTCAACGTTCAGATCAGAAATCATATTCTTTCCATTCAATCCACCCAATAGCAAATTCATTTGTTCTCGAGTGAAAGTCCGCGGGAAATGGTATTTATCTTTGTCATGTGCTTTGATCTCGACTCTTTCCAAGAGGAACTTTGTGGCAATCTGAAAATAGTAAAGTAAAAACATTCTGAACATTCTGGTAAGTCAATTCACCTGAGAATCTGTTAAACCGGTAACTTCTTTTAATCCCGACATGAAATCCTCTGGCCAATAGATTCCTCTATCGATGAAAGCGTTGACCAAATCGTCATTGCTGTCTATTCTGTACCACTAAAAAAGTCTAAAGTTTTAAAAATCCAGGGAACTTAAATTACCTCTTCTTCAGTTAACGGAATTTTCTTTACATCTTCGTTGCTAATGACAGGTTGAACGTGTTGTTCGTAGTAGTTAGCCATGTTTAGCAATAGTTCAGAGCAGCAAATAGCAAAACCTGAAACGAATTATTTTTTTCAATTAGACACAGAGAAGGTATTCAACAACAGTAATGAGTCACAAGAGAAACAGAGGGATTGTGATTCAGAGGGTCAGAAGGTCTCGCTCTTTTTTGCACTCTTCATTTTTGGGAAACTCCACCCATTACTCTCAAACTTTCGCACTTCCCAGTTATAGAAGTGAGACTCTTTTGTGTGGGCGGGTAAGACTGTTAGACGACGGACCGCTATGACAGTTTTGCCTGGGAAACCGAAAATAGACGCCATCTGTTAGAAAATTTACATTATTTTATAACTGTAAGAATGATAC
This sequence comes from Caenorhabditis doughertyi, assembly GCA_963572265.1. Lineage (NCBI taxonomy): Eukaryota > Metazoa > Nematoda > Chromadorea > Rhabditida > Rhabditidae > Caenorhabditis > Caenorhabditis doughertyi. The sequence continues at coordinate 28,464,896 of OY751558.1, read as the reverse complement.
CACTTGTAAGATTATAAAAGGTTTGGTAACAGGTGAAAAATTTTTATTTTGATAGTATGATAAGGAATACCTGCCAGCCCTGCCAGACCCGAAAAATTTTTTGGTGCCTTTGCAGTATCTGGGGGAAGGGGTAGGTAACCGAACGGTTTCCCGCGCTTCGCGCCTCAACCGCCTGGCTTCCTTTGAAATTGTGTGAATTAATAATACCACCTTCTTAGACAAAGAGACGGCCACCTTATCCTTCCTCCCAGAAAAACGCTGGAAACGCAAATTTGTTCGTGTGCATAGAAAACACAAAGCTTATCAGTAATTTTAGCAGAAAACGAAAAAAACGGGCATTGTCACGTCAACTTTCTCTATCGATCTGTCGAAATTTTATGAAAATCGATTTACTAGGAGCCTCGTTAGGAGCTGGCGACAAACGAATAAACACACACATGGATGCCCTATAGTAAAGAGGTGTTTTCAACAGCAATTTGTAATAAGCCGAGCTTCATTCTAAGCCTTTTCGAAGACCTTCTTACTGAACAAAAAAACACTACAGGTTTTGAATGTTAATAATAGTTTTCAATTTTTTTCCCCCCAATTATTCATTCAATTGTCTCAAGTTATATCGATGGCCTAATTCCTTTGGCTTTTTGGCTTTAATTGACATTTCGAAAGTAGTAAAATCATCGAAAAAAAACATTACGATCTCCTTCCCTATGCAGTCACTGTCCGCCCTTTTCCCTTCATCCATCCCTCTCCCCAATGCCTTTTGTTTTTCCCAGAATCCTTCCCAAATCTTACTGACAAAACCTATTTTTCGCGCTTTGGATGACAGTCATATTTCAATCATCATTCTATTGTCTGAAAGCGATTAAACAGAATTCTTCGAGATGTGCAAACAAACGAAAATTGGTGTTTTAGATCTTTTACCGACTTACTAGAAAGAATCATCAATTAGTAGGACCATGTTGGAAGGACGGGGCTCAGGACATCGTAAGAAAAATAGGGGTCGAGGGATCAAGTTTTGGCACTGTTCCAGAATCGGGGACCGAGTGTCGAAATCGGGGACCGAAAAATCGGGGACCGAGAAATCGGGGACCGAAAAATCGGGGACCCAGAAATCGGGGACCGAAAAATGGGGGACCGAAAAATCGGGGACCGAAATAAAAAGGCCAACCAGAAATTTGTCAAAGTGGTTCAAAATATGAGCCCAGTTATAGAATAAGAGCAAAAAGAGGTTTAATGATATAGTAAGAGACGGAGCACTAGATTGGAATGAATCAAACAAAGGTTTGCTTTTCTGTTATGATATCATTCCATGTAGTCGAAGCAGGGCGGTATGAGACAAGGAATGTTCTACACATTACCTAAGCCTTTACAGAAGGTCCGGTAGTTCATAGGAGTTAAAAATAGTGTCAGCCTGAGCTTTAGGCTTAGTTATCTTCAACCACATATTACTGATGAAACTAAAGAATTTTGTAACTAGCTCGTTGAGACTTTTGATACTAGTTTTTGATGAGTTAAGTGGGATTGTGGACTCGGAAAAACCTTTCGGGTACAGTTCTCCTGTTTTTACCATGAGTTCAAAAAAGATGTTGATTTTTTCCCGGTCCCCGATTTTTCGGTCCCCCATTTTTTGGTCCCCGATTTCTGGGTCCCCGATTTTTCGGTCCCCGATTTCTCGGTCCCCTATTTTTCGGTCCCCGATTTTGACACTCGGTCCCCGATTCTGGAACAGTGCCCAAGTTTTTACATCTTTAAATGAATTTAAAAAAAAAAGCGATTAGATAGTTTCTTATCAGGTCCTCATTTCTAGTGATACAAATCCCTGCCCTCTTGTGCCTCATCTAGAGACACAATATGTTGTACACCAAACACTCTCAATAGTTCTTTTAGCTTTCTCATTTTTTTCCTGGTGTTTTTGTGTTTTTCTAGTTCTGATATGAAGTAGAGAAATATATTGAGTTCTCCAAAACATGGTGGTTTGGCTTTCTTTACAGTCAATGTGCTGTCGTCAAGTTTCCATCGAGCGGACATTATGACCGTGATAGATAGGCCAAAGTATGCACTTTCTTCAACTTGGAATCGTCAGCCAAACTCTTTTTGAAAGCCTTTTCTGTCGTTTCTTAGCATAGTTGTTGTTTTGATCCATTCTAAACCCATACAATTTCGAAAGTATAGTTCATTCTTCACTGAGTTCTCTTTTCTTCCATTCTAGTGTAGTTAATTTATACCTTCTATACAATGCAGAATAACTTTATATTAGTTTCACAATTATTAGTTTCACAATTTAGAAGAACTGATTAGCACGGATTCTCCAGTCGGCGATGACCTCAATTGCACACCACAAGAGACCAACGTAGCACATGGAGAACCAATCAGCGATATGTCTGTTGAGGGAACTCGGCTGACCAATTGCGTTGATAATCCATTCAGTGGGGCTCTCGGAGCTCTGAAAATATGTGATACCAACAAGAAATTTCTGACTATCAGGTTACCTTCTCCATAACAAGTTTAACTTTGTGCTCTCCAGCAAGTAAGATCATCACATCCATTTTGCCATTATTTTTCATTTCGGCTGATTGGACCGCGACAGTGATTCCATTGAAGATTTCAGCAAATTTGTTGAAATTTTTTTGGTCTTCTGAAATCAGATATATAATTGAAGCTACTAAAATTGATAACAAACCAGCTGAGGTTTTTAACAGTTGGAAGAATGTAGCCTTGTCACTGGCCTGGAGAGCACGAAGGAGAGCAGTCACTTGATCCTGGGCAATTTTGAGAGCATTCAGTTGTAGAGATGAACCCTTTGATGGGTTCGCCACAACACAAGTAGCTCCGAAAACGAAAAGGAAGAGAATAAGAAGATTCATCACAGAATGATAAAGAATGGTGAGAAGAGAAGGGCTTTTATAGAGGTGTTGATTTGATTTGATTAGGTGCTCCGCCCCTCTCTGGGAATAGAACCAACCAAACCAACCGACTGAAAATGTAACGACGTGGAAGAAAGCGAGGTACTGTAGCATGAACTACAGGACCAATAGAAGCAGAGTCAATCTGTGTTCTTGTTTCTTATTCGTCTTATAGTTCTTTTTACAGTGCCTCGTTTTCTTCCACGCTGTCCATTCTTGGTTGGTTTTGTTCCCAGCAAAGGGCGGAGCTTTTAATCGAATCAGCACCTCTTTAAAAGCCTTTCCTTCCTATTTTCTTTATCATTCGATGATGGCGTCTCTCCATTCTCTGCCTTTTTACCTTGGATGCTACTGGTGTTGTGACGAGCCTATCAAAGGATTCATCAAAAGATTTTCTTGTCATGAGAGCTGCTTTTCATCAAATGAATGCTATTTCTCAAGCTCCTAGGAACAAGGATAATGCTACCTATTTTCAAATGCTCAAACCAACAGCTGGTTTGTCCTTATAATTCTTATTTCAGAAAATCGGAAGAATTTCCACAAAACTGCAAAAATTATCAAAGAAGAACCCTTCAAGAGCGTCAAATCAATCAAAATCGAAGCCGCTCGTCGTAAAGTGGAAATGATTCTTGTACTTTCTGGAAACAACCAGTACGAATTCAAACTTGTGATGAAAAAGGTGATCCTATGATCAAACTTACTTGTGGTTATCACATATTTTCAGAATCCATGGAGTCCCACTAAATGTATTATTGAAGAAATTGGCCAGCCAACCTTAATCGTCAGAAACATTGTCGACTTGTGAATTTGTGCCAACCAGTCTTTCTGGATTATTTTCTGAACTAATAAAAATGTTAGTTGCAAACTGCTCCTCTATTATACATTGTGCTGAATTAGAAGAAACCTAGCAAGACAGGCCATATTATCAGATTGGAAAAGTCATATACTGTTTTTATTCTTGCGTATTCAATCACTGGTTGTTGTCAATCGTACAGTGGCGGGCAATGGTGAGTGTACCTCTGAACTTTCGTCAATAGCTCATCAGAAACAACTCCGATTGGTCTAAAAAAATTATTGGGGACTCCTGAGTGACCCTGGAGTACTCCCAGATGTTTTTTGAAAAAATAAATTTTTTTCGGATTATGGAGTTTTTCGACGAATTCTGAATTCGAAAAATCCAGAATAAAAATATTTTTTGGCTCTTTCAGAATATTTTCTAGTTGTGTCCAAAACATTGCTAGGGACACAGAAGAACAATTTTTGACGTTGGATCGCAAGTTGATTTTGTGATTCCCACGTTAGAGCTCCAGAAGTCCGAATGTTGATCTTCACTCGGGGCATCATAACGTGGCTGGAAGTGATCGGATCGAGATAAAAAATCATTCCTATACAGCTTTTAAGTTGTTTAACAAAATGCAATCAAATTTGAAAGTTTTGGAAAAAATTATTTTCCCGCTTTTCACCAAGATTCGTCATTTCAGGAGAAGTTAATAAAATGTGGAAAATAATTTTTTCCAAAACTTTCAAATTTGATTGCATTTTGTTAAACAACTTAAAAGCTGTATAGGAATGATTTTTTATCTCGATCCGATCACTTCCAGCCACGTTATGATGCCCCGAGTGAAGATCAACATTCGGACTTCTGGAGCTCTAACGTGGGAATCACAAAATCAACTTGCGATCCAACGTCAAAAATTGTTCTTCTGTGTCCCTAGCAATGTTTTGGACACAACTAGAAAATATTCTGAAAGAGCCAAAAAATATTTTTATTCTGGATTTTTCGAATTCAGATTTCGTCGAAAAACTCCAGAATCCGAAAAAAATTCATTTTTTCAAAAAACATCTGGGAGTACTCCAGGGTCACTCAGGAGTCCCCAATAATTTTTTTAGACCAATCGGAGTTGTTTCTGATGAGCTATTGACGAAAGTTCAGAGGTACACTCGCCATTGCCCGCCACTATAACTCCACTGGTTTTTCATTCATTTTTTGCGCTCTTGCTATTACCGTAGACTACCCCGTTTCGTTATTTTTGAAATGATGAACACACATGAAAATAACTATCAAAAATTTACAATTTGTTTATTTCAACTATAACTGCTTCACCGATACCATCACATCCATGAAACTGTTGAATGCGATCGGAAACAGATGAGAAAATGGGGTGTAGAGTTTGGAAACAAACAAACATGAATACAATGATTGCGAGGAATTTGAAAAAAATGACCACCAAATCTGGAAAGGAAATAATATTCTGCACCTACAAAAGAATTCTCAAACACTCTGTCAAATGAAAAGATTCGTATGCTCATTCGATTTGTAGTGAACTATATTTTTGTAATTGATTAGATTTTGAATTGCAATAACACTGACCAGCTACACAGGGTTGCCAGAAATTCATACGGATGAAAAAAAATGTGCTACGTTGGCCTCCTCTGGTGTGTAATCAAAGTCATTTCCAACTGGAGGATCCGTGCCAATCAGTTCTTCTAAATTTTGACTCCAATAAAAGTTTTAACATTGCAATCCTTTTTTCGATCGAGTATTGTATGGTGGTTACAACCAGAAACAGTTCAAACTACTTAGACAGCTGACCAGGGTTCTGCTCTAAACGTAGATGCAAAGTCTCCTCCTACGGTCGTCTGTCAAAAGAGGAAACGATCTGTTTGATATCTTTGAAAACTCAATTTCTAAAAGAAAATTGAAAACTGATACTTTTCTCTGAGATAGTCCCAGTTTTTCCTGTTTTCCAAAGTCAACAACTAACTTAATGGTTGTTTTATTGATATTTTTATTGAGAAAAAACGATTTTGTGTTTCGACCTTCTAATGCTAGACACGGTATAATATTCAAATTTTTTTGAAGACAAAGTGAAAGGTTAGGTCATCATCAGTAGCACCCTTTCACCCATAATTGTCGTTAGTTTTTGCCCTTAGCTCCTTAGTGTTCGAGAGAAGTCAACTGCATGTCAGCAATGTTCTCTCTAAGCATTTGATCCAGAAAAACGTGGGGGTGAATATAACCATATAGAAGACCTGGCAAACCGTTTGCACCTCTTCCCATCTATTTTCTTGAAATGTGTCTGAACCATTTGTCGATTCCACCTTTTTCAGTTGCGAATTCCCACAAACTTCCCGTTTCCTGTTTTTAAGATTATCACTGGGCTATTCCAATTTCTGAATCCAAAACGAAATAAATCAACCTATCAGTAAAAGTGGCTAAAGTCCTGATGACTTCAGATTCTTTGGAATGAAAACTCACTGGTTGAACTCCATATCGCTCGATTTCTGTCATGCCCCTGTTAGAATCGTTCTGTTCGTGTCAAGAATAGCGACCCAACTTTGGGTGTGTCACAAGTTGTCACTCTAACTGGTGTCTGGAAGAGGACCACGTAAAGAGTTTCTTGTATTCCATACTCCTCTTGAGCTCCAACTGTGTACTCTCTTGGCTGGCGTTGATGAGAGCGAAGATATCACTGGAAAAAAGAGCATGAAAAATCAGGTTCTGATTTTGTAACATCCTCTGCATTGTGAAAGACCAGTTCAATATCTTGAGCAAACTCCATGCCTTACATTGCAGAGATTGAGACTCGTCTGCTGTTTCTTGAATCGCCTTTTTAATGCTGAATCGCGTGTTTCGACCTTCTAATGCTAGACACGACATTATATTTGTTTTCTGGAGGCAAGGTGAAAGGTTAGGTCATCATCAGTAGCACCCTTTCACCCATAATTGCCGTTAATATTTGAATTGGAGACTGGTATTCAAGCAAAATGAACGTTCACCGTTGCCAATTCTCAATGTGGTCGATCCAGGAGGCGTGGCAAACAACTCATGATGAAGCGTTGTTTTGAAAAATTCATTCAAAAGAACTCCCGGCGCTATGTTACCATTAGGTTGATCATGCTCATCCTTATTTAGACATTATGAGATTTCATGTGGCAAAGGCAACTGACAAAGCATTTGTTTTCATATCGTCAACTCAAAACAAGTATTCATTGTGGTGGATTTGTTCATCATTGGATTCTAATCAGAGCGTCTTCCAAACGTAAGACCATCCTGAACTGAATAAAAACTTACCGACATAGCTTTAAGGCGATGCTCATTCCCATTCTCAAAAGAAATTTCATCTTGAAGTACATATGACTGAACCTCGTACCGTTAGACTCCACGCAATATATAGCTTTTCAATGACAAAAAACAGATTCTTTTCAAAGACTTTGAAATGGATTCCAACATTGATGACCCCTTGCCGACTGCCAGTGCACCCAACAGATAATGCTTGTTCGAATCGAAGTCGTCGAAACGTTTCGTTTGTAAAAAGAGTTCTTGTTTTGTTGGAGAACAAGTGATAGCAGCGATCGATTTTCTGAAAATGTTCTTCTATCAGTCAGGAGAAAGTATGAAGAAAAGGTGTTCATGATGAATTCCATAATAATGATTCGAGATTGTTCGAAATCTTGGTATATTGCTGAGATGAAACAGTTTTGAGCATAGTAATTCTCAGTGTATTCTCAGCGAAGTAGCAAAAACCCCGCAGTTGTTTCCCATTAGACCAGCCTCTGATAACAACTCACCTCCCAATTTCATTCGAACAAACTCTTTTTGTGCGTTTGGAGAGCAACACACACATACGTCTTCTTGGACTGCGATTAAGATGTTGAAATATCCAAACAGAGCAAAGCATTGTAATTTTCCATATACAAAAATGAATTCGAATCAATTAGAACACCCAATAGTTCTTCCTTTGGCTGATGGCACGGCGGAACGGGTTTCGACATCAATTGTTGGAGGTGGAGCGAATAAACGACGATGCTGAAAATTGTTGTTCGAAAGTTTTATGAGTCGGTCGAAACTGTTGCTGACAACGTGGCACTATAATAAAAAACTGTGAAATAAACTCATCTAATTGAATCGCAAAGGTTGTCTTTTTTCGCTTGGTCATCGATCATCCCATCAATACATAATTTTGATGGCCGAAAATTTGCCCAAATCTCCGGAGCATCAATAAAGCAGGCTCTTCTGCGAGCGACCGATATCTTGACTGATTTTCTCCACGTTTCGAATCGATAATCCTCTTTTGTGGACGAAGAATTGGACGTAACTGGAGGCTGTACCTGAAAACTTGATTTGTAATTCCATGATGAATTATTATTCGAAAAAAGAGAGAAGAAATAGCATAACTCCAAGAAAAGAAGCGAACGGATAAAAAAAACAGAAATACGGCCGAAGGAAAATGTCGAGAAAAAGAGAAGACAATGGAGAGAGAGGCAAAAGAGACAAAGAAATGACCCGAAAGAAAAGGGACCACTAAACAACACAGCAACCTAAACGGCGAGGCCTTCGTTGGCACCAATACTCTGTGTCTCTTACACTCCAACACGTAACCGTAGAGCGCACTTCCATCATTTTCTTGTAAAGCGAATCTTTTGATTAAAACAGTATTTTTTGTCAAGAACTTGTAAAATCCCAGATCAAAATGAACAAAAAACTAGAAATGAACCACAAATTCAAAGTATTCTGATGGTTTGAATGTTTTTCCAGGTATCGTTTGAAGTCTCGCCTCAATTTTGAAATAACAACATTTTTCACTGTTTTGAAGAGAAATGCAACGCTTAAAATGCGAGGTGAACTCAGAAAAGAAGCGAAATGTAGTGAACATCGTCGAATGAGAGCATTTTTTTATGTTGCCGTGAACATGTCAAGAGAGCTGGTTCATGTGGGAACGATATAGAAAATGAACAATGTTTGAATAACATTTCTCGCGAATTGAAAACTCTGGATCAATACAAAAACGAGCTACGAGCGGACAAGATCATGCACCCTAAAGTGAGTATTTAGCTTTCAAAAATACAAGAAAAACAAAAAACGTCCGTAAAAAAAATTAACAAATCAGTCAACATTTAAAAAAGTAGATAATCTTCTACTGAAGTTACGATCAAATTCAGTATTTTCACAAGGAATAGTTTGTCCTTAATTTACTGTGTGAGATAGTAAGTAAGAAAATAAATCAAAACCCTTGAATTCCATGTAAAGCAGTCAACAAGTGCCATGTTCGTCAATATGAGTGCTCGTCGCCGTTTCTGTAGGTAGTCATCTTCTACTGAAACTACGATTGAATTCAGTATTTTCACAAGGAATAGTTTGTCCTTAATTAACTGGATGAGATAGTATGAAAGAAAAGTGATCAAAACCCTTGAATTCCATGTAAAATAGTCAATAAGTGCCATGTTCGTCAAAATGAGTGCTCGTCGACGTTTCTGTAGGTAGTCATCTTCTACTGAAACTACGATTGAATTCAGTATTTTCACAAGGAATAGTTTGTCCTTAATTAACTGGATGAGATAGTAAGAAAGAAATGTGATCAAAACCCTTGAATTCCATGTGAAATAGTCAACAAGTGCCATGTTCGTCAATATGAGTGCTCGTCGACGTTTCTGCAGGTAGTCATCTTCTACTGAAATTACGATCAAATTCAGTATTTTCACAAGGAATAGTTTGTCCTTATTTAACTGGATGAGATAGTAAGAAAGAAAAGTGATCAAAACCCTTGAATTCCATGTGAAATAGTCAACAAGTGCCATGTTCGTCAATATGAGTGCTCGTCGACGTTTCTGTAGGTAGTCATCTTCTACTGAAACTACGATTGAATTCAGTATTTTCACAAGGAATAGTTTGTCCTTAATTAACTGGATGAGATAGTAAGAAAGAAATGTGATCAAAACCCTTGAATTCCATGTAAAGCAGTCAACAAGTGCCATGTTCGTCAATTTGAGTGCTCGTCGACGTCTCTGTCGGTAGTCATCTTCTACTGAAACTACGATTGAATTCAGTATTTTCACAAACAATAGTTTGTCCTTATTTAACTGGATGAGATAGTAAGAAAGAAAAGTGATCAAAACCCTTGAATTCCATGTAAAGCAGTCAACAAGTGCCATGTTCGTCAATATGAGTGCTCGTCGACGTTTCTGTAGGTAGTCATCTTCTACTGAAACTACGATTGAATTCAGTATTTTCACAAGGAATAGTTTGTCCTTATTTAACTGGATGAGATAGTAAGAAAGAAATGTGATCAAAACCCTTGAATTCCATGTGAAATAGTCAACAAGTGCCATGTTCGTCAATATGAGTGCTCGTCGACGTTTCTGTAGGTAGTCATCTTCTACTGAAACTACGATTGAATTCAGTATTTTCACAAGGAATAGTTTGTCCTTAATTAACTGGATGAGATAGTAAGAAAGAAAATAAATCAAAACCCTTGAATTCCATGAAAAATAGTCAATAAGTGCCATGTTCGTCAATTTGAGTGCTCGTCGACGTCTCTGTAGGTAGTCATCTTCTACTGAAACTACGATTGAATTCAGTATTTTCACAAGGAATAGATTGTCCTTATTTAACTGGATGAGATAGTAAGAAAGAAAATAAATCAAAACCCTTGAATTCCATGTAAAGCAGTCAACAAGTGCCATGTTCGTCAATTTGAGTGCTCGTCGACGTCTCTGTCGGTAGTCATATTCTACTGAAGTTACGATCAAACTCAGTATTTTCACAAGGAATAGTTTGTCCTTATTTAACTGGATGAGATAGTAAGAAAGAAAATAAATCAAAACCCTTGAATTCCATGAAAAATAGTCAATAAGTGCCATGTTCGTCAATTTGAGTGCTCGTCGACGTCTCTGTTGGTAGTCATCTTCTACTGAAACTACGATTGAATTCAGTATTTTCACAAGGAATAGTTTGTCCTTATTTAACTGGATGAGATAGTAAGAAAGAAAAGTGATCAAAACCCTTGAATTCCATGTAAAGCAGTCAACAAGTGCCATGCTCGTCAATTTGAGTGCTCGTCGACGTCTCTGTCGGTAGTCATATTCTACTGAAGTTACGATCAAACTCAGTATTTTCACAAGGAATAGTTTGTCCTTATTTAACTGGATGAGATAGTAAGAAAGAAAATAAATCAAAACCCTTGAATTCCATGAAAAATAGTCAATAAGTGCCATGTTCGTCAATTTGAGTGCTCGTCGACGTCTCTGTTGGTAGTCATCTTCTACTGAAACTACGATTGAATTCAGTATTTTCACAAGGAATAGATTGTCCTTATTTAACTGGATGAGATAGTAAGAAAGAAAATAAATCAAAACCCTTGAATTCCATGTAAAGCAGTCAACAAGTGCCATGTTCGTCAATTTGAGTGCTCGTCGACGTCTCTGTCGGTAGTCATATTCTACTGAAGTTACGATCAAACTCAGTATTTTCACAAGGAATAGTTTGTCCTTATTTAACTGGATGAGATAGTAAGAAAGAAAATAAATCAAAACCCTCGAATTCCATGAAAAATAGTCAATAAGTGCCATGTTCGTCAATTTGAGTGCTCGTCGACGTCTCTGTCGGTAGTCATCTTCTACTGAAACTACGATTGAATTCAGTATTTTCACAAGGAATAGTTTGTCCTTATTTAACTGGATGAGATAGTAAGAAAGAAAATAAATCAAAACCCTTGAATTCCATGTAAAGCAGTCAACAAGTGCCATGTTCGTCGATTTGAGTGCTCGTCGACGTTTCTGTAGGTAGTCATCTTCTACTGAAACTACGATTGAATTCAGTATTTTCACAAGGAATAGTTTGTCCTTATTTAACTGGATGAGATAGTAAGTAAGAAAATAAATCAAAACCCTTGAATTCCATGTAAAGCAGTCAACAAGTGCCATGTTCGTCAATTTGAGTGCTCGTCGACGTCTCTGTCGGTAGTCATCTTCTACTGAAACTACGATTGAATTCAGTATTTTCACAAGGAATAGTTTGTCCTTATTTAACTGGATGAGATAGTAAGAAAGAAAATAAATCAAAACCCTTGAATTCCATGTAAAGCAGTCAACAAGTGCCATGTTCGTCGATTTGAGTGCTCGTCGACGTCTCTGTCGGTAGTCATCTTCTACTGAAGTTACGATTGAATTCAGTATTTTCACAAGGAATAGTTTGTCCTTAATTAACTGGATGAGATAGTAAGAAAGAAAATAAATCAAAACCCTTGAATTCCATGAAAAATAGTCAATAAGTGCCATGTTCGTCAATTTGAGTGCTCGTCGACGTCTCTGTAGGTAGTCATCTTCTACTGAAACTACGATTGAATTCAGTATTTTCACAAGGAATAGATTGTCCTTATTTAACTGGATGAGATAGTAAGAAAGAAAATAAATCAAAACCCTTGAATTCCATGTAAAGCAGTCAACAAGTGCCATGTTCGTCAATTTGAGTGCTCGTCGACGTCTCTGTCGGTAGTCATATTCTACTGAAGTTACGATCAAACTCAGTATTTTCACAAGGAATAGTTTGTCCTTATTTAACTGGATGAGATAGTAAGAAAGAAAATAAATCAAAACCCTTGAATTCCATGAAAAATAGTCAATAAGTGCCATGTTCGTCAATTTGAGTGCTCGTCGACGTCTCTGTCGGTAGTCATCTTCTACTGAAACTACGATTGAATTCAGTATTTTCACAAGGAATAGTTTGTCCTTATTTAACTGGATGAGATAGTAAGAAAGAAATGTGATCAAAACCCTTGAATTCCATGTAAAGCAGTCAACAAGTGCCATGTTCGTCAATATGAGTGCTCGTCGACGTTTCTGTAGGTAGTCATCTTCTACTGAAACTACGATTGAATTCAGTATTTTCACAAGGAATAGTTTGTCCTTATTTAACTGGATGAGATAGTAAGAAAGAAATGTGATCAAAACCCTTGAATTCCATGTGAAATAGTCAACAAGTGCCATGTTCGTCAATATGAGTGCTCGTCGACGTTTCTGTAGGTAGTCATCTTCTACTGAAACTACGATTGAATTCAGTATTTTCACAAGGAATAGTTTGTCCTTAATTAACTGGATGAGATAGTAAGGAAGAAAAGTGATCAAAACCCTCGAATTCCATGTGAAATAGTCAATAAGTGCCATGTTCGTCAATTTGAGTGCTCGTCGACGTCTCTGTAGGTAGTCATCTTCTACTGAAACTACGATTGAATTCAGTATTTTCACAAGGAATAGATTGTCCTTATTTAACTGGATGAGATAGTAAGAAAGAAAATAAATCAAAACCCTTGAATTCCATGTAAAGCAGTCAACAAGTGCCATGTTCGTCAATTTGAGTGCTCGTCGACGTCTCTGTCGGTAGTCATCTTCTACTGAAGTTACGATTGAATTCAGTATTTTCACAAGGAATAGTTTGTCCTTATTTAACTGGATGAGATAGTAAGAAAGAAATGTGATCAAAACCCTTGAATTCCATGTAAAGCAGTCAACAAGTGCCATGTTCGTCAATATGAGTGCTCGTCGACGTTTCTGTAGGTAGTCATCTTCTACTGAAACTACGATTGAATTCAGTATTTTCACAAGGAATAGTTTGTCCTTATTTAACTGGATGAGATAGTAAGAAAGAAATGTGATCAAAACCCTTGAATTCCATGTGAAATAGTCAACAAGTGCCATGTTCGTCAATATGAGTGCTCGTCGACGTTTCTGTAGGTAGTCATCTTCTACTGAAACTACGATTGAATTCAGTATTTTCACAAGGAATAGTTTGTCCTTAATTAACTGGATGAGATAGTAAGGAAGAAAAGTGATCAAAACCCTCGAATTCCATGTGAAATAGTCAATAAGTGCCATGTTCGTCAATATGAGTGCTCGTCGACGTCTCTGTCGGTAGTCATATTCTACTGAAGTTACGATCAAACTCAGTACTTTCACAAGGAATAGTTTGTCCTTATTTAACTGGATGAGATAGTAAGAAAGAAAATAAATCAAAACCCTTGAATTCCATGTAAAGCAGTCAACAAGTGCCATGTTCGTCAATTTGAGTGCTCGTCGACGTCTCTGTCGGTAGTCATCTTCTACTGAAGTTACGATTGAATTCAGTATTTTCACAAGGAATAGTTTGTCCTTATTTAACTGGATGAGATAGTAAGAAAGAAAAGTGATCAAAACCCTTGAATTCCATGTAAAGCAGTCAACAAGTGCCATGTTCGTCAATTTGAGTGCTCGTCGACGTCTCTGTAGGTAGTCATCTTCTACTGAAACTACGATTGAATTCAGTATTTTCACAAACAATAGTTTGTCCTTATTTAACTGGATGAGATAGTAAGAAAGAAAATAAATCAAAACCCTTGAATTCCATGTAAAGCAGTCAACAAGTGCCATGTTCGTCAATTTGAGTGCTCGTCGACGTCTCTGTCGGTAGTCATCTTCTACTGAAACTACGATTGAATTCAGTATTTTCACAAGGAATAGTTTGTCCTTATTTAACTGGATGAGATAGTAAGAAAGAAAAGTGATCAAAACCCTTGAATTCCATGTAAAGCAGTCAACAAGTGCCATGTTCGTCAATTTGAGTGCTCGTCGACGTCTCTGTCGGTAGTCATCTTCTACTGAAACTACGATTGAATTCAGTATTTTCACAAACAATAGTTTGTCCTTATTTAACTGGATGAGATAGTAAGAAAGAAAAGTGATCAAAACCCTTGAATTCCATGTAAAGCAGTCAACAAGTGCCATGTTCGTCAATTTGAGTGCTCGTCGACGTCTCTGTCGGTAGTCATATTCTACTGAAGTTACGATCAAACTCAGTATTTTCACAAGGAATAGTTTGTCCTTATTTAACTGGATGAGATAGTAAGAAAGAAAATAAATCAAAACCCTTGAATTCCATAAAAAATAGTCAATAAGTGCCATGTTCGTCAATTTGAGTGCTCGTCGACGTCTCTGTCGGTAGTCATCTTCTACTGAAACTACGATTGAATTCAGTATTTTCACAAGGAATAGTTTGTCCTTATTTAACTGGATGAGATAGTAAGAAAGAAAATAAATCAAAACCCTTGAATTCCATGTAAAGCAGTCAACAAGTGCCATGTTCGTCAATTTGAGTGCTCGTCGACGTCTTTGTCGGTAGTCATCTTCTACTGAAGTTACGATTGAATTCAGTATTTTCACAAGGAATAGTTTGTCCCTAATTAACTGGATGAGATAGTAAGAAAGAAAAGTGATCAAAACCCTTGAATTCCATGTAAAATAGTCAATAAGTGCCATGTTCGTCAATATGAGTGCTCGTCGACGTCTCTGTAGGTAGTCATCTTCTACTGAAACTACGATTGAATTCAGTATTTTCACAAGGAATAGTTTGTCCTTAATTAACTGGATGAGATAGTAAGAAAGAAAATAAATCAAAACCCTTGAATTCCATGTAAAGCAGTCAACAAGTGCCATGTTCGTCAATTTGAGTGCTCGTCGACGTCTCTGTAGGTAGTCATCTTCTACTGAAACTACGATTGAATTCAGTATTTTCACAAGGAATAGTTTGTCCTTAATTAACTGGATAAGATAGTAAGAAAGAAAAGTGATCAAAACCCTTGAATTCCATGTAAAGCAGTCAACAAGTGCCATGTTCGTCAATTTGAGTGCTCGTCGACGTCTCTGTCGGTAGTCATCTTCTACTGAAACTACGATTGAATTCAGTATTTTCACAAGGAATAGTTTGTCCTTAATTAACTGGATGAGATAGTAAGAAAGAAATGTGATCAAAACCCTTGAATTCCATGTGAAATAGTCAACAAGTGCCATGTTCGTCAATATGAGTGCTCGTCGACGTTTCTGTAGGTAGTCATCTTCTACTGAAACTACGATTGAATTCAGTATTTTCACAAGGAATAGTTTGTCCTTAATTAACTGGATAAGATAGTAAGAAAGAAAAGTGATCAAAACCCTCGAATTCCATGTAAAGCAGTCAACAAGTGCCATGTTCGTCAATTTGAGTGCTCGTCGACGTCTCTGTTGGTAGTCATCTTCTACTGAAATTACGATTGAATTCAGTATTTTCACAAGGAATAGTTTGTCCTTATTTAACTGGATGAGATAGTAAGAAAGAAAATAAATCAAAACCCTTGAATTCCATGAAAAATAGTCAATAAGTGCCATGTTCGTCAATTTGAGTGCTCGTCGACGTCTCTGTAGGTAGTCATCTTCTACTGAAACTACGATTGAATTCAGTATTTTCACAAACAATAGTTTGTCCTTATTTAACTGGATGAGATAGTAAGAAAGAAAAGTGATCAAAACCCTTGAATTCCATGTAAAGCAGTCAACAAGTGCCATGTTCGTCAATTTGAGTGCTCGTCGACGTCTCTGTAGGTAGTCATCTTCTACTGAAACTACGATTGAATTCAGTATTTTCACAAGGATTAGTTTGCCCTTATTTAACTGGATGAGATAGTAAGAAAGAAAATAAATCAAAACCCTTGAATTCCATGAAAAATAGTCAATAAGTGCCATGTCCGTCAATTTGAGTGCTCGTCGACGTTTCTGTAGGTAGTCATCTTCTACTGAAACTACGATTGAATTCAGTATTTTCACAAGGAATAGTTTGTCCTTATTTAACTGGATGAGATAGTAAGTAAGAAAATAAATCAAAACCCTTGAATTCCATGAAAAATAGTCAATAAGTGCCATGTTCGTCAATTTGAGTGCTCGTCGACGTTTCTGTAGGTAGTCATCTTCTACTGAAACTACGATTGAATTCAGTATTTTCACAAGGAATAGTTTGTCCTTATTTAACTGGATGAGATAGTAAGTAAGAAAATAAATCAAAACCCTTGAATTCCATGTAAAGCAGTCAACAAGTGCCATGTTCGTCAATTTGAGTGCTCGTCGACGTCTCTGTAGGTAGTCATCTTCTACTGAAACTACGATTGAATTCAGTATTTTCACAAGGAATAGTTTGTCCTTATTTAACTGGATGAGATAGTAAGTAAGAAAATAAATCAAAACCCTTGAATTCCATGTAAAGCAGTCAACAAGTGCCATGTTCGTCAATTTGAGTGCTCGTCGACGTTTCTGTCGGTAGTCATATTCTACTGAAGTTACGATCAAACTCAGTATTTTCACAAGGAATAGTTTGTCCTTATTTAACTGGATGAGATAGTAAGAAAAAAATAAATCAAAACCCTTGATTTCCACGAAAAATAGTCAATAAGTGCCATGTTCGTCAATATGAGTGCTCGTCGACGTTTCTGTAGGTAGTCATCTTCTACTGAAACTACGATTGAATTCAGTATTTTCACAAGGAATAGTTTGTCCTTATTTAACTGGATAAGATAGTAAGAAAGAAAAGTGATCAAAACCCTCGAATTCCATGTAAAGCAGTCAACAAGTGCCATGTTCGTCAATTTGAGTGCTCGTCGACGTCTCTGTCGGTAGTCATCTTCTACTGAAGTTACGATTGAATTCAGTATTTTCACAAGGAATAGTTTGTCCTTAATTAACTGGATGAGATAGTAAGAAAAAAATAAATCAAAACCCTTGAATTCCACGAAAAATAGTCAATAAGTGCCATGTTCGTCAATATGAGTGCTCGTCGACGGCTCTGTAGGTAGTCATCTTCTACTGAAACTACGATTGAATTCAGTATTTTCACAAGGAATAGTTTGTCCCTAATTAACTGGATGAGATAGTAAGAAAAAAATAAATCAAAACCCTTGAATTCCACGAAAAATAGTCAATAAGTGCCATGTTCGTCAATATGAGTGCTCTTCGACGTCTCTGTAGGTAGTCATCTTCTACTGAAACTACGATTAAATTCAGTATTTTCACAAGGAATAGTTTGTCCTTAATTAACTGGATGAGATAGTAAGAAAGAAATGTGATCAAAACCCTTGAATTCCATGTAAAGCAGTCAACAAGTGCCATGTTCGTCAATTTGAGTGCTCGTCGACGTCTCTGTCGGTAGTCATATTCTACTGAAACTACGATTGAATTCAGTATTTTCACAAACAATAGTTTGTCCTTATTTAACTGGATGAGATAGTAAGAAAGAAAATAAATCAAAACCCTTGAATTCCATGAAAAATAGTCAATAAGTGCCATGTTCGTCAATTTGAGTGCTCGTCGACGTCTCTGTCGGTAGTCATATTCTACTGAAACTACGATTGAATTCAGTATTTTCACAAACAATAGTTTGTCCTTATTTAACTGGATGAGATAGTAAGAAAGAAATGTGATCAAAACCCTTGAATTCCATGTAAAGCAGTCAACAAGTGCCATGTTCGTCAATTTGAGTGCTCGTCGACGTCTCTGTCGGTAGTCATATTCTACTGAAACTACGATTGAATTCAGTATTTTCACAAACAATAGTTTGTCCTTATTTAACTGGATGAGATAGTAAGAAAGAAAATAAATCAAAACCCTTGAATTCCATGAAAAATAGTCAATAAGTGCCATGTTCGTCAATATGAGTGCTCTTCGACGTCTCTGTAGGTAGTCATATTCTACTGAAGTTACGATCAAACTCAGTATTTTCACAAGGAATAGTTTGTCCTTATTTAACTGGATGAGATAGTAAGAAAGAAAATAAATCAAAACCCTTGAATTCCATGAAAAATAGTCAATAAGTGCCATGTTCGTCAATATGAGTGCTCTTCGACGTCTCTGTAGGTAGTCATATTCTACTGAAGTTACGATCAAACTCAGTATTTTCACAAGGAATAGTTTGTCCTTATTTAACTGGATGAGATAGTAAGAAAGAAAATAAATCAAAACCCTTGAATTCCATGAAAAATAGTCAATAAGTGCCATGTTCGTCAATTTGAGTGCTCGTCGACGTCTCTGTCGGTAGTCATATTCTACTGAAACTACGATTGAATTCAGTATTTTCACAAACAATAGTTTGTCCTTATTTAACTGGATGAGATAGTAAGAA
The DNA here is from genome assembly GCA_963572265.1 of Caenorhabditis doughertyi. Lineage (NCBI taxonomy): Eukaryota > Metazoa > Nematoda > Chromadorea > Rhabditida > Rhabditidae > Caenorhabditis > Caenorhabditis doughertyi. Next base: position 28,446,269 of record OY751558.1, on the reverse strand, counting down.
AGAAATGTGATCAAAACCCTTGAATTCCATGTAAAGCAGTCAACAAGTGCCATGTTCGTCAATTTGAGTGCTCGTCGACGTCTCTGTCGGTAGTCATATTCTACTGAAACTACGATTGAATTCAGTATTTTCACAAACAATAGTTTGTCCTTATTTAACTGGATGAGATAGTAAGAAAGAAAATAAATCAAAACCCTTGAATTCCATGAAAAATAGTCAATAAGTGCCATGTTCGTCAATATGAGTGCTCTTCGACGTCTCTGTAGGTAGTCATATTCTACTGAAGTTACGATCAAACTCAGTATTTTCACAAGGAATAGTTTGTCCTTATTTAACTGGATGAGATAGTAAGAAAGAAAATAAATCAAAACCCTTGAATTCCATGAAAAATAGTCAATAAGTGCCATGTTCGTCAATATGAGTGCTCTTCGACGTCTCTGTAGGTAGTCATATTCTACTGAAGTTACGATCAAACTCAGTATTTTCACAAGGAATAGTTTGTCCTTATTTAACTGGATGAGATAGTAAGAAAGAAAATAAATCAAAACCCTTGAATTCCATGAAAAATAGTCAATAAGTGCCATGTTCGTCAATTTGAGTGCTCGTCGACGTCTCTGTCGGTAGTCATATTCTACTGAAACTACGATTGAATTCAGTATTTTCACAAGGAATAGTTTGTCCTTAATTAACTGGATGAGATAGTAAGAAAGAAATGTGATCAAAACCCTTGAATTCCATGTAAAGCAGTCAACAAGTGCCATGTTCGTCAATTTGAGTGCTCGTCGACGTTTCTGTAGGTAGTCATCTTCTACTGAAACTACGATTGAATTCAGTATTTTCACGAGGAATAGTTTGTCCTTATTTAACTGGATGAGATAGTAAGAAAGAAAATAAATCAAAACCCTTGAATTCCATGAAAAATAGTCAATAAGTGCCATGTTCGTCAATTTGAGTGCTCGTCGACGTCTCTGTCGGTAGTCATATTCTACTGAAACTACGATTGAATTCAGTATTTTCACAAACAATAGTTTGTCCTTATTTAACTGGATGAGATAGTAAGAAAGAAAAGTGATCAAAACCCTTGAATTCCATGTAAAGCAGTCAACAAGTGCCATGTTCGTCAATTTGAGTGCTCGTCGACGTCTTTGTCGGTAGTCATATTCTACTGAAACTACGATTGAATTCAGTATTTTCACAAGGAATAGTTTGTCCTTATTTAACTGGATGAGATAGTAAGAAAGAAAATAAATCAAAACCCTTGAATTCCATGAAAAATAGTCAATAAGTGCCATGTTCGTCAATATGAGTGCTCTTCGACGTCTCTGTAGGTAGTCATATTCTACTGAAGTTACGATCAAACTCAGTATTTTCACAAGGAATAGTTTGTCCTTATTTAACTGGATGAGATAGTAAGAAAGAAAATAAATCAAAACCCTTGAATTCCATGAAAAATAGTCAATAAGTGCCATGTTCGTCAATTTGAGTGCTCGTCGACGTCTCTGTCGGTAGTCATATTCTACTGAAGTTACGATCAAACTCAGTATTTTCACAAGGAATAGTTTGTCCTTATTTAACTGGATGAGATAGTAAGAAAGAAAATAAATCAAAACCCTTGAATTCCATGAAAAATAGTCAATAAGTGCCATGTTCGTCAATTTGAGTGCTCGTCGACGTCTCTGTCGGTAGTCATCTTCTACTGAAACTACGATTGAATTCAGTATTTTCACAAGGAATAGTTTGTCCTTATTTAACTGGATGAGATAGTAAGAAAGAAAATAAATCAAAACCCTTGAATTCCATGTAAAGCAGTCAACAAGTGCCATGTTCGTCAATTTGAGTGCTCGTCGACGTCTTTGTCGGTAGTCATCTTCTACTGAAGTTACGATTGAATTCAGTATTTTCACAAGGAATAGTTTGTCCTTAATTAACTGGATGAGATAGTAAGAAAGAAAATAAATCAAAACCCTTGAATTCCATGTAAAGCAGTCAACAAGTGCCATGTTCGTCAATTTGAGTGCTCGTCGACGTCTTTGTCGGTAGTCATCTTCTACTGAAGTTACGATTGAATTCAGTATTTTCACAAGGAATAGTTTGTCCTTAATTAACTGGATGAGATAGTAAGAAAGAAAATAAATCAAAACCCTTGAATTCCATGAAAAATAGTCAATAAGTGCCATGTTCGTCAACTTGAGTGCTCGTCGACGTCTCTGTCGGTAGTCATATTCTACTGAAACTACGATTGAATTCAGTATTTTCACAAACAATAGTTTGTCCTTATTTAACTGGATGAGATAGTAAGAAAGAAAAGTGATCAAAACCCTTGAATTCCATGTAAAGCAGTCAACAAGTGCCATGTTCGTCAATTTGAGTGCTCGTCGACGTCTCTGTCGGTAGTCATATTCTACTGAAGTTACGATCAAACTCAGTATTTTCACAAGGAATAGTTTGTCCTTATTTAACTGGATGAGATAGTAAGAAAGAAATGTGATCAAAACCCTTGAATTCCATGTGAAATAGTCAACAAGTGCCATGTTCGTCAATATGAGTGCTCGTCGACGTTTCTGTAGGTAGTCATCTTCTACTGAAACTACGATTGAATTCAGTATTTTCACAAACAATAGTTTGTCCTTATTTAACTGGATGAGATAGTAAGAAAAAAAAGTGATCAAAACCCTTGAATTCCATGTAAAGCAGTCAACAAGTGCCATGTTCGTCAATTTGAGTGCTCGTCGACGTCTCTGTCGGTAGTCATATTCTACTGAAGTTACGATCAAACTCAGTATTTTCACAAGGAATAGTTTGTCCTTATTTAACTGGATGAGATAGTAAGAAAGAAAATAAATCAAAACCCTTGAATTCCATGAAAAATAGTCAATAAGTGCCATGTTCGTCAATTTGAGTGCTCGTCGACGTCTCTGTCGGTAGTCATCTTCTACTGAAACTACGATTGAATTCAGTATTTTCACAAGGAATAGTTTGTCCTTATTTAACTGGATGAGATAGTAAGAAAGAAAATAAATCAAAACCCTTGAATTCCATGTAAAGCAGTCAACAAGTGCCATGTTCGTCAATTTGAGTGCTCGTCGACGTCTTTGTCGGTAGTCATCTTCTACTGAAGTTACGATTGAATTCAGTATTTTCACAAGGAATAGTTTGTCCTTAATTAACTGGATGAGATAGTAAGAAAGAAAATAAATCAAAACCCTTGAATTCCATGAAAAATAGTCAATAAGTGCCATGTTCGTCAATTTGAGTGCTCGTCGACGTCTCTGTAGGTAGTCATCTTCTACTGAAGTTACGATTGAATTCAGTATTTTCACAAGGAATAGTTTGTCCTTAATTAACTGGATGAGATAGTAAGAAAGAAAAGTGATCAAAACCCTTGAATTCCATGTAAAGCAGTCAACAAGTGCCATGTTCGTCAATTTGAGTGCTCGTCGACATCTCTGTAGGTAGTCATCTTCTACTGAAACTACGATTGAATTCAGTATTTTCACAAGGATTAGTTTGCCCTTATTTAACTGGATGAGATAGTAAGAAAGAAAATAAATTAAAACCCTTGAATTCCATGAAAAATAGTCAATAAGTGCCATGTCCGTCAATTTGAGTGCTCGTCGACGTTTCTGTAGGTAGTCATCTTCTACTGAAACTACGATTGAATTCAGTATTTTCACAAGGAATAGTTTGTCCTTATTTAACTGGATGAGATAGTAAGTAAGAAAATAAATCAAAACCCTTGAATTCCATGTAAAGCAGTCAACAAGTGCCATGTTCGTCAATTTGAGTGCTCGTCGACGTTTCTGTAGGTAGTCATCTTCTACTGAAACTACGATTGAATTCAGTATTTTCACAAGGATTAGTTTGCCCTTATTTAACTGGATGAGATAGTAAGAAAGAAAATAAATCAAAACCCTTGAATTCCATGAAAAATAGTCAATAAGTGCCATGTCCGTCAATTTGAGTGCTCGTCGACGTTTCTGTAGGTAGTCATCTTCTACTGAAACTACGATTGAATTCAGTATTTTCACAAGGAATAGTTTGTCCTTATTTAACTGGATGAGATAGTAAGTAAGAAAATAAATCAAAACCCTTGAATTCCATGTAAAGCAGTCAACAAGTGCCATGTTCGTCAATTTGAGTGCTCGTCGACGTCTCTGTCGGTAGTCATATTCTACTGAAGTTACGATCAAACTCAGTATTTTCACAAGGAATAGTTTGTCCTTATTTAACTGGATGAGATAGTAAGAAAGAAAAGTGATCAAAACCCTTGAATTCCATGAAAAATAGTCAATAAGTGCCATGTTCGTCAATTTGAGTGCTCGTCGACGTCTCTGTAGGTAGTCATCTTCTACTGAAACTACGATTGAATTCAGTATTTTCACAAGGAATAGTTTGTCCTTAATTAACTGGATAAGATAGTAAGAAAGAAAAGTGATCAAAACCCTCGAATTCCATGTAAAGCAGTCAACAAGTGCCATGTTCGTCAATTTGAGTGCTCTTCGACGTCTCTGTAGGTAGTCATCTTCTACTGAAACTACGATTGAATTCAGTATTTTCACAAGGAATAGTTTGTCCTTAATTAACTGGATGAGATAGTAAGAAAGAAATGTGATCAAAACCCTTGAATTCCACGAAAAATAGTCAATAAGTGCCATGTTCGTCAATATGAGTGCTCGTCGACGTCTCTGTAGGTAGTCATCTTCTACTGAAACTACGATTGAATTCAGTATTTTCACAAGGAATAGTTTGTCCCTAATTAACTGGATAAGATAGTAAGAAAGAAAAGTGATCAAAACCCTCGAATTCCATGTAAAGCAGTCAACAAGTGCCATGTTCGTCAATATGAGTGCTCGTCGACGTCTCTGTAGGTAGTCATCTTCTACTGAAACTACGATTGAATTCAGTTTTTTCACAAGGAATAGTTTGTCCTTAATTAACTGGATGAGATAGTAAGAAAGAAATGTGATCAAAACCCTTGAATTCCATGTGAAATAGTCAACAAGTGCCATGTTCGTCAATATGAGTGCTCGTCGACGTTTCTGTAGGTAGTCCTCTTCTACTGAAACTACGATTGAATTCAGTATTTTCACAAGGAATAGTTTGTCCTTAATTAACTGGATGAGATAGTAAGAAAGAAAAGTGATCAAAACCCTTGAATTCCATGTAAAATAGTCAATAAGTGCCATGTTCGTCAATATGAGTGCTCGTCGACGTCTCTGTCGGTAGTCATCTTCTACTGAAACTACGATTGAATTCAGTATTTTCACAAGGAATAGTTTGTCCTTAATTAACTGGATGAGATAGTAAGAAAGATAAGTGATAAAAACCCTTGAATTCCATGTAAAATAGTCAATAAGTGCCATGTTCGTCAATTTGAGTGCTCGTCGACGTTTCTGTAGGTAGTCCTCTTCTACTGAAACTACGATTGAATTCAGTATTTTCACAAGGAATAGTTTGTCCTTATTTAACTGGATGAGATAGTAAGAAAGAAAATAAATCAAAACCCTTGAATTCCATGAAAAATAGTCAATAAGTGCCATGTTCGTCAATTTGAGTGCTCGTCGACGTTTCTGTAGGTAGTCATCTTCTACTGAAACTACGATTGAATTCAGTATTTTCACAAGGAATAGTTTGTCCTTATTTAACTGGATGAGATAGTAAGTAAGAAAATAAATCAAAACCCTTGAATTCCATGTAAAGCAGTCAACAAGTGCCATGTTCGTCAATTTGAGTGCTCGTCGACGTCTCTGTCGGTAGTCATCTTCTACTGAAACTACGATTGAATTCAGTATTTTCACAAGGAATAGTTTGTCCTTATTTAACTGGATGAGATAGTAAGAAAGAAAAGTGATAAGAACCCTTGAATTCCATGTAAAATAGTCAATAAGTGCCATGTTCGTCAATATGAGTGCTCGTCGACGTCTCTGTCGGTAGTCATCTTCTATTGGAACTACGATTGAATTCAGTATTTTCACAAGAAATAGTTTGTCCTTAATTAACTGAATGAGATAGTAAGAAAGAAAAGTGATCAAAACCCTTGAATTCCATGTAAAGCAGTCAACAAGTGCCATGTTCGTCAATTTGAGTGCTCGTCGACGTCTCTGTCGGTAGTCATATTCTACTGAAGTTACGATCAAACTCAGTATTTTCACAAGGAATAGTTTGTCCTTATTTAACTGGATGAGATAGTAAGAAAGAAATGTGATCAAAACCCTTGAATTCCATGTGAAATAGTCAACAAGTGCCATGTTCGTCAATATGAGTGCTCGTCGACGTTTCTGTAGGTAGTCATCTTCTACTGAAACTACGATTGAATTCAGTATTTTCACAAACAATAGTTTGTCCTTATTTAACTGGATGAGATAGTAAGAAAAAAAAGTGATCAAAACCCTTGAATTCCATGTAAAGCAGTCAACAAGTGCCATGTTCGTCAATTTGAGTGCTCGTCGACGTCTCTGTCGGTAGTCATCTTCTACTGAAACTACGATTGAATTCAGTATTTTCACAAGGAATAGTTTGTCCTTATTTAACTGGATGAGATAGTAAGAAAGAAAAGTGATAAGAACCCTTGAATTCCATGTAAAATAGTCAATAAGTGCCATGTTCGTCAATATGAGTGCTCGTCGACGTCTCTGTCGGTAGTCATCTTCTATTGGAACTACGATTGAATTCAGTATTTTCACAAGAAATAGTTTGTCCTTAATTAACTGAATGAGATAGTAAGAAAGAAAAGTGATCAAAACCCTTGAATTCCATGTAAAGCAGTCAACAAGTGCCATGTTCGTCAATTTGAGTGCTCGTCGACGTCTCTGTCGGTAGTCATATTCTACTGAAGTTACGATCAAACTCAGTATTTTCACAAGGAATAGTTTGTCCTTATTTAACTGGATGAGATAGTAAGAAAGAAAATAAATCAAAACCCTTGAATTCCATGAAAAATAGTCAATAAGTGCCATGTTCGTCAATTTGAGTGCTCGTCGACGTCTCTGTCGGTAGTCATCTTCTACTGAAACTACGATTGAATTCAGTATTTTCACAAGGAATAGTTTGTCCTTATTTAACTGGATGAGATAGTAAGAAAGAAAATAAATCAAAACCCTTGAATTCCATGTAAAGCAGTCAACAAGTGCCATGTTCGTCAATTTGAGTGCTCGTCGACGTCTTTGTCGGTAGTCATCTTCTACTGAAGTTACGATTGAATTCAGTATTTTCACAAGGAATAGTTTGTCCTTAATTAACTGGATGAGATAGTAAGAAAGAAAATAAATCAAAACCCTTGAATTCCATGTAAAGCAGTCAACAAGTGCCATGTTCGTCAATTTGAGTGCTCGTCGACGTCTCTGTAGGTAGTCATCTTCTACTGAAGTTACGATTGAATTCAGTATTTTCACAAGGAATAGTTTGTCCTTAATTAACTGGATGAGATAGTAAGAAAGAAAAGTGATCAAAACCCTTGAATTCCATGTAAAGCAGTCAACAAGTGCCATGTTCGTCAATTTGAGTGCTCGTCGACGTCTTTGTCGGTAGTCATCTTCTACTGAAGTTACGATTGAATTCAGTATTTTCACAAGGAATAGTTTGTCCTTAATTAACTGGATGAGATAGTAAGAAAGAAAATAAATCAAAACCCTTGAATTCCATGAAAAATAGTCAATAAGTGCCATGTTCGTCAATTTGAGTGCTCGTCGACGTCTCTGTAGGTAGTCATCTTCTACTGAAGTTACGATTGAATTCAGTATTTTCACAAGGAATAGTTTGTCCTTAATTAACTGGATGAGATAGTAAGAAAGAAAAGTGATCAAAACCCTTGAATTCCATGTAAAGCAGTCAACAAGTGCCATGTTCGTCAATTTGAGTGCTCGTCGACGTCTTTGTCGGTAGTCATCTTCTACTGAAACTACGATTGAATTCAGTATTTTCACAAGGATTAGTTTGCCCTTATTTAACTGGATGAGATAGTAAGAAAGAAAATAAATTAAAACCCTTGAATTCCATGAAAAATAGTCAATAAGTGCCATGTCCGTCAATTTGAGTGCTCGTCGACGTTTCTGTAGGTAGTCATCTTCTACTGAAACTACGATTGAATTCAGTATTTTCACAAGGAATAGTTTGTCCTTATTTAACTGGATGAGATAGTAAGTAAGAAAATAAATCAAAACCCTTGAATTCCATGTAAAGCAGTCAACAAGTGCCATGTTCGTCAATTTGAGTGCTCGTCGACGTTTCTGTAGGTAGTCATCTTCTACTGAAACTACGATTGAATTCAGTATTTTCACAAGGAATAGATTGTCCTTATTTAACTGGATGAGATAGTAAGAAAGAAAATAAATCAAAACCCTTGAATTCCATGAAAAATAGTCAATAAGTGCCATGTTCGTCAATTTGAGTGCTCGTCGACGTCTCTGTAGGTAGTCATCTTCTACTGAAACTACGATCGAATTCAGTATTTTCACAAGGATTAGTTTGCCCTTATTTAACTGGATGAGATAGTAAGAAAGAAAATAAATCAAAACCCTTGAATTCCATGAAAAATAGTCAATAAGTGCCATGTCCGTCAATTTGAGTGCTCGTCGACGTTTCTGTAGGTAGTCATCTTCTACTGAAACTACGATTGAATTCAGTATTTTCACAAGGAATAGTTTGTCCTTATTTAACTGGATGAGATAGTAAGTAAGAAAATAAATCAAAACCCTTGAATTCCATGTAAAGCAGTCAACAAGTGCCATGTTCGTCAATTTGAGTGCTCGTCGACGTCTCTGTCGGTAGTCATATTCTACTGAAGTTACGATCAAACTCAGTATTTTCACAAGGAATAGTTTGTCCTTATTTAACTGGATGAGATAGTAAGAAAGAAAAGTGATCAAAACCCTTGAATTCCATGAAAAATAGTCAATAAGTGCCATGTTCGTCAATTTGAGTGCTCGTCGACGTCTCTGTAGGTAGTCATCTTCTACTGAAACTACGATTGAATTCAGTATTTTCACAAGGAATAGTTTGTCCTTAATTAACTGGATAAGATAGTAAGAAAGAAAAGTGATCAAAACCCTCGAATTCCATGTAAAGCAGTCAACAAGTGCCATGTTCGTCAATTTGAGTGCTCTTCGACGTCTCTGTAGGTAGTCATCTTCTACTGAAACTACGATTGAATTCAGTATTTTCACAAGGAATAGTTTGTCCTTAATTAACTGGGTAAGATAGTAAGAAAGAAAAGTGATCAAAACCCTCGAATTCCATGTAAAGCAGTCAACAAGTGCCATGTTCGTCAATATGAGTGCTCGTCGACGTCTCTGTAGGTAGTCATCTTCTACTGAAACTACGATTGAATTCAGTATTTTCACAAGGAATAGTTTGTCCCTAATTAACTGGATGAGATAGTAAGAAAGAAAAGTGATCAAAACCCTTGAATTCCATGTAAAATAGTCAATAAGTGCCATGTTCGTCAATATGAGTGCTCGTCGACGTCTCTGTCGGTAGTCATCTTCTACTGAAACTACGATTGAATTCAGTATTTTCACAAGGAATAGTTTGTCCTTAATTAACTGGATGAGATAGTAAGAAAGATAAGTGATAAAAACCCTTGAATTCCATGTAAAATAGTCAATAAGTGCCATGTTCGTCAATTTGAGTGCTCGTCGACGTCTCTGTAGGTAGTCATCTTCTACTGAAACTACGATTGAATTCAGTATTTTCACAAGGAATAGTTTGTCCTTATTTAACTGGATGAGATAGTAAGAAAAAAAAGTGATCAAAACCCTTGAATTCCATGTAAAGCAGTCAACAAGTGCCATGTTCGTCAATTTGAGTGCTCGTCGACGTCTCTGTCGGTAGTCATCTTCTACTGAAACTACGATTGAATTCAGTATTTTCACAAGGAATAGTTTGTCCTTATTTAACTGGATGAGATAGTAAGAAAGAAAAGTGATAAGAACCCTTGAATTCCATGTAAAATAGTCAATAAGTGCCATGTTCGTCAATATGAGTGCTCGTCGACGTCTCTGTCGGTAGTCATCTTCTATTGGAACTACGATTGAATTCAGTATTTTCACAAGAAATAGTTTGTCCTTAATTAACTGAATGAGATAGTAAGAAAGAAAAGTGATCAAAACCCTTGAATTCCATGTAAAGCAGTCAACAAGTGCCATGTTCGTCAATTTGAGTGCTCGTCGACGTCTCTGTCGGTAGTCATATTCTACTGAAGTTACGATCAAACTCAGTATTTTCACAAGGAATAGTTTGTCCTTATTTAACTGGATGAGATAGTAAGAAAGAAAATAAATCAAAACCCTTGAATTCCATGAAAAATAGTCAATAAGTGCCATGTTCGTCAATTTGAGTGCTCGTCGACGTCTCTGTCGGTAGTCATCTTCTACTGAAACTACGATTGAATTCAGTATTTTCACAAGGAATAGTTTGTCCTTATTTAACTGGATGAGATAGTAAGAAAGAAAATAAATCAAAACCCTTGAATTCCATGTAAAGCAGTCAACAAGTGCCATGTTCGTCAATTTGAGTGCTCGTCGACGTCTTTGTCGGTAGTCATCTTCTACTGAAGTTACGATTGAATTCAGTATTTTCACAAGGAATAGTTTGTCCTTAATTAACTGGATGAGATAGTAAGAAAGAAAATAAATCAAAACCCTTGAATTCCATGTAAAGCAGTCAACAAGTGCCATGTTCGTCAATTTGAGTGCTCGTCGACGTCTCTGTAGGTAGTCATCTTCTACTGAAGTTACGATTGAATTCAGTATTTTCACAAGGAATAGTTTGTCCTTAATTAACTGGATGAGATAGTAAGAAAGAAAAGTGATCAAAACCCTTGAATTCCATGTAAAGCAGTCAACAAGTGCCATGTTCGTCAATTTGAGTGCTCGTCGACGTCTTTGTCGGTAGTCATCTTCTACTGAAGTTACGATTGAATTCAGTATTTTCACAAGGAATAGTTTGTCCTTAATTAACTGGATGAGATAGTAAGAAAGAAAATAAATCAAAACCCTTGAATTCCATGAAAAATAGTCAATAAGTGCCATGTTCGTCAATTTGAGTGCTCGTCGACGTCTCTGTAGGTAGTCATCTTCTACTGAAGTTACGATTGAATTCAGTATTTTCACAAGGAATAGTTTGTCCTTAATTAACTGGATGAGATAGTAAGAAAGAAAAGTGATCAAAACCCTTGAATTCCATGTAAAGCAGTCAACAAGTGCCATGTTCGTCAATTTGAGTGCTCGTCGACGTCTTTGTCGGTAGTCATCTTCTACTGAAACTACGATTGAATTCAGTATTTTCACAAGGATTAGTTTGCCCTTATTTAACTGGATGAGATAGTAAGAAAGAAAATAAATTAAAACCCTTGAATTCCATGAAAAATAGTCAATAAGTGCCATGTCCGTCAATTTGAGTGCTCGTCGACGTTTCTGTAGGTAGTCATCTTCTACTGAAACTACGATTGAATTCAGTATTTTCACAAGGAATAGTTTGTCCTTATTTAACTGGATGAGATAGTAAGTAAGAAAATAAATCAAAACCCTTGAATTCCATGTAAAGCAGTCAACAAGTGCCATGTTCGTCAATTTGAGTGCTCGTCGACGTTTCTGTAGGTAGTCATCTTCTACTGAAACTACGATTGAATTCAGTATTTTCACAAGGAATAGATTGTCCTTATTTAACTGGATGAGATAGTAAGAAAGAAAATAAATCAAAACCCTTGAATTCCATGAAAAATAGTCAATAAGTGCCATGTTCGTCAATTTGAGTGCTCGTCGACGTCTCTGTAGGTAGTCATCTTCTACTGAAACTACGATCGAATTCAGTATTTTCACAAGGATTAGTTTGCCCTTATTTAACTGGATGAGATAGTAAGAAAGAAAATAAATCAAAACCCTTGAATTCCATGAAAAATAGTCAATAAGTGCCATGTCCGTCAATTTGAGTGCTCGTCGACGTTTCTGTAGGTAGTCATCTTCTACTGAAACTACGATTGAATTCAGTATTTTCACAAGGAATAGTTTGTCCTTATTTAACTGGATGAGATAGTAAGTAAGAAAATAAATCAAAACCCTTGAATTCCATGTAAAGCAGTCAACAAGTGCCATGTTCGTCAATTTGAGTGCTCGTCGACGTCTCTGTCGGTAGTCATATTCTACTGAAGTTACGATCAAACTCAGTATTTTCACAAGGAATAGTTTGTCCTTATTTAACTGGATGAGATAGTAAGAAAGAAAAGTGATCAAAACCCTTGAATTCCATGAAAAATAGTCAATAAGTGCCATGTTCGTCAATTTGAGTGCTCGTCGACGTCTCTGTAGGTAGTCATCTTCTACTGAAACTACGATTGAATTCAGTATTTTCACAAGGAATAGTTTGTCCTTAATTAACTGGATAAGATAGTAAGAAAGAAAAGTGATCAAAACCCTCGAATTCCATGTAAAGCAGTCAACAAGTGCCATGTTCGTCAATTTGAGTGCTCTTCGACGTCTCTGTAGGTAGTCATCTTCTACTGAAACTACGATTGAATTCAGTATTTTCACAAGGAATAGTTTGTCCTTAATTAACTGGGTAAGATAGTAAGAAAGAAAAGTGATCAAAACCCTCGAATTCCATGTAAAGCAGTCAACAAGTGCCATGTTCGTCAATATGAGTGCTCGTCGACGTCTCTGTAGGTAGTCATCTTCTACTGAAACTACGATTGAATTCAGTATTTTCACAAGGAATAGTTTGTCCCTAATTAACTGGATAAGATAGTAAGAAAGAAAAGTGATCAAAACCCTCGAATTCCATGTAAAGCAGTCAACAAGTGCCATGTTCGTCAATTTGAGTGCTCGTCGACGTCTCTGTCGGTAGTCATCTTCTACTGAAACTACGATTGAATTCAGTATTTTCACAAGGAATAGTTTGTCCTTAATTAACTGGATGAGATAGTAAGAAAGAAAAGTGATCAAAACCCTTGAATTCCATGTAAAATAGTCAATAAGTGCCATGTTCGTCAATATGAGTGCTCGTCGACGTCTCTGTCGGTAGTCATCTTCTACTGAAACTACGATTGAATTCAGTATTTTCACAAGGAATAGTTTGTCCTTAATTAACTGGATGAGATAGTAAGAAAGATAAGTGATAAAAACCCTTGAATTCCATGTAAAATAGTCAATAAGTGCCATGTTCGTCAATTTGAGTGCTCGTCGACGTCTCTGTAGGTAGTCATCTTCTACTGAAACTACGATTGAATTCAGTATTTTCACAAGGAATAGTTTGTCCTTATTTAACTGGATGAGATAGTAAGTAAGAAAATAAATCAAAACCCTTGAATTCCATGTAAAGCAGTCAACAAGTGCCATGTTCGTCAATATGAGTGCTCGTCGACGTCTCTGTCGGTAGTCATCTTCTATTGGAACTACGATTGAATTCAGTATTTTCACAAGAAATAGTTTGTCCTTAATTAACTGAATGAGATAGTAAGAAAGAAAAGTGATCAAAACCTTTGAATTCCTTGTAAAGTAGTCAATAAGTGCCATGTTCGTCAATATGAGTGCTCGTCGACGTCTCTGTCGGTAGTCATCTTCTATTGGAACTACGATCAAATTCAGTATTCTCATAAGAAATAGTTTGTGCTTAACTTACTGGATGAGATTGTAAAAAGAATTTATATGATCAAAACCCTTGAATTCCATGAAAAATAGTCAATAAGTGCCATCATTCGTTGCATTGGCTGGCCAGCTCCTGTGGTCAGAAAACTTACAAAAACTTTTTACTCAGGTTTAGCAGGAAACTAGAAATGTGAAGCCAAAAGTCTTGATTATACCTGAATAAGTAGCCAAGACTGTCATTTCCGTTGGTTGACAGTCTTCCCTGCTTGTTTTGGTGCTTTGAAGACAGAATGGCAAGCATTTCATGTTTATCTCATATTGTAGCTGGTCTTGTAGAAAAACGAGCCAGTGTCAAAGTTACAGGTTTTTTGTATTTGCAATGATTTTTGATGTACAGTAGCGATCAAAACTGAGGTCACGTTCAGTCTTTGGTGAATAAAAGCGCTCAAACATATCCGATCTGGCTGAAAAATTTTTTTAGGACAACTAGGTGTCTAAGGAATAGTTAAATTTTTTGTGGTGACGACTGATAAAATTTCAGGTGTCATTTTTGAAAACATTTTTTGGGTCAACTTGAGGTTTCTTTTTTCTCTCTAGAAATGTTGTCCCTAGTCCCATTGAACAATTTCCGTCGAAATATCGGGCATGCCGCCACTGTCTCTGACCTTATTTCAGTCAACATCCGGATAGGGGTGCTGAAACGGAGCATCATAGGTCGGCTGAAACTGCTTCAAACGGATTAAAAATTTTGAAAATGATGTCATTTGAGGTCCCAAACAAATTTCCATTGAAGTTCATGAGATTTGAAAATTTTCATTTTTTGAGTTTAATACTGATTTTCAAAATTATCGGAAATCAATTAAAGACTCGGAAAATAAAGTTTTTCAAAACTTAAGTTCTCTGACTGGAGTTTGTTCAGGACCTCAAAACACGCCTGTTGTTCAGGACCTCAAAACATGGCCAGCCGACTTATGATGCTCCGTTTCAACATCCTTATCCGGATGTTGACTGAAATAAGGTCAGAGACAGTGGCGACATGTCCAATATTTTGACGGAAATGATTCGCTTGGACTTGGAACAACATTTCTAGACAGAAAAAATAATACCTCCAGTTGAACCAAAAAAAGTTTTCAAAAATGACACCTGAAATTTTATCAGTCGTCACCGCAAAAAATTTTACTGAAAAATTTTTTTCCGAAAAAAAAATTCGGATCGTATTCCATCGACACCCAGATTTCCCCAGAAAATTTTTCAGCCAGATCGGATATGTTTGAGGGCTTTTATTCACCAAAGACTAATCATCTTCGAGCTGTGAAAAATAAGACAGATCTTTGTATGTTCAGATTTTTATTTAGAAATGAAAGTTCGAATATAATACGGAATTATAATAACGCTGCACAAACTTTCACACAGCCGATGTACGTTGAGTATGATTTCTGAAAGAAAGAAGTTGTTTCAGAATTTCAGAATGTAATCAGAATTTACAACACCGATTGAAAAGAATAAAACTCACATTTTCTTTCTTTTTTTTCTATCCCTGATCCCAATCAGGGCAAGCAAACGGCTCCTGACATTTCTGAAATTGGAAATAGTTATTTTTTAACTTCGAAAATCATCGACAGTGTAACTTTTCATAATATCAAAATTGAATTTTTAGGAGTTTTGTTTCAAAAAACTGATTTACTTACGCTGCGACGTCGGGTGTCGGGCCACCGCCGCTAGCAGTTGGCCAGGCCCAACTTTGAGGAGTTACCCTGGAAAAAGCCACTATAAATTGGTATAAACGATTAGAAACAAAAAGTTCAAAAACACGAATAAGCAACAAGAATAACTCTTCAAATGTTAATAACAACCGGAAAGTGGTTCTTCGTTCCCAGAGCCGGAAAGAGACGTGCCCGATAAAATTTTCTAGACAAGTCATACAAAACTCTATTTGTTTCTCATGCTATCTAGATTTCTTTGTTACATCTGGTAGAACCCATCTATCTCATTGGTGTCTTTGAAAACACGAAAAGAACAACAGAGGGTGAAGAGACGAAATGTTGCGATCTTAAAGTGCAAACTCATCAAACGTCCGGCCTTGGGAAAATAGACGTCGCTTTTTTTGAAGTTCAAACTTTTGGTGGAAAGGATCCTATGATCAAACTCACTTGTGCTTATCACACATTTTCAGAATCCATGTCGTCCCACTAAATGTATTATCGAAGCAATTGGCCAGTCAATCTTAATCGTCAGAAACATTGCCGATCTGAGAATTCGTGCCACCAGTCTTTCTGATTTATTCTTTAAACTAATAAAAATGTTTGTTGCAAACTGTTCCTCTATTATACATTGTGCTGAATTAGAAGGAACTTAGCAAAGACAAGTTGAATTTGAGAAGAATGGTATATCTGGAAAGGAAATGATAATCAGCGCCTACAAAAGAATTGTCAGCCACTCTGTCAAATGAAAAGATTCGTTTGCACATCCAATTTGTAGTGAACTATAAACTCTCTTTTTTTCCGGAGTTTCTGGAAATATGAGGTTTCATGAGGCTTTTTTTTCAGAGAACCTGTATTTTCGACTGATTTTTTTTTAATTTATTAGTTTGTGAATTGCAACAACACTGACCAGCAACACATATAAAGTACAATAATGATTTTGTGTTTCGACCTTCTAATGCTAGACACAATATAACTATCAAAATTTTTGAAGGCAAGGTGAAAGGTTAGGTCATCCTCAGTAGCACCCTTTCACCCATAATTGCCGATGGTTTTCACAAGTAGATGTATTCAAGAGAAATAAATCACTTGTCACCAATAGTTCTCTCTAATCGTTTGAACCAAAATAAAAACATATTTTGCCATGTCCGGTTTACAATTAACAATCATTCTGTTCGTGTCAAAAATAGCCATCCAACCTCGGCGTTGTCTCAAATTGTAATTCTAACTGGTGTCTGGCAATGGAATCTGAAGAAGAGTTTGTGGTATTCAATGCTCGTAACAAGCTCCAACAGCTGGCGTTTTTGCAGGCGAAGATGTCACTGGAAAGAGAGAACGTATTACAAAAACAAAGACTTGTTTTGAAATATTCTCTGCGATGTGAAAGATTCGCGAACGAATAAGAACTCACCAGTTCTATATCTTGAACAGACTCCATGCATCACATTACAGAGTTTGAGACTCATTTGCCGCTCCTTGCATCGTCTTTTAATGCTGAATTGCGTGTTTCGACCTTCTAATGCTAGACACGACATTATATTGTTTTTCTGGAGGCAAGGTGAAAGGTTAGGTCATCCTCAGTAGCACCCTTTCACCCATAATTGCCGTTAATATTTGAATTGGAGAGTGGTATTCAAGCAAAATGAACGCTTAACGTTCTCGATCCTCAAAAAGTCGATCTAGGGGGCGTGGCAAACAACTCTTGATGAAGCGTTGTTTTGAAAAATTCATTCGATAGAAATCCTGGGGGCGGGCCACCATTATGTTGATCATGCTCATCCTTATTCAGATTTTTGGAGTTCCACTGCGGCACAGGCTACTGACAAAGTATTCTATCTTAGATTGCCAACTCAAAGCAGCTTTTTCTCGTGATGGACTTGTTCATCATTGAATTCTAATCAGAACGTCTTCAAAACGTGAGACCATCCTGAACTGAATAAAAACTTACCAACAGAGCATCAAGGCGATGCTCACTCCCATTCTCGAAAGAAATTTCTTTCAACTTGAAGTTCATCTGACTGAACCCTATGTGGTCATCGTAACAGATTACATGCAATTCATATCGCTCTTCAATGACAATGACTGATCTTTTCAACGACTTTCGAATGAACTCCAACGTTGTTGAACCATTGCCGACTGCACACTGCATCCAACAGATAATCCGCCTTTGTTCAAATCGAACTGATCAAAACGTTTTCATTGATTTGTAAAGATAATTGCTTGTTTTGGCGGAGAACGAGTGATAGCAGCGAGGGATTTTCTGAAATGTTCTTCTATTAGTCAAGAAAAACCTAAAAAAATGACGTTTCTGATGAAATCCGTAACAATGATTTGAGACCTTGGTCATGATACTGAGTTATGATACTGAGAAGAAACAGTTTTGAGCATTATCACTCTCAGTGTATTCTCAGCGAAGCAAAAAACCCGCAGTTGTTTCCCATCAGACCAGCCTCTGATAACAACTCACTTTCTAATTTCATTCGAACAAACTCTTTTTGTGCGCTCGGAGAGCAACACACACATACGTCTTCTTGGACTGCGATTAAGATGTTGAAATATCCAAACAGAGCAAAGCATTGTAATTTTCCATATACAAAAATGAATTCGAATCAAATAGAACACCCAATGGTTCTTCCTTTGGCTGATGGCACGGCGGAACGGGTTTTGACATCAATTGTTGGAGGTGGAGCGAATAAACGACGATGCTGAAAATTGTTGTTCGAAAGTTTTATGAGTCCGTCGAAACTGTTGCTGACAACGTGGCACTATAATAAAAAACTGTGAAATAAACTCATCTAATTGAATCGCAAAGGTTGTCTTTTTTCGCTTGGTCATCGATCATCCCATCAATACATAATTTTGATGACCGAAAATTCATTCTAGTCTCCGAAACATCAAATAAACTGCCTCTTCTGTGGGTGGCCGATAGCTTGACTGATTTTCTTAGTATTTCGATTTGATAGTTCGATTTTGTGGACGAAGAACTGAACGGGACTGGAGAGAGGTGATCCACCTGAAAACTTGATTTGTAATTTCATGATGACTTATTATGAAAAAAAAAGAGAGAAGTAATGACATAACTCCAAGAAAAGAATCAAACGGATAAAAACAACAGAAATACGGCCGAAGGAAAATGTCGAGAAAAAGAGAAGACAGTTGGGAGATACGCAAAAGAGACGCAGAAATGACCCGAGAAGAACGGGACCACTGAACACCACAGCAACATAAACGGCGAGGCCTTCGTTGACACCAATACTCTGTGTCTCTTACACTCTAACACGTAACCGTAGAGCGCACTTCCATCATTTTTTCGACAAGTGAATCTTCTGATGAAAACATTATTTTTTGTTAAAAATTAGTAAATAACAGATCAAAATGAACAAAAAACTGGAAATGAAACAAAAACTTCAAGTCCTCTAATAGTTTGAATGTTTTTCCAGGTATCGTTGGAGGACATGCTTCAATTTTGAAAAATAACATCTATTTTCACTGTTTTGAAGAGAAATGCAACGCTTAAAATGCGTGTTGATCTGAGAAAAGAAGCGAAATGTAGTGAACATCGCCGAATGAAAGACTTTAACGTTGCCGTGAACATTACAAGAATGCTGGTTCATGTGAAAACAATATAGAAAATCAAAAATGTTCGAATAACATTTTCCGCGAATTTGAAACTCTGGATCAATACAAAAACTAGCTACAAACGCACAAGATTATGCACCCTAAAGTGAGTATTTAGCTTTCAAAAATACAGAAAAAACAAGAAACGTCCCCAAAAAAATTAACAAATCAGTGAAAATTTAAAAAAGTAGATAATCTTCCAATGAAAGTACAATCGAATTTAGTATTTTCACAAGGAATAGTTTGTCCTTAATTGACTGGATGAGATAGTAAGAAAGATAAGTGATAAAAACCCTTGAATTCCATGTAAAATAGTCAATAAGTGCCATGTTCGTCAATTTGAGTGCTCGTCGACGTCTCTGTCGGTAGTAATCTTTAAAACTTTTTCGAATTTCCGAAACACGACTTCCGAAACACGGAAAACCGAAAAGATTTTCGTAAAATTCGTGAAATTTGAGCTTCGCTATTCGACCCCGAAACTTCGAAAATCGACTGAATCTATAGTAAATTTAACAGTTTCCGTTCAAAAATCGAGTGAAAAATCGTTTTCAGCCAAACCGAATTGATATATGAGCACTTTTTTTTACGGAACACGAAACACGAAACACGTTTTCCGTGGCTTTTTCTCTTCCGAAACACGGTTTCCGAAATCCGAAAAATTTTTGGCACTTCCGAAGCACGCTTCACGAAATACGAGAATTACCACAGTTTTCCGAAACACGAAAAGAAAAATTCCGTTTCCGTGCAACTCTGTTTCAAATATTTTTGAATTATGTCATAGACGGTCACAGAGTGGCATTTTTTTGGTTCATCTGAATCATCTTCGAGCTGTGGAAAACAAGATAGAGCTTTGTATATTCAGATTTTTATTTAGAAACGAAAGTTCAAATATAATACTTAATTAAGGCTGCAAAAATGTCCACTGCCAATGTACGAAGAGTATGATTTCTGAAAAAAAAGAACTCGTGTCTACGTGAACAGAATTTACAAAAAAAAATTGAAAAGAATAAAACTCACATTTTCTTCCTTTTTCTATATCCCTGATCCCAATCAGGGCAAGCAAACGGCTCCTGACATTTCTGAAATCAGGAAATGTTATGTTTTATTTTTGAAAATCATCGACAGTGTTACTTTTCAGAATATCAAAATTTAATCTTTGGGAATTTTGTTTCAAAAAATTGATTTACTTACGCTGCGAAGTCGGGTGCCGGGCCGCCGCCGCTAGCAGTTGGCCAGGCCCAACTTTGAGGAGTTACCCTGGAAAAAAACTTAACTTAGTTCGAAAACACGAATAAGCAACAAAAATATTTCTTCAAATGTTAAAGACAACTAGGAAGTGGTTCTTCGTTCCCAGAGCCGGGAAGAGATGTGCCCGATAAAATGTTCTAGACAAGTCATACAAAACTCTATTTGTTCTCCGTGCTATCTAGATTCTTTTGTTACATCTGGTAGACCCATCCATCTCATTGGTGTCTTTGAAAACACGAAAAGAACAACAGAGAGTGAAGAGACGAAATGTTGCGATCTTAAAGTGCAAACTCATCAAACATCCGGCCTTGGGGAAAATAGACGTCGCTTTTCTTTTGAAATTCAAAGAAAATGAAATAAACATCTTTTCTTAAGTTGAATCGCAGAGAATTAGGGACTTGATTCTCATTAGGGTAGACATTCTAAATATCCATGTGGCGTCGAAATCTGTATTCTAGTAATTTTAATTTTTTTCACAAAAACTAAGGTTTTCTGTATGAAAATGAAACAAATCTAAAAAAAAATTTCATTCATAATCTTTCTCGAAAAAAAAATGAATAAATATAAACCCGAACTGTGACAAAACAACAAGTAATTAACGATATGAGAAAATTTGTAGATATGGCAATGCATAAGAGATCAGATTGAAGCATGGAAAATGTTAATTGATGATATCCTCTTCGTTCCAACCACGAGATTTCCAGCTACCCGTCGAACTGCAGATCAAAGTAGTATTACTAACCCGTATATAATCTCTGAAATATTTGAATTTGTAAAGTAAGGTACGTTATAAGAATAAAATTACCTTCCGTCCGGTTCAATTTGATATCGTTTTTTCATAACCCGTTTTGCTCCGTTACTACTACAAGTATGAAATATTTTCTCCTCGAATTCGTACCCGTCCTGAAAAAAGTATAACTTTTTTATTTCTTCCGTTTTTATCGTAACTTACGCTATTAGCTTCGTCGCCCCCCAAATTTTTATTTGACAGCGTGTAGGGGAGTGTCCTTTCATTAGTACATCTCATACCAAAAATGTCCACGTAGTCGTCCGCGTTCCTAAAAACTTTTTAGGTTTGAAAATGAAATAAACACTTTTGTGAAATGAAGAACAATGTGGACCCAAAAATATTTATGTGGACCCAAAAATAAATAAGTGGACCCATTTTTGTACATTACTTTTGGACTCTCAAAGTTATGGATCTTTCATTTTTGAATATTATGTCCTATAAATCTTAGTTCTCTAAACTTTTTCAATCTTTCTTTTGAGCAAGAAATTTTCACAGTTCCATTCGAAAAAAGGCTTAAGATTTCGGTTTTTCAGTCTAATTTTGGAAGTGGTTATCTTTATAACTCTAAAAGAAGTATCTCA
This sequence comes from Caenorhabditis doughertyi, assembly GCA_963572265.1. Classification (NCBI taxonomy): domain Eukaryota; kingdom Metazoa; phylum Nematoda; class Chromadorea; order Rhabditida; family Rhabditidae; genus Caenorhabditis; species Caenorhabditis doughertyi. The sequence continues at coordinate 28,424,755 of OY751558.1, read as the reverse complement.
GAAAAAAAACAACTCAATGCCTGAGCCTTTCTCCAAAAATTGGAAAAGTTTACAGAACTAAGCCTTTTAGAACAGAATATTCAAAAATGAAAAATTCATAACACACAAATACTTTTGCGTTCACATAATTATTTTGGGTCCACATAAACCGTACAGAGCCCTTCTCCTAAATTTTTTCATAAATCAACTTTGCCACAGCAATAATAAATATCATAGTATGAAACTTTTGGTGGGGGACAAAATCAGTCATTCTGTAATTTTTCAGATATATTTTTTAGATTTCATAGAGTAAGACTTCTAATGAGATGCTCCGATATTAATCAGAAAAAATGTTGAAATAAATGAAAGGTTTCAAAATTTTTCCCCTCCTATTCCCTATATCTTTGTATCTTGTCACATGCAAAATTATGGTCATAAAACAAAACTAGATGAGAGCTCTCCTTCATTAGCATATTTCGAAAAACTTACCATGTATCCAATTCCTTTAAAAAAATTCTTAAACACCATGTGCCGACGTCCAGGGGGCAGATGGCCATTCCTGAGACAGTGAGGGTGTCGGAGGGGAAGTTTCTCCTCTTAACTCTCTTTACGGGGGACGGGGAGAGAGGTTGAAGGAGGAGGATGGCGACGGAGACGACGATGACGATGGTAACAATGGAGGACATCTGAAATATTTCAGATGTCTAAGAAGTAAGAAGATTTTAGTAAAAAGGCGGAAAAGATATAAGCATCAATCATGACGGTTTTATATTGAGAAAAAAATCTTTTGAAATTGAGTTTCTCATTTATTATAACTTTGGAAAAAAAGTTTTGCAGTAAGCAAAAGGAATTTATAAATTCTGTTCATAAATTTCAAGATAAATGATAATAATATAATATTGCGCTACATTAGAAAAAGACGACCAATCCTTGCTCACTGTATATGGAAATTCTTTTGCAAAAACTAAGTCGATTAGTTCAAAAGATGATTTCCAAAATTGCCCAAATTTCAAAAAAAAGACATCCAACCACAAATTAATTTAAAAAAGCCAGTAGCAGTAAACAGAAAAACAATTTTAAACGTGGCGCGAATTTGTTTGGTCAGTGGAAGAGAAATGCGGGTTTTCCCATCTCTCCGTTTCTCGGCCATTTTCTCAGTGTGTTCTCATAAATTTGTTGTTGTTTGTGAAACGGAAGTGATCAGAAATGTTCGTGGTTGTTTCATTCAGAGTTGATCTCTGTCAGATGAATTTTTCATAAAAATAATGAGTATTGGGAAATCAGATGATGCCGAAATATAAAAAATAGCTGTTTCAGAACAAAATTTACCATAGTTAATTTTCAATACTTCAAACTTTTAGGCTGGAAACTGAAACGAGTAGTTGAAGGACTCCCCCGAAACCCATCTTTGATAAAAGGGAACCCGCCGGGTTTAATTGGAAATTTAAAAGACAGCCTATAATAGGAGTTCCGTTTTCAATAGAAGGGCAGCAAAACATAAAAGCTAGGAATACGCCCTCGATCCTAGTTTTATGATATCTATTTGGAGTCAAGTACAATCATGATTATTCAATACTAACAAGAAATTATTAAGAATTTCAAAAGAATTTGGACCTTCTCGAGCAGTTTGAACACAAGGTTTGATGGTGGAACCCCTTTGAAATTGAAATTTTAGGTACACCAGATTGCCCTGTCACGGCAACTTCTTTTAACCTACAGCAGTATTTGAGTGATAAACACAGTCCATGCCCATCTTGGTCTCGACGAAAAGGGGGAAGTTATCTATTCGTCCGAAAACGCGCAGTTCAGAGTGGTAAACAAACATTCGGCAGTATTTGGGCATACTCGGTCAAACGTCTCTCCAAAAAAAAATTCGTGTGAGTCGAATTGCTGGCACATAGACCACCGGCTACGTTTGTTGACGAGTTAGAGAAAGAAAGAGAAGAGAACTAGACATGCAGAAAATGTTTGTTGGTTGAATGACAAACAACTAACAACGTTTTGCGCAACTTTGTTGAAAGAGGAAAATCTGAAAATCTTATTTTTGGAGAATGTTAAGATTTTTTAGCTCAAACTGTTTGCTGTTCTGTCTCAGAAGTTTCATTTTGTTAACTTAATTCAAGTGAATAACAAAAGTATTTATTAGTTTTTTTTTCAATTAAAAATTAAAAACAAAAGTGAAATTATTCCAAAATTAAGTGGACCTCTGCTGCGACGGCAGTTGATTCTGAAAAAAATTTGAAAGTATTTTGGAGATAAAATTATGGAGGTTTGTTTTAAATTAAATCAAACTCACTTTTCTTTATTTCAAACTTGACCCCAATCAATGCAAGCAAACGGTATTTGCCTGAAAATGGGAACTTTTGCTTAAATGTTTTATATATATACACCATTAGAGTGGTACAAGTTTTTCTAAACTTAACCATATATATTATTTTTGATACCTAATTTTTTTCAAAATTATAAACACTCACCTTCCCTTTTTTCCCTCGATCTTCAACATCGTCGCTGCTGAAAACTATCAATTTTGAGAACTAAAAGAAAGATCAAATAACTCACAAGGATTCCCTGACGCATAGACCTTACTGGATCCTTTTGCCTGACAGCCGCGTCTGAAAAAATAACTATGTGAAAAATGTAAAAAGAAATATCAATTTCCTACTGTATCATTTACTCACCCAGGACCACCACGAAGATCAAGAAGATTTAGTATAGTCCCACTTCAAGTGGGAATCTATACTTTTTTGGAGCGTGAAGGGCAATCCTGAAAGAAAAACCACATTTATAAAATAATCGATTATCTACATGTTTCAAACTTTTGCTCAAAACAATTTCTACTCACCTTCGATTGATCATAACAAGTGGAATAATAATCACTTGAAGTGAAGTAAAGTGGAAATATTTTGAAAAATCCGAAGACCGTTGTATCACCGAACAGTCAAAAAAACAGAATGAAACTGAACTCGAATTTTAAGAGGGGCAGTGTTTTCTTTCTTTGTTCCCAGATCCAGTAGGAGGTGCCGGTTTGTGTCAAAGGGGATGTTCTAGTCTGGTCATACAAAAACCTATCAGTTTTTACTACTATTTCGACCCCTAGAAATGTCTGGCGCCGACCCTGAGGCACAATTGGTAGACGCATCCATCTTATCGGAGTCTTCAAAAACACGAAGAGAACAACAGAGGCTGAAGAGACGAAATTTTGCGATTTCAAAGTGCAAGTCCATAAAACATTGAGAAGATACGCAACGCTGTTTTCAAATTCATGGAGGAAAAAAAACGAGATAAACATCTTTTCGAAGATTTTACACAGGAAAAAATTTTGGAACATACACATTGCTAGCAACTTTCTGATTTCAGTAACCCTCATGGCTGACAATTCTCAAACGGAAATCATTTCTATTTTCATATACAAACAGGAAACCTGAAGAGTTTTAATCCATATTTTTTCAGTACTTTCAATCAAAAATTAGTTGGCTTTAAGGATCAAAAGATTGGTCTTTTCTTGATTCCCTTGGAAAACAACTGTTGTTACATTGTTGAAATGAAATCTACTTGTTTCTTCGCTGAATTTGTTTCTTTCAGTATCTAACATCTTCCAGTATTTTGCAATCAATTGAACCTCTAAACATAAATTCCAAGTAACTTTTTGGTTTTAGAAAAATGGTCTCACTGATTTGCCGCTGTCTATCTTATTATCATTCGGTCTAGTCTTCTCCCATGTTGACGTTTTGTCTGGCAAAACCTACAAAGTGTAATTGATAAAAACCTTACGTGGTTCAGTCTGACACGTCAAAACAATATTGAATGTGCAACCGATAACAATGTTTGCTGTCTGGATATATGTACACAAATCATTATCACCTTGCCAAACACGGGGACAATAAGAACGTTTTTACTGTTTTTGGCAGAGTAAAACGTACATAGGGAAATTTCAATACAACCAGGATGCCCTCAGAACTTCAGAAGTTTCTTTCTTCATGAAATTCTCCATGTCATGAAATTCTTTATGCTCTCCATGTTCAGCTGTCACTTTCCAAATGCAATTCTCCATTCTGTTGCCTTCACGGGCGTTTCTTCTCTTTCTGATCTTACTGGGCCGAAGGTCAGGGCAAAAAGAATAAAATGGGTCACTGAGAAGAAATGTGTAAACAACTCTCTTCCATACTCTTTCTACATAGGTTCTCTCGTAGTTTCTTCTTCTGCGCCTCAATCGGCTCCCTTCACATTCAGAGGGAGCAGGAAAAACACACGCACACTAAAATATTTGGTGAAAGAAATGCAAGGGTTTTTGGAAATGAGAACTCTTCCGAGAACTTGAAGTACAGGATTGGAACACACGAAATGGGCTTGAAAACTTTTGTTTTCAAGAAATCTGTAAGAATCGTATTTTTCAAGTTAAGAATAATCCTTTTGTCCCTCTCCGGTTTTTAACTTCAGAACTTCCGTGTCAGCAATCCTCTGATTTTTCTCTGCTCTAATCCTAATCCTTCTTCTTTCCGTTTTCAGTTCTATTTTTGGCGAAGAAACCAAAAAACAATGGCCAACTGCTGCATACGACTTCCTGAATAGAAAAATAGAAAATGTTGGTTCTTTAGCCTTTATTCAACCTCATTAGTCTTCTCTGCCTTCGCTCCTATCTATTTTTCTCTCAAAAGCGGTCAGTGTAAATGAAAAAGAGATGGGACGTAAACAACAAGAAAAGAGGCCATGGCGCCACATGTTCTATGAATGAGAGATGTGATGGTTGATTGGGAATGAGGATTGCAAAAGAGAAAAAAGAAATTGGTAAAAGGGGATCACAAATTACTGAGTTTAAAGAAGAGAAAGGAATTTGTTGCTTAAAACAAAAAACTTGAACAATGGGAAGTTTTTCAAACCAAATCTATATAATTGGACGAATTAGAACTGCATCGATTTAGAACTCCGGACGAATCAAAACCGGATGAATCAGAACTGGTCGGATGAGAACTGCCACAACTTTGCTGCAATGGCTTGCAATATTTAAAAATTGCCCAAATACGAGCAATTGAAAAGTTTTTATTCGGGACATTTCTTAAACGGTCGACTCTTCTAATAGTCAGTTCTTATTGGTTCAGTTCTGATTAGGGGTAGCACCGATACTTTATCAATGGAGCCCCATTGGTTGAAAACTGGAAGAAACTTTCCTTTTTTTCATTTGAGTTTATTTTTCTGAAAAGTACAATGATTTAAGGATCATACTCATCATCATAAATTGCCTTATTCCCCCAACCCGATAAAAAAGATATATCTAAATGCACATCAGTCACTGAAAATCAAAGGATTCTTTGATCATAAATCATAAAATTTTGTGCTTTCTTATTATGTGAGCAAGAGCATGAGAACATATTGGAAGATCACTGCGTAGTATTAAAAATGTGTGTTTTTTTCAAGTTTTTCGCGTTTTTTGATTTTTTGAACATGTTGAAAACAAGCTTTGATCATTCAAGTATGAAGAATAAGCCGGAAGCTCATGTGTGGTGATGATTAACAATGAAGAATTTAAAAGAAGTTGGATTCTGTTTTTTTTCTTTCAGATAATTCAAATGAATTAATTTTCTGTTTTCATCATCTGGATTCATAGCCTTCGAAGTTTGTCTCAGACTTTTCAAATTGTTCTACAAACATTTCTGCAAAGATCTAAATCGTTTCAAAATCAGGTGTGCTTTCTAGGAAGTTTTTGCTCGAATAGAGTTATAAGAAACCTAGACAACATGTGCTTGATCAAGAGTAGAATCAAGTTTGTTTCACTTATTCCAGTTATTCGATAACCTAAAAGTTTTTTGAGATTCATTTTTCCATATTTCAAAACTCTTTCTTTTTTCACCAGCTTTTTATTTATACACAATAATCAGGAAGTTTGAGGTCTTACGTCAAAATATGCTCTTTTTTATCTTCTCTTTCTCACTTTTGTCTAACATTTTGTCATGAAAAGAGCATAAATCATGTTCAAGCATACGTATCCGTTACATCTTTTTTTTTGAGACATATAATAGACCAAAAGATTAGCAGAAACTGAAAAGAAAATGGATATAATAGAGGTGCAGGTGCTATGTGATCTCCGTCTCTTTAATGTCCAAGTATGAGTTTGTACTAGAAAACAAAGCTTTATAATCTACTGATCTTTGTGACTAACTACTGTGTAGTACGTAGTCAAGTTAGTATATAAATACTTTCACGGCGTGTTTTTCAGATCAGAATGTCGACTTCAAATCAGAAGTGTGCTATTTGTGGCCGATTCACTATTGAATTTAATTACAATGTGAGTGATACGGTTGTAAGTTGAATGAAAAGGTTAGATTAGATAGGATCATTATAAAATTATCTGTGATAGACTTTTGAATCTGCTAAAACAGATGATAGCCATCTGAAGCATGACAATTTATTGAAAATTAAAGTCTTCATTTTGATTTTTCAAGTAGAAAACTATCTGGATACCAAATTTCAATCCTGAAAGATAACTCTAGTTTTCAGGTAATATCATGTAATGCATGTAAAGTATTCTTCCGCCGTGTTATCACTCGTACCAAACCACTCAAAAAATGCCGGCGAGAAAACAACTGTTTTGCAGGTAACTCAATTTCATACCTTTCTTTTCCAAAAGTCATATTCAGGTCCACCATATCCCCTAAAATGTCAGCCATGTCGATTCCAAAAATGTCTTATAGAAGAAATGACGCTTCCTCCATATCTCATTTTTACTGAGCCAAAGAAAGAGCAATGTCTTGATGCAGTGGTGAAAAACTTGATAGATTTGGATAACACAAGAAAGGACTACCTATTCAATTATATTGTTGCTACAGAAACGGACGCGAGTATAGACGAAATAATGAAACATGATGTTATTAAATACGTCACCAAACCAGAAGGCTATCCTATGAACTTCAACAACTGGGCTTTTCATAGTTCAGTGATCACAGTAGATTTTATGAAGAAATTTGCTTTTGTGAACCTTTTGATACCAGAAGATCAAAAAATATTACTGAAAGAATGTTACATTAAAGTTGGTGCATTTATTAGTTCAACGAGAGCATTTACGTCAAAAAAGGAAGCATTGTCATTTCCGGATGGGACCGATTTGTTGCCAAAAACCGAATGGTTAATTCCAAGGATTAATCCGGCATTGGAAAATCAAATCAGGTGTAGACTTGTTGGAAAATTGAGAGAGTTGAATATAACACATGAAGAGTTTTTGTTGCTCAATGTGCTCATTTTTTGTAACCCAGGTGAGTAGAACATGGGTTCTATCCTTGTGCCTTGAGGTACATAACTCATTTTTTGCAGCAATATCAAATCTTTCTCATAATGGAAGATATCTCATTTCGGTTTATCAGCAAATGTACAGCTCTGCCCTACTTCAATATTGTATGCTCACTTATCAACAAAATGGGCCATCTCGTTATACAGAACTCCTTGGATTATGTCATGTGATTGGGAAACATTATGAAGATGTTGTCAGTTTTTATGTCCTTCTTCAGATCAACAACTCAAAAATTCATGTCCAGAAAGTTGTCAAAGATGGCATTGCAGCAGCATATAAAAATTAATCTTGTGATTTTTTTTTGTTTGACTTTTTTTCCTCCATAAGTAGTCTACTTCAATGATGTTTCATAAACTCTTATTTCTATTCATCCACAAATACAAAACTCAAAACTAGCTCTATAGTTTTAATACGAACTTTATCCAGAAATTCCAATTACGAGAGACAAACTGTACAATTAAAAGAAAAAAAAAACAGTAAAGCGATGTAAAGCTTGATTCAGGTATTAATTAATTGAATGTGATTATTCTGCGTCCGGCAATTCTATCGAATTCTCTAAGGTTCGCATCGGATGGGGCCGTCCGTGATGTTTGGACCAAAAACTTTTCGCGGAGCAGAAGCATATCATGCGGGGAAGACGCATCGAGATTGTTCCAATCAAGAACGTGGGTGTGGGGCAAATCCTGAAAAAACGAGAAACTTGAAAATGCGAAACTTTCCTTTTTTTTTCTCACCTCCAAACTTAAAAGACCTTCCGTCTCGTGAACGACTTTCTCGAAAAAGTGAACAACGAACGGACCACAATCATGGTCGTTTGGCTGGATTTTTAGATTGATTGGCTGGATAATTCGGATTCTTGTAGTTTGATAATCATATGGTCTTAACTCCTCCTTCGATTTTTGATCATTCATGAATCTTAATTTCAAAAATCCAGAAATTATCACTTTCAATCGATGATTTCTTCTCTGGTCAACAATTCCTTTAGAGTCGAAAAGTATGATTAGGGGACATTCTTCGTTTCTTGGAATATTCGACACCTCATCACTTTTCACAATTCCTTTTCCTGGATGTAGAATAACTACTAACATCCAGTGGAGCGAATAGTGGAGTGGGAAAATAACTAGATCCTTCTTGAAAAGATCTACTTTGCTTTGGACCTTGATGTTTGCGCAATTGTTCCTGAGCTGTTTCACATTTTCTCGTGACAATTGCGTTTCATATTTGAACAAATCTGGGTGGGCCAATTTTGGGAAAATTAGAGAATCAAGGATGAAAAGCTTGCCAGCACTGAAAATATACATTGATTTTTCTTTCAACTACTTCTGAAACTTACATATTCTTATTCTTCTCCAAAATTTTGTTCCATAAAAACAAAATGTTTTTATCATTGTAGAACCAAGGTGCTGTGAGCCTCCGAGCATCGGATTCATAAATTGCTACACTGTCAACGACTCTCCTTCCTTCAGAATCAAAAACAGCTGGTGTTGTGGTCAAGGGTGTACCAGGAATATGGACGTAAGGATTAGGTGCCACCGTACCTACGGAAGGGTTCGCACCTCGTTGGGCACGCGTTGATTGCGTACGGGCACCGGCATTTTCTTGACAAGACGTCTTAGGTTGAGTAGCCGCAGACAAAGGCTGAGCCGGAGCTTGACCAGGTTGAGAAGACACTGATGGTTGGTTTCCATCAGGACGTTTACAAGCAGATGCTTTTGGAACTTGTTGACGAACCACGAGTGATGTTGATGAAACTGTTGATGCCGGAGCCTGTTTTATTGCTTGGGATGGATGGACTGGATTTGAAGAATTCCCAGACGTTGAAGGCTGAGATGCTTCTGTAGGTTGTTGGGCAGGAGCTTTCGGATCTGCACCAGGTTTAGCAGGCACTGATGGTTGGTTTCCAATAGGACGTTTACAAGCAGATGCTTTTGGAAGTTGCTGACAAACAACGCGTGATTTTGATGAGACTTTTGATGCCGAAACCTTTTTTATTGCTTGGGATGGGCAGACAGCCATTGCTGGATTTGAAGGACCCCCAGATGTTGAAGGGTGAGATGCTCCTGTGGGTTGTTGGGCAGGAGCTGTCGGAGCTTGACCAGGCTGAGCAGATGGCTGGTTTGCATTTGGACGTTTACAAGCAGATACTTCTGGAAGTTGCAGACGAATCACGCGTGATGTTGATGAGAGTTTTGATGCCGGAACCGTTTTTGTTGTTTGGGATGGCTGGCCCGCGACCGCTGAATGTGAAGTATTTCCAGATGTTGATGGCTGAGATGCTTCTGTAAGTTGTTGGGCAGGAGTCATTGGCACAACAACTTTTCTTAGTGATTTGGTCTTTATCTCGTTCCTTGAATCCTTCTGGGCTCCTCTTTTCCGAGTGGGGGAAGTTGCTTTTGAAGAATCATCAGGGGTTTGCTGTGTCTGAAGAGTACTTTTCTTATTTTCTGCATATCTATTCAGAGAAGATTGTGGCAAGCAAGAAGAGTTTGAAGTCGTTCCAACAGTAGTCTCATTTTCTTCATCTGGCTCATTGACTATTCCAACTGTTGGTTGACCAGATCCCAACTTCTCGGTTTTCGCATCCTTTCGCTTTTGAGGAGCTGGCTTTCTGACAGACTTCCGCTTAGTCTTCTGAACCAACTTTCCACCTCTATTTGAAACTTCTCTGTAGACTGGAGCGACGGTTTTTGGCGCTGATCTCAATTTTCCGCGCTGAGTGCTCATGAATTCTTGACGAGACGTCGACCGAGTTTTTGCCGGTGACGTCGTTTCGCCACTTTCTGAAAAATAATAATTATAAGTTTGGTTCCATTCTCCTCATATATAAGGAAACATGCGCATATTGAGAATGACATACCTGCGTTGATTTCTGATTCTCTATTGGTTGTTATGGATGCTGAATTTGGACCAACTCTCGATGGTCTTGGGCGAGAACCACTTGACTTTGGAGCACGAATAGTCGTTTTGGGAGTATTCTTCATTTTGTGCTGCTTGGCACTTATTTGAATATACCTGGAAAAAAACAAATGCGGGTTGCAAGGGTTTTTAGAGAGATCGATAAGTAGTAGAGGATCGGAAGTAGCAAATGAGTTTCTCTGAACCGCATGTGAAAGAGATCTGTGCGCTGAATGTGTGTTCTGTCTGCTATATCTGTACGTTGTGTATGGCAAGAAAGGATAGATAATAGAACGCATTCTAGATGACGTCAGAGTAAGACATTGTGAAGAAGGAAAGAAAACATTTTGAGAGGGAAACAGAAGGCGGAAGGTGAACCACTTTTTTTTGGCGAAAAGTGGAAAGCGGAAAACGGGAGCCGGAATTTCGGGGATTAAATTGGGACAATCTAGCTGAAAACTTGCTAATCGTCGATAAGTTAATTTGAAAAATTATAGACCCGCTGGTTTTTATAGGAAACTACCGTTTTTTGGTTAAAAGACATTGCAAAGTTTGGCGGAACTTTGAACTTTTCGACGGAGGGTGAAAAAAATGTGACGACCGGAAAAGCGGATAAAAAATATTATGTTCTCTACGAGATCTGTGATCGGCGGAAAAAGACAAGGAAATACAATAAGCAATGAAACTGTTACTATTTCTGGTGTAATAATCTGTTTAGTAGGGCCCGGGTCCATGAAAAATTTGTAGGTAGGGAATCGCCCGAATCGAACTGCATTGTCGTCAATATAGGGTCGTCAATGGAATAATGAGAAGATAACTAGGTCCAGATGACCTCATTCATCAAAAAGGTATGAGCGGAGAAACATCTGTCTTAACTGTGCTTTAAGTTTCGCACTTGGCAATGGGGGAAGTGCGAAATCTTTGGACGGTCCCATACTTGCAAAAAAGACAGATGGTGTTTCTAGAAAAGGCAGAAAAGAACGGAGAATGGAACAACAGAGAATGAGAATTAAAAAAAACGGTTTGGAAGAGAGACTGTGCGGAATTTCACAAATTTTCCGATCTCAGGAAAAGCTTCACGCTAGGCTGATACTTTTCCAAAAAATACGAATTATTCCCAGCGTTCATTTCTCACATCTAATAAAGAATGACAATTCCAATAATCTGAACACCATCTCAGATGGTTTGAAAATAGACTAGAAGTCAGTTTCTAGGTTTTCGGGATTCAAACCTGACTGTGCCGAAGAGGACTTTTGTGCAAGATGTCCACTCTTTGTTAATTGTTCGTTTCGTCATATGTTTCACTTGTCAGAGAGGATGATTTTATTTCCACTGACAACGAATGTCTCACAACCATTGCTTAGAGTGGAAAGACGAGACAACATAGAAATGGGAAGATAAGTGAATACGTCAGAGGGATCAGCATAAAACGAATGCATCCGCTGTTTTCAAAGATTCAACGTGGTCTATAAATACAGTGTTTGCAGAAATGTATATGGTTCAGATGACTGTTAACAGTTCTCATGGTTTTCATACGGAGATCTGTGTATCAATAAAGTTGTCTCATGTTTGATGCACCTTTGTGGAGAAAGTGGAGAAAAGGAATCGTGGAAAAATTGGAAGCTGCTCGAAAAGTAAAAACGGAAATTTTTCAGTGTTCTCCAAAACCACATCGGTGCTACTTGTGTGGTCTTCCCTTGTTTTTGTGAAATCATCGCTTTCAAAAAGATCTGCCAAGAAAGAACGTCTTCATTGCTAGCAAGTATCTTTTCTGTCTAAATGAGTTAACTAAAACTGATTTGCCACATTTGGTTGAGAAGACACTAATTTGATAGTAACTTGTCAAGAGAAGATTGATCGGAGTTGTGCCTTCCGAAAAACTGATATGAAAAGTTGTGGCGAGCATTAAAAGGTCGAAACACGCAACTACTTTTGTATTTTCTTGAAATGGTTGTAATTTACAAAAAACAAAACACAAAAATTCTGACTTCACGGGGACAAATCGAATGAATAATTGGTTACATGATTGAGTTCAATATTAGGAGGTTGATAAAATTTCTCGTTATTTGAAATACAAACGAATAATTTGCATGCTGAAAAGAAAGCTTTGAATTTACCCAAACATGATTTATATGGTTTATTAGTTAGCTTTTAGTAAGATTTTACGTATGGAAGACAAAGATATGAAAACAAAATTCATGTTTCTGCAGGAAAAGTGGTGATTTCTTGCGTTAATAGTAATAAAATGTACAAGAGCTGTCTTGCAATGTACAAGAGCTGTCTAGCGAGAATTACAAAATCATTCAACTTTGACACTGACTCATTTTTCTATAAGAATTGCTTCAAGATTCAAAAAAAAAACATGAAATGCTTGCTATTGTGTCTGCATGACGCCAAAACAGGCAGAGAAGGCTGTCAACCAACGGAAATGACAGTCTTAGCTACTTATTCAGGTATAACCGAGACTTTGAGCTGCACACTTCTAGTTTCCTGCTCGATCTGAGTGAAGAATTTTTGTAAGATTTCTGCACACAGGAGCTGTCCAGCCAATGCAACGGATGATGGCATATCTTGACAATCTGACGTGGACTTCGAGGGTTTTTTATCACTTATCTTTCTTACAATCTCATCCAGTAAATTATGGAAAAACTATTTGTGGAGCAACCACTAAATTCGGTCGCAGTTTCATCGGAAGATCATCTATTTTTCCGAATGTTGACTGACCTGTTATTTTTGTGTGGTTTTTTGTTGTACCTTTTATGTTTTGAATGTTAAATACTCACTTTAAGATGTTTAACTTTGTGCGTTCGTAGCTAGTTTTTGTGTTGATCCAGAGTTTTCAATATGCAAAGAATGTTATTTGAACATTGTTGAATTTCTATATCGTTTCCTTATGGACCAGCTTTCTTGTAATGTTCACGGCAACATCAAAAGCTCTAATTCGACAATGATCAATACATTATATCTCATTTCTGAGTCCAACTCGCATGTCAAGAGTTGCATTCCTCTTCAAAACAGTAAAAAGTGTTGTTTTTTCAAAATTGAACGATTAAGCAAAAAAGACGGCCTTCCGGATTCGATAAGATGAGTATATTTAACAGTTTTGTAGAAAGATTCATATTGTCATAATGAGAGGGCATCAGTTTTTATCAACGCGTCAGACTAATGAACAATAGTTTTCAGATGTCGAAACCCGTTCGGCCGTGCAATCAGTCAAAGGAAGGACTATTGTGTGTTCTGACCGATTTGAACCCAGTTTTGTATCGGGAAAACCACATTGTTTGTGTGTGTGTGCTGTTCTTCAAACGCTCAAAAGGAGCTTGTTCGGATGAAATTAGTAGGTGAGTTTTTACCAGAGGCTGGTCCATTGGGAAACAATTACGGTATTCTTTTATTTCGACTATTTCTACATGGATGATGAAAATTATCCAAACTGTTCCATCTCAGCATCATAGCCAGGATTTTGAAAAGTCTCGAACCATTGTTACGGAATTCATCACAAACTCCATTTCAAGTTTTCTCTTGACTGAGAGGATAACATTTTAGAAAATCCATCGCTGCTATCACTCGTTCCCCACCAAAACAAGCAATTTTGTTCACGAATCAATGGAAACGTTTTGAAGACTTCGATTTGAACAAAGACGGATTATTTGTTGGATGAACTGTGCAGTCGGCAAGGACTCATCATTGTTGGAATCCATTCAAAATCTTTAAAAAGCTATATGGATTGCGTGGAACCTAACGGTACGAAGTTCAGTCAGATGCACTTCAAATTTTGTTTCTCTCAAAGAATTAGAATGAGCGCCGCATTGAAGTTCTGTCGGTAAGTTTTCATTCAATTCAGGATGGTCACGCGTTTCGAAGACTCGAGAGGAGGTGTTTACAAGGGCAATGATGAACCATTGCATCACTCAGATGGAAAGCACTGGGACGAAATGTAAATATAGGAACGAATACTTCGTCAGCTGCCTGTGCCGCATGAGGACTCAAAAAAGCTAACTCAGGATGAGCATGATCAACCTAATGGTGGCCTGAGCCAAGGAGTTCTTTTGAATGAATTTTTTGAACTAACGCTTCATCATGAGTTGGTTGCCACGCCTTCTGGATTGACCACTTTGAGCATCGACAACGGTGACATTCATTCTGCTTGAATACCACTCTCCTATTCAAATATTAACGGCAATTATGGGTGAAAGGGTGCTACTGATGATGACCTAGCCTTTCACCATGCCTCCAGAAAACAAATATAATGTCGTGTCTAGCATTAGAAGGTCGAAACACAATACAATTTTTGTACTCTCCATGCGTTGCTATTCAGTGTTGGTGCGATTCCAAAACTAATCAAATAAAAATATCAGATCAAAAGACGGATTTTCTGAGAAAAAAAGGTTCATGAAACCTCATATTTTCAGAAAATTCGAAGAAAAGAGAGTTTATAGTTTACTAAAAATTGAATGAGCATACGAATCTCTTCATTTGACAGAGTGTTTGACAATTCTTTTGTAGGTGGAGAATATCATTTCCTTTCCAGATTTGTCGTTCTCCTCAAATTCCTAGGAACAAATGTATCCATATTTGTTTGATATTTATTTTCACGTGTGTTCATAATTCTAAAAATAACGAAACGGAGTAGTGTACGGTCATAGCAGGAGCGCAAAAAAAAAAGAATTAAAACCCAGCGGAATTACGATTTACAACAATCAGTGATTGCATTTACAAGAATACGCAAAAATGGAAACAGTAACTGACTTTTCCAATCTGATAATGTGGCAACTTGTTTTGCTAAGTTCCTTCTAATTCAGAAAAATATAAGATAAACAGTTTGCAACGAACGTTGTCATTAGCTCAGAAAATAGTTCAGAAAAACTGGTTGGCACGAATTTTCCAATCGGCAATGTTTCAATTGCTTTGATAATACATTTAGTGGGACTCCAAGGATTCTGAAAATATGTGATAAGCAAGGAAGTTTGATCATAGGATCACCTTTACGATCAAAAGTTTGTATTCGTACTGGCGGTTTCCAGAAAGTACAAGAATCATTTCCACTTTACGACGAGCGGCTTCGATTTTGATTGATTTGACGCTCATGAAAGGTTGTTCTTTGATAATTTTTGCAGCTTTGTGGAAATTCTTCTGATTTTCTGAAAGCAGAATTATGATCAACGTCAATGAAAATAAGGACAAACTAGCTTTTGGTTTGAGCAATTGAAAATAGGCAGCATTATCCTTGTTCCGAAGAGCTTAAGAAATAGCATTCATTTGATGAAAAACAGCTCTCATGACAAGAAAATCTTTTGATGAACCCTTCGATGGGCTCGTCACAACACCAATAGCTGCGAAGATGAAAAAGCAGAGAATGGAAAGACGCATCATTGAATGATAAAGAGAATAGGAAGGGAAGGCTTTTATAGAGGTGCTGATTTGATTAAAAGCTCCGCCCTTTTCTGGGAACAAGACCGACCAGATCGGCCGACTGAAAATGGAGCGACATGGAAGAAAGTGAGGTACAGTAAGAAGAACTACAAGGCGAATAAGATACAAGATATTAAAAAATGCATAGCAGTTCTTCACAGATTGACCCTGCTTCTATTGGTCTTGTAGTTCATTTTACAGTACCTTGCTTTCTTCCACGTCGTTCCATTTTCAGTCGGTCGGTTTGGTTGGTTCCATTCCCAGAGAGGGGCGGAACTCCTAATCAAATCAACACCTCTTTAAAAGTCCTTCTCTTCCCACTTTTCTTTATCATTCTGTGATGAATCTTCTTATTCTCTGTCTTTTTGTTTTGGGAGCTACTTGTGTTGTGGCGAACCCATCGAAGGGTTCATCTCTACAACTGAATGCTCTTAAATTTGCCCAGGATCAAGTGACTGCTATCCTCCATGCTCTCCAGGTCAATGACAAGGCTACGTTCTTCAAATTGTTGAAAACTACTGCTGGTATGTTATTAATTTGAGTAATTTTGATTATGTATTTGATTTCAGAAGACCAAAATAACTTCGACAAGTTCGCGGAGGTTTTTAAAGGAATTACAGTTACCGTTAAATCAGCCAAAATCATTGAAAGTGGAGTAATTGATGTAATCATCTTACTTGCTGGAGAGCACCAAGTCAAACTCATTATGGAAAAGGTAAACCTAAAGCTAGAAACTGCTCAATGATATCAAATATTTTCAGAGTCTCGAGAGCCTCACTGGATGGATTGTCAATGCAATTGGTCAGCCGAGTTCCCTCAACAGACATATCGCCGATTGGTTCTCCATGTGCTACATTGGCCTCTTATGGTGTGCAATCGAAGTCGTTGCCGACTGGAGAATCCGTGCTAATCAGTTCTTCTAATTTGTGACTCTAATAAAGTTATTCTGTATTGTATTAATGTTATAAGTTAACTACACTAGACTGGAAGAAAAGAGAATTCAGTTAAGAATGAACTATACTTTCGAAATCGTATAATTTAGAATGGTTCAAAACAACAACTATGCTAAGTTGAAAGTGTTTGGTGACAAACATAATATGTTTCTAGATGATCCCTCAACCCCTATTCTTCTCACGATGTCTTACTAATTGATGATTCTTTCTAGTCGGTAAAAGATCTGAAACAGCAATGTTGGTTTAATTGCACGTCGCAATTACTTCTGTTTAATTGCTTTCAGACAATAGAATGATGATTGAAATATGACTGTCATCCAAAGCGCGAAAAATGGGTCTTGTCAGTAAGATTTGGGAAGGATTCTGGGAAAGACAAAAGACATTGGGGAGAGGGATGGATGAAGGGAAAAGGGCGTACAGTGACTGCATAGGGAAGGAGATCGTCATGTTTTTCTATTTTCGATGATTTTACTACTTCCAAAATGTCAATTAAAGCCAGAATTACAAATACGCCATCGATCGAAACAACTGAATGAATAATTCGGAGAAAAATTTAAATATATTCTTAATATAGTCTTGTAGTGTTTTTCGTTTAGTGAGTATGTCTTTAAAAAGGTTTATTTTCTGCTAATCAAGCTCTGCTGATTACAAATTATTGTTGAAAAAACTTCTTTACTATGGGGCATCCATGTGTGTGTTTATTCGTTTGTCGCCGCCAGCCCCTAGCGAGGCTCCTAGTGAACCAATTTTCATAAAATTTCGACTGATCGATAGAGAAAGTTGACGTGAAAATGCCCGTCTTTTCCGTTTTCTGCAAAGATCATTGATGAGCTTTGTGTTTTCTATGCACATGAACAAATTTTCGTTTCCCAGCGTTTTCCAGGGAGGAAGGATAAGGGTGGCCGTCTCTTTGTCTAAGAAGGTGGGTCTACAATCATTATTAATCCACACAATTTTAAGGGAAGCCAGGCGGTTAAGGCGCGGAGCGCGGAAAACCGACTGGTTACCTACCCATCCTCCCAGACACTGCAAAGAGACCAAAAACTTTTTCGAGTCCGGCAGGGCTGGCAGGTATTCCTTATCATACTATCAAAAGTAAAATTTGTTTTCCGTCACCTATCCATTTATTGTCTTCCACAAAGTATCATTCTGACAGTTAGGAAAAAAATGTAAATTTTTCAACAGATGGCGTTTATCTTCGGTTTCCCAGGCAAAACTGTCATAGCGATCTGTCGTCTAACAGTCTTACCCGCCCACACAAAAGATTCTCACTTCTATAACTAGGAAGTGCGAAAGTTGGAGAGTAATGGGTGGAGTTTCCCAATAATGAAGGGTGCAAAAAAAAAAGAGCGAGGCCTTCTGACCCTCTGAATCACAATCCCTCTGTTTCTTTTGTGACTCATTACGGTTGTTGAATACCTTTTCTGTGTCTTATTGAAACAAATACTTCGTTTCAGGTTCAGCTATTTGTTGTTCTGAACTATCACTCAACATGGCTAACTACTACGAACAACACGTTCAACCTGTCATGAGCAACGAAGGTGTAAAGAAAATTCCGTTAACTGAAGAAGAGGTGAATTGAGTTTCTTGGATTTTCAAAACTTGAGACTTTTTTCAGTGGCAAAGAATTGATAGCAATGACGATTTGGTCAATGTTTTCATCGATAGAGGAATCTATTGGCCAGAGGATTTCATGTCGGGATTAAAAGAAGTTACCGGTTTAACAGATTCTCAGGTGAATTGACATACCAGAATAATCAGAATGTTTCTACTTTTCTATTTTCAGATTGCCACAAAGTTTCTCTTGGAAAGAGTTGAGATTAAAGCACATGGCAAAGATAAATTCCATTTCCCTCGGACTTTCACTCGAGAACAAATGAATTTGATATTGGGTGGATTGAATGGAAGCAATATGATTTCCGATCTGAAGGTTGACAGCATTGCGATATGCGCCGGCCTACATGCTAGACAGGTATTGTTGAGAATCTTCATAAGGTAAATGAAGATATATTTTATCGTTAAGGTGCAACAATGGTACAGACTGAACACACCGAATATCCTTTTGACCCGTACGATATATGTCAAATTTGTAAAAAACGCGTCTGTAAAGGTAACTCTGCATTTTGAATATCACAATCAGCTTATCTTATCATTCAGAAAAGTGAAACGAACGTCAACTCAAGCAATCGAAAAGCAACTCACCAGAAACCGAAGGCTGCTCAACCTCATCCATATCATCCCTATTCAGTTCCTCCACCTTTTGTTATTCCAACAATGATTCTCCCACCATCAAATCATTATTCTTACTCGCACGGAGTTCCCCTCCCAGCTTACCCATTGTTGTCTTATCATCCAATGCCTTCATTCCCTGTTCCTTATGGCGGTGTATGTCTTGTCCCTGTACCAGTCCCAACTGTTTCAATGTTCCCTACTCCATCTCCATCGCCACCGCAGCAAGTTCAGTTTCCAACTCCATCACCACAGCAACTCCCGGAAAAGGAGATTACCGTTGAAATGTTCCATTCCATGTTCTTAAAAAAAGATTAATTTCGCAATGTAACCGTGACCTGTTGATGAAATGATTTCACAAAATGAAGTGTTTTCTTTGAATCTGTTTTCTTTTCTATTTTATTTTCTATTTCTAATTTATTGCTAAAACTAACCAAGACTCCTGTTGGCGCGATTTAGAAAAAAGACTGTTCAGAAGATTCAACTTCGACGAAACCATGAAAAAGGTTATTCTCCGCTTTTTGAGTCATAGTAATCTAGTCTTTCTAAGTCATTGATGCCAGAGTTTCACGGAATGGATTTTCTCGATTCCGAAATTCCGGGTAACTTTGATGGATGCTAATACGATTTTTCATTTAAGTTGATATAAGAAACCGATAGACACATCGAAACGCCCAGAACTAGTTTTCTGTAAGCTTTGAGGGCTCATCACACTCAGAAACATCTTTTTTCTATATGATGAACGGGTTTCGTAAGATGTGTGGCGAAATTCAATGCGAGTTAAGGAAAAATGATAACGATGTTCAAAATATTTTGAAGGAAAAACAAAACAAAGACAAGGAGCATAGTTTTCATCAACCAATTATTTTATTCTTTTTTTTTTTTATTTCCGTTTCCCTTCCGATTAAATCACATTTTAACGTCATGAGCGTCTGTAGTATCTAGAAGCATATTGCAGTTTTTTTTTATTTATGTTTGATTCATGTTTCTTATAGATAAGTTACAAAAATAGTTAAGTTAGCATCACTTTTTTTGTGTAGATCCCCCCTTAGGTAATTCCTATTCCCCCTGCCATTGCTAGTCCTTGCGGATTGACCTCAACATTCCATTAGTCGCGTTGTTTTGCCGCCAATTCTTCCTAACGAGTGGGGGTGAGAATTTTGTCAGTGGCAATAAAAACATCATTCTAACAAGTAACACTTATCCCAATGATAGTAATAAAAGCAGATGGTGTTTTTTGAGCGATTAATAAAGCAAACACACTTGAAAGAGTAACGGCCTTTGAGAAAGGTTTTTTTTTGGCAAGTCTGGAGTTGGCCAAAACAGTCTTCGCAATGAATTATTGAGGAACAGAATATCTTACGAGCATAGAGGAGCAATAGGCAGAAAGTAAGACTACACTTTGGTTGAGAAACAATTTATTATCGAAATTTGAGTAGACAATTTCCGAACAAAACCACTACAACTCTCGGCAAAAAAATTTACAGTTTATTCAAACTTTGGCTCTGTTCGATTATAATGGTCCAATGGAGAACGAATGGTCCAATGACAGAATGAGTGGTCCAAAAGCAGAACGAATGGTCCAAACGATATTGAATGGTCCGAATACAGAATGAGTGGTCCACGATGAGATTGAGTGGTCCACGATGAGATTGGGTAGTCCAAACGCAAAATGTATTGCAGCACGAATAGAAAAACTGAATATTGAGTGGTCCAAACACAGAATAAGTGGTCCAAACAAAAAAAAATATAATGCAGCACGAATATTCAACCTGAGTATTGAGTGGTCCAAACACAGATTGAGTGGTCCAAACGCAAACAGTAAAAAGTAAAACGCTTTTGAACCACTCAATCTCGTTTGGACCATTCGTTCTCCATTCTACCATTATAATCGAACAGAGCCCAAGTCGACTTATGTTGGTGCACCAGAGAAGAAGATCCTTTGAATTCAGTAAAATTAGAGCCGATGGAGGAAATTGTGATTGAAGAGCAAGTTCCAAAAACTATAATGGATCATAAAATGATGATAGATAAAGAGATTATTATTGAACCAGCCGACGTCATCGAAGCATAGTACGGCAGTCCAATGAATCAATTTGAGGAGAAAACTACGGTGAGTAAAACGATTTTAAGAGTTTGGGATTGCGTAAAAAAGTAAGATGAAAACGTAATAACCAACTTGTGGATGCTTGCAACTACTACACATTTTTATCGTTTACACTTTATTACTTTTTACTTTGTTTTTCAGACGACAGCTGGATTTGTACGTGGATCTCAACGATATGATGCACTATGGCGTATTGCTCAAAAACAGTTCGGACCTAACGATATTGACCAGACAATCAATGACTTCTTCAAACTTTTGTATGAGAAGAATTAATCCCATCTTATGCATATGATAAACCACACATGCAGTGTCGATACATTCGACATTGAGGAGTGTAATACATACAAGGCCAAATTCGGAAGAGTGAAACAGATGTTTTTTTTTTGGGCGTCACCTACGACCCCATATGGTTGCCGGCCCAGCAGTCATTCACATCACGTTCTGCTGGAATATCCTAACCTTGCCGAACTATCGCACGACAAATTGCATGTTCCGGAACCTATGAAACTCAACGATCGTGCCAAAAAAGGACCAGAATAAGATGTACTATCTGATCCAGCTATGCCACAAGGTCTGTCTACCCACCTTCCCAAAATCGGAGCTGTTGAGAGAGTAATCAGATGGTCTCTCACAAAACACAATTTTCGTTCTACACGTGGTCATTAATAGGTTGTCCCTATGGGCACGCAATAATTGTGTATTCTTACATTTGATCAGGAATAGTGCCTGTGTTTTTTGGAAAGTTCTTGTAGATCTAGCACTTAAAGAAGATATCAATCATTGCTTGCCTGCAATGTATTCCGCATTATTCAAATTTTAAAAAAAAGTATTCCCAGGTAAGTATTTTTCAAATTCTCTTGACTTGCGTGTAGACGCCTTTGGCTGATGTTCCGCGGCCCCCAGTTTATGGTTGGGCCTTTGTAACATATAACTGAGGGGCTGCCAAAAAAGACCGGAACTCTTCCTTAGTTGTCTATTGAGACAAAGGCTTCCCAACCGCGTTATCAACAAAGAATGGTTTTGAATTCAGTGTTTATATCAACTTAACGTGAGTCATGATGATTCAAAAAAATCCCACTTGTTTGGCAGACGAATAGGATTGAGTAGGGTTGCCGATTAGTGCAGCTGTACCATCTGGTTCGTACGCTGACAGGGAAATTTAAAAGTTTCTCATGACCGCAATCCTGTCCAATAGTCTATATTTATTCCTTTCAAATCGAAGCTGAAAAACGATAATTCTTACCAATTTACATATATCGTACTTGAATCAATCCTGAATCGTACCTGAATGGTACCTAAATAGTACAGGTATCCGTTTTATCATGAAATCTCAGTTTTAGGCCATCTCTAGACAAAAAAAGCAGGTTTCGGCTGATTCCGCCTACTTCTCGATCAGGATATTGAGAAGATCTTCAAATGACGTGAGATCCTTGATATTTTTCCCATCAAGGTTAATTTCAAATTCTAACAGGGAATAAATACTAGACCATATTTGAAGACATTTTTGTGTTCTACGCTAAGTTCCAGCGCAACTACTTCAGCGTGAAACTTGAGCAAAGTGGTGCAATCTGATCGGGAAATGACGATTCCCCAGATTTTTTCCCACTACTCAGATTTGCTCAGCAGTTGATAACCTGAAGTGAAAAGATTTTGAGGGTGTCCACAAATGTCCAGTTTTTGAACTCAAAGAACTGCTAAGATGATTCCAATGGCGATCTAATCTTTTCGTTTCAATAAGTTAAAGTTCAATTCCGTTTGTAATTTCTTGTTTATTATTTCACATCACTTCACTGTCGTAGAATTGAGTGAGTGTGTTATGTCACGGCGATTTCAAAATACTGCTTCCGAAAGAAGTGTTGCTGCTGATCTGCTAAAAACCATCGCTCTGTTTTGCAAGTGAAAAAAGTGAATTTCAATCTCGAAGTTTATTCATTTCATTCAAATAATTTTATCACAAAAAAAAGGCAAATGATAAATGACCAGTAGAAAATTCCCAGTGAGACAATTTGGCTCATGAAAAATAAAAAAGTGGCAAAAACGAAAGATCAACAATCAGAGTATAGGAACTCAGCGAATGATGATAAATCAATATCATAAAAAGAGAATAAGAGACTAGCTGGGAGAGGAATAGAAAATAGGAAAAATATTGAGTAAAATGTGAAAGCAACAATTACTTATTTCGAATCAATGACTGTGAGCGTCATAGAGTTGTGCGTCCTTTTGTATTCAATTCTGGTTCGAAGGAAGGTTGTTGTTTCATACTCTTCATCCTCCATTTCATCTTCCATTTCCTCATCTCTTTCCTCATCACTTTCCTCATCATTCTCTTCGTCATTTTTCTCATCACTCTCTTCGTCATCTTCGTTCTCTATCTCTTCTTCCTCCTCATTTTCTTCTTGGTTTTCCGTCCATTGATACCATGTGATGAACAAGTTCTTGTTGGTATCCAAAAATGGATAGTTCTAAAAAAATAGAAAATTTTGATCATGAAAGATTTTAATAGAATGCTAACCACTTCAACTTCTAAAACATAATCGGAGCACATCGTCTCGCATTCCATGTAAAGATCGGGGGCATCAGTGAAAAGCCAATAGTCCCGAAAATGGCATGAAATCAAAAACTATCGCTCTGTTCTGCAAGTGAAAAAAGTGAATTTCAATCTCGAAAATTCCACAATTTGTTCATTTTTGTTCTTTTATTCATTTCATTCAAATAGTTTTATCACAAAAAAAAGCAATTGATAAATGACCAGTGACAATTCACAGTGGCATAATCTGGCTCATAAAAAATTAAAAAGTGGCACGAATGAAAGGTCAACAATCAGAGTATAGAAACTCATCAGACGATGATAAATCGGTATCATGTACATAAATAAGAGACTAGCTGGGGGAGGAGGAAAAAATAGTAAAAAAAAAACATCGAGTAAAATGTGAAAGTCACTCATTTCGAATCAACGACTGTGAGCGTCATAGATTCATGCGTCCTTTTGTATTCAATGGTGGTTCCTTCGTTCTCAATGAAGGTGATTGTTTCATATTCTTCATCATCCATTTCTTCTTCCATTTCCTCATCTCTTTCCTCATCACTTTCCTCATCATTCTCTTCGTCATTTTCCTCATCTATTCCACCATCTATTCCACCATCATTTTCCTCATCACTCTCTTCATCATCTTCGTTTTCTATCTCTTCTTCTTCCTCATTTTCTTCTTGATTTTCCGTCCATTGATACCATGTGATGAACAAGTTCTTGTTGGTTTTCGAGAATGGATAGTTCTAAAAAAAAGAGAAAATATTGACCATGAAAGATTTTAATAGAATGCTACCACTTCAACTTCTAAAACATAATCGGAGCACATCGTCTCGCATTCCATATGAAGATCGGGGACATCAGTGAAAAGCCAATAGTCCCGAAAGTCGCACGATATTAGTTTGCATGATTTTAATCCCTTGATCACATTCCAACCTTCTCTACACAAGATTTTTGTGTTAATGGCACTTGCCCAGCCATAAAGTGCCAACATTTCTAGTGTGATCGGCTGGTAAACACACAACGCCCACTCAAATATTTTGTGGTCATCGGAGCTTTTCAAGTTCCTCACTCGGAGCAGATTGGTCTCCAACTTCTCAAGTTTCTCTTTATGGTTTTTGCGGAGTTGTTTCGAACAAATGGCCCCTTCTTTAAGTCCCAACTCGTAAGCTTCAGGCTTTGTCGTGTCTTGGACTTCTTCCATTTCTAGATCACTTTGGGTCAGTGTGTCGATCTGAAAGAATGAGAAAAACTACAGATTTTCCAGTTTTTTGAAAACCATACCAAAAGTCTGGGATGGCTCATAAGGCAAGCCAAATGGGCGAATGCCTTCCAAACGTTGATAATCACAATTTTCCCCAGATTAGTTCTGGCGGCACATCTGGGATCTTTTCCGTAATTATGGCGAACGCCGTCGACAGTCATGACAATGTTCAACCTGTTTCTTTTGATAGTAGCTGATTTGAATAGGAGTGACATCTCGTCGACGTGCTTCCTGACGTTGTAGGATACTTGCCGGAGAGCAATGCTGAAAAATTTGAACTCATTATGGGTGGTATCAAAAATATCAAACTGTGAATAATAATTTGGAGTTTAGTATTTATTTAAATGCCAATTCCGTGTCTATGTAGAAACCACACGAAAAAAGCTCTGAAACACACAAAAAATGTACGAATTCGTTAATTAGAGAATGAAGTATAGCATAAATTCTTCTTTTTTTTCTGAGAGCAATTTTTGAGTGATTGATTGGCGAAAGATGTAATCAAAAACTAGGAATGCCAAAAAAGTGTCAGTTCAGTCATTCTTCAACATGGCCAATGAAAAAGCATATGAAGTAACTTACACGTCAAGCCAAGACACATTATTGACAATGACCTTGAAAATGTCTGCAGGCATGTCCGATAATGATTTTTCACATCCATTCCTGATTTGCTCTTGAACTCGTTTTTTCAAAATATGGAATGCATTGTTAGAGTCTTTTGGGAGCTTCAAAAAGTCGAAGAGATTGTCGCAGGATTTTTCCAGATAAAACAAGTTGCAATCGAGTTGAGTCAGCTGGAGCATTGTGAGCCGTTGATCCACAAAAACATCCGTAAGGGCAGACCATTTTTCAATCAAATCAATCACATGAGTTTTTACAGTATAGTCGATTGCACACTTGTTCATTTTGATGTTTTTCATGTAATTTTGACATTTTTCGATGAATTGCATGATTTGTCCTAACGCAATGATGACAAATGTCGTGCATGGAAGAGTGTGTGGTACTGAGACCTGAAAAAAATTATAGTGTTATTATTACGAACTGAATATTGGTGAGAACGCTCTTAATAAGAAACTCCGGTTGGAATGCAAAACTAGCTAGGAAACATACGAATTTTTATACTGATAAAACAGAAAAAAATACTTCTTATTAATTGTTCTATGAATGATGTCGTTTTTTTCGAACTGTGTTCGAAGGGTGATATCTCAGTAGAAACTGAATATTTTTTGGTATACTAAAAAGAAATAAAAAGAGTATTTCAAAGACACCAATTGTTTGTTTTGACAGGAGTGTGAAGTCAAAAACGGAGCTCCAAAAACCAGTCTGTTCAAAAGAAAAATGAATGATGTCGAACTCTCAAAAAACTTGTGTAGATTTGACAGAAAGGTCAGTTTTCCGAAAATTCAAACCACCGAAAACTACTTCAGAACTTTTTTCAGGGTTTTGAATTAGGTTGAAACAATTCAGTCGAACATTTCAAAAAAGAACACCAAGTTTTGGGGTTTTCTGAACTAGGTATACAATGCCCATACAATGCGAATAATTTCAAAAGATTTTAACAAAAAGATTCATCCCTCAAAATGAAACGACATGATCCGTCGAAAAACCTAAAAAAAAGGATTTGATTAACTCGCCTTTTCCAAGCCCTTCTTGTAAAATGGAAACAGGTGGTTCACGGAGCAAAGATCTACTTCAGAAGTGATAGTGTGTGGTGTGAAGTCTCTTTCGTTCAACACATTTTTGAACTTTCCACAGAACTCGTCGAGGAGAAGGGTGTTGTACTTGAATCTGAAATCATGTTTTGCTTGATATGAATACTGCGGAATTCAATATCGGTTTTCAAAACAATCTTACTCACCTCGAGTACTGTATCAATTTGTTCAGTGCATCCACATCGTAGTCATACTGCGTCATAATCTGAATAAAGGTAACGACGAGATTCTTCATTCTCAGCGTCGATTTGGCATCAATGCATGAATTCTAGAATTTTCGAATGGTTTTATTTTGAAAACTAATACTTGCTGAACTAACCAATCCGTAGGCCAAGTGACAAGTGATATTGTAAACTGCTTGTTTCCAGATCTTTTTCTTCAAGTCACATGTTAATCTATTCGTGCGAGTGAAGTAGATGACTAATTTATTAATGTATTTCACATACATTATGAAGTGGCGCCTCGGTTTCACGAACATCTTTGAATTCTTATTTTCTCGGTTTCTGTGTTTGTGTGTTCGAATAACAAATTTGGTTCCTGCGCTCTTGGATAGCTCTCTGTAAGACAACAGAACTTAGAACGCAATTCTCAAAAATTCTGTATAGCGAATTGAAAATTTCCTATTATTTTTTTTCGCACTGTCCGCAAATCGTGGACCCAACAAAAAAACATCGTGGACCAAGAAAAAAAATTGTAGACCAATTGAAATTCGTGATTTAAAACAAAATCGTGGACCGAAAAAACCGTGGACCGGAATTAAGGCTCTATTTTAGTTTATTTGTTTTGAAGAGGCAGAACTATTCAGAGCAATTTAAAACTGGTCAGGTAAGAACTGGACAATTCAGAATTGTCTCTTATAAAAACCGACCTTTTAGGAACTGCCCTGGATAAGAACGTTTCAAATGCAATTATTTGGGTGTTTTTCAAATCTTGCAGTCCATTTCAGTGAAGTATTGTCAGTTCTCATCCGGGCAGTTTTGATAAGGTACAGTTCTGACTCTTTAAAACAGGTAGGCGAAAACTAAACCTCAACTTTGGTCCACTATTTTTTAGTCCACGATTTTTTTCAGTACACAACTTTCAATCGGTCCGCAATTTCTTTGGGTTCACGATTTGTGAGCAGTGCCAATTTTTTTTTCACCGCTCCAGATCTTTTCCATCGAATCTCAACCAACTTTTTCCGCGCATTCAAACATCAAAACTTACGTGAAAATCATCGTTTCCTTGATTCTCTCCGAATCCAAAAAGCTGAGGGAGTCAATGTCCTTGCCGGATAATTCACTTTCATTTGTCATTGTTTTATTCGTTTTCTCGAGTCTTTTCAGCATTTTCGTTGTGTTTGCGAGGCATCGCGACTTGAAGTGGCTCTCTTTTTGGTGGTTCATCCCAATCTGAAAAACAGAAAAAGTTTGATAGTGTCAGGAGACGAAAAAAAATTATGGACTATTAGAGAACGCAATGAAAAACTGAAAAAAGATGAGTAGAGAAGGCCGGAAAGAGTTTATTTAGAGTACAATGATTGGGATTAGAACTAAGCAAAATTGAAAAGAGCGCAATTCTTATCGAACTTTTTCATTAGAAAAAGAAAAGTAAAATTTTTGTGCCGAAATAAGCAAATCCCGAAAATAATGAGCGAAGGCAAGCAAAGACAGAAAAAAAGCGTTGTGTGGAAAAAAGAGGCGAGAATGAGGGAAGACAAGGCAAGAGACGGGTGTGTGTGTGGACCAAGAGAGGGTAAAGGACGTAATTGCGCGTCAA
Source organism: Caenorhabditis doughertyi (assembly GCA_963572265.1). Classification (NCBI taxonomy): domain Eukaryota; kingdom Metazoa; phylum Nematoda; class Chromadorea; order Rhabditida; family Rhabditidae; genus Caenorhabditis; species Caenorhabditis doughertyi. The sequence goes on along the minus strand of OY751558.1, from coordinate 28,396,643 downwards.
TTATGATGTGAACACACAAAACTTTCAGAAAGGAGAATGGCCTGACTGCATAGAATACCTTTCCGAGTAGTGTTAGGAACGGCTATGCTACATAAAATAGAGTGTGCGCCAGCATATCAATATCAATAATGACATAATAGACAAAACCAAGAAAATGGGTGGGAAATGAAGAAACGCAGAAACTAATAGTCGGTATTATTATATTCAGTTTATGGAGACTCCCAAGTTAAAAAAGAAAACTTTTTTCTTTTTTTTTTCTTCTAGAAGCAGTCTGTCGGGGAAAAGTCGGAGAACATGATCTTCAGTCTACATTTGTTACTTGACAAGAAGCCAAAACCATTTGAGAAAAAGAAGACTATTCTAAATAAGAAAAGTAAAATTCACTAGTTTGAAAGCGACTGCGCATAAAATATCAAAAAAGGACGAAAAAACTGAATGAAAGATGACTGAATGAATGACGAGGTGATTTGTGATTCCGACGTTAGAACTCCAGAGGGCCGACTAATTTTCGATGGTCTTATTTCTCTTAGGAGACGGAAAAAATAGTAGAGAACTCAATAAAAAGCTGAAAAGAGATGTAGAGAAAGCCTGATAGAGTTTACAATGTTTGGGATTAGAACTAAGCAAAAATGGAAGGAATTCTTATTTACTTATTCAATCAGAAAAAGAGAAATTAAACTTTTGTATCGAAAATAGCAAATCAAAAACAACGGTTCTTAGTCGAACATGTTTTGAGCGGCGTGAATTACCCAAAAACAATGAGCAATGAGCAAAGACAGAAAAATGCGTGCGTTGTGTGGAAAAAAGGCGAGAATGGGAAAAGAGAAGAAAAGAGACAGGTGGTGTGTGTGTATCAAGAGAAGGGTAAAGGACGAAATTGCGCGTCAATTATGGTGTGAACACACAATACCCTCAGAAAGGAGAATGGCCTGACTGCATCGATTACCTTTCCGAGTAGCGTTAGGAACGGCTATGCTACATAAAATAGAGTGTGCGCCAGCATATCAATATCAATAATGACATAATAGACGAAACCAAAAAATGAATGGGAAATGAAGAAACGACAGAAACTAATAGTCGGTATTATTATATTCAATTTACGGAGACTCCCAAATTAAAAAAAAAACTTTTTTCTTTTTTTTCTTCCAAAAGCTGTCTGTCGGGGAAAAGTCGAAAAACATGATCTTCAGTCTTTTATTTGACTCAAATGAGTATTAATTTGGCTATTTAACGTGATCTGTTGACTAAGGAATTCCAAAAATGAAGTTTTTCTTTCAAAACTGTTTTTTCCCTGGATACTGCGGAAAAATATCAGAAATTCTGTTACCACGATTTTTGAATCAACATTGCTCAAAAGATGTAACTTCGGCAGTACCATGAAAAAATTTAATCTCTGCTTTTGGAGTTAAACTTATCTAGTCTACAGCTGCTGAACAGCTTTTGATTTGAGATCTTACACAAAGCCGAAAGGCATATTGAAACGCTTGGATCCAGTTTTTTGCAAGATTTGAGAGCTCCATGGTTCGTAACAAAGATAGGGAGCATAGTTTTCAACATTTCCAGTTTCCAGAGTTTTTTACTTCATGAGCGTCTGTAGTATCTAGAAGCATACTGCAGTTTTTCTATATATTTGAAAACTACAAAAGTAGTGACGTTAGCATCACTTTTTTCGTGTAGATCCCCCTTTTAGGTATTCCTATTCCCCCGGCCATTGTTAGTCCTTGTAGATTGGCCCCAACATTCCATTAGTCGCGTTGTCTCACCGCCAATTCTTCACAACGAGTGGGGGTGAGAATTTTGTCAGTGGCAATAAAAATCATTCTGAAAAGAAACACCTGTCTCAATGATGGTAAAAGAAGCAGATGGCGTTTTTTGAACGATTAACAAAACAAACAATCCTAGTGACGGTGTTTTAGAATGTTCTTTTCGGCATGGTCGGAATTGGCGGAAACAGTCTTTGCAATGAACACTAGAAGAATAGAATAGCTTGCAAGCATGAAAAGGGAATGGGAAGAAAGTTTAACTACAACATTGTTGAGAAACAACTCATTTTCGAATGTTGGATATATTTCAGAACAGACTGTTCAAAGTAGGAAGAATCGTGAAAAGTACAGTTGTCTACAATCCTGAAATGTGTCAGTTATACAGCGTCAGAGAATGACTATGTTTACAGCTTCAACTTTTCTTTCATAACAATTGTTGAGGGTAAAGAGCATCTTCGATGAGCATCTTCGACGGAAAGATGAAAGAGATCAAATAATGTTTTGGACGGAAAATATCCGAAACACAGGAAAAAGCTTCCGGAATACACCTGAAATGTTAACCAAAACTTTTGATTTTGATCGTCATTATAAAAACTAGAAAAATGTGGTAACCGGCTGTCCCGGATGGGAAAAAAAGGACAATTTCAGAGTCTAACAGCTTTTTTCAATTCCCACAAAAATGTAATCTCCGTTTTGAACCCCCATAGCTTTCATTCTTTGTTGTTTCGATTTTTGACAATTTCTGAATTTTCTAAAACCACTATCTGTTCTGCCCAGCGGGAGCATTTGAAGGTTTATCACTTTCCTTTTTGACATGTGCAATACACGAAATACTGTTAGGCCCAGACGCATTTCTCCGCCTCTATAATATGTGTGACGTTTTTGGGAAGAAGATGAAGAGGTGATTTAGTCATTGCTCTTATTTCTGTGTGTCAACCGGCTATTCTCTTGTGGGTAAAAATGCAGTCTAATTCTCATATTCCGCCGCCACCAAATTTTCCAATGAATGGAGCTCAGGCTTATCAGCAACCGCTTCCGTACTATTACGGACCAGGCTACACAGGACTACAATATGTCCCACAGTATAACTTTTCGAACTGGCCATATGCATATCAATCCATGCCACCACCAATGAACACGAACGCTGTTGTATATCAACAAAATTTGTATCCACCACAGTATCCAACACCGCCTGCATCTATTGGATTCCCAACAAAGTACGTTAAAAGTCGGAATTTTTAACTTTTGATGATGTTTCTCGTTTCAGTCCTCCCCCAGTACAACAATCAACTGGACCTCAAGTCAACTCTGCTGGTTACGTTGCAATGATGAGCAATCCAATTGCTTCGCCGCCATCAAAAAAACGGGGAATGTTTTCTCATTTAAACAATAACCCGATCAAAATGGAAACAAAAAGAAAACGATTCCAAAAATGGCAAATTGGAAAACTACAAAAACAGTTTGCCATTCATAATTACGTTGACGGAGCCGAAGTAGAGATATTGACACGAACGATTGGATTAACTTCCGGACAAATTCGGACATGGTTCAAAAACGCGAGAGGAAAGAATCAGAAAAAAAAGGCAGCGCCCTGACTGGATTTCCTTAGATTGATACCGATTTTGATGATTTTTCTGTGAACTTTTAAGCTAATAACCTAATCTAACTTTTTTTTTAAAAAGTTTCTAATAAATTTTATTCAAGACATTTTCCTAACGTACTAGCCATTAGAAAAGGCAGAAAAGTGATCGGTATTTCAACAGTTTTCCTATTAAGATTCCCGGAAAAAATTGTTTCACAAACATCACTTCTGATTATTGTTGCATCAAATAATTTTAGTTCACAGTTATTGCCCGCACCTTTACTACACCCGTCGCTCTCTTTTGTCGTTTCCATTCATTCACAGAATTTTTCCTTAATCTCTTTGACAAGACACCTCTCTCTCACACCTCGGATGACAGTCATATTTCAATCAAACGGGAGCAATAAAATACAAGTCATTGCATTGTGCAAACAAACGAAAATTGGTGTTTTAGATCTTTTACCGACTTACTAGAAAGACTCATCAATTAGTAGAACTGTGTTTGAAGGACGGGGGTCAGTGAACAAAATAATCACATTTTCAATAATGAAATCAAAAAGAGAAACAATTGAACTAAGTTGGAATGCACTTAATTCAGAGAAAATGGTAGATTTGCGTTGAGAATCAATGTAAAAACAGTATTAGCAGAAGAAAATTAGACAACAGTAAATTCACATTAGCTTCGATTTATCATTTTTGTTGAGTATCTTCGTCGTTTGCTTTTCTTTGTATCTTCTGTTTTGAAACCATACAGTAACTTGTCGCTCTGTCATATTCAAAGATTCAGCCAGCTCCTTTTTGTCATTTCCCTTGATCATCGGATTCTTTTTGAATTTTCTCTCTAGAGCTTCTATTTGAAAGTCGCTGTACCTCCGGTTTCCCCCCATTTTTACAGCTTCTTCTTTTCCCTGTTTAATGCTTTTGTTATCCAAATTGTTAGGGGTAAAAACGAAATCGGGTACTGGAAGAAAACTCGGCGGCTGATGATGAGTAGGGGTGAACATACTGAGAAAAAAATTATTAGAATATGTCACAAAGCTTAGAGCATGACTTACTTATTGGAGAGATCGTAATAAACTGGACACGACGCATACTGTTGTGGATAGCCAAGTGATTGCTGATAATGGTCACTGCTGTGATCACCAATTGGATGTTGTACCGGATGTTGTTGAGACGCATATGATGACGGTGGGTAATAGTTTGGTGGTGTTGAAGTTGCTTCAGTGGATGGAGGAAGAAATACTTGATTAGAATCATCTTGGTGATGAACTTGAAAGTGATTGGAGTCCATTTGACTGTGATCATCCATGTTGTGATACATAATTTGCACTACAGTTCTTTAGATGAGCCCAATTCTGCCTCAGAGGGATGGGCGGAGCAACCGAGGTACAACGAGACTCTCTTGTGCCCGAATAACTCTAAAACATAACAGGTGTCCTATGATGAACAACGAATGACCCCCCGCTGTGAATTATTGTAGTGTGCGCGTTAGTCTTATGCGTGTTCACTTTTGAAACCTTTCCAACTCACCGACGGTATCCGAAAGAACGGTCCGATATACCCCATCATATGGGTCTGATGATGGTCTGAGGGTCAGTACTCTCTTCTTTGCTAACCTATCATCTCATTTACCTCTCGCCTTTTTCTACTAATCCATCGTTACATACCACGTCAGTAGAAACTCACTTTTTTCATCCTCTTTGAGTTCCATGGCGCATTTAACTTTTGTTGGAATCTCGAAGACTTGCTTGTTCGAATAATAGTTCAGAATAGTCTTTTTTATAATCTTCTCGGGGGTCGCTGCCAACTTCTGAGCAAAAGATAGGCCTCTTCTGGGCGTAAATAGGGATCTTGTAGCCTATAATTTTTTCCACATTTTCACACTTTTTCCTTTGACTCAATACTCAATAATTATGATTATTACTACTAACTGTTTTCATCTCAAACAATCAGAAAACGTTTCAGAAAATCATCAACATGGGACCGGATTATTCAAACTTCCAAGAGTGGAAGATGCGTTTTAATGAAGATAAGTGTGTCCAACGTCTACCACTTTCCCAAGAAGAGGTAAAAAGAAGATTGAGATGTGTGAACAATATAAATCTTTTTCAGTGGGACAGTGTCGAGAGTTCAGAAGATATTATCTTGCATGTTTATAAAAACTTAAAAGGTCGGAAACATTATTTCAGGAAATATTACTCTGGTCTCAAAAAAATTTGTGCGTTCACAAAAGATGAAGTAAGTTGATTCTAAGTGTTTCGAGCATTCAACAATCCAAATTTTCAGCTCGAAAGGCAATTCGAAGAGATAAAAGAAAATGAAGAATTAAGAGTCCAACTGAACGGTTCGCGGCGTTTTTCTCAAGTGCAAAAGTTTTATCTGGACTATGTTTACGCCTTCCAGTCTCATCCATCGCGTGGCATTAAAACGCTTCTAGGAAAATTTCTCGAATTACCTTACGCAGTGGTAACTTACTAAACTATAGAGATGAAAATTGAACAAAACTGTATTTCAGGTGTCCAATTGGTTTGGAGGCAGAAGAAACTATAAGTACACGAAGGTGAGAAAATATAGGTTTCTGATCAGGCAATCAGCAATTTCATACGTTTGTTTCGAACAATAGACAAGCGCAATATCACCGCGCCAAGATTAGTTTTACTTGTTTAGTGGCGGGCGTGTAATATTCTTTATGAAGTTGACAAATAGGCGAACTTACCATGTCTAGACGTAGTTCAGGTCAATCACAAACCTGATAATGACATAATTGAAATGAGCAACAATACAACTTGTAAAGTCATCATTCCAGAAATTTTCCATGTCTCCAGTCTTGCCTGCTAAACTTTCAAACGAGCTTTCAAAACTGGAGCTCCCAATTGACGCTCATCTTCCTGTGACCATTGTATTCTCCCCAGCGACAGGACAATTTTTCACACCAGAAACAATTCATAAACCCGAAAATCTTGTGCTCATTGAATCTCAACACGAAGTCCCGGTTCCATATGATCCTGAAACTCTAAATCTTTCGCGCCTTCCTACTGACTCTCACTTTTTCCAATTACCTACCTTCCCATTTCCACACAGTTTCAACCTTCCATCATTCTTCCCTTTACCAAACGTCAATTTCCCAAGTCTTCCACATCATTCCTCTCTTTTCCAAACACCCATTCCAATCCCATCTAATGTGTTCACTCCTTCCCCCACGCCAATGATTTCATTGTCGACTACTCCGGACATTCCCCAGACACCCACTCCCGTTAATTTCTCGAATGTTCTCACTTTTTGCAATCCCTAGTTCGAACTCCTATTTCGTTTGAATCAGCTTTTCCAGATGCTCAGCTATCACATCTAACTATTTACTATTCATGTCCAACTCATTCCATTATTTTTCATATCAGAATCAATTCATCATTGTTTACAACAATATCTTCAACTTTGTTCTTTTTTCTTTCAATTTTTTCTTCAATAAAATGCAATTGGTAACTGAAAGAACTTATCAAGCTAAACTCTCTAATTTTTATGGCTCCAACTTTCTGATCAATAAAAGAGTCGGCTAGTCATTAACTTTTTCTCTGACTCCTGCAAAAATATTTTGAATGGTATGTTCTGGAAAATTGACAAAGCAGTTTTCAGTCCAACAATAGATGTGTGGCATTCGACTGACGTCAGTTCTTACATTCTGTCAGATGAAAATCTTCATTCTTTTAACGAATAAGAAGCTTAGCTTAGTTTTTACTTCTGATCAAACGTCTTCAAAGTAAACAAAAAATGTTAAATTCGAGCAACAAGCCTGTGGAGTTTTTCTGCAGTAAAATGCCACAATTTCACGTGCAACTACAATTTTTAAGCTGAGTGATGTTGTTGCCAATCATACCTCAATTTTCTATTCTATTTTATTGACAATCGCTGACGCTGTCCAATTCTTCGTTTTGTTGTTTTGGATATAACAAATCGACTCACTAGTCAATAGATGGAAAAAACGTCGTTCACTTCAACAATATCGCTAGCCAGCCTCTGCTATATTAAAACAAAAGGAAGAGATGGCCCAACAAGTATAAGAACGCAACACAATCTTGACCAACTATTCAGGTGGAAGCGAGAAATGGGCATAGACAATATTCATTCTCTGTTTTCGAGTTGCATTTGTAACAATCATGTGAGAAAAACACAATGAAACCAGCTTTATATCAGGATATAAATCCGCAAAAATACAATTGGCACCAAAAATATGTAACAACCAAGCGAAATGTAGAGAGTAAATATAAAAAATATGGCACAAACTTTTAGATTAGTCGTCAAGAGTGACATCACGGAAGAGTTGTCTCATCGACTCATTGTTGAAAATGCGGCGGATGGGCTCGCAAATCATAGGCTGATGTTCACTGTTTTGATTTTGTGGCATCGCATCTTTTGAAGATCATGCGGGATTGTATTGGTCACGATGACCTGCAAAAATATAATGAATAAGAAACCTTAAACAGTTAAAGGGCGTGGGAATGGAGTGGAGGGTTAGCAGAGCGCGCCATAGCTACGTTTCAAAACTTGATGTATCTTCAATCATTGACTTTTCAACTTTCAACATTTAGAACAAGGAATATGTCATGCCCAGTCTAGCAATGATTGCGTGTTAGGCAGCAATTCAACCAGGAATAACACGGGCATGAGCAGTGCCACGTAGGAAAAATTCAGCTGGAGTGGCATGAAGTACGTTCTTTTTGTGTTGATCGAGTATGAATACACCATCATCTCAACGCGATTTGGCTTTCATTCACCATTTTCAGTAACGATCAGATGGTTCTCAAGAGAAATGTCGACAAACGAACAAACAGACGTACGGAATCTTTGTGGTAATAATAGTAAAGATATTACCGTTACTATGAGTGAAAATTTTTGAGACTTAAAGGAATGGCATTAAAAGAGTTGGCGTTCTGGTTATCCTAAAGGGAGAATTTCTACGTAAGAATTTCATTAATACAATTATTAGGAGGTTTGATAAGAGTGATATGCTGGAGACGCAGCAACAACGTCTGAAAAAGATGTATGATTAAGATCAAATGTGCATCTGGGCATTCAGAAAAGTTTACAGAGGGGGAAATACATTTGAAAAACAAAAAAAAATAAGCGAACGGCAGTGAAAAAATAACATCAAGGTAGTGGAAAACAGTGATATAACACAGTTGGAATTAAAAAAAAACCCGTAACACGATTCTGACTTTAAACAAAAAATAATGAGGTTCAGTCGGGATATTGAATTTTTGAGTTAACTAGGATTAATTATAAAGCAAAGACGGATAAGTGTTTAATGAATCAGCGAGTTTCCAATGAAATTCAGTTGTGAAAAAAAAGCATGGGTAATGTTTGAAAGTAACAAAAAAGGTTTAGACTTACAAAGGAAAATAGAAAACAATTCCCTCAACAACTTCATTTTCGTCTTCATCCTCAAAATCCCTATCATATATGAAATGTGCCTCACTTTGTCCGATGGAGAACACAGACGTAGAAGCAAAATACAATTTCAGGAGAAAGTTCCATAAACTTCCAGTCGAAAATACCTAAAAAAAAGTTTATTTCAGAAATAATTAGTTTGAATGATTGGTTCGGATGATGAGAATAGAGAAGGAAAAATTGGTTAACAAAGAGTTACATCAATTGGTTCAATTTTGCTTCGAATGCAATACGAAAAATGCAGCATAGTTGTTCTTTCTATGATTCTTTCGTCAGATTCTGATTGACGCTTGGTTCAGTGTTGCAAGAAAAACTAGACGGTGGTTTTTTTTGAATTTGAATCTATACAACTAAAACTGTTCTCTGACCCGGACATTGTTTCGTATTTACGACCCTCTCTAGGCTTTTTCCTGTTATGTAAATTTTTCATTTCAAAATCATCAAAGTTCAAAATTTGTATGACTTTGCATTGCACTAAACAACGCACAGTACGACACTCCGCTTTTTTTATGATGCGCGTTGTACCATTTGTCTCTCTGTCACTAATTTGTTTGGGTGTGGGTGCAGTCTTAGCATACACAGCACAAGAGGCCACGATTCTTTTTCTTCCCTTGTTTTTGTTCTCACTGTTTCTTCTATTTTTGTTTTTCTCGGTAAATTGTCTCTTTTTTCTCGATTGATTTTTGAATATTTCGTACAAAAATGTCTCTGATGCGCAAACCGTTGAAGGCAAAAAGAATAATGCAGCATAGTTGTTCTTTTTATGATTCTTTCGTCAAATTCTGATGAGCGTTTGGTTCAGTGTTGCAAGAAAAATTGGACGGTATTTTTTTGAATTTGAATCTATACAACTAAAACTGTTCTCCGACCCTGCAAACTTTCATGTTTCGTTTTATTAACTCTGACCTTTACAAGTTTTTAAATATTGTTTTCGAACTTTCTACCAGAGCCCACTGATTTGGTCATCTGCAAAAAACGATATTCCTCTTTTTGAATAGTTTTCAAAAGTTTCATTGCTGATAATCTCTAGAAGATCATTTTGGTACACGGTCATTGTTATGTTTTTTTTTAAATTTTATTCTTCAAATCCGCTTCTCTAAACTTCTTTCTGTTCTTTAAATTTTTCCTTGCATAATCATGAAGCCATTCAAAATTTGTATGGCTTTGTATTGTACTAAACAACGCACAGTACGACACTCCGCTCTTTTCATGTTGCTCGTTGTACCATCTGTCCCTCTGGCACTATTTTGTTTGGGTGTGGGTGTAGTCTTTGCATACACAGCACAAGAGGCAACGGTTCTTTTTCTTCCCTTGTTTCTGTTCTCACTGTTTTTTCTAATTTTGTTTTTCTCGGTAAATTGTTTCTTTTTCGTTCAAAAAACGTCTCTGTTGCGCAAGCCGTCAGTTTTCCATTCTTGATTGATGTTTTTTTCAGGAAAATGAATACTCCAGCCGCCGCTCCATGCAACAAAACCCAATGCAAAGGTAAGTACTCTTGTGAATGAAAACTCAGCTCAACCCTACGTTTTTGTATTTGTGTAGTTTGTAGGTTAGATTCCAGAAGCTTTTCAAAGTCATTTTTCGCTTTATAATTTTGTAGTTCACTGTCAAAAAACTGCAGTTTTAATCGATCTTTCATAGTTTGCGCTCAGTTTTTTTGTGATTTAGTCTTGAATCTTTGCAATTTCGGCACAAATTCTCATGGACCAGGTTTTGACTACTGTGACAATAATTTTGCTTGATTTCAATAGTTTTGAGCTAGATTAATTGTCCTCACATACCAAACTTTATTGTAGTATTATAACTAACTCTTTTCATTTTTACAGATCTGAAGAAGGACAACGAGCAGCTCAAAAAAGAGATGGAGGAAGCGAAGAAGGAGAACGAGGAGCTCAAGAAGAGGATCCAGGATTTGGAAACGGCTCTCGTTGCAGCGCAACAACCACCAGCGGCTCCAATGCCAACCGCGACTCCAGTGGCCCAGCCGGCACCGCCGACAGTCCGCAGGGGCCCAGTTCGTCGTTTCTCGCCGGTTAACTACGTGAGTTTATGAACATCTATTTGAAACATCCCCGAAAATGTCTGAAACCTGCAAAAAAGTTTTTGAAGGTTTCTGATTTTTTTGGGAACTAGGTTAGCTTCCTTTCTGAGCTTGAAAAACAAACGGATTTTTCGACCAAACCATGCACACCCTATGATAACATGCGCCGGTTTTGCAAACCAGTTTTGTTTTGTTGTTACCTACTTCTTTTTTACAGCGCGAGTCGGACGACGAATCTGGGCCAGAGACCCGAAAGGCAAGAAGGACCGAGAAGAAAGATAAGGCCGTGAAGGCGAGACGTTTTATTCAGAAGAGGAAATGAAGGTGTCATCATGCTGTGAAATATTGTGTTCCTCGAGCCTTCCCGATCATTTTCCTTGTCAAATAAAGTCTGAATAAAATTATTTTATTTTATCGCAACTCTTTTTATCTATATCTATTACTTTCATTCATGAATGATTCAATTAGCTCAAATTTGAAGAAAAAGGAACCAATGGTTTGAAACACTGGTTCTGGTTTTCCGTGATGGAATTATTACAATATAGAGAATATACAATAAAAAACATAAGATATAGAAAGAGAAAAATAAAAAATACAAAAAAAAATCAGACAAACATTCACAGTGGGATGTGGAGATCTGTAATTCCATGGTGAACCTCTTCGTTTTACAGTTTCTCTTCTTTTTCAATTGAAATGGTCAACATTGTTGTCCAAGTCGGACACGAAGTTATCTCAAACATATTATCTGTTGTTGAATCAGCATAGAGACGATTGATGAGACAGGTGTCTGTCTAGTGAAAAAATCTATATCTTCAAGTCCTTTAGGCTCATTCAAAACCTTCTTCGTATTCAGGAGCGTTCCTGGTGAAAATACTCAATTTCGACTTGAGAGGAATGGAACAGCAGTAAATAAAGAGCATTCTATTCTACAGACTTGTTGTCATGAGATACTTCAAAGTTTCCCAGTCAGCGTACAAACCAGACGGTACAGCTGCACTAATTGGCAACTCTACACAATCCTATTCGTCTGCCAAACAAGTGGGATTTCTTTGAATTATCATGGCTCAAGTTAAGTAGGAAGGTTATAGACTAATTCATGATTGATTACGTGGTTGGGCAGCCTTTGTCTTAATAGACAACTAAGGAAGAGTTCCGGTCTTTTTTGGTAGCCCCTCAGTTACATGTTACAAAGGCCCAACCATAAACTAGGGGCTTCAGAACATCAACCAAAGGCGTCTACACGCAAATCAAGAATTTTGAAATTTACTTACCAAGCACTTCTCTTGAAGAATGAATTGCGCATCCACAGAGCTATCAATGATCACGTGTGATATAAGAGAGATCGTGGAACTCTCCTTTTTATCGTCTTCTTCTCCTTTAAGTGAGAGCAGCGAAAAGTGCACAGTACAGGAAAATGCAATTTCCAATAAACTTAAGGCGCACTGACACCCAACGATAGGCCATATAGTTGAGGTAACGGCACTGGTCATGTGAGTCGATTTTGAATTCCGAAAGTTTGCAGAAGCGGTCAACGACACCATAGGCACTAATTGTAGACGATCTTTGGATGTATTCCGACAAGTGCGAGTAGATTGGAGATCTGGTGATTGACTCCAATCGTTTCAATTGCCAAGAAGTAGCAATTTAATACTTCATACTAGTCAAATTCACCACAGCCAGTGGAATAAACACGAATCCAAAGATTGGAGAGGAGATCATGATCATGAGCAACGTGGAGAATACTTGGAAGAGACATTGGGCGAAGAAGTGAACGTTGAATGAAAGTAGGATATCCACTGTCTCAACGTCTTTGCCAATGCGGTTCAAGATTCTTCCAAATGGAGTTGTGTCGTAGAAAGACATTGGGACACGGATCAATGGAGCATGCAGGTTTCTTGAGGCGAGCACACCACCATGGAGCAATAAGAGCATTCTAATGAAGAGCAGGATGACTGAAAAATATAAACTTATTGAATGATTTCTGTATCAACTAAAACTCACTCTCTGAGAATCCAAGACCGGCGTAGACTCTAAGACGAACAGCAACTGTTATGGCGGTTGCGTTGGTTTCAGTGCGAACCGAATTGTCGTTTGACCAGTTTGTCAGCCACAAATTCTTTCCCATTAAGATGAGTGTGCTGCTTTTCATTCCAAAGACGGAAAGGAGGGCGAAGGTGACGTGCAGTTGTTTTGACTGTAGACAAGGAAACGACTGAAGCGTCTGAGACACACTTGTAGAGAGTTGGCGACGGAATTGCTTTCGAACTGCCAGAGTACTCTGATGGCGGCAATGGTCCATAATTCCAGATACAGTTGAGACCTAACTGGCTCCAATCATGTGATCCACAATCGGGGAAGCCATGACGTCATCATCGTACTCGAAATCGGAGTCATCCTCGAAAATCACTGAAAACAATTTATTTAACTTGAGCAATGATTTTATTTTCAAACTCACAGCCTCCTGGATCCGAATTGTCACCAGCTTCTTCCAGTGACCTCAAAGTCTCAAGCAAGTCAAAAAGCAGACGAGCGCTACGAGCGCTGTGTGCTGGTAGCATCTCGAAAGTATCGGGATTGTCGATGCTTTCCGAATCGCCGGGTCCTGAGAAAAATAATTATTGATTTGAAATAGTTTTCTTTTCAAAACTCACCCAGTATCGTTCACCGCAAAATTCGTTGATTCCTCTCCACATTGCTTGATTATTCGACGCCATATTATTTAATACTTTGATTAAAATATTATGACGGTGAATACCTAGAAAATATGAGTTTATTTCGGAAGGAAAGAGCGAAAAAGTGAAAGAAAACGTAGAAAAAAAATCAATAATCAAAGAAAAACAAGAAGAACGAGTGAAAACGATTGCCCGCTAAGGGAAAATGGAAAGGAAAACGGAAGGAGAATTGATGACAATAACGGAATTTTTCTGGAAGGAACCGTTTTCGCGGGGTACAATGGAGCGCATTTGCTGCGAGGGAAAGAGCGCAGACAGAATTTGTGTGTAAGAACAGTCTGAGGGTGAGTCTAAGAAAAAAGTGGAATGACGAGAGAGTGAGAGACGCAAAGAAAGGGTCCGCCCAAAGAGAAGACATTTTCCTCGTTTTTTATCGAGGTTTGAGAGGAATTATTTTTCGTTGAAACTGATATTGTGCAAACTGATTATAGGAAGAAAAAAGTGAAACCATTGGATTATAAAAATAACAGATTAAAGAAAGATAGCATTCGGAATAAAAAACTTTGATTGCAAATAACAAAAGAAAGGAAGGGGAGTTTCTGGTCAATCTGTAAATTAATATTGCGACAGGAAAATTCTGATAAATTTCTGTTTAAATCAGAGTAGACTAGAAATTTCGAAATTCAGGTCCTTTCGAAAAACACGTTAGCAGCTAAACTATGAATTATCATTGTTTAGGAATAAATGTTGGAATATTGCACTCGTTTATCTTTGGAAACAGTTTGCAAATTTGTAAAAATCACAGAGTACGCGATTGAATATTTTCCTGATCAGACCTGATGTTTGCAGCACAATGAAAGCACATTTTGCAGCACAATTGCAGCACAGTTGAAGCACAGTATACATGAAAAGCCAAACCAGCGACGTTTCGAACAATAGACAAGCACGATATCACTGCACCAAGCAGACTATTTTTACTTGTTTAGTGGCGGGTGTGTAGATTTCTGTATGAAGTCGACAAACAGGCAAACCTACCATGTCTAGACGTAGTTCAGATCAATCACAAACCTAATATGATAATGACATAATTAAAGGGGAGCAAAGATACAACTCGTAAAATCATCATTTCAGAAGTTTCCCATGTCTCCTGTAATGCCTGCTAAACTTTCAAACGAGCTTTCAAAACTAGAGCTTCCAATTAACGTTCAGTTTCCTGTGACCACTGTATTCTCCCCAGCGACAGGATAATTTTTCACACCAGAAACAATTCATAAACCCGAAAATCTTGTGCTCATTGAATCTCAACACGAAGTCCCGGTTCCATATGATCCTGAAGCTCTAAATCTTCCGCGCCTTCCTACTGACTCTCACTTTTTCCAATTACCTACCTCCCTATTTTCACACAGTTTCAACCTTCCATCATTCTTTCCTTTATCAAACGTCAATTTCCCAAGTCTTCCACAATATTATCCCTCCCTAATCGGAATTCTTCCAATTCGTTAGAAATTCATTTTCCAAATGTTCAGCTATCACACCTAACTATGTATTCCTGTTCAATTTATTCCATTATTTCTCATATGAGAATCAATTTATCATTGTTTACATCAATATCTTCATTTTGGTTTTGTTTATTTCAGTTTTTTATTCAAATAATAAAAGTTTGGAAACTGGATAAACTCAATTAATTGTACCAAATAAGTCTTTAATTTTCTGGCCAATAAAAGGGTCGGCTATTCTTCAACTTCTTCTTTAACTCCTGCGCAAACATTTGGAATGGTAGGTCCTGGAAAATAGACAAAGCACATTTTTTGTTCAACAATAGATGTGTGGCATTCGACTGATGTCAGTTCTTTCATTTTATTCGGTATTGAAATTTCACCTTTTTAACGAATTAGGTTTTGCTTGGTTTCTGTTTTTGGCCTAACGTCTAGTAGTCAAAAATGTCCAATTTGAGCGTCATGCCTGGGAAGAATTTTTACTTAAAACCAACAGGATTTCTTTACGGGTGACTACATTTTTCAAGTTTAATGGTGTCGGCTTCAATAATAACTTTATTTCCTGTTCCATTTTCATTGGCTATCGCTGATTGGGCTAAAAATCGGGAAAAATGTGCTCAAAATTCCAAAGTTTTTAAACCCGGGCCGAGCGGGCCGGCCCGGGCCGGCAGAATTGTCCACCGGCCCGGCCCGGCTCGCGTTTGGACAAGTCTGCTTTAAACCATCAGGATTTTATGCGACTTTATGTGCGACTACATTTTTCGAGTTTAATGGTGTCGGCTTCAATAACAACTTCATTTTCTGTTCCATTTTCATTATCGCTGATGCGATTCACTTCTTAGTTTCGTTGTTTCGTTGATATAACAAACCTACTCACTAGCCGATAGATGGAGAAGGTGTCGTTAACTCCAACAATAACACACAACCCAACCCATACTTCTTGATTAAATTTTTTTTGTCTGTGACTCTCTAAAACAAAAGGAAAAGACGGTCCAACAATGTTTAATCTCAAACTCTTTTTTCTAGTTGCAATTGTATCAATTATGTGAGAAAAACAAATGATCAAACCAGCTTTATATCAGGATATAAACCCGCATAAATACAATTGGCGCCAAAATATGTAACAACCAAGCGAAATGTAGAGAATAAACATAAAAAATATAGCACAAACTTTTAGACTAATCGTCAAGAGTGACGTCACGGAAGAGTTGTCTCATCGATTCATTGTTGAAGATGCGACGGATTGCCTCGCAAATCATCAGACTGATGTCCACCTTGTATTATATATATATATATATATATATATATATATATATATATATATATATATATATATATATATATATATATATATATATATATATATATATATATATATATATATATATAATACAAGGAATATGTTATGCCCAGTCTAGCAACGATTGCGTGTTAGGCAGCAATTCAACCATAAATAGCTTGAGCATGAGCAGTGCTATGTAGAAAAAAGTCAGCTAGAGTGGCATGAAGTACGTTCTTTCTGTGTTGATCCAGTATGAATACGCCATCATCTCAACGAAATTTGGCTTTCATTCACCATCTTTGATAACGATCAGATGGTTCTCGAAAAAAATTAACAAACAGACACACGGAATCTTTGCGGTAATAATAGTAAAGATATTACGGTTACTATAAGTGAACATTTTTGAGACGTAAAGGAAAGGCAATAAGTATTAGAAGAGTTGGTGTTCTGGTTATCTTAAGGGGAGAATTTCTACGTAAGAATAACATTAATACAATTATTAGAAGTTTGATAAGAGTGATATGCTGGAGACGCAGCGACAACGTCTGAAAAAGATGTATGATTAAGATCAAATGTGCATCAGGGCATTTAGAAAAGCTTACAGAGAGGAAAATACATTTAAAAAACAAAAAATGAGCCAACGGCAGAGAAAAAATATTATCAAGGTAGTGGAAAACAGTGATATAAGAGAGACCAAATTTGAAAAGTTTTTTTTCTCGCCGGAAATCGATGAGTTTAATTTATAGCGAGGGGAATTCCCAAAAGTGTGACAAATGTCTTCATTATTCTCAATGATGTGGTAATTATGAAAATATCGAAATTAACCTCAAGTTTGTAATTTCCAAACCCAGTCCGAAGTTTGTTTTATTTTGAATATTTGAAATGTGTCATTACTCCAATTATTTCGTTTTAAATACAATGTACTCATTAATTTATTAAGTCAATTGAAACAGCAATAACAAGTAAAGAAATAGAGGAGAAGAAAACACACGAAACTGAAGTCACTACAAGTAAGGGAAATGTTGGAAAATACGTGAGGAAAGGGTATCCATAAATGGAGTCACTTCACTTTCGGGCTAGAATAAATAATTAATATTGATTTTGAACACGTGAACTTCCAACTATTGAAAATACCGAAAGTGGAGTTGCTACACTTATGGGCAAAAGCGAAGGAATGAAAGTAATAGCATGAGCTCCGGTAGGACTAGCACTAGAAAGTGCATCTATTCTCTACAAGAATTTGTCTGCATAAGTTTGAGAAGTTTCCTCTGCTGAAGTGCGTTTTTCACTATAATGCTCGCATCCTCGGCTAGAAGTCGTTTCGCAAATTCTGTAAATACTTTGTCAGCTTGTACTATCATCGTGAGGTGTTTATGGTACCTTCTGTTACTGGTCCTCCGATATCAACATAAATTGTGGGGAGGGCTTTAGATAGTGGCTGGAGTTCTTTTAACATAAGAACTGCTTATTGAGAATCCCGAGAGAACTGAGAAATCTACTGATTTCCTTTTCATCGCTGATTTCGCCATCATATTTCACAAAACCTCTGAATGATTTCTTTACACATTTCGTGGCCAAATTTCAATCCATGTTTGTAAGCTCTGAGAGTTGAAGTAACTAACTCTGTTTCGAAACATATTTCGAAAATCATTCGAGCCTTCGTCTAAAACAATTGTAGGTAAAGGGAAATAGTGGGACGAACACCTTTGGCGGCAGAAGACTTCCAAAAACAGCAGCGACATCCTTAGCAGACCATTTCTTCAATGAATCCGGCGTCAAGTCAAGGTACCGAATGAAGTTTTGCAGCATTTCCACCTGGAAAGAAAATTTCCTCTGATATGGATAGATGCTCTTACCGTTTCCATGTATTTGGGCTCTTCCGTTTGGTGACGAGAAAGAAATTTGTGCAAATTGAAGCGCATTGTGTCGGCGGGGGGTAACTCAGATACTCTTATCTATGTTGTAAAAATCATAGGAATGAAGACAATAGTTCAATGTTACCTCATCAACGTTTTTCTTTTTTAGAGCTAACACTCGCCGACTTCCGAACACAACCACGTAATTATCATCTCTGAATGAAGAATGGTTTTTTTCTCTGTAAAGTAACTTACTTTTCAGTCACCACAATAGGATCAATTTCCTTTATTATTTTGTTCGCAGTGATTTCTTCACAAAACTTGTGGACAATTTCATCTGAATCTTCGATATTTTTTGCCAAATATATTTTGCAAGACGGAATCTGCAAACCAGTAATTATCTGGGGCAGTCCCAACCAGTTATTACCACAATGTCTTTCCTTTTTGACCATCCATCAGCGCTCATCAATTTATCAAGTTTTTGCCTAATTTGAGCAAGAATATTCTTTTTGGCTATGGTTTTGTCCCTTTTCGTGGTCTTTAATGTTACCACTGGTGGAACAAATGCGGGTGGGCTTTCGATTGAGAGGTCTTCTATACTTTGAGTTTCGTCGCAAGGTGGGCTGAATGGAAGGTGCTGTGCTCCGGAGAAGTGGTTACGACACTGGAGCTCAGATGGCTTACGGTGAAAATGCCCAGTTTTTCGGAAACAGAAAGATGTGTTGGAACCCGTGAAGAATACCTAGTCTCGCGGAATCTCTGAAGAGTAGAACATTTTCTTAACTCAGCCATTCTCACTTACTTTTTGAGGAGGGCTCATGGATTCCATTGGATCAAGTTCGAAAAAATTTTGAATTTTTTGGATAGAGTTACATGAGGAGGCAAATTGTGAGAATCTAAATGTGATGCATTCATCACCAATAAACAACTGGAAAATTCTTCGGTATTTTGCTCGAAATTCATTATTATTTTTTACCTGAGCTTGTTGAAGAGTACAAGCCATAACATCTATAGGTACTTCATGCAATTCTTCTCGGTCAATGTAGCCACTCAAAAATAGTTTATCAGTTTTTGAATCCAAAAACAGCTCGATGTCACTTGTTTCTTCACAGGCAGCAATCTGAGTGAGACTTGGAAGTGGTATTCAAGTCAAAACATGAAATAAACTAACCTTTTCTGTGTTTCTAGTTTTTTTTAACATCTCCATTTATAAAAATCCATGAAAAACCGTGAAGAGTGCTTGGAAGCTGAGTAATTTTTAACTTTTCGGAACAAGAAACAGAGCATCCATCGAATTGTATAGTTTTCCACTTCATTGCGGAGAGAAATGACTATTTCCACGACGTTTTTTTCACGAGGAGAAGTAACACGTGAAGCTAGTTTTTTGATCCATTTTTTTCTTTCTTTTTTAAAATTTCATTTTTCCAATTTAAAATGGATGAGGAGATTGTAAGTTGTTTTTAAACTCTAAAAATTGAAGGAATATTGCAGCCAATCAGTGTACTCATTGAGGCTGAAACGCGTTTTCTTTCTTTATGCATGCCGTCCTATGCCCAGCCAGCTAGTGAACTGATTCGACACGAATGTTGTGAAAATCATTGCATTTTATTTTTGAGGCGGTATGAATGCAAATAATTTACGACCTCTCCTCTCTTGTTTCAGCATCGATATTCTGTTGGCTCGGTTTCATTACGTACAATTTTTCGTAAAATTGGACGGGAGTGCCAAAAGAGATTCCAGATACTTGTTCATGAGTACACTGTTCAGACAATCAGAAGATTCCATGCACATTCTATCCGTTTCGGACAACACGAAAACTTGTCCTGCTCTCCTTTGCCGCGTGTTCGGGTTCAGCCTTCACATGTAAGCTAAATTATCCTCAAACAAAAATATTTCTTCTTCAGGTTAATGAGTGGAATGGGAAACCAAAGTTTCAAAAAGTACAGTAATCGTCCTTGGTACAAACCCACGATAGAAAAGCTTTCTGAATCAATGCTAACTTTATCAAAGACGGTACAGTTCAACTCGCTCGGGAAAATAATGTTGCCTCCAAGTTTTAGTTCACGGTAAGCTCAAAAGCCGGAATACGAAATACAGGCAATCGTTTCACAGAATGGTAGATGGAAACTGCCCAACGCTCCCTATTCGTGAGATATCAAGGCATATGGAGCTAAATTTACAAGTTAGGAAGTCAGACACTCTCACAAGATGTGTACCGTGTTCTGTTCTTCCCACATTTAGCACTGATAAAACGAAATCCCTTGAACATAAAAAAGAAGCCAATAACGTTTTAAAACTTCATTACAAGCTAGTAAGGTGAGATCCCAAAACCCTCCGTATTTTTCCGTAAGTTCTCAATAAGTTCCTTTTAAGTCAGCAGCGAACTATAATGGACTGTCTTTGTAAGCAATCAAGAGACAGCTCCTCCGATGTTACTGTCATTTTGACCGATTCGATGAGTAATAAAAATTCGAAACTGCCAATAATACAAAGCCGACCAAAAAACATAAGTGACAGCATTCGGATCGGAATGAATTTGACCACAATACAAATAGCGGTGAATACCGGTAATACAAGTTTTCTGAAAATTCTTCCATCTGACTTTCAGGGACGCATAAATTTATCAACAACGAATATCCTATCTTACATGGAATTTATCACCACGATTCTAATTACAACATGTCTTTGATAGTACACTCAATTCAGAAGCTGAAACACATTCCCTGCTCCCTGTACATCATTTCGGACTCTGCGAGGAACAACAAGTCGTTTCTAACAATAGGAGCGGCAGGATATCTTCTATCAAAAATTGACGCGTTAGAACAGGAAAGTCATTTTCAATTTTTTTTTGTCAGAGACAATGATTTTAGATTGTTTTCATATTTCCTGCCGTTGGGCATACGCATATGACGTGTGATAGTCATTTCGGAGTTATCACTAAAAGTTTGATGACAAAGGATATCATGGATCCGAATGGTAACATCA
This sequence comes from Caenorhabditis doughertyi, assembly GCA_963572265.1. NCBI lineage: Eukaryota > Metazoa > Nematoda > Chromadorea > Rhabditida > Rhabditidae > Caenorhabditis > Caenorhabditis doughertyi. Next base: position 28,375,524 of record OY751558.1, on the reverse strand, counting down.
ATCCTCCAAATTAAAGGAAAATTCCGCTTTTTCAGAGTATGACTTGTTTCTAAAATCCATGCCGAGTGTCCAGACCGTTGAGTGGTCTCCAACAATTTTTGATTTCGATGGAACCCTGAAGTTCACGCACCAACCACAAGGACTTTGCTCCAACGGCCAAATCGTCATTTCCAAGGCTTCAAACGGTTAAAGAACGACTTTTTCATCCGAAATTTTCTCATTTGTAGGCTCGATCCACTATTCATCCGCCGCTTCCATGAATGCTTCACTTCTTTTTGGAATGGAATCAAATAGGTCTTCATTTAGCCTTTTCAAAGTAAGAAAAATGTGGGGCACTTGAGCCACTCTGTTTATTCTTCAGGATGAATACTATACAAGCCAGTATTTTCCAACAATTGCTCAACCTGACCCAGATGCCGTTAAAGTCCGTATCAACAATTTGCTGAAAGCTGGAGGACCACTTTTCAGTGATGAAAACAGAAAGAACTTCGCCGACGCAAGCGTTGTATTTGGAAAAAAAATGTACTAAAATACAACAAGTTTTGCCTCTGAAAAATTATTGTTTGTAGCTATTCGTCACGTTTTATCGGATATTAATCGAAAGCCGCGGAAAACTCAGTTTCCTACCGATTTAAAAGGACAAGATCCAACCACCACTGTTTTGGCTTATCTGGAAAAATGTGGAATCAACCCGGGAAGAATTCCGCGAGCACCTTGCGCTGGTGACGGATAGTTTTATTTCCTTAATTTTACTTTCTTTCCTTCGCTTTTGCCCATAAGTGTAGCAACTCCACTTTCGGTATTTTCAATAGTTGGAAGTTCACGTGTTCAAAATCAATATTAATTATTTATTCTAGCCCGAAAGTGAAGTGACTTCATTTATGGATACCCTTTCCTCACGTATTTTCCAACATTTCCCTTACTTGTAGTGACTTCAGTTTCGTGTGTTTTCTTTTCCTCTATTTCTTTACTTGTTATTGCTGTTTCAATTGACTTAATAAATTAATGAGTACATTGTATTTAAAACGAAATAATTGGAGTAATGACACATTTCAAATATTCAGAATAAAAAAAACTTATTATCCAACAAACTATCCGTTAGTTCCACCCTATTAATGAATTTTCGGAAACTCTGTACTTTTTTGATGAAAACAAAGAAGATTTTTTTTGCTGGGAGAAACGCACAGAATATTCATATTTATCTAGAATTTCCGGCGAGAAACAAAACTTTTCAAATTTGGTCTCTCTTATAGTTGGAAGGTCTCTCTTATAGTTGGAATTCATAGTTGGAATTTTAAAAAACCCGTAACACGATTCTGGCTTTGAAAAAGAAATAATGAGTTTCAGTCGGGATATTGAATTTTTGAGTTTACTAGGATTTGGTGGGAGAATGGGATGTGGAAGAACATTTATAATGATAACAAAAAAAAGTAGGGAAATTATAAAGCAAAAACGGGTAAGTGTTTTATGAATCAGCGAGTTTTGAATGAAATTAAATTGTGAAAAAAAGGCATTGGTAATGTTTGAAAGTAACAAAAAAGGTTTAGACTTACAAAGGAAAATAGAAAACAATTCCCTCAACAACTTCATTTTCGTCTTCATCCTCAAAATCACTATCATCCATGAAAGGTGCCTCACTTTCTCCGATGGAGAACACAGACGTGGGAACAAACATGAAATTGCAGGAAAAAGATCCATAAACTCCCAGTCGAAAATGGCTAGAAAAGTTCATTTCAGAAACAATTAGTTTTAATGAATAGTTCTGATGATGAGATTAGAGAAGTAAAGATTGGTAAACAAAAGGTTACATCAATTGGTTCGGTTTAGCCTTGAATGGAATACGAAAAATGCAGTACAGTTCTTTTTTTATACTCTCTTCGTCAGATTCTGATGAACTTTTGGTTCAGTGTTGCAAGAAAAACTAGACGGTAGTTTTTTGAATTTGAATCTATACAACTAAAACTGTTTTCTGACCCTGCAAACTTTCATGTTTCGTTTTTATTAACTCTGACCTTTACAAGTTTTTTAATACGGTTTTCGAACTTTCTACCAGAGCCCGCTGATTTGGTCATCTACAAAAAACGATATTGCTTTTTTTTGAAAAGTTTTCAAAAGTTTTATTGGTGAAACTAGCCAGAAGGCCATTCTGGTACACAGTCATTGTTATGTTTTTTTTTCAAATTTTATTCTTCAAATCCGCTTCTCTAAACTTTTTGCTGTTCTGTAAATTTTTCCTTGCATAATCATGAAGCCATTCAAAATTTGTATCACTTTGCATTGTACTAAACAACGCACAGTACGACACTCCGCTCTTTTTATGATGCGCGTTGTACCTTCTGTCCCTCTGGCACTATTCTGTGTGAGCGTGGGTGTAGTCTTTGCATACACAGCACAAGTAACAACGTTTTTTCTACTTTTGTTTTTCTCGGTAAACTGTTTTTTATTGATTTTTTTCTCATTATTTCGTTCAAAAAACGTCTCTGTTGCGCAAGCCGTCAGTTTTCCATTCTTGATTGATGTTTTTTTTCAGTAAAATGAATACTCCAGCCGCCGCTCCATGCAGCAAAACCCAATGCAAAGGTAAGTACTCTTGTGAATGAAAACTCAGCTCAGCCCTACGTTTTTGTTTTTGTGTAGTTTGTAGGTTAGATTCCAGAAGCTTTTCAAAGTCATTTTTCGCTTTATAATTTTGTAGTTCACTGTCAAAAAACTACAATTTTAGTGGAGTTTTTGATAGTTTTCCACTCAAATTCTTCTTATCTATTCCATAATTTCTGCTACTCGAATTTTCTGGAAACTTTGACATGGATTACTGTGGTTTCATATATCAGATCATAGTTCTTTTGAATTTGATTTCTCGGTTTGCAACGAGATTCCACAATTTCATTAATCGATCTTTCATAGTTTGCGCTCAATTTTTTATTATTTAGTCTTGAATCTTTTCAATTTTGGCACAAATTTTCATGGACCAGGTTTTGACTAGAACATTTAGTTTGCTTTATTTCAATATTTTTGAGCAAGATTGATTTAGTATAGATCTAACACACCATACTTTATTGTAGTCTAAAATCTAATTCTTCTCAATTTTACAGAAAAAGACAAAGAAATCGAAAAGCTCAAAAAGAAGATCACCGAATTGGAGGCTGCGCTTGCAGCAGCGACAGCAACAGCCCAGATGCCCGCTCCGTCAAATGCACCAGCACCGGCACCACCAGTTGCCCCGCCAGCACTTCTCGCAATGGGCCGAGCCAGGGTTCGCCGCTGCTCGCCAGTGGATTATGTGAGTTTATTAACATCTATTTGAAAAAACCCCAAAAATGTCTGAAACCTACAAAAAAGTTTCGAAGGTTTTTGATCTTTTTGGAAACTAGATTAGTCTCCTCTCTAAGTTTGGTAAACCTTTTTTTTGATCGAACCATGCAGACCGGATGATGAAGTGTGCCGGTTTTGCAAACCGATTTTGTTTTGTTTTTACATGTCTTTCTTACAGAGTGGATGTGACGAGCCGGCAACGAAGAGAGCAAAAGACGCGGAGAAAAAGGAACGCTGCTACAAAGGCCGAAAAACGATTCAAACCAAGAAATAAATCTGATTGTCTTTTTATCGAATATTATGTTTTTCACTTTGAATAGAATTTGAATGAATTAATTTTATCATATCGCAACTCTTTTTATCTATACCTATAACTTTCATTCATTTGAGGTTCAATTAGCCTTAATTTGAGGAAAAAGGAACTAGTGGTTTGAAACACTGGTTCTGGTTTTTCGTGATGGAATTATTACAATATAGAGATTACACGATAAAAAACATAAGATATAGAAAGAGAATGATGAAAAATACAAAAAAAATCAGATAAACATTTATAGTGGGATGTGGAGATTTGTAATTCCATGGTAAACCTCTTCGTTTCACAGTTTTTCTTCTTTTTCAATTGGAATTTTCAACATTGTTGTCCAAGTCGAACACGAATTTATCTCAAACATATTATCTGTTGTTGAATCAGCATAGAGACGATTGATGAGACAGGTGTCTGTCTAGTGAAAAAATCCACATCTTCAAGTCGTTTAAGCTCCTTCAAAACATTCTTCGTATTCAGAAGCGTTCCTGGTGAGAATACTCAATTTCGACTTGAGAGGATTGGAACAGCAGTAAATAAAGAGTATTCTATTCTACAGACTTGTGGTCATGAGATAATTTAAAGTTTCCCAGTCAGCGTACGAACCAGACGGTAGAGCTGCACTAATTGGCAACTCTACACAATCCTATTCGTCTGCCGAACAGTTGGGATTTCTTTGAATCATCATGGCTCACGTTAAGTAGGCTGGTTATAGACTAATTCATTATTGATTACGCGGTTGGGCAGCCTTTGTCTTAATAGACAACTAAGGAAGATGTCCGGTCTTTTTTGGTAGCCCCTCAGTTACATGTTACAAAGGCCCAACCATAAACTGGGGGCCACAAAACATCAACCAAAGGCGTCTACACGCAAATCAAGAATTTTAAAAATTACTTACCAGGCACTTCTCCTGATTACGTGTAAGAAAACATTGCGTGTCCACAGAGGAGGCTAGTTATCAATGACCTCGTGGGATAAAAGAGAAAACGTAGAACTCTGATTCTTCTGGTTCTCTTCCGGCACGATCGTCGAACTCCATGGGTTTCGGAAAATGCTGTTGGTCATTTGGAGTTTGCTCCGTAAGACCAGGATAATCCAGCATCGGATTGTATAAAAGAGAAATTGTAGAACTCTGGTTTTTATCGTTCTCTCTCCTTCAAGTGAGAGCAGCAAAAAGCGCTGAGAACAGGAAAATGCAATTTCCAATGAACTCAAGGCGGATTGACAAACAACGATTGGCCACATAGTTGAGGTGACGGCACTGGACATGTGAGTTGATTTTGGATTCCGATTTTGAATTGACTCCAATCGTTTAAATTTCCGAGAAGTAGCGATTTAATGCTTCATAACAATCAAGTAGACCACAGCCAGTGGAATAAACACAAATCCAAAGATTGGAGTGGAGATCATGATGATGAGCAACGTGGAAAATACGTAGAGGAGACATTGGGCGAAGGACTGAACATTGAATGAAAGAGGGATGTCCACTGTGTCAATACTCTTGCCAAAACTGTTCAACATTTTTCCAAGGAGCTGTGTCGTAGAAAGACATCGGGACACGGAACGAATTGCGCATCAATGGAGCATGCAGATTTCTTGAGGCAGACACACCACCATAGAGCAATGAGAGCATTCCAATGAAGAGCAGTATGACTGAAAATATAAACTTATTGAATGCATTCTGTATCAACTGAAACTCACTCTATGAGAATCCAAGACCGGCATAAACTCCAAGACGAACAGCAACTGTCGCGGCGGTAGATTTGGTTTCAGTGCGAACCGAGTTGTCGTTTGACCATTTTGTCAGCCACAAATTCCTTCCCATCGAGATGAGAGTGCTGATTGTCATTCCAAGGACGAAGAGGATGGCGATGGTAATGCCCACTGCTTCGAAATATTTGGGATATGTCTCTGTTTCGACTCTTCCAGTCAATTGACGAGCTTCTGGTGCAGTTGATCCAACTGTAAACGTGAAAATAATTGAAGACGTCTGGGGCACATTTGTGGAGAGTTGGCGATGGAATTTCTTTGGAACAGCCAGGGAACTTTGACGGCGGCGACGGTCCATGATTCCAGATACAGTTAAAACGTGACTGGCTTCAACCATGTGATCCACAATCGGGAAAGCCATGACGTCATCATCGTACTCGTAATCGGAGTCATCTTCGAAGATCACTGAAAACAATTGATTCAAGTTGAGCAATGATTTAATTTCAAACTCACAGCCTCCTGGATCCGAATTGTCATCGGCTTCTTCCTGTGACCTCAAAGTCTCACGTCTCATACTGTCCTCCTTTTGCATTCGGCAAAAAGTTTCTCGAATGCTCCTTGTTGCATCAACTGACGTAATGTTCTTTCGTACTTAATCTGCGGTCCAAATCGCCGGGTCCTGAAAAAAAATTTATTGATTTGAAATAGTTTTCTCTTCAAAACTCACCCAGTAGCGTTCACTACAAAATGCGTCGATTCCTCTTCACATTGCTTGATTATTCGACGCCATTTTATTTAATACATTGATTAAAATATTATGACGTTGAATACCTGGAAAATATGAGTTTATAGCGGAAGGGAAAAGTGAAAAGTTGAAAAAAAACGAAGAAAAAATCAATAATCAAAGAAAAACAAGAAGAACGAGTGAAAACAACCGCACAGGAAGGGAAAGAAGAATGACTTTGAAAGAGAAATGATGACAATAACGGAATTTTTCTGGAAGGAACCGTTTTCGCGGTGTCCAATGGAGCGCATTTGCTGAGGGGGAAAGAGCGCAGACAGAATTTGTGTGTAAGAACAGTCTGAGGGTGAGCCTAAGAAAAAAGGGGGAATGACGAGAGAGTGAGAGACGCAAAGAAAGGGTCCGCCCGAAAAGATTTCCCTCTTTTCTTTCCGACGGTTGAGAGGAGTTACTTTGGGTTGAAACTGATATTTTGCAAGCTGATTATAAAAAAAAAGAGAGAACATTGGATTATAAGAATAACAAATTTGAGAGAGATTGCATTCGGAATAAAACACTTTGATTGCAGAAAACAAAAGAAACGAAAGGGAGTTTCTTGTCAATCTGTAAGTTATTATTGTGACAGGAAAAATGCCTGAAAAATTTCTGTTCAAATCAGAGTAGACTAGAAATTTCATCAGTTCTTTTTCCTGTGATTTCAGGCCATTTTCGAAAAACACGTTAGCAGCTAAACTATGAATTGACATTTTCTAGGAATAAATGTTGGAATATTTTACTTGTTTATCTTTGGAAACAGTTTGCAAATTTGTACAAGTCGTAGAGTACGCGATTGACCATTTTCTCGATCAGACCTGGTAAAAACTGTTCTGACCTGATGTTTGCAGCGCAGTTTGCAGCACAATTGCAGCACAGTCTGCAGAAAAACTGATAGTATTCAATAGCAAATCCACTGGAAAAACCCACTGGATTTTTAATAACCCCACCGGATTTCTGAAAACCCACCGCATTTTTAAAAACACACCGGATTTCTAAAAACCTGGGTATAGGTGGGTATGGGTGGGTATAGGTGGGTATAGGTGGGAATAGGTGGGTATAGGTGGGTATAGGTGGGTATGGGTGGGTATAGGTGGGTATAGGTGGGTTCAGGTGGGTATAGGTACCCACCTAAACCCACCTATACCCACCAATGCCCACCTATACCCACTTATACCCACCCATACCCACCCATCCTCACCTATACCCACCTATACCCACCCATACCCAAATATACCCAAAAGGGGTAAAAAGCTTTGGGTGAAAAAAGGTGGTTGAAAGAAAGTGGTTGAAAGGAAGTGGGTGAAAGGAAGTGGGTGAAAAGAAGTGATATCCTGTAGGTTTTTTATAAATCCGGTGGTCGTTTAAAAATTCGCACGTAGACTGCACGCAGACCACACTCAAAAATCACCGGATTTTCAAAAAATCACTGGATTTTTAATAAACCCACCGGATTTTTCAAAACCTGGGTATAGGTGGGTATAGGTGGGTATGGGTGGCTATAGGTGGGTATAGGTGGGTTTAGGTGGGTGTAGGTGGGTATAGGTGGGTAGAGGTGGGTATAGGTGGGTATAGGTGGGTATAGGTGGGTATAGGTGGGTATGGGTGGCTATAGGTGGGTATAGGTGGGTTTAGGTGGGTGTAGGTGGGTATAGGTGTGTTCGGGTGGGTATAGGTGGGTGTAGGTGGGTATGGATGGGTATAGGTGGGTGTAGATGGGTGTAGGTGGGTATAGGTGAGTAAAGGTGGGTATGGGTGGCTATAGGTGGGTATAGGTGGGTGAAGGTGGGTATAGGTGGGTAGAGGTGGGTATAGGTGGGTATAGGTGGGTATAGGTGGGTATGGGTGGCTATAGGTGGGTATAGGTGAGTTTAGGTGGGTGTAGGTGGGTATAGGTGGGTATGGGTGGGTAAAGGTGGGTATGGGTGGGTAAAGGTGGGTATAGGTGGGTTTAGGTGGGTGTAGTTGGGTATAGGTGGGTATAGGTGAGTATGGGTGAGTATAGGTGGTTATAGATGGGTTCAGGTGGGTATAGGTGGGTATAGGTACCCACCTAAACCCACCTATACCAACCTAAACCTACCTATACCAACCCACACCCACCTACACCCACCTACACCCACCTACCCCCACCTACACCCACCTACACCCACCTACACCCACCTACACCCAACTATACCCACCCATACCCACCTACACCCACCTATACCCACCTGAACCCACCTATACCCACCTATACCCACCTATACCCACCTATACCCACCTACACCCACCTACACCCACCTATACCCACCCATACCCACCTACACTCACCTATACCCACCTGAACCCACCTATACCCACCTATACCCACCTATACCCACCTATACCCACATATACCCACCTATACCCACCTATACCCACCCATACCCACCCACACCCACCTTTACCCACCTGAACCCACCTATACCCACCTATACCCACCTATACCCACCTATACCCACCTACACCCACCTATACCCACCCATACTCACCTAAACCCACCTATACCCACCTGAACCCACCTATACCCACCTATACCCACCTATACCCACCTATACCCACATATACCCACCTATACACACCTACACCCACCTATACCCACCTATACCCACCTATACCCACCTATACCCACCTACACCCACCTACACCCACCTATACCCACCCATACCCACCCACACCCACCTTTACCCACCTGAACCCACCTATACCCACCTATACCCACCTATACCCACCTATACCCACCTGTACCCACATATACCCACCTATACCCACCTACACCCACCTATACCCACCTATACCCACCTATACCCACCTACACCCACCTACACCCACCTATACCCACCTACACCAACCTATACCCACCTGAACCCACCTTTACCCACCTATACCCATTTATACCCACCTATACCCACCTATACCCACCTATACCCACCTATACCCACCTATACCCACCTACACCCACCTACACCAACCTATACCCACCTGAACCCACCTATACCCACCTATACCCACCTATACCCACCTATACCCACCTATACCCACCTACACCCACCTACACCCACCTATACCCACCTACACCAACCTATACCCACCTAAACCCACCTTTACCCACCTATACCCAGGTTTTAAAAAATCCGGTGGGTTTATCAAAAATCCAATGGGTTTATTAAAAATCCAGTGATTTTTTGAAAATACGGCGATTTTTGAGTGTGGTCTGCGTGCAGTCTACGTGCGAATTTTTAAAAGACCAAAAAGAGTTCTAAAAACCCACCGGATTTCTTCAAACCCACCGGATTTTCAATAAACCCACCGGATTTCTATAAACCCGCCAAACTTCTAAAAACCACCGGATTTTACTTTTTTCACCCACTGCCTTTCACCCACTTCTTTTCACTCAAATCTTTCACCCCTTTCGGGTATAGGTGGGTATAGGTGGGTATAGGTGGGTATAGGTGGGTATAGGTGGGTATAGGTGAGTATAGGTGGGTGGGTATAGGTGGGTTCAGGTGAGTATAGGTGGGTGTAGGTGGGTATAGGTGGGTGTAGGTGGGTGTAGGTGGGTGTAGGTGGGTATAGGTGGGTATAGGTGGGTATAGGTGGGTGTAGGTGGGTGGGTATAGGTGGGTTCAGGTGGGTTCAGATGGGTATGGGTGGGTATAGGTGGGTGTAGGTGGGTGTAGGTGGGTATAGGTGGGTGTAGGTGGGTGTAGGTGGGTATGGTGGGGATAGGTGGGTATAGGTGGGTATAGGTGGGTATAGGTGGGTATAGGTGGGTATAGGTGGGTATAGGTGGGTATAGGTGGGTATAGGTGAGTATAGGTGGGTGGGTATAGGTGGGTTCAGGTGAGTATAGGTGGGTGTAGGTGGGTATAGGTGGGTGTAGGTGGGTGTAGGTGGGTGTAGGTGGGTATAGGTGGGTATAGGTGGGTATAGGTGGGTGTAGGTGGGTGGGTATAGGTGGGTTCAGGTGGGTTCAGATGGGTATGGGTGGGTATAGGTGGGTGTAGGTGGGTGTAGGTGGGTATAGGTGGGTGTAGGTGGGTGTAGGTGGGTATGGTGGGGATAGGTGGGTATAGGTGGGTATAGGTGGGTATAGGTGGGTATAGGTGGGTATAGGTGGGTATAGGTGGGTATAGGTGGGTATAGGTGAGTATAGGTGGGTGGGTATAGGTGGGTTCAGGTGAGTATAGGTGGGTGTAGGTGGGTATAGGTGGGTGTAGGTGGGTGTAGGTGGGTGTAGGTGGGTATAGGTGGGTATAGGTGGGTATAGGTGGGTGTAGGTGGGTGGGTATAGGTGGGTTCAGGTGGGTTCAGATGGGTATGGGTGGGTATAGGTGGGTGTAGGTGGGTGTAGGTGGGTACCTATACCTTCATCCAACGTTCATCCAACGTTCATCCAGCGTTCATCCAGCGTTCATCCAGCGTTCATCCAGCCTTCATCCAGCCTTTATCCAGCCTTTATCCAGCCTTCATCCATTGTTCATCCAACGTTCATCCAGCTTTTATCCAAAGCACAATTGCAGCACAGTTTGCAGCACAGTTTGCAGCACAGTTGCGGCACAGTTTGCAACACAATTGCAGCATAATTGCAGCACAGTTCGCAGCACAATTGCAGCACAATTGCAGCACAATTGCAGCACAATTGCAGCACAATATGGGTGGGTATAGGTGGGTTCAGGTGGGTGTAGGTGGGTATAGGTGGGTATAGGTGGGTATAGGTGGGTATAGGTGGGTATAGGTGGGTATGGGTGGGTATAGGTGGGTATAGGTGGGTGTAGGTGGGTATTGGTGGGTATAGGTGGGTATAGGTGGGTGTAGGTGGGTGTGGGTGGGTGTAGGTGGGTTAAGGTGGGTATAGGTGGGTATAGGTGGGTATAGGTGGGTGTAGGTGGGTGTAGGTGGGTATGGTGGGGATAGGTGGGTATAGGTGGGTATAGGTGGGTATAGGTGAGTATAGGTGGGTGGGTATAGGTGGGTTCAGGTGGGTTCAGATGGGTATGGGTGGGTATAGGTGGGTGTAGGTGGGTGTAGGTGGGTGTAGGTGGGTACCTATACCTTCATCCAACGTTCATCCAACGTTCATCCAGCGTTCATCCAGCGTTCATCCAGCGTTCATCCAGCCTTCATCCAGTCTTTATCCAGCCTTTATCCAGCCTTCATCCATTGTTCATCCAACGTTCATCCAGCTTTTATCCAAAGCACAATTGCAGCACAGTTTGCAGCACAGTTTGCAGCACAGTTGCGGCACAGTTTGCAACACAATTGCAGCACAATTGCAGCACAGTTCGCAGCACAATTGCAGCACAATTGCAGCACAATTGCAGCACAATTGCAGCACAATATGGGTGGGTATAGGTGGGTTCAGGTGGGTGTAGGTGGGTATAGGTGGGTATAGGTGGGTATAGGTGGGTATAGGTGGGTATAGGTGGGTATGGGTGGGTATAGGTGGGTATAGGTGGGTTTAGGTGGGTATGGGTGGGTATAGGTGGGTATAGGTGGGTGTAGGTGGGTGTGGGTGGGTGTAGGTGGGTTAAGGTGGGTATACGTGGGTATAGGTGGGTATAGGTGAGTATAGGTGGGTGGGTATAGGTGGGTTCAGGTGAGTATAGGTGGGTGTAGGTGGGTATAGGTGGGTGTAGGTGGGTGTAGGTGGGTGTAGGTGGGTATAGGTGGGTATAGGTGGGTATAGGTGGGTGTAGGTGGGTGGGTATAGATGGGTTCAGGTGGGTTCAGATGGGTATGGGTGGGTATAGGTGGGTGTAGGTGGGTGTAGGTGGGTGTAGGTGGGTACCTATACCTTCATCCAACGTTCATCCAACGTTCATCCAGCGTTCATCCAGCGTTCATCCAGCGTTCATCCAGCCTTCATCCAGTCTTTATCCAGCCTTTATCCAGCCTTCATCCATTGTTCATCCAACGTTCATCCAGCTTTTATCCAAAGCACAATTGCAGCACAGTTTGCAGCACAGTTTGCAGCACAGTTGCGGCACAGTTTGCAACACAATTGCAGCACAATTGCAGCACAATTGCAGCACAATTGCAGCACAATATGGGTGGGTATAGGTGGGTTCAGGTGGGTGTAGGTGGGTATAGGTGGGTATAGGTGGGTATAGGTGGGTATAGGTGGGTATAGGTGGGTATGGGTGGGTATAGGTGGGTATAGGTGGGTTTAGGTGGGTATGGGTGGGTATAGGTGGGTATAGGTGGGTGTAGGTGGGTGTGGGTTGGTGTAGGTGGGTTAAGGTGGGTGTAGGTGGGTATAGGTGGGTATAGGTGAGTATAGGTGGGTGGGTATAGGTGGGTTCAGGTGAGTATAGGTGGGTGTAGGTGGGTATAGGTGGGTGTAGGTGGGTGTAGGTGGGTGTAGGTGGGTATAGGTGGGTATAGGTGGGTATAGGTGGGTGTAGGTGGGTGGGTATAGGTGGGTTCAGGTGGGTTCAGATGGGTATGGGTGGGTATAGGTGGGTGTAGGTGGGTGTAGGTGGGTACCTATACCTTCATCCAACGTTCATCCAACGTTCATCCAGCGTTCATCCAGCGTTCATCCAGCGTTCATCCAGCCTTCATCCAGCCTTTATCCAGCCTTTATCCAGCCTTCATCCATTGTTCATCCAACGTTCATCCAGCTTTTATCCAAAGCACAATTGCAGCACAGTTTGCAGCACAGTTTGCAGCACAGTTGCGGCACAGTTTGCAACACAATTGCAGCACAATTGCAGCACAGTTCGCAGCACAATTGCAGCACAATTGCAGCACAATTGCAGCACAATTGCAGCACAATATGGGTGGGTATAGGTGGGTTCAGGTGGGTGTAGGTGGGTATAGGTGGGTATAGGTGGGTATAGGTGGGTATAGGTGGGTATGGGTGGGTATAGGTGGGTATAGGTGGGTGTAGGTGGGTATGGGTGGGTATAGGTGGGTATAGGTGGGTGTAGGTGGGTGTGGGTGGGTGTAGGTGGGTTAAGGTGGGTATAGGTGGGTATAGGTGGGTATAGGTGGGTGTAGGTGGGTGTGGGTGGGTATAGGTGGGTATAGGTAGGTATAGGTAGGTGTAGGTGGGTGTAGGTGGGTATAGGTGGGTATAAGTGGGTATGGGTGGGTATAGGTGGGTTCAGGTGGGTGTAGGTGGGTATAGGTGGGTATAGGTGGGTATAGGTGGGTATGGGTGGGTATAGGTGGGTATAGGTGGGTGTAGGTGGGTATGGGTGGGTATAGGTGGGTGTAGGTGGGTGTACGTGGGTATAGGTGGGTATAAGTGGGTATGGGTGGGTTTAGGTGAGTTTAGGTGGGTACCTATACCTTCATCCAACGTTCATCCAACGTTCATCTAACGTTCGTCCAGCCTTCATCCAGCGTTCATCCAGCCTTCATCCAGCCTTCATCCAGCCTTCATCCAACGTTCATCCAACGTTCATCCAGCGTTCATCCAGCCTTCATCCAGCCTTCATCCAGCCTTCATCCAGCCTTCATCCATTGTTCATCCAACGTTCATCCAGCTTTTATCACTGCTGGTTTTTTTTTACTTTCAGTGACTTGGACAGTGTGTCTAGATTCAAAAGACCAATAGAATTTCGACAAATTTGCTAAAATCTTTAAAGGAATCACTGTCGCAGTACAATCAGCCGAAATGAGTAACAATAGAAAAATGAGAACGTCAGGTCAAACTTGTTATGGAGAAGGTAAACCAATAGTTAGAATCTCCTCGTTAGTATCACATACTTTCAGAGCGTCTCGAGTCCCACTAGATGGATGATAGATGCAATTGGCCAGTCGAGTTCACTCAGAGTTCACTCAACCGACACATCGCCGTTTGGTTCTCTGTTTGCTACGTTGGCCTCTTGTGGTGTGCAATTGAAGGCATCGCCGACCGGAGAATCCGTTCTAATCAGTTCTTCTGTATTGTGACTCTACTAAACGTTATATCATTGCAATATTATTTTATTCTGTATTATATGGGACTCAAATTTAGCATCATTAGAATTTCTTGCCTCACTATCTCTAATAGAATGCCTCTGAATAAACAAAAAACAACAGAACAGTTCTTTTAGATTGTGACCTAGATAAAATGCTTTCTTCGCAAGTTGTTCATTCATTTTGTCTTGTATGTGGGCTCGTAATTTGTTTTTTTTAAATAGAAGAGAGGGAAGTACCCAATGACCACGTAAACTGATTTGCTCAATGAAAGAAAAATTTGGAACAAGATCATTGATTGTATCAAAAATCGTGTCGATTCTTTGATTCTTTCTCTCTTTCATGAACAATTTTTGAAACAGCTGTGCATTCAAACCAGTTTCTTCAATCAATGAATTCAGTTGGGATCTGATTGAGTATGAAGTGACCTTATATTGTAGTTACAGAAACATTTTGAGAAGCTGGGAATCCGGCAGAATCCATAACCGTATGAAGAAAGTGTTGAATAGGTTGTTGGAATTGCAGAGGACTAAAATGAATAAAAAGTTAAAGTAAAGTGTAAACTTTTAGACATGGCTGGTCACTCACTGGAATCTGTGCAATTATTATATATGCAGGCTAGGTCTTTTCAAACTTTCAGACTCTTTCGGAACTTTTGTACCGGCTAAGACACATACAGAACATGAATACGTGGTCCCGAATTCCCAGGACGGGACTCCCGGGATTCGGAAACAGTATCCAGATTCCCGGGAGTTCAGTCCCCAGTCTCGCACACTGGTCAGTGATATCTGATAATTCTTTTTTCAAATCTGCTTTCAAACCGATTTGTAACCTCCGCTATTTAGGCATTGCAAACGTTTTTCTGTTCTGTGTATTTTACATTACATATCATGGAAGTTCAAAATTTGAATGGCTTTGCATTGCACTAAACAACGCACAGTACAACACTCCGCTCTTTTCATGGTGTGCGTTGTACCATCTGTTGTTCTGTCACTATTCTGTGTCTATTCAGTGTGCGTGCGGTGTTTGCGTACACTGCACAAAAGGCAACAGTTCCCCCTTTTTTATTCATTCTCTTGTTTCTGGTCTCACAGTTTCTAATCCTTTAGCTTTTCTCGGCAATTCCTCTCTTTTTTCTCGGTTTCTTGTTTTATTTTTTCATTTTTTCGTTCAGAAAACTTCTCTGTTGCGCAAACCGTTGAACTTCGATTCTTAATTATTGTTTTTTTCAGCGTAATATGCAGGCAAGAGCAGACTCCAGTTCTGGAATGGTCCTTCTGGCCGGCAACTCGCACCCAGATCTTGCAAAAATGGTGTCGGAGCGACTTGACGTACCCCTCGGCGACGCGAAAATCGATCAGTTGGTTCGAGGAAAGCACGTGTTCATCCTACAAAGCGGATCCAAGTAAGTTATCGGAAAGGAATGAGACTGTTTTTAAATGAGTTGTTTCTTTCAGAAACGTCAACAACGACGTCATGGAGCTCCTTGTGCTCATCTACGCCTGCAAAACGTCGATGTCTAAAACGATCACGGTCATTATGCCGTATTTGCCGTACAGCAAGCAATGCAGGATGCTTCGACGCTCCTCGATCGCTATGAAGCTCGTTGCTGAAATGATTTGCAAGGCTGGTTAGTATTTGATTCAAAAAATGGTTTGAGGGAGATTTGTCGGACGCTGGTAGTTTGTGGGCTCTTCATAAACGATAAAAAAAGCATTTTATTTAAATAGAGCGGTAACAATTCTTGATAGTTGAGTTGATCGATCGCTGGAATAATTGCCCAAGTAACAACATTGAGAGCTCTTTTATGAGCAGGCGAGCTGAGAAGAATGTTTCTCTCGATGAAATATATTTTGTTGAAGCACCGACAAGCTCCCTCCAAATTCAATAATATTTCCAAACCAAAAATAAACTTTGCTTCACTTCAGGTGCCAGCCGTTTGGTCTTCCTTGATCTTTACAAGAAGGAGATTCAAGGGTTCTTCTCGTGCCCCGTCGACAATCTTCGAGCTTCGTCGTTGTTCCTCCAACACATCAAAATGAATGTAAGTTTTTTTTCGTAGAATTGATTGATTATTTTTTTGCTTTTCAGATCCCGGACTATAACAACGCCGTAATCGTCGCCAAATCACCGGATGTTGTTGGCATGGCAAGTTCATTTGCCGATGACCTTCGCCTCGGTCAGTTTTTATTCTAATTGGACGAAATATGCCGTGAACACTGTATGAAAAGAGCTTCTATACCATTCGTTGAGATCAGTATAGCTCAGCAAGAATGAACATTTCATTAGTTGGTTACTTTTCGATATAGTTTATCCTTGTTGTGCTATACTGCTCTGGATATACGGTATAGGGATTGCTTTTTTAAAGCAGTGTTTACGATATATGACTAAAAAACTGGAGTGAAACATCTAGATTCTGTCGTATTAGAATCGCTCTCAAATCACCCAATAGTAATTATACTTTTTGCAGGTGTGGCCGTGATTCACGGTGAGCAGAAAGACGAGGAAGAGTCTGGCCTGGAAGACGGACGTCAATCTCCACCACTGCCTGTCACGACGCATGCTGTATTGCCAGCTCAGAACACGAAGCAAAAGCCACCACTGACTGTGGTTGGAGACGTTGGAGGGCGTATTGCCATTATGGTGGTGAGTTGATTATAAATTGCAAAAAAGAAGAGCTTCGGTTAACACTGATGAATCTTCTGCCAAAACGGAAGAAGTGATCTTTTGCTCAACATTTTGCAAACACTTTCTGCATCTCCGTTGTTTAAATTCTCCAAAACATTCACAGAGAGTTGTCAAACTACTTGTCAAAGGACCATCAACTTATTGTGTTAAAGAGAGATCATTGATAATCGGAAGTCCTTGGGCTGTCCACCTCTTCGACAACGCCTTTTCGAGAGAAAAGGTGTTGTCGAAGGACTTTCTATAACTCGTTGGAGATACTTTCGCAGCTTTTCCCGCGTTTGGTGTCAACTTTCTGCCGTTAGTTAGCACCTTTCTGTAAGCTTCTTGAAAACGTTTGCGAAAAAAATAGAGGAGAAAGTATTGGCGGATTGGGATCTACAGAACATCACTCAAATGTGTACTGTAGTCAAAAAAAAAACATCCTAAATAGCACTTTCCACAATATTGTTCTCTTTCAGGACGACATCATCGACGATGCCCAATCCTTCGTCGCCGCGGCTGATGTGCTCAAGGCACGCGGAGCCTACAAAATCTACGTTATTGCCACCCATGGCGTGCTCTCTCCGGATGCTCCGGCTTTGTTGGAAGCCTCCCCAATTACTGAGGTATGTTTGAAGTTGTTTTGCTGGTTGATTGCCAGCCACCCCGTGGATAAGACAGAGTTTGTCATAGCTACATTGAACTAAAGAAGGTTGAAAAGATGAGTGTGTTGGTTTTGTGGATTTTTGAATGGGTCTTGGAGGACACTATTAAAATGGCGCTTCTTCCACAAAATTGTTAAATTTATCATTTATTTGTTATGACACTACCTCGGAGATTCTATTGAAGAAAAAAAGGAGAATGTTCAAACAAAAAAGGTGGTACCTATGCCAGGGAACTCGTTTTCGGAACTAATTGATCGTCACCAAAGATGGTGAATTAAATCTCAATTAAGTTGAGATGAGGGTACATTCATACTGAATCAACACAGAAAAAACGTTCCCCATGCCAGTCCATTTGACCTTTTTTCACGTGGAAATGCTCATGCACGTGTCATTCCTGGCCAGAATCACATCAATTCTAGAAAATCGTCGCTTGACTTGACATGGACTAATCAGAGTTTTTTAGAACTTTGAAGAGTTTTGAAAGTTGGAAAGTCAATGATAGAATGAACGCCAAGTTATTAAACGTAGCTATGGCGCGCTCTGCTAACCCTCCACTCTATTCCTACGCCCTAAAACTGTTTAAGGTCTTTTATTCATTATATTTTTGCAGGTCATCGTGACGAATACAATCCCACACAATCTTCAAAAAATGCGATTCCACAAAATCAAAACAGTAGACATCAGCCTGATGATTTGCGAGGCCATCCGCCGCATTTTCAACAATGAGTCGATGGGACGACTGTCGATTGATGAGCCGAAAGAGCCAGACTGCTCTCCGTGCAAACGTAAGTTTGGGATACTACTGTCTTGATATAAACTATCATACTCTTGTGAATAAAAACTCAGCTCAGCCCTGCTTATCTATTCCATAAGTTCTCCTTTTTGAATTTCTTCCAAAACTTTGGTATGAATTACCGGGATTTCATATATTAGATTGCTGTTTTTTTGGATTTGTTTTTTTTTAATTGCAATGAGATTTCACAATGTTATTAATCGATCTTTCATAGTTTGCGCTCAGTTTTTTTTTTGTGATTTAGTCTTGAATCTTTGCAATTTTGGCACAAATTCTCATGGACCAGGTTTCGAACTCTGTGACATTAATTTTGCTTGATTTTAATAGTTTTGAGCTGGATTGATATAGTCATGACCTCACACACCAAATTTCATTGTATTATTAAACTAATTATTTTACAGATATGAAAAAAGAAATGGATGATGTGAAGAAGAGAAAAGATGAGTTGGAAAAGGAAGCAGTGGATTTGAAGAAGATGATCATGGAGTTGGAAGCAAAGCTGGCTGCAGCGCAACAACCACCAACAACATCAGGGCCAGCTGCTGCAACCACTCCTTCATCTTCACAAGCTTCAAACCAACAATCACTTTCCGTCGCTGCGCAATCGGCTGCAACTGCGGCTCCAACGGTGGCTCCAACGACGGCTCCGACTGCCCGCGTTCGTCGCTGCTCTCCGGTTGATTACGTGAGTTCATTAAGATCTATTTGAAACATCCCCAAAAATTTCTGAAACCTAAACAAAAAGTTTTTGGTTGTTTGAATTTTTTTTTGAAAACTAGACTCTCTGAGTTTGGTAAACGCTTTTTTTTTTGACCGAACCATGCAGACTGGATGATTCCATGTGCCGGTTTTGCAAACCGATTTTGTTTTGTTTTTACCTATGTCTTTTTTACAGCGGGGAGCCGACGAGCCAGCAACCAAAAGAGGCCGAGATGCGGAGAAGAAGGAAAGGTGTTACAAAGGGAGATTGAACATCCAAAAGAAAAAGTAACTCCGAGTACCATTTTGTGAATTATAGCGTTTCTTTAATGTTCCCTTTCGATTTGTGTGTGTTCCCTTTTGATTTGTGTGAATGAATTTAATTTATTTTTTTGCAACTCTTTTTATCTATACCTTTCACTTTTATTTATGAAAGGTTCAATTAGCCTAAATTTGAGAAAAAGGAACAGTGGTGTGAAACACTAGTTCTGGTTTTCCGTGATGGAATTATTTCAATATGGAGATTATACGATAAAAAACATTAGATATAGAAATAGAAAAATATAAAATTTGAAAAAAATTAGAGAACATTCTCAGTGAGATGTGGATATCTGTGATTTTATGGTAAATCTTTTCGTTTTACAGTTTTTCTTTTTCTTTCAATTGAAATAGTCAACATTGTTGTCCAATTCTGACACGAAGTTATCTCAAACATATTATCTGTTGTTGAATCATCAGAGAAACGACTGATGAGATAGGTGTCTGTCCAATGAAAAAATCCACATTTTCAAGTCGTTTAAGCTCCTTCAAAACATTCTTCGTATCCAGAAGCGTTCCTGGTGAGAATACTCAATTTCGACTTGAGTGGAATGGAACAGCAGTAAATAAAGAGTATTCTATTCTACAGACTTGTGGTCATGAGATACTTCAAAGTTTCCCAGTTAGCGTACGAACCAGACGGTACAGTTGCACTAATTGGCAACCCTACACGATCCTGTTCGTCTGCCAAACAAGTGGGATTTCTTTGAATCATCATGGCTCACGTTAGGTAGGCGGGTTATATAATAATTCATTATTGTTTACGCGGTTGGGCAGCCTTTGTCATAATAGACAGCTAATGATGAGTTCCGGTCTTTTTTGGTAGCCTCTCAGTTACATGTTACAAAGGTCCAGCCATAAACTAGGGGCCACAGAACATCAACCAAAGGCGTCTATACGCAAGTCAAAAATTTTGAAAATTACTTACCAGGCACTTCTCCTGATTACGTGGAAGAATACATTGCGTGTCGACAGAGGTTAGCTATCGATGATCACGTGTGATATAAGAGAGATTGTGGAACTCTGGTTTTTATCGTTCTCCTTCTCCTTCAAGTGAGAGCAGCGAAAAGTGCAGAAAACAGGACAATGCAGTTTCCAATGAACTTGAAGCGGACTGACAACCAACAACTGGCCTTACAGTTGAGGTTACGGCATTGGACATGTAACACTTCATTACAAGTAGACCAAAACCAGTGGAACGATCATTAATCCAAAGATTGGAGTGGAGATCATGATAATGAGCAACCTGGAGAATACTTGGAAGAGACATTGAGTGAATAGCTGAACGTTGAATAGAAGAAGGATGTCCTCTGTCTCAATAGCCTGCGGTTCAAGATTCTTCCGAATGGAGTTGTGTCGTAGAAAGACATCGGGACACGGAACAAGATATGGAGCATGCAAGTTCCTTGGGGCAGACACACTATCATAGAGCAACGAGAGCATTCCAATGAAAAACAGGATGACTGAAAATATAAACTTATTGAAAGAATTCTTCATCAACTGTAACTCACTCTCAGAGAATCCAAGGCCGGCATAAACTCCAAGACAGACAGCAACTGTTGGGGCGGTTGAGTTGGTTTCAGTGCGAACCGAATTGTCGTTTGACCATTTTATCAGCCACAAATTCCTTCGCTAGCTCCAATCATGTGATCCACAATCGAAGAAGCCATGAAGTCATCATCATACTCACAATCGGGGTCATCCTCGAAGATCACTGAAAATAATTGATTTAATTTGAGCAATGATTTAATTCCAAACTCACAGCCTTCCTGAATTCGAATTGTCATCGGCTTCTTCCTGTGACCTGAACACGACTGGAGCCAGACATGCGCTGTCTGCTGGTTGCATCTCGAGACTATTGGAATTGTCGATGTGTTTCAAATCGCCGGATCCTGAAAGAATTACTAATTCAAAATAGTTTTCTTTTTGAAACTCACCCAGTAGCGTTCACCGCAGAATGCGTCGATTCCTCTCCACATTGCTTGATTATTCGGCACCATCTTTTTTAATATTTTAATTAAAATATTATGACGGTGAATACCTGGAAAATATGAGTTGATATTGGAATTGAAGAGCGAAAAAGTGAAAGAAAACGAAGAAGAAAAAACGATAATCGAAGAAAAACAAGAAGAACGAGTGAAAACGACCGCACAGGAATGGAAAACGAAAAAAGATTGACTTTGAAAGAGAAATGATGACAAGAATTGCGTTCTTCTAGAAAGAACCGTTTTTGCGGGGTCCAATGGAACCTTAAAAGGTTTTGAAGTTCTTTGTTCTTACCAGTATCATTGACTATACATCTGATCTCAGAAGACCAGAAGAATTTCCACAAGTGTGCTGAAATCTTCGAAGGAATCACTGTAGCGGTCCAATCAGCCGAAATAAATAACAATGGTAAAATGGATGTGATGATCTTACTTGCTGGAGAACATGAGGTCAAACTTGTTATGGAGAAGGTAAGTCTATAGTTAGAAACTCCTCGTTAGTATCACATATTTTCAGAGTCTCTCAAGTCCAACTGGATGGATTATCGACGAAATTTTCAATATTGCAATCCTATTTTCAATTCAGAACTGTATGAGGGTTATAACCAGCAAAAATTCAAATGGTAGATAATTTTTCCTTCTTTCCCGACTTTTCCCACCTTTTCAGTCGTCTCACGACATAACTCATCTTTGGTTCCATACGGAACATTATTCTTCTGAAAAGTGTTCTTTCTCAACGACAACTTATAACAATGCAAAACAGAACTTATTTTATTCCAACAGTTGGCCGCTTGCTCAATCAAAACAATACACAGGACATTCGCGGACGTATCCGTTATGTGCTCAATAGGTTTCTCATGCGTAACGGATCCGTTAAGGATGTTTCCCGAGCAAAACACTCGCGAACGGACGGTAACGGATCCGTTACACATCAGATACCTTATGAACACGTAACGGATACGTCCGCGAAGGACCTGTGTATGGCGAAACGTTCTTCCTCGGCTTTTTTCCGTTTCCTTAAAGTTGCGTGTTTCGACTTTCTAATGCTAGACACGACTTTTCATTTCAGTTTTTGGGAGGCAAGGTGAAAGGTTAGGTCATCCTCAGTAGCACCGTTTCACCTAATTATGCAGTTAGTTTTGGGAATGTGAGAGATATTTCACGACACCTTGTTGAACAAATATCCAATGATTTATTTTCGTAGCTTGAAAGCTTCCTGCATCATCAGCCGGCATCATAGTCCACTCATTTAGACAGAAATGACTCATTGCTAGCAATGAAGACGTTCTTCTTCGGCAAACCTTTTTGAGAGCGAAGTTGTCAAAGGAAATAGGAAACATATCACAAGTAGCAACTGTATGATATTAGAGAACACTGAAAACGTATTATTTCTAAAAACTTACCATTTTTACTTTTTAATCAGCTATATATTTTTCACGTGTAGCAACTCATGGTCATTGGCCTTTTCAATAGCTATGCTCAAGAGTTCTCCGTACAACGTCGAGGATATTATTCGAGTCGTTTTTTCCGATGTGGCAAACATCTCATCGGTGTTTTGATTCATTTGAAGCAAAAAGCTTTTAAGCTGTTGGTTTGCAGACTAGAAAATGTGGTGGAGAACAGATGGCACAATCAGCGACAAAAATGAAAGGAGTCTCTGGAAATTCAATCATGCTCCTCACATTGTTTTGAGACTATGGTATTTCGACAGCCTTACAAAGTGACGGCCTTTGTAACTAAAATAAATACACACCCTAATTTAGCTTAAAGACAGATAAGCAAAAAGAGTTTGTTGAATTATGAATTGGCAAGGTGGAGAAGTCAAGAAGTGATTGTGTTAACAGTTTTATGGAAATTTCGTGTTTCGACCTTCTCATGCTAGACACAATATGATATTCAAGTTTTTTGTAAGGAAGGTGAAAGGTTAGGTCATCCTCAGTAGCACCCTTTCACCCATAATTGACGTTAGTTTTTGCCGGGAGATGTATTCAAAACAAAAAAAAACTACTTGTCACCAATGGCTCTCTTTAAGCTTTTGATCCGGAAAAATGTTGAAAACAACATGATCATGTTGAAGACCTGGCAAGCCAATCGAGCCTCTTTTCTACTATTCTCTTGAACTGTGTCTGATTTTCACAAACCTTGATGATTTGGGATTCTTTGCTTTGTAAAATATTTGAAAACAACTCAAAAATAACTAGTTCTATATCTTGAACAGACTCCATGCGTTACACTACAGCGTTTGAAAGGCAGCTGCCGTTTATTGCATTGACTATTTAATGCTGAATTGCGTGTTTCGACCTTCTAATGCTAGACACGACATTATATTTGTTTTCTGGAGGCAAGGTGAAAGGTTAGGTCATCATCAGTAGCACCCTTTCACCCATACCGTTAACATTTGAATTGGAGAGTGGTGTTCAAGCAAAATAAAAAAAATCATGATGAAGGGTTAGTTTGAAAAATTCATTCGATCGAACTCCTGGGGTCAGCCCACCATTAGGTTGAACATGATCATCCTTATTTACAGTTCATACGGTGTCCGCTCCTTATGCGCTCTACCGCACTCAGTTGAAAAATGGCTCTCTGAAATTTTGATTTTGGCCATCAAATTTTTTTTTCAATTTTTGCCAAAAATGTCATAAAAATGCTTATCACTTCGAAAAACATCATTTCAACCATTGTTAAAAATGCAATTTGGCGACGAAAGTGGAAAATCTCGAAGTACTGAGTGCAGTAGAGCGCATATGGAGCGGGCACCGTATGAACTGTAGATTATCTGAGTCCTTATGCGGCACAGGCAACTGACGAAGTATTCTTTCCTATATCATCAATTCATCCCGGTGCTAACCATCTGAGTGATGCAATGGCAAATCTTGTTGAGAGCGAATATGGAACGGAGAAGACGGTACATAACACAAATAGCAACCTGTTAAATTTGATGAACGTCTTCATCAAATTTAACATTGGTTAATGACTAATTATCGTTCGTTCGCTCTCATTAATTGCTTTGAAGAAAAATTATCAACGGAGAGTACCTTAATGTACTGATACACTAACTGACCGCTCAAGAAGTCAAGAGTTGATGGAGACTCTTCCGTGTCCAAGCTTCGTACATCCAGCAAACAAATTGCCAATGAGCTGGGTGACATCTTCTGTTGCCTACAAAAAGTGTTCCATTCTCGTCTTTTATCCTTTGACCTTGTTCTGACCACGGAAGCATCAAATGTCATATCAAATAGCTCTTGTCGAGTGATGCAGTCCGCGGATGTTATCTGTAATTAGAAGCTATCATGATGGTTCAACTGCAATGATTCACAGAATCAAGACATAGCTTCGTTTCTTTCCGACACGAGAGGTTTAGCGGTTTTCAAAACATTTCCCAGCACAACACATGGCCAACAAATAATCATTTTGCTTTCTCCAAATTTTTTCATTCTGGGAGGACCCCGTTCAGAGCAGCAAAAAGTTCTTCCATTTCAGCGGCATTGCATTTGTGCACAAATCACTCAGTCTCGACAAAGAATCCCACTAATTCGCCGTTTGTTGCCCTTCTAGCATGTCAGTGGACAAAATTTGTTAACTCAGATCAAATCAGTTCTTACTCACATCTTTCTTGTACCTTGAGACTCTCGTAACCTGGCCAATATTCTTACTAGGTAAACACAACCGCGATGCTTGATTTCTTTTGCGTGATAGCAAGAAAAACGTCCTCACGCAGCCATATCTGAATGATAAGACAATGTGTAGTACATTCGACTAATGTCCAGTGAAAGATAAAAAATAGCTCGTTCTTTCCAACATTCGTTCATTTGATTTTGACGTTTCCAAATATTCAAACTTGATCTTGCTTCTCAGATGTTCTTGTTGAAAGCGAAGATGTAACTAAAAACGAAAAAAAAACATGAAGTAGATTATTCCAGCTATATTTGATTGGAACAGTTCTTATTCATGGAATAATGACGTCACCTTGTTCGTCTTTTGTCGTCGACCACCAATTTGTTCGGAATAACTGGTAGATTATTCCAGCTATATAGTGAGAAGTATTTTGTTTTGCATAACCATTCGATTTGTTGCCCAGGATTCCTTTCGTTCGTTACACATTGTATCAATTCTCCAGATCTGCGTGTTTCGACCTTCTAATGCTAGACACAACTTTTCATTTCAGTTTTTGGGAGGCAAGGTGAAAGGTTAGGTCTCCTCAGTAGCACCCTTTCACCTACAGTGGCGGGCAATGGTGAGTGTACCTCTGAACTTTCGTCAATAGCTCATCAGAAACAACTCCGATTGGTCTAAAAAAATTTTTGGGGACTCCTGAGTGATTCTGGAGTACTCCCAGATGTTTTTTGGAAAAATAACTTTTCTTCGGATTCAGAAGTTTTTCGACGAATTCTGAATTCGAAAAATCCAGAATAAAAAAATTTTTTGGCTTTTTCAGAATTTTTTCTAGTTGTGTCCAAAACATTGCTAGGGACACAGAAAAACAATTTTTGACGTTAGATCGCAAGTTGACTTTGTGATTCCGACGTCAGAACTCCAGAAGTCCGAATGTTGATCTTCACTCCGGACATCATAACGTGGCTAGAAGTGATCGGATCGAGATGAAAAATCATTCCTATACAGCTTTCAAGTTGTTTAACAAAATGCAATCAAATTTGAAAGCTTTGGAAAAAATTAATTTTCCACATTTTACTAACTTTTCTTGAAATGACGAACAGCGGAAACAGCGGAAAATTAATTTTTTCCAAAGCTTTCAAATTTGATTGCATTTTGTTAAACAACTTGAAAGCTGTATAGGAATGATTTCTTATCTCGATCCGATCACTTCTAGCCACGTTATGATGTCCGGAGTGAAGATCAACATTCGGACTTCTGGAGTTCTCACGTCGGAATCACAAAATCAACTTGCGATCTAACGTCAAAAATTGTTCTTCTGTGTCCCTAGCAATGTTTTGGACACAACTAGAAAAAATTCTGAAAAAGCCAAAAAATTTTTTTATTCTGGATTTTTCGAATTCAGAATTCGTCGAAAAACTTCTGAATCCGAAGATAATTTATTTTTTCAAAAAACATCTGGGAGTACTCCAGGATCACTCAGGAGTCCCTAAAAAATTTTTTAGACCAATCGGAGTTGTTTCTGATGAGCTATTGACGAAAGTTCAGAGGTACACTCACCATTGCCCGCCACTGTATGAGTGCCATATTAGTGCTAAGGATGGGGAGGGTTATCCAAAACAGACTAATGAAACTGCTACGATGAAACAGTTTTGAACTAATTTGGTTTGCAGTAACACAATCCAGAGCTGTTAAGTTAATTTACCAGTCTAAAATAAATAGATTGACTTGTTTTTTTTTTTCAAAGAAAAACAAATCTGTACGCCTTTTCGAAAGACGACAAGTACTTTGTGATGTTCAACAGCAAATAGATTCATCCGAATCTTATCAAACCAAGTAAAAACATCTCCTGGCATCAAATTGAGTGTTGAATTAATGCAATATTCTTCTGTTTGAACACTAAATAGCGGTGAATTGAAAGCGTTTCTCCTTTCGATTTAGAGGCATGGCACGGGTGTAGGCGTTGGAACGGATCCGATTGATTCCATTTTGAGGACGAGCGGCAATTAGAAATGTGATTTTGTAGACTTTCGATCAATTGAAACGAGTCCGTGACCGGCATCGAGTGATACTTTGAGTAGTTGCCATAATGATCACGTGCTTCATTCCAACCCACTCGTGACCATTTTCAGATTTCTGAAAAAAAGGTCTTTGAATGTCCAATTTCACGCCTTAAAATACCTTCGGACTGTCTACCATCAATTCTGCCGACGTTGCCACATCATAGTACTGTTTAGTTTCGCTCAACTCCTCTACATCTTTTCACATCATCATAGTCAATAGAATTTTTTGAGGTTAGACTCTTTTCCAAAATCATCCACTGATTGACCGACGTTCATCACAGTCATAGTTGGCTCCGCCACCGAAATCTATCCATTCAACGCTATCATATTCTTCGAATTTTTATTTTTTTGATGTAGTTGCTGCAGTAGTCCGCTTTTACTTTCGTTCAACTGGCAGATCCCTTTCCTTTCCTTCAAAATTTTTCCTCCACAAAGTTTGGCATTTGACTGTTGAGGTTATCCGCAAGGTTTGTTATCCACTGAATGAGTGAGTCAGCTTTTTTCCTTCCCGTTGATTTCAAAATTAAATTCTTCTGCTCTGACCAAAGTTCCAACATCCAATCTGTTTCCATTCACTAGTCATCTCTCGTAAGCTCCCACCTTCGCTGTAAAGGTAAATTATTAACGGAGAGTACCTCAATGCTCTGATAAAATAACTGACCGCTCTATAAATCGCTCTATAAAGAGTTATCGACGGCTGGTCCATGCATAAGTTGGGTAAAATCTTCTGGTGTCCATGAAAAAATACGCCGCTACAGGAAATGCCCAAACTCCACAATTTGCTCTTGCCCAATGCCTACTTCGAACACAAAACGATCAGGGGTTAAATCAATTAACTTTCGTCGATTGATTCATTCCGCGGATGTTATCTGTAAATAGAAACAATAATGACGGATCAACTGCACTGATTCGCAGACTCAAATGTAGGTTCCGCGGTTTTTAAAGCATTTTCCAGCAAATACACATGACTGAATGAATGATGATGCCTTTAATCACCACTTTGTTCACTCGAAAACTTTCCATATCAAGATGTAACCGTTTCGAGCGACAAAAAACTCATCAATTTCAGCGACATTGTATTTGTGTAAGAAACACTCACTTCCAGACGGAGAATCCCATTGATTTGCTGTTTTTGTCCTTCTATCATTCCAGTGGACAAAATCTGTTCGCTTGTATTGACTTCCTCTTATTTTCCACCGTCCTGTCCGGCAGCTAATTGGTCAACATCGTCTGCAATGAATGTTTTGTTATAACTTCGTTGAACAGTACAAAAACTAGTAATTTCTCAAAAAACAACAACAAGAAATCGAAAAAATGATGCATCTTATCGATTACACAAAAACCAATCGAAAAAACCCACCAAATAAAATATTTGTGAAGAATCCATTTCAAACTGAGCAATTCCTTTTCTCGTTTAAAGTCCTAATCGTAGTCCTTTCGAAAACCACTCTGAAAGTATTTTTACATTTTTCGAGAGAAAAATAAAAAAAAATAAAATAAAATTCAATGAAAAAAGAGGAAAATAGTTGATACAAATCTCAAAATAAATGACAGATGGTCATGTCCGCAAAACACTGACGGACTGCTGCGGACAATACACACAACCATACGACAATTCAAAAGGTATGTCCGCGCTCGCAATAACCAACTCTTGCCCGTTTTTCTTGACATTATTTCAATTCTTCGACATTTTTCGCTCAATTTTTATGATTATTCGTTGAAATTCATATTGAAAAACGTGTAAACCTTTCAGAGCCGTCGTCGATTGTCTAACAAAAGTGTGCTCGAAGCGATAATTACTGTTCTTCTTCAATCCCCGGCAATGTGCAGAAAAACTGTAAGTTTTCCGTGTAATTTATTGTCTTATCAAAGTGATTGCCAAAGGAAAGCAGTCATTTGAATGAATGCAAAAGAAGGTTCAGCTATTTTGATTGTTTTTTGCACATTTCTACAAAGTAATCAACATTTTTGCGTTTCAGGCGATGTTGAGCTATTGGCAACGACAGATGAAAGAAAATTCCAGCTTCAATAGAGGATGGACACTCTTTTTTCAATGGGAAACAGCAGGATATCGATATTTCTCGTTTGATATAGCGGTTAGTTGTTGGATGAGAACGTTGTGGTACTCTCCGCCCAGGGTTTCATTTTTCAGTGTTTCAATCGGGACATCAGGCAATAGGTAGAGAATTTACTTGTTAAAGCTGCTCCTGGAGCCCAGTGGAAAAGATATTGAATTTTGAAACAGCGAAAAAACGACATCGTACTGAATTGTATATTGATATGAATGCATCTGGCTCTACATCTTCTGAAGAGAGAAACGACGAGAAAAAAATCAATGCGACGACGTCATAATTTGACAGTTGCTCAACGTTTTTTGGAAGAGCAGAAGATCATTTCTGAGAGACGGTAAGTTCTGATGAATGTTGAAAACCTGACCTAGAGCAGAAAAAGTGATGAAATTGTATAATCTCGAACAGTTTTGTAAGGTTTGTTCTGATGTATTTTCATTAAATCATCATGCCAAAAAAGGTCAGGTTTGCATATATTATTTGAAAACTGTTGAGTAATCTTGTGATCTGTACGGCAATAACAAAAAGATTATGAGTTGCGTATTGCACCGAAAGAAAAAAATGCACGGATCATAGGTAGTGGAGACGACGGCAATTCCAAAGGGAAAAGGAGGTAAAATGAAATAGAATGTGAACAACATTGGTTCTTTTTGTTTATCGGTCATTTCAATTACAAGGCTGAAATGCGGTGCAAGAATTAAGAGAAAAACACATTTGCATTCAGTAGAATAACACAAATTTCGTTACAGACACAATTCGTCTCAACACAGCTTAAAGGAAGGCTTCAGAAAACGGACCAACGGGATACTATATCGTCAATTATAACCGTGGAAGCGGACGAATGAGGACAAAGAAGATTGTCTCGCTGTTTATACTGAAAAAGTCGAGAACCTTCAAATAAACCAGCCAAAGACGTTGCTGCTGAATACGATTATCAGCCGTTAGCAACTCTCATGCAAATCAGATACAAGTTTTTGTCTATCTTCTCAAGAATATCGGTTCGGTTTTGCTGCGTGAGGCGATGTCTGTTAGTCATGAAGCACAAGGAACTTTTTTGGTCTTCAAGTTTGTGTATGTGAAGTCAAATCGTCTTGTTTTTACCAGAATAGGTAGTTTAGATTGTGTCTCTGAATTGTCCTTTATGGACAAATAGACCGTCTTTACCACTCGTTTTGGCAAATTCTAGACAAAAAGGCAAGCATTTCCCTAATTATTATACAGTACCGTCAATTAAGATATATAATTTCAAATTTTTGCCTCTTACTCAGTTTCTAGTACTCGGATCATCATGAAACTTTGCCAAACGTTGACAAACTATTCGAGAAAGTTGATTTCAAAACTAAAAGCTCAACTTTATTTTTTTTTTCAAATTTTATATAAAAAAATCGAAAAAAAAATTAAAATTGGCTAAAAAATAGTTGTGTAACTGGTTTCAGGTGAAACACTGGATCAGGTGAAACAAATGACGGATGGGCAGGAAAATGTTATTATATGTTTCCTGGTACTAATACTTGGTTCCCATGCCCTTTCTTCAATAAGGTCCCGGTTTTAGGTCCCGGCTTTGGGTTGGCCAGTTCATAACAGGCACTTGAACTTCGAAAAGGACGACGACAACAAAGATTTTCATTCCAAAGTTGAGGATAAGAAATACCCGCAAGAGGCATCCGATTTGCTTTTCAGAAGGCAAAGAATGACAAAAAATGGTCATAATGATGTTGGATTGGAGACGGACTTCAATGAGAAAAAATGTGAATCTGATAAGGAGTTTGGCACGGGAAATGAGGATTCTGATCCTTTCAACAATGATAATCAGATGAATCGACGTAGTGCCAATAACTATGGAGAAGGTGTCGTTCCAGTGAGTTTTGATTTATTAGTTTCAAATTCATGTCGTTTGTTTTGTAGAAGGAAAAGAGCTACCGCCAAATTGTTGACTCCGAGGAGAACCACAAAGATCTTCGTTCCAAAGATGATGAAGAGGAGTACGTTGAGGGAAATGATGAGCGAGTTTCACGAAGCCGTCTAAATAATAACAGAATATATCTTTTCCAGGGTCTCTGACAACAAAAAGAATGCTGAATCGGTTGGCCCAGTCGTCTTCCCAACTATCCTCATCGGACGTCCTTCTGGATATCTAAGAAACTTTCAACTTTCTCCACTCGTTCGCCATAAACTCTTGGTTAAGTGCTATTCTTTGAATATCGTTGTCTGCCAATCAGCTCTCATTTGACAACCATTTTTAAATCTGAATAAAATAGTTTTGTGTCCAGCCAACTGTTTTGCTTTCTATCTCTCGTCATCATTTTAACCTTCCATTCATTGCGGTCCGCACACAGAAAAAAAAAACACATCTCGTTCTATACGAAAAAATTTTGTTAGTAAGACAATCAAAAAATAATCAAATGGAAAACATTACAAATTCAAATTAGAATCGTATTCAGAAAAAAAAACAACGGTCTGAGTCAGGGGATGGTATAGATGAAAGAAAACTCGAAGTACAATAATAGACAAGCATGAATGGATAAAAAGTAAATTGACTTTTCGAGAAAATGATCAACACTTAGGGAAAATTAGACAAAAATGGACAGATTACTTGAAAAAAGAACAAAGTTTAGAAGTTATCAGGGTATTTTTTTTGGAACTCGCAAATATCTTCAAATGTGACAACACCATTAAGTTTTGGCGCAAACGAGATGACCTCATTGAACAAGAGCTTTTGACCATCTCGTGTCATCGAACTATTGATTTCACTTTCAGCATTGGGTTTGAATCGGTCCCAGTCGATGAGAGAGTGATCCTTAAATAAGTGATGTTCAAACGAAAAATATTTCATTTAAATTACCTCGGTACTCATGAAATTGTCCAAACTTTCGAAGACCGCTTTGGCAAAAAGAATGACGTATACTCCACAGCTATGCATGTCTGTTTGATTTTGGAAGTTTTTTGGAGCATAGAATTTCTCTTGATTTTCGTTGAATTCGGCAGGAATTCCACAAATTCGCAACTGGTCTTGGACAGTTCTTCGAAGCCAGACTCTCACGACCTTTTCTACCCATTTGTCGAAAGCTGAAGAGCGGTAGGAATTGAAGATAATCACTTCACAATTCTCTGTTGAATGATTCCATCCCAAGGACACACTGTTCTTTAAGTTTTTGACAAAGCAAATCATCCAATGGTTGTTCAACAAAAGTGGTAGCACAACAAGATCCTTCGAAAAGAAGTCAATTCCTTTTGTTCGTTCTGCCTTCCCCATGAAAAACTCCTCCAGGTTTTCGTTTTCAACACTTCCAATAGACATAAATGATTGATCAGTCATAAAGAATGATTTCCATTGCTCCTCGCTCAAGTTCTTGTTGGCATAATTATGAATCATAAAATCGATCAAACTCCCATTCAGCCGAAGTTCATTGGGGATTCTTGCAATGCAGTTTATAGTGATCCCATAGTATGCTCCGGCAAGAATGTTTCCAGTTCGATTTCTTCCTTCAGCTTCAATCTTGTAAGTTCCTTGGAATGCAATGTGTTCCATCTCAGGTGGAATTTGTGTTCTTTTACGAGACACATAAAGCAGTGGCTTAACTCTATCAAACTGTTGAACAATAGAGATTGGGGCTGGATGAGTTTGGTTGATGATCTGACCATGCCAAGGAGCAGATGTTCCTGAACCAGAATAATTGAAAGTCGGAAGGGGATTGAAGTTTGAAGGACGTGTAGGCTTCATATCGTTAACTTGTTGAGTAGGGAAGAGTGGTGGGCTGTTTGTAAATTGTGGAAGAGAAAAATGATTTGACAGTGGAAAATAGTTTGTTGTGGAGGCATTGATTGGTTTGATTAGTGCAAGCTGAGATGGTCCCGGGACTGAAGATTTGGAAAGTGGACGATAGTTAGAAGTTGAAACAATGGTTGGTTCCACATACTGAAGAACTGGCTTGGATGGAGCTGGATGAGATTGCTGAATGGCCTGTCTTTTCCAAGCCGCTGAGTGTTCTTCACTAGAGGCAGTGGGGGCGTACAGAAAATCATTTTGAAATGAGCTAGTAGTTGGCTTTTGGTGAAGGATCTTTTGTTGCGAAGATGTTGATAGACCAGCAATCGAAGCATTAGTATTATCCTGAAAAAAAGTGGTTGCAAGAAAATATCAAAAGCAAAGTATTCTAATGGACCTAAGCATTGGAAAGTAAACATACATTTGAGCGTCTAATAGCTTCAAAATCATCCACATTGTTGCATAATTTCTTCAAGTAATCAAACAGTATTGTCTGACTTCCTTTGTTTTGAATCCCATTAAAATATTCAACAACTGCTCCTCTTGCACTCCTTAATATTTTCCCTGCTTGCTCCCAAGTGCCTTTTTCATGGCCCTTCCATTTGACCTAAAATAATAATATTTTTGTTTCTTTTTTCTGCAATGGAAACATACATAAAATAGCAAATGCAGGGAGTATTCGTCGTATCCGTGCGTCTCTATTTTTTCAATCTCATTCTCAGCTTCCGTCAAGTCCTTTTTTTTCTCCGCATCCACCTGTAAAGAAAACGATATTCTAATGTAATTACTTGTGAAAAACTTCCTAATATGTTTTCAAAGTTTATTTCAAAAAAAAACAAAAGATCTCTAATCAGTTTTCTCTCTCTCTGAAGATTTCCCATTTGCACCACTTACCGATTTTTGAATATCTCCTCGTTTTTTTCTTTCTGGCAGCTCCTCAAAATAGTCCTCAATGGAGTTGAACCTCTTGACACATGAATTCTGACTCCCAGTCCATTGAATCTGAAAATGAGCAGTTTCAAAACCTGATATCATCATTTCAAACTTACATGGATCCAACGTCTCTTATTTTGACGAGAATGATTGGGAACTCGATCTACTTCACACAGTTCTTCTTGTTTTTGGACAGGTTTACTCTGAGCGTTCGGCATCTTAAAACAAACGTTTTATGAAAATTTCAAATGTTGGGTATTGAGCTAACTCATTTTGAAAAGAAGAGAGACAGTATTTTTTTAGTTCGACTTTTTAATGAAAGAAATGAATGAGATATCACGCTTGGGTTTCATTCTCTTCAATGCCTACTTTTGAAGTGGTTCAAAAAAATACCATCTAAGAAAAATTGAAATTTCTCCTCTTCTCTTATGTTTTCAATGTTGATACTGTCGATAGAGAGAGAAAAAATAGGGGTATGTGAAACTCAAGGAGGAATACGGGAAGAATAATTTGATTAGGAGGGGGCGGAGCTTAAATTGGGAAAAATTTACGAGTTTTTGGGAAGAGGGGGAATGGAAACAAGAGAGCTTGGGAATTTCGAGAAAGGAACACTAGAAAGTCAATTTTCTCTGTTTTTCGAGAGAACTTATACTATCCATCTACAAAGAGCATACGTGGAAAGTGAATGAGGGTAAAAACTGAATGAATTGAAGACAGTGAAAAAGAGAAAATAGCGAGGAAAGCTAATACCAAGAGAAGCTAGGTACAGAATTGTAAGGGATATCGTATCCCTTTACGGAATCCCAGAGTAATCTAGTTATGATGTTATTTTCTGACAGTTACAAGTCGAAGAGTCGGTGTCTAGGCCCGGGGTCGCTGGAAGAGTCAGGGCCTCGGACTTTGGTTGCAGTTCCGACTCTTCCAGCGACCCCGGGCCGAGAAACCGACTCTTCCACTTTCATTTCTCGGTCATATCCAAAAGTTATCCTTGGAGCGAACTTAGCGCGGACTTTACGCTTACAATATAACTGTCAGGAAATAACATCATAACTAGATCACTCTGGGGTTCCGTAAAGGAATACGATATCCCTTACAATTCTGTACCTAGCTTCTCTTGTTAATAGCTTTCCTCTCTATTTTCACTGCCTTCAATTCATTAAGTTTTTACTCCCATTCCCTTCCAACTTATCCCCTAGTGTTCTTTTTTTCAATGTTCCCAAGCTCTTTTGTTTTCGATCGTCCTCTTCCCAAAAACTAAGCTCCGCCCCCTCCTAATCGAATCTTCTTCCCCATATTCCTCCTCGAGTATCACATAGCCCCCATTTTTCCTCTCCCTATCTACGAAATCAACATTGAAAAGAGAATGGGAAAATAAAAACAGAACAAAATAGTAAAAATCTGAGATATTTTTCAGAAACATTTTTTAAGAATAATGCAAGGCAAAAATTGAACGGTCCGACCAATTGCTGAAACGGAATCAATTGTTCAAGATTTCTGTCCATGCTTATTATCTTTTGGAAGGCACTTTTACGAGCGGCAGGGTCTGAAACATTGTCTACATGTTCTTGCGCTTCATGGTGAAAAGTGTTAAATGGGATAATTGAATGATCCTGAAACAAACACTGGAAATAAATAATTCTTTATCATTCCTCACCTCAGTTTCAAGAAACTGGTCGAAATTTTCGAACAGGACTTTTAAAAATGCAATTGTGTAAATGCCGCACGAATGCTTATCTTCTTGCAATTGAAAGTTTTTAGGATTGAAAAAAACAACACGTTATTCATCAAATTTTCCATCAACGCTTTTGTAGTCCATCATCACTTCGATGAACTCGAACATGATTTTTTTGGCGTTTTTGGCGTCCCTTTTCGGTACGTCCCTATCCCTATATGAGTTCCAAACGACAACTTTGCATCGTTTGGTCCGGTCCATTTCCTGGTTCACCGACGGTCTGCATGCATATTGTATGTTGATTATACAACAAAGAATCCAATGGCAATCGACCAGCATTGGAAAAACCATCAGTTCTTTATCGAGAACGTTCTGCCTGAGCAAAACTGTTTGCTTTCCTTCGAGGAATTTCCGAGCGTTTGAAGGAGCCTCCGAAGAAAATTGGCTTAAAAAAGAGGGTCTCGTAACAGCATTCTGTCCTATTGTTCTCTTCTCAAGTTTTTGGCCATATTATGGAAGACCATCAAGGAAACGAGATCTCCAGTCATCCATCTGGTTCCAAAAAACCGAGAGACTTTGGCTCTTTTTGGTTTTACTGGTCCCAAGCCCTATACCCGGGTCCCAAAGCCTCGACCCGGGTCCCAAGGCCTCGACACGGGTCCCAAAGCCTCGTCCCGGATCCTAATGTCCCAACACAGGTCCCAACGACCCAACACGGGTCCAAAGGTCCCAAGTCTCTAAGAAGGCGGCTGGTCCCAAAAAAAAAAGAGAGAGGTCCCTAAGTAAAAATAGCTCGAATAGAAGTTTGACATTGTTCCGAATAGTGTCTTCAAAACAATTACTCGCGGGTATAGGGCTTGGGACCAGTAAAGCCATGAAGAGCCACATATTATCGTTCGGATGCTTGATTGCTTGCCGAATCGAGAGAGAAATTGTGTTCGGATTAGGGAATGGTCTCTCTGTTGGCGGATTGTAGAAGCGAACGTTTGGCACAATTCTTGGAGCTTGATGTGGGACTGAAAAAAAATTTTCAGGAATGGTTTTAAACTATCAAGGCATACCTAGGACGTGAACACTAGCCATATGGTTTCGTTGCACGGGTTGTATGACTTGAGGCAGATTTTCGAGAATTGCGACACGGTTTACAACATGGTTGGGAACGTTTTCTGCTTTTGGATTAGCTGAAAATAATATTAGTTAAGGAAACAATATTGAATAAGCGATACATACCCAGACCAAGAACATGTGCAATGTGATCATGCTGTAGATCTTCAACTTGAGCATAGTTAGAAGTCTGATTATTGAGAACATGGTAATGATGTGCAAAAGCTGGAAAACATTTTAATACAGGAAAGTGTTTTGCATTATCAGAGACAGGGGCACGAACTTGCTGCATGGGTTGAACATTCCCAGGTTGATTTTGGGGAATTGGAGCATTGTTTTCAGTTTGGTTTTCAGATCGATTATCGGAATCGCGAGCTTGTTAGGGAAAGGCTGAAACAAGAGATTTAGGTAATGGTTCCAAATGATCAACATATACAAGGGACAACAGTAATTTGCTACATGACTTGAACGTTGACAAGCGAGTTTTGATGAGTGCGAGCATGGTTTCCAGGATAATTGGGAAGATGTGTTTGTTGAGCATGAACAACTTGATTCTGCGGTGTTATTGGTTTCAAATGAATTGTCACCTCGTGACGTCACACTGCCCGGGACCCAAGTTGGAAAACTTTCATGGTAGTTTTATTTTGATTTTTTCAGGCCGGTTTCGCATGCAAAAAATATATTTTTTTCGCTCAAAAGTTTTATTTTGGGTGGAAGAATTGAATGTGCGGGCGAAAACTGCCTGAAAAAAATCCCGAAAAAAAATAAATAGCTACCATGAAAGTTTTCCAACTTGGGTCCCCATGTGAGTGACGTCACGAGGAGTCAGTTCATTTGAAACCAATGATATTGATTGGACATTTCCAAACAAAATTTGGATAAGCGGAACATGGTTTCCAACATTTTGCATAGCGGGGGCTTGTTGTGAAAGTGCTGGAAAAGAAAGCATTACAATAATATATTTTGAATAAGAAATGTTGGCTCTACTGGAGAAGACGGGTCCCGTGGGAGCAAAAAGGCCCCGTGTGGGCAAAAAGTTCCCATAGAACTGAAATTGCTGGGTGCTCATATAAGGTCATACTAATTTTGTTTATAGTTAACTAAATACCTATTTTGTGCAAAAAAAAATCTCTGTAAAACACAAAAATTGTAAGAAGCAAAACGCTTACTATATTTCAGGCAATTCCTAGGCTTTCTAACTAAGAAACATAAGAAAATACAAACATGTAGCTTAACTAAAAATTGTGAAAATGTATGACATAACAGGCATACTTTAAGTTGTGGGATGATTTATCATCTAGAATGAAAAATGCCCGGAAGCTACAGAAATGTTCAGAATAACTTTAGATAAGCGCTCCAGCAACTTCAGTTCTATGGGATCTTTTTGCTCCCACGGGACCGTTCTGCCCCCACGGGACTCTTCTTCTCCAGTAGAGCCAAAATGTTTACCGAGAGGTTGAGCATTCTTGGTCAATTGATGACGTGAAGAAGTTTGGTTTCCAGAATGAATTGCCGACACACGAACGATTGGTTGAGTCAAGCGGGGCAGGCAGGCAACACGAACTTACCTTTTCTTTGTTGGCGGGCCACTCTGCAATAAAAATTTCATAATAAGTGAAAAACATTTGAGAGATTGTTCAATCTTTTTAAAAACACACCTTCTTACGAAGTTTGAATCCGGAAACATTTGTTCCTTCTCTTTCAAAATATTCCCGTATTTCTTTTTGATTTTTTTTGACAAAATCATGGACTGGGCATGGTAAATGGCTAATAGCCCCAAAGTGCTGGTGGATATGTTAGAGGCATCCGGTAGCTAATAGCCTTATTTGAAGCGCCAATGAATTCCTATTGGCGCAGAACAATTTTCTCTCATTCAAACAACATTTTTTTCAATTAGTAGTTTTTCACTATTTTTTTTGTTTTTCAAACATTTTAAATTCTCATAGTAAAGCCATTCGTAATGTTCCAGATATGGTTTCCTTGAATGCTCAATGAATGTACGCTTGCAACAACAACATCAATCTAGCGGAGAAGTTATAACGTTTCGTTTTGGTAAGAGAAAGAAATGTTTCAGACAATCTAAAATGCACTGCAAAACAACCGGATCCAATCCGTCTCCCATATAAAACTTTTCGCCATACTTGGCTATTAGCCGTTATCAAAATTGGCTAATAACCCCGGAAAATGGCTAATAGCGTAGTGATTAAGCAACTAGCCGCATGCAGCGGCTCGTTGCTAAATCAGTACGCCATTAGCCATTTTCCGGGGCTGTTAGCCAAAAATTACATGAGTAAAATTAAATTCTATTTCTATTATGTGTTTTTTGACACGGTTAGCTGGCTCGCGAGTTGTTTGGTTTTGGTAGCCAGTCCATTCAACCTGCAATCATGAAATCAAATTGTGAACTCTTTAGAATTTCACTTACTTTGACCCAAAGTGTTCCGTGTTGGACTTCATGACCAACGATTCGTTTCACTTCGTACCACTTCTTTTCCTTTTTATAATTCAATGTTTTTGCGCTGACCATCTAAAAAAAATCGAGTCAATAAGTAAAACGCCAAATATTTCTGGAGTAATTAAAAGGAGATAAGATTTCAAAGAAACAATGAAATTACAGGACTTGACTCGAGGATGGAAACATTTTTGAGTGTTGTTTTTCTTTAATAATGACGAAAATAAGCCTGATCAGCGATTTCAGCTGAAAAAACTGCTTGAACAAATTCACAATGTCTCAAATTGAAACGGAGTAAGCGAAAAAAGGAGACATGGCCTTGAAGAATTTTTTTTCTTCTAATTTCCCAAATTTACTTTTTGTTCACTGGGAGACAAGGTCATAACAACAAAAAGGTCTATAAGCCTTTTTGAAGTTGTTTTTTGTCAGTAAAGTAACTGCAAAACTAACGAATCCACTTCTCTCTTTCAAGCTGTCTGCTTGGAATGAGGACGTAATAGAAAGATAATATAGAAGAACCATGGATCCAGAGACCCCAAAATTTTCTTTTTGCATTGTGTCAATAATCTCTGCAGTCAAAACGTCCTCAATACTTTTATGACCCTTAGTGCACATTAATAATGGACATCTGTGCTTGTTGTATAATGTTCGTCTCACTCGTTTTACAATTTTTTCTATCTCTCGTCATCATTTTAACCTTCCATTCATTTGCGGTCTGCACACAAAGAAAGACAAACACATCTCGTTCTATACGAAAAACATTTGTTAGTAAGACAATCAAGAGATAATCAAAAAGAAAACATTACAAATTCAAATTAGAACCGTATTCAGAAAAAAAAACAACGGTCTGAGTCAGGGGATGGTATAGATGGAAGAAACTCAAAGTACAATAATAGAAAAGAATAATGGATAAAAAGGAAATTTACTTTTTGAGAAAATGATCGACACTTTGGGAAAATTAGACAAAAATGGACCCATTACATGAAAAAAAACAAAGTTCAGAAATTATCAGGGTATTTCTTTTGGAACTCGCAAATGTCTTCAAATGTGACAACACCATTAAGTTTTGGGGCAAACGACATGACCTCATTAAACAAGAACTCCTGACCGCCTTGTGTCATTGAACTATTGATTTCACTCTGAGCATTGGGTCTAAATCGGTTCCAGTCGATGAGAGAGTGATCCTGAAAATAAGTGATGTTTACACGAAAAATATTTCATTTAAATTACCTCGGTACTCATGAAATTGTCAAAGCTTTCGAAGACAGCTTTGGCAAAAAGGATGACGTATACTCCACAGCTATGCATGTCTGTTTGATTTTGGAAGTTTTTTGGAGCATAGAATTTCACTTGATTTTCGTTGAATTCGGCAGAAATTCCACAAACTACCAGTTGGTCTTGGACAGTTCTACGAAGCCAGACTCTTACGACTTTCTCTACCCATTTGTCGAGAACTGGAGAGCGGTAGGAATTGAAGATAATAACTTTACAATTCTTTGTTGATTGATTCCATCCCAACGACACACTGTTCTTTAAGTTTTTGACAAAGCAAATCATCCAATGGCCGTTCAACAAGAGTGGTAGCACAACAAGATCCTTTGAGAA
The DNA here is from genome assembly GCA_963572265.1 of Caenorhabditis doughertyi. Classification (NCBI taxonomy): domain Eukaryota; kingdom Metazoa; phylum Nematoda; class Chromadorea; order Rhabditida; family Rhabditidae; genus Caenorhabditis; species Caenorhabditis doughertyi. The sequence continues at coordinate 28,335,088 of OY751558.1, read as the reverse complement.
GAAGTCAATTCTTCTTGTGCGTTCTGCCTTTCCTTTGAAAAATTCCTCCAGGTTTTCGTTTTCAACACTTCCAATAGACATAAATGATTGATCAGTCATAAAGAATGACTTCCATTGCTCCTCGCTCAAGTTCTTGTTGGCATAATTATGAATCATAAAATTAATTAAATTCCCATTAAGCCAAAGTTCATTGGGAATTCTTGCAATGCAATTTATAGTGATCCCATAGTATGCTCCCGCAAGAATGTTTCCAGTTCGATCTTTTCCTTCAGCTTCAATCTTGTAAGTTCCTTGGAATGCAATGTGTTCCATCTCAGGTGGAATTTGTGTTCTTTTACGAGACACATAAAGCAGCGGCTTAACTCGACCAAATTGTTGCGAATATGGTTCGAAGAGTGGTTTGCTGTTTGTAAATTGTGCAAAAGACACATGATTTGACAGTGGAAGATAGTTTGTTGTGGAGGCATTGATTGGTTCGGTTAATGCAACCTGAGATGGTCCCAGGACAGAAGAGTTGGAAAGTGGACGATAGTCAGAAGTTGGAACAATGGTTGGTTTCACATATTGGATAGCTGGCTTGGATGGAGATGAATGAGATTGCTGAATGGCATGCTTTCCCCAAGCTGCTGATTGGCCTTCACTAGAGGCGGGAGCATCCAGAAAATTATTTTGAAACGAGCTAGTAGTTGGCTTTTGTTGAAGGACCTTTTGTTGTGGAGAGGTTTGGTTTTCAGAAGGTATTGCCGACCCACGAACAATTGGTTTGATCGATAGGGGCTGGCAGGCAACACAAACAGTAACTCCATCTGACCTTTTCTTTGTTTGTGGGCCGCTCTGCAATGAAAGTTTCATAATAAGTGAAAAACTTTTGAGAGATTGTTCAATCTTTTCAAATCGATAAAAACAAACCTTCTTACGGAGTTTGAATCCGTCGACACTTTTTCCTTTTCTTTCGAAATATTTCCGAATCTCTTTTTGATTCTCGAATGTAAGTCGAGAGAAATATCGGAGGACAGTTTCTCGTGCAGTTCCGATCACGTTTTCCGCTGCTTCCCATGTATCTTCTCCTTTGAAGCCTTTCCATGCAATCTGAAATTATTAATCTATTGCTACAGTTGATGAAAATGAGAACTTACCAAAAACTTTAGTTTGTTTTGTTGGAAGCTGTGTTTCTTGATCTTAGAAACATCATAGACATCTCTTTTAAGACTGTTGTATGAAGTGACCTGGAAAAACGAGTGTTCAAATACATTTTCTAATGTTTTCGCCTACCATTTTTTTGAGTGGATCTTGATCATCATTGATGGTCGGAAGAGAGTTGTAATAGGCAATCAATGCCTCTCCAGCGTGTTTCTTGACACGGTTAGCAGGCTCACGAGTTGTTTGGTTTGGGTAGTCGGTCCATTCAACCTGCAATCAAGAAATCAGATTGTGATCACTTTAGAGTTTCACTTACTTTAACCCAAAGGGTTCCGTTCTCGACTTCATGACCAACAATTCGTTTCACTTCGTACCACTTCTTTTCCTTTTTATGATTCAATGTTCTTGCGCTGACCATCTAAAAAAATCAAGTCAATAAGTAAATAGCCAAATATTTCTGGAGTAATTAAAAGGAGATAAGATTTCAAAGAAACAATGAAATTACAGGACTTGACTCGAGGATGGAAACATTTTTGAGTGTTGTTTTTCTTTAGGGTCTTAATAATGACGAAAATAAGCCTGGTCAGCGATTTCAGCTGAAAAAACTGCTTGAACACATTCCTAATGTCTAAAATTAAAACGGAGTAAGCTAAAAAAAGAAGACATACCCTTGATTTTCAAGCAAAAATATTCTTTTGATATTATGAGGAGGAGGAGATCAGGTTGCTTTTACAAGGGACAATCACGAGGGACAACAATTAGCAATTGAAAAACAAAGTTTTAATCTCTATAAAATGAGATATCAAATAAGAGCCAATATCAAGTCGAAAAAAGAACATGCAGGATCACTCGCATCTACCCACCCAGCTGCCTTATATAGTGGTGGTCGCCGGGGGAGGCTGCCTGTAGGCGGGGGCGGGGCGACGAAGGCGGCAACTTATTAGACTTTCGGAAATTGGTGATGCAATAATTTCAAAAGGAGCCGGCTTGATTGCATCAAAAGTTCAAAAAAAAAAAGAAAGGCAAAATTCAAAAATTCGGTAGAAGGAATGAGTTTTCAAAAGTGTTGCGTGGTATGGGAATTTAACCTTTCCTTTTCTGTCTCTTTGTCCATCATACTATCTGGGCGGCGCGATGAGGGCGGCTAACTTTTGGGAAGTGGTAATGCAATAATTTCAAAAAGGTGTCCGCTGTATTGCGTCAGTTTTTGGGAGAAGAGACAATGCACATTTTTGGAAATGTTGATGGGTTTTCAAAAGGGTATGGGAATGCAACGTTTTCGCTCTACTGTCGGATGGTGGTATGAAGATCTGTTTCAATTGGGGATCTTTTCATGAAAGTCTTTGGAGGACCACTATTGTAACTTCTCTGGAAACTCTATTCTTTGGTGTTGTGATTTATTAAAGCAAAACATATTCAGCAGTGTACAAGCGAAAAAAATATTGTGAAAAACATCAAACTAGCATTAGAAAAGGGACTTTACAATGAGGGAGGCTTGAAAATTAAAGGAACAAGAGTTTGTGAAAGGACATTGAAAATATAGATGGAAAAATGAAGATTTTGGAAAATAGGAAAAAAAATAGGAGATTGAAATTAGATTGGTAAAAAAATTGTGAGGAAGAAGAAGAAATACATGAAAAGAGGGAAAATAAAAAGAAAAAGAAATAAATATTGACGAATTGTTTACCCGTCTTGACTTGATCACCACTTTTCTCATGGTCCACGGCGAGCTGCGGCTATGTTTTTCAGACGCTTCTTGGTCTTCTTGATCGGGCTTTTGATCCGGTTCATTGATCCACTTCTGGATCCGTATTGGTTCGAGGTGCTCACGAGCCTGTTTACGGTTCCAATCTTCTAGCTGTTGCTGGATGTTCTTTTTCAGTTGGGCGCATTTTCCAATGTCCTCTACTTTGACTGGCACCGTCTCTCCGCCTCTTCTGTTGGGCGGTATCTGTAAGTATTCAACTATTTTTATTTCGATATGTACGATTGATTTTACCGCATTGCGAAAGCGTAAAAGATCCACTTGGGCTGCCGCGTCCTCCAACAACAACCTTTCCTGTGGGGGAAAGATGGGATAGGGAAGAGTCCACGCGGAAGATTCTTCCACGCTGACGAGTGCGTCGTAGGATTTCTGGTCCTGGAAGAGCCGAAGTGGGACTGTGGCATTTTTGAAATGGCGGGCTTCATCCTGGTATATGTGCCATCCATAAGGCTCAAAATCGTCGCCTTGAGTGGGTCCTTGGGATTTGGAGAGGTCGGAATGGAGACGGTAAGTTAATACTCCGTCCTGAGCAAGACGCTGTACCGATACAGAGCGTGATGATAACAATGAATAGGATTGCGACTACTAAACGGCAATAAACTGCAACACTGAATATTTTCGAAATTGACGTATTTATTTCTTTAGACATTTCAAAATTTACTTCTTGAGAAGAACTAGTTACTTAGATGGATGGGTAATTTTTTTTAATTCTAATATTTTTGCTTTTACATCTGAATATGATTTTTATGTAATGAAAATGGTTTAAAAAAATTTCCCATCTTTTTTTTTGGAAAAGAGACAAATGGATTGCGAGGAGAAACTATAGTGGCGGGCACGGGTGAAGGTCCCTCGTGTTTCTCGTTGAAAATGTTCCGATTGGTTCGCAAATTTTTTTGGGGACTCCTGGGTGTCCCTGGAGTACACCCTAATGTTAATTGAAAAAATTCTTCTTTCACGACTTCTGAAGTTTTTCGATGAATTCTGAATTTTGAAAATCCAGAACAAAAATATTTTTTTGGGGTTTCAGAATTTTTTTTCCAATGTGTTTAAAATATTGCTAGACATTAATATAAACAATGTTTGTTGTTAGATCGAAATTGGATTTTATGATTCCGACGTCAGAACTCCAGAAGTCCAAATGATGACCTTCACCTGAGACATCATAACGTGGCTAAAAGTGATTGGATTGGAATGAAAAATGATTCCTATACAGATTCAAAGTCACTGAACAATTTGCAATCAGTTTTGAAAGTTCGGAAAAATTATTTTTCAACATTTTTCCAAGTTTCCATGTTCAGAAGAAAACACGAAAAATAATTTTTTCGCAAACTTTCAAAACTGATTGCAAATTGTTTAAAGACTCAAAACCTGCATAGATTTCTTTCTTTTCAATCACGATTCGATCACTTTCAATCACGTTACGTTAGTTTCAGTCATGTCCCAGGTGAAGGTCATCATTTGGATTTCTGGAGTTCTGACGTCGGAATCACAAAATCAACTTCGATCTAACACCAAAAACTGTTTATATTAATGTCTTGCAATATCTTAAACAAACTGGAAAAAAATTCTGAAAACCCAAAAAAATATTTCGATTCTGGATTTTCAGAATTCAGAATCCATCGAAAAACTTCAGAATTCGTGAAAAAAGAATTTTTTCAAATAACATCAGGGTGTACTCCAGGGTCACCCAGGAGTCCCCAAAAAAATTTGCAGACCAATCGGAACATTTTTAAGATAGTTATTAACGAGAAACCCGAGGGACCCTCACCCGTGCCCGCCACTGTATGACTACTATGAACAGCTGTTTTGTATTTCTGCTCTCAATTGTTTGTGTTCACCGTGCCACTGTGACTGAAAAAATTTGTTCCTCAGATTGCATGACTTCACTTTGAGCAAGATAATAATTATGTAAAGTAAATAGCCAGTGTGGAACGACCATCTGTTTTGTATTTTTCCAGTGAAACTTTGTGTTCACCGTGCCACTGTGACTGAAAAAATTTGTTCTTCAGATTGCATGACTTTACTTTGAAGCAATATGCTCCTATATTACTTTCAAAATGTCTTCTTCTTTTGGGAAATATATAGTAGTTTCTCATTTTCACAATGTTTTTTTGAAGTTTAAACTAAGTTTCTTGTGATGTTCTACGCGACAAGTTTAGGCCAGGTACGCGAGAGGCTTAGACACCTTACTGTTGTGCTAATAGCTACAAAAAAACGAGAAGTACCAAAGTTTCGTGTTTTTTCAAAAAATAAAGTTGGAAAAAATGTCATTCGCGCCTAGGTAGTCTTTTTTTTTCGTTAGATTTTCTGTACTAGAAAATGGTCTTTGGAAAATAGACACGGTATTTCATAAGTTCTCAGTGTAATAAATCGGCAACTCAATTCTATTAAGAAAACAAGTTTTTACAGTGGCTACTTTAGTTTGCAGTTATTCCTCGTTTTCTATTTTCCCACCGTTATTTTCAAAATCCAAAGTGGATGTATTCCTAAATGAGGAAAAAGCAAACGGGTTATGTTTTGTGTACGGAAAAATGGAGCAAGAAGGAAGAATTTGGAAGAATAGAGCAAGAAAAAACCTTGAGTATGAGCTTCAATAATGATAAAAAAGCGATTTGCAGAAAATGTACAATTTTTGGTTCTGTCCTAGTTTAGAGGTCCCATGAGAAAAAAAAGGTCCCATAAAAAAAGGTCCCAAGGTCAAAAAAAGGTCCCATGACTTTTCTTTCTAGTTCAGACTTGTGAAGTGTTTTTGAAATGTCCACTAGTAATCGGAAGTAATTTATGAGTGTTCAAAGCAATAATTTGTACGTGGTAAAACTTTAAAAAATACAGAAAAATTGACATTTTAATAGTTAAATCGAATATGTAATAAAAAAGACATTATCCTTTTTTATTTTTTTTTAGGAGGAGACGGAGCTTTTGTTGATTTTTTCTTAGAAGCAGCTTTCTTTGTCGTTGTGGTTTCTGATTTCTTCTCCGTTGACGGCTTCTTGATCGACGGTTTTGCCGGTTTCTTTTTTTTTCCAACGGCAATATGACTGCCAAATTGACAACAATAAATGTTGAAATATTTTACTTGTTTTTCTTTGGAAACAGTTTGCAAATTTGTAAAAGTCGTAGAGTACGCAATTGACCATTTTTCTGATCAGACCTGATCAGACCTGGTAAAACCTGTTCTGACCTAATGTTTGCAGCACAGTTTGCAGCACAATTGCAGCACAGTCTGCAGAAAAAGTGATAGTATTCAATAGCAAACGTGGCAAAGCATTCATAGTCTTTAGAAAAACTGTAAAATGTGTTGCCGCTTGAGATTCGGTGAAATTGGTGTGCCTGAACCATACTAAAACGTATTTTTCTTTGTTATTTACTGAACTTCCAGTACCACTAGTGAAAGTCTAGCAAGTCTTGCAAATTGTCCCACTAGATCACCTTTTTTCTGTGTTTAATGAAATTTAAGCCCATTTTTCATCCGATGATAAAAGCAATGTGCACCATTAATGCAGGTTTCATATCAATGTGAATCAATGTGACTCTCATGAGTCACAATTTCTCAAAACTCTCTGCCATGTTTTCGTGTTATTGGTTTATGACATCACTTGATCAGAACGGTTCAAATTAATAATTGAGTCGTGGGGGCGATCAGAATCTCCTCTTTTTCACACTCTCTATAACCAATGTTTATGAGCACTGTCATGTCATGGAATGTCATGGAATGTCATGGAATGCCTGGGATCTTCCGCATTCCTCTCTTGTCCTTGGTTCATAGACAAGTCTGATCCAAATCGTTCCATTTTTAAATTCATTCCAGCGACGCTTGTGAAAATATCGAGATGTCAAGAGTTGCTGATCCCCGTGTTCAAGAGGAAGAAAGCGAACGACAAGTAGCAGAACTCTGTGAAACAGTAAGTAGTATAGCAATAAAAATGTTTCGGTTAACTGTTTTTTTTTTCAGAATCGAATTCAGGAAAACAATAATACAGTTGGAGCAAATGATCTATGCTGGAGCACGGCTCCAGCTGAGAAAAGAAGAAAAATTAGTGAGGATTCCAGGTAAGAAACAAAAAATATACTCAAAAATTATTATTAACTGATCATGTAATTTTTCAGGAACAGAACCAATCATCGTCTACTTGTAACAGAGAACCAAATTCAGTCTACACGAAACTTCACTAACGCACGACGACTATTGAAACTCATCCAAAATTTGATCATTTTTCTAAGTCTACGAACACTGAATGATTTGGAAGCAAAAATAAAGCTCAAGATTGACCAAACTAAAGATTTTGAGGTTAGTTTTCATCAAATGCAAAAACTTATGAAAATCTTGCTATTTCAGGAAACCGAACTTAAAGATGTGGACATGGGAATGAAGACATGCTTGCGAATGCTGATAAAAAAGAGCTATGTTTATGAGAAACGGGAAGAATCAGTACCACTCACAAAACTGATCTCCCTTCTTCTCAGTGTTACAAGTGCCTTGGGTTCGGAGAACCTCATCGAAGTTCAATCTGAATTGGAAAAGCAATCAATGGAATATGAAGATATGGGATATGTAAGTTGTTGAATTTATTTTATAAGAAACCTTCAAAAAATAAGATCTTATCGAGACAAAACAGAAATTCTGGCAATTATTTAACTGATTTTTTTCTACTTCCAAACATTGGTTTTTTTCCTTTTTTTTTAAATATATACTTTTTGGAAGGTTCCGTCGTAACAATTCACGTGTCTTTTTTTTCCTCATTCTTCCACGATTTGAAGTCGTATCAACAAACAAAAAAATATTTCAGAAAGTTCCAATTGATACTGTCACGTGTGCTCTGGAAATGATGTTCAACTTGTGTTCAACATGACGAATATTTTCTTAATGGTGAATACTGACCATTTTCAATTATTACTTTAGAAATGCTTTTTAACCATTCAAATCTGCTATTTCGACGATACAGTACTGGCCATAAATAATGCGTATTTTTGTTTTTTTTTGTGGTGAATCGTGATTTCTTGCCTTAGCCGTGATCATGTCACGAAGAGAGGAATTGACACAGGGCTCCAAAAATTTTTGAGGGCCTTCTACCACTCAAGAGCTTCACTTCGGTAGTTCATGACTTTTTTTGATCATCAACTTTAATACTTTTTACGAATTGTCAAAGAGAAAACACCAGAAAAAACGAGATTTCCAGTGCAAATTATGAGATTTTTGTGCGTTTTTTCTTTGACTGTCCGTAAAATTATTCAAGCTGGGTCAGATTGCATCAGTCATTGCTCACATCTTTTTTGTACCTTGAGACTCTTGTATACTGGTCAATATGCTTACCAGGCAAACAAAACCGCGATGCTTGATTTCTTTTGCGTGAAAGCAAGAAAAAAGCCCTCACACAGCCATAATTGAATGATAAGACAATGTGTAGTACATTCGACTAGTGTCCAGTGAAAGATCCAGAAGAGCTCTTTTTTCAAACTTTCGATTTTTTTGATTTTGACGTTTTCAAACATCCCGACAGAATGTTTCTCCTTGGACGTACTTATTGAAAGCAAAAATGTATTTAACAACAAGTAAATATGAAGTAAAAGGGGAGTATTTTGTTTTGCATTACAATTCGATTTGTTGTCCAGGTTTTCTTTCGTTGGTTGCTCATTGTATCAATTCACCAGATACCGTAAAAACTGAATTAGTAGTGCATGCACCACTATTTTCCAACCTATTCATCCGAAGGGCACTACTATTTGAGGGCACTACTGCTAGAGGGGCACCATTATTTTTCGATCATTTTTTTCTCCAAGTTTTGAGATGTTATGATCTTTTTTTATAGCCGATTTTTATGAAAAATTGCAAAAATAACTGAGAAAGTGTAACCTGTTCTCCAGTTTTCATCAACTTTTTTCAAATTCAAGACAGTTTTCTGTCAAATATTCTTGAATTTATAGTCGAAAGGTCAAAAATTTAAAGGAGGAATTATGTTGAAAATGGGGCACCACTATTTGAGGGGCACTACTATTTGAGGGGCACTACTAATACAGTTTTTACGGTATGCGTGTTTCGACCTTCTAATGCTAGACACGACTTTTTATTATAGTTATTAGAAGGCAAAGTGAAAGGTTAGGTCATCCTCAGTAGCACCCTTTCACCTATGAGTGCCATATTAGTGTTAAGAATGAAGAGAAATATCCAAAACAGACTTATGAAACTGCTACGATGAAACAGTTTTGAACTAATTTTGTTTGCAATAACACAATTCAGAGATGTGAAGTTAACTTACTAGATTAAAGGTGTGACACACAACACAGGCTCAAACCTAACGATTAGTTTATTCGCTTAGATCAGTTCACTATAAATCCAGTCAAAGGGAAGAGGAGAAGCCTTGATACAGGTCGAAGAGGGTTTTATATAGGAGAAGTTTGACGTCGGGGAGATCAAAGGGGAATGACGAAATCATGGGAAGGGAAGAGAAAATGTGTGGGCAGCGGATTCAATTAAAAACGATAATTTCGGTTTGCTGGAGAGACAACGGGATTTCAGGACGATGTGTCATTCTGGTTGTTAGAGCCTTTTGATCAGATTGAACATTGTACAGTGAGAGCTTGTGGGATTTGGATAGGGACTAGACTGTTCCAGTGAGGTCGTCTTACTGTGTGGGGCTTTGTCCTGGTATTGTCATCCCGTAAGAATGTTGGCCTGATGAGCGAGAGTGTGAATGCTGGAGAGCTCAGCAGTTGTGTTCTTGTTTTCCTGACAAGGCAAATCCCAAGAACGTTTCCTTGGAATCCAGGAGCAACGAAGGAATGTCATGGAAATCAGGGAATTGGAATGCTTCCGGGATCAGACTACAGACTACACTTGAAATACTGAACTGAGGGATCTCCGATACCTTACACTAGGTTAAAATGAAGAGACTTACTTGTTTTCCTTTTTCAAAGAAGGACAAATCTTTACGCCTTTTCGAAAGACGAGAGTTACTTTGTAAAGTTCAACAGCAAATCGAGTCATCCGAATATTTTCAAACCAAGTAAAAACATCTCCTGACATCAAATTGAGTGTTGAATTCATGCAATTTCGTTTTATTAGAACACTGAATAGTGGCGCGGGTATGGCATTGCACATGACAGTGCAATCATCGCATCCCATTTGTGACCCGTAAGCAAATGAAGTTAAATCGTTTCTCCTTTCAATTTAAAGGCGTGGCACGGATTCGATTGATTCCATTCTGAGAACAGGCGACAAGTAGAAATGTGATTTTGTAGGCTTTCGATTAATTGAGACGAGCCCGAGACTGGCGTCGAGTCATACTTGGTGTAGTTGTCATAATGATCACTTGCTTCGTTCCAATCCACACGTGATCATTTTCAGATTTCTGAAAAAAAGGTCTTTGGATGTCCAACTTCACGCCTTAAAATGCCTTCGGACTGTCTACCATCAACTGCCGACGTTGCCACATCAAAGTACTGTTTAGTTTCAACTCCTCTACATCTCTTCACATCATCACAGTCAATCGAATCTTTTGAGGTGACTCTTTTTTGAAATCATCCACTGATTCATCACAGTCACAAATGGCTCCGCCACCAAAACCTATCCATTCAACACTATCATATTCTTCGAATTTTCCTTTTTTGATGTAGTCGCTGCAGCAGTCCGCTTTTACTTCCGTTCGACTGGCGAATCCCTTGCCTCTAGCAATTTTTGCATCAGAAGCCATTCCGAGTAATCAACGGACGTTATGGGCTTGAGAGTATTTTTTTTTAAGCCAGTGCCATCAATATTTGTTCGATTCCGTCGTAGGCGACAGTCGTTCATGTGTTGTCGATTCTTTTATGTTCCGGGTTGTGTCCGAGACATTTTGCTCAAGTCTGTCGTGTTCCGCGATTGAAACTTGGATGGCACAGGAGGCATGGGATTACGTTGACAATCTCGTTGGTGTTCAGAAATTAGGGATTCTGAAAGGATCTATTTTGTTTGGTTTATGTTGAATGCCTCTCACTTGTAAAACTTATTTGCTCATTGCTCGACCGATGATGTTTTTTGACGGCGAATCAAATAGCATCCGGATTCTGATGCCGAAAGCACTTCTCGGAATCTTTGTCGTCTCGAAAGCATGAAAAAGTTTCGCATGCATTGGTTATTCATCGTAATTATTATTGTCGCTTATAGAAGCAGATGCTGACTTATAAGGTCATCCGGAAGGTTTATTATCCACAGAATGAGTGAATCAGCTTTTTTCCTTCCCGTTGATTTCAAAATTCAATTCTTCTGCTCTGACCATAGTTCCAACAACCAATTTGTTTCCATTCATATTTCGTAGGCTCCCACCTTTGCTGTAAAGGTAAATTGTTAACGGAGAGTACCTCAATGCTCTGATGAAATAACTAACCGCTCTATAAATCAAGAGTGAATGGCGACTGGTCCATGTCCGAGTTGGGTAAAATCCTATGGTGTCCACGAGAAAATACGCCGCTACGAAAAATGTCCAAACTCAACGGTGTTTCTTTGCCCAATGCCCTCTCCAAACACAAAACGATTAGAATCCATATCAAATAAATTTTGTCGATTGATCCATTCCGCGGATGTTATCTGTAAATAGAAACAATAATGATGGATCAACTGCACTGATTCACAGACTCAAATACGAGACATAGACCCGTTTCGTTTCGACACGACAGGTTCCACGGTTTTTAAAGCATTTTCCAGCAAATACATATGGCTAAATGGATGATCATGCTTTCAATCAACACGTTGTTCCCTCGAAAACTTTTCATATCAATATGTAATCGCTTCGAGCGGCAAAAAACTCATCAATTTCAGCGGCATTGCATTTGTTTACGACACACTCACTTTGAGACGAAGAATCCCATTGATTTGCGGTTTGTTATCCTTCTATCATTCCAGTGGACGAAATCTGTTGACTTGTATCAACTTCCTCTTGTTTTCCACCGCCCTTTCCGGCAGCCAATCGGTCAACATCACCTGAAATGAATGTTTTGTTATAACTTCGTTGAACAGTACAAAAACTAGTGATTTTCCAAAAAAAATCATGAAGAAATCGAAAAGTGATGATGTATTGCATTAATTACACGAAAAAATTGAAGAAAAACCCACCAAATAAAATATTTGTGAAGAATCCATTTCAATCTGAGCAATTCCTTTTCTCGTTTGAAATCGTACTAGTAGTCCTTTCGAAAATCCCTCTGAAAGTTTTTTACATTTCTCAAGAGAAAAAACAATGAAAAAATATCAAAATTCAATGAAAAACGGGCAAAATGTTTGAAAAAATCTCAAAATAAATGACAGATGGTCATGTCCGCAAAACACTGACGGACTGTTGCGGACAATACACACAACCATACGACAATTCAAAGTTATGTCCGCGCTCGCAATTACGAACTTTTTCCCGTTTTTCTTGATATTATTTTATTTTTTCAACATTTTTCGCTCTGATTTTATGATTATTTGTTGATATTTATATTGAAAAACGTGTAAACTTTACAGAGTCGTCGTCTTATTTTGAATTTTTTTTTTGCACGTTTCGACAAAGTAATCATCATTTTTGCATTTCAGGCGATGTTGAGCTATCGGCAAAGGCAAATGAAAAGAGTCAAGTTTCAATGGAAGATGGAAACTCTTTTGTCAATGGGAAACAGCAGGATATCGATTTTTTCGTTTGATACGGCGGTTAGTTGTTGAATAAGAACGTTGTGGTACTCTCCGCCAAGAGTTCCATTTTTCAGCATATCAATTGGAACATCAGGCGATAGGTAGACAATTTTATTGCTAAAACTGCTCCCGGAGCCCAGTGGAAAAAGTAGGGGATTTTGAAACAGCCTCTGGCTCTATGTTTTCTGAAGAGAGGAACAACGAGAAAAAAAATCAATGCGCCGACGTCGTGATTTGACAGTTGCTCAACGCCTTTTCAAAGAGCAGAAGGTCATTTACGGTAAGTTTTGATGAACGTTGGAGGCCTGACCTAGAGAAGAAAAAGTGATGAAATTATGTAACCTAGAACAGCTTCCCAAGGTTTGTTCTGATTTATTTTATTATATTACCAACCTGTCCAAGTTTTCGTAGTCCGGTGGCGCAGGCGCAGTTTGCGCGTTTGCGCGCGGCTGTCGTTCGCAATGAGTCGGGTTCGAACCATTTTGGGGCCAAATCCCTTTCTTTCTTCTTGCCCAGAAAGTGCGAACATCCTGACGTACAGACATAGACCCCTGGCTTTATATGTATAAGAATGATCATGCCAAAAAACGGCAGGTTTGCATGTATTATTCGAAAACTGTTGAGTAACCTTGTGATCTGTATGGCATTAACCAAGAGATTATGAGTTGCGTATTGCACTGAAAGAAAAGGGGTGCAGGAATCATAGGTAGTGGAGACGACGGCAGTTTCAAAGAGAAGAGGAGGTGAAATGGAAGAGAATGTCATTGACAAAGGTTCTTTTGTTTATCGGTCATTTCAATTACACGGTTGAAATGCGATGCAAGAATTAAATCAAAAACACATTTGCATCCAGTAGAATAACACAAATCTCGTTACAGTCACAATTCGTCTCAACACAACTCAAAGGAAGGCTTCAGAAAACGGACCAACGGGATACTATATCGTCAATTCATACTGAAAAAGTCGAGAACCTTCAAATAAACGAGCCGAAGACGTTGCTGCTGAATACGATTAAAGCAACTCTCATGCAAATTAGATACAAGTTTTCGGTCATCTTCTCATGAATATCAATGCTGGTTTCCTGCGTGAGGCGATGTCTGTTAGTCATGAAACACAAGGAACTTTTTGGGTCTTCAAGTTTGTGTATGTGAAGTCAAATCGTCTTGTTTTTACCAGAATAGGTAGTTTAGATTGTGTCTCTAAATTGTCCTGCATGGACAAATAGACCGTCTTCACCACTCGTTTTGGCGAATTCGAGACGAAAAGGCAAGCATTTCCCTAATTATTATACAGTACCGTCCATTGAGATATACAATTTCACATTTTTGCCCCTACTCAGTTTGTAGTATTCGGATCATTATGAAACTATGCCAAAAGTTGAAAAACTATTCGGGAAAGTTGATTTTAAAACTAGAAAGCTCAACTTTATTTTTTTTCAAATTTTATATTAAAAAATCGAAAAAAGTTAAAATTGGCTAAAAATAGTTGTGTAAGGCACTGGATCAGGTTAAACAAATGACGGATGGGTAGGAAAATGTTTTGATATGTTTTCTGGTACTAATACTTAGTTCCCATGCCCTTTTCTTCAATAACGATCAAATATGGAAATCAAATATATTTTTCCAAATGTATTTGATTGGTTTAAGGTCCCGGCTTTGGGTTGGCCAGTTCATAACAGGCACTTGAACTTCGAAAAGGACGACTACAAAAAAGATCTTCATTCCAAATATGAGGATAAGAAATACCCGCAAGAGGCATCCGAATTGCTTTCCAGAAGGCAAAGAATGGCCGAAAATGGACATAATGATGTTGGATTGGAGACGGATCTCAATGAGGAAAAACGTGAATCTGATGAAAAGTTTGGCGCGGGAAATGAGCATTATGATCCTTTCAACAATGATAATCAGATGAATCGACGTAGTGCCGATAACTATGGAGAAGATGTCGTTCCAGTGAGTTTCAATTTATCAGTTTCAAATTCATGTCGTTTGTTTTTTAGAAGGAAAAGAGCACCCGCCCAATTGTTGACTCCAAGGAGAACCACAAAGATCTTCGTTCCAAAAATGATGAAGAAGAGTACGTCAAAGGAAATGATGAGTGAGTTTCACCAAACCATGTGAATAAATAACAGAATATATCTTTTCCAGGGTCTCCGACAACAAAAAGAATGCAGAATCGGTTGGCCCAGTCGTCTTCCCAACTATCCTCATCGGCTGGGTCGACGTCCTTCTTGACATTCAAGGATCTTCCAATTTCCTCCTCTCGTTCACCATCAACTCTTGATTATTCACTATTTTTTGAATATTGTTGTCTGTCAAACAGCTCCCATTTTTCAATCATTTCTAATCTGAATAAAATAGTTTTGCGTCCAGCCAACTGTTTTGCTTTCTATCTCTCGTCATCATTTTAACCTTTCATTCATTTGCGGTCCGCACACAAAAAAAAACAAACACATCTCGTTCTAAACGAAAAATATTTGTTAGTAAGACAATCAAGAAATAATCAAATGGAAAACATTACAGATTCAAATTAGAATCGTATTCAGAAAAAAAAACAACGGTCTGAGTCAGGGGATGGTATAGATGAAAGAAACTCGAAATACAATAATAGATAAGCATGAATGGATAAAAAGGAAATTGACTTTCAAAGGAAATAATAAACACTTTGGGAAAAAAAAAAGATAGTTTACTTGAAAAAAACAAAGTTTAAAAGTTATCAGGGTATTTCTTTTGGAACTCGCAAATATCTTCAAATGTGACAACACCATTAAGTCTTGGGGTGAACGAGATGACCTCATTGAACAAGAACTCTTGACCGTCTCGTGTCATCGAATCATTTATTTCACTCTGAGCATTGGGTCTGAATCGGTTCCAGTCGATGAGAGAGTGATCCTAAAATAAGTGATGTTAAAACGAAAAATATTTCATTTGAATTACCTCGGTACTCATGAAATTGTCAAAACTTTCGAAGACAGTCTTGGCAAAAAGGATGACGTATACTCCACAGCTATGCATGTCTGTTTGATTTTGGAAGTTTTTTGGAGCATAGAATTTCATTTGGTTTTCGTTGAATTGTGCAGGAATTTCACAAATTCTCAATTGGTCTTGGACAGTTCTACGAAGCCAGACTCTCACGACTTTTTCTACCCATTTGTCGAAAGCTGAAGAACGGTATGAATTGAAGATAATAACTTCACAGTTTTCTGTTGATTGACTCCATCCCAAGGACACACAGTTCTTTAAGTTTTTGACAAAGCAAATCATCCAATGGTTGTTCAACAAAAGTGGTAGCACAACAAGATCCTTTGAGAAGAAGTCAATTCCTCTTGTGCGTTCTGCCTTTCCTTTGAAAAATTCCTCCAGGTTTTCGTTTTCAACACTTCCTATAGACATAAATGATTGATCAGTCAAAAAGAATGATTTCCATTGCTCCTCGCTCAAGTTCTTGTTCGCATAATTATGAATCATAAAATCGATCAAACTCCCATTCAGCCAAAGTTCATTGGGAATTCTTGCAATGCAATTTATAGTGATCCCATAGTATGCTCCAGCAAGAATTTTTCCAGTTCGATCTCTTCCTTCAGCTTCAATCTTGTAAGTTCCTTGGAATGCAATGTGTTCCATCTCAGGTGGAATTTGTGTTCTTTTACGAGACACATAAAGCAGCGGCTTTACTCGACCAAATTGCTGAACGATGGGGATTGGAGCTGGATGAGTTTGGTTGATAATCTGACAATGCCAAGGAACAGATGTTCCTGGACCAGAATGATTGAAAGTTGGGAGGGGATTGAAGTTTGAAAGAAGTGTAGACTTCATATCATTAACTAGTTGAGTAGGGATGAACGGTGGAGGATATGGTTCGAAGAGTGCTTTGCTGTTCGTAAATTGTGGAAAAGGTGAATGATTTGACAGCGGAAGAGAATTTGTTGTGGAGGCATTGATTGGTTTGATTAGTGCAACCTGAGATGGTCCCGGGACAGAAGAGTTGGAAAGTGGACGATAGTTAGAAGTTGGAACAATGGTTGGTTCCACATATTGGAGAGCTGGCTTCGATGGAGCTGAATGAGATTGCTGAATGGCCTGTTTCCCACAAACTGCTGATTGTTCTTCACTAGAGACAGTGGGAGCATCCAGAAAATTATATTGAAATGAGCTAGTAGTTGGCTTCTCTTGAACGACCTTTTGTTGCGGAGAGGTTTGGTTTTCAGTACGAATTGCCGAATCACGAACAATTGGTTGGATCGATCGGGGCTGGCAGGCTACACGAAA
This sequence comes from Caenorhabditis doughertyi, assembly GCA_963572265.1. Lineage (NCBI taxonomy): Eukaryota > Metazoa > Nematoda > Chromadorea > Rhabditida > Rhabditidae > Caenorhabditis > Caenorhabditis doughertyi. The sequence continues at coordinate 28,318,275 of OY751558.1, read as the reverse complement.
AGTAACTCCAGCAAACCGTTTCTTTGTTTGCGGGCCACTCTGCAATAAAAGTTTAATAATAAGTGGAAAACATTTGAGAGATTGTTCAATCTTTTTAAATCGATAAAAACACACTTTTTTACGGAGTTTGAATCCGTCGACACTTCGCCCTTTTTTTTCAAAATATTTCCTAATCTCTTTTTGTTTCTCGAATGTAAGTCGAGAGAAATATCTAAGAACAGTCTCTCTAGCTGTTCCAATCACGTTTTCCGCTGCTTCCCATGTATCTTCTCCTTTGAAGCCTTTCCATTCAACCTGAAATCAATAATTTATTGCTACAGTTGATGAAAATGAGAACTTACCAAAAACTTTAGTTTGTTTCGTTGAAAACTGTGTTTCTTGATCTTAGAAACATCATAAACATTTCCTTTAAGACTGTTGTATGAAATGACCTGAAAAAACGCGTGTCCAAATACATTTTCTAATGTTTCCACCTACTATTTTTTTGAGTGGATCTTGATCATCATCGATGGTTGGAAGAGAGTTGTAATAGGCAATCAATGCCTCTCCAGCGTGTTTCTTGACACGGTTAGCAGGCTCGCGAGTTGTTTGGTTTGAGTAGCCAGTCCATTCAACCTGCAATCATGAAATCAGATTGTGATCACTTTAGAATTTCACTTACTTTAACCCAAAGGGTTCCGTTCTCGACTTCATGACCAACAATTCGTTTCACTTCGTACCACTTCTTTTCCTTTTTATGATTCAATGTTCTTGCGCTGACCATCTAAAAAAATCAAGTCAATAAGTAAAAAGCTAAATATTTCTGGAGTAATTAAAAGGAAATAAAATCTCAAAGAAACAATGAAATTACAGGACTTGACTCGAGGATGGAAACATTTTTGAGTGTTGTTTTTCTTTAGGGCCTTAATAATGACGAAAATAAGCCTGGTCAGCGATTTCAGCTGAAAAAACTGCTTGAACACATTCCTAATGTCTAAAATTAAAACGGAGTAAGCTAAACAAAAAGGAGACATACCCTTGAACTTCAAGCAAAAATATTCTTTTGATATTATGAGGAGGAGGAGATCAGGTTGCTTTTACGAGGGACAATCACGAGGGACAACAATTAGCAATTGAAAAACAAAGTTTTAATCTCTATAAAATGAGATATCAAATAAGAGCCAAGTTCAAGTCGAAAAAAGAACATGCAGGATCACTCGCATCTACCCACCCGGCTGCCTTATATATTGGTGGTCGCCGGGGGAGGCTGCCTGTAGGCGGGGGCGGGGCGACGAAGGCGGCAACTTATTAGACTTTCGGAAATTGGTAATGCAATAATTTCAAAAGGAGCCGGCTTGATTGCATCAAAAGTTCAAAAAAAAAAGAAAGGCGAAATTCAAAAATTCGGTAGAAGGAATGAGTTTTCAAAAGTGTTGCGTGGTATGGGAATCTAACCTTTCCTTTTCTGTCTCTTTGTCCATCATACTATCTGGGCGGCGCGATGAGGGCGGCTAACTTTTGGGAAGTGGTAATGCAATAATTTCAAAAAGGTGTCCGCTGTATTGCGTCAGTTTTTGGGAGAAGAGACAATGCACATTTTTGGAAATGTTAATGGGTTTTCAAAAGGCTATGGGAATGCAACGTTTTCGCTCTACTGTAGGATGGTGGTATGAAGATCTGTTTCAATTGGGGATCTTTTCATGAAAGTCTTTGGAGGACCACTATTGTAACTTCTCTGGAAACTCTATTCTTTGGTGTTGTGATTTATTAAAGCAAAACATATTCAGCAGCGTACAAGCAAAAAAAATATTGTGAAAAACATCAAACTAGCATTAGAAGAGGGACCTTACAATGAGGGAGGCTTGAAAATTAAAGGAACAAGAGTTTGTGAAAGGACATTGAAAATATAGATGGAAAAATGAAGATTTTGGAAAATAGGAAAAAATAATAGGAGATTGAAATTAGATTGGTAAAAAAATTGTGAGGAAGAAGAAGAAATACATGAAAAGAGGGAAAATAAAAAGAGAAAGAAATAAATTAAAGCGATGAAAAGAGGAAAAATAAAAATAGTTACTGATTTCTTTGGTTCGACTTGTCTTGAAATCTTATTACTGATTTTATGGGTATTTCTGATGCGAGCAGCTAAGGATACAAAAAAAATCCACAAAGAAAAATGCAAATAACAAGCGTTCAAAAAAAATTGTCACTCATGAATTAAAAACAAAACAAAGCAAATCTGTGTGTCGATTTCTTTGCAATTGGGATATCTCACAGGGAAATAGTTTGGGAATGGTGCATGGCTAAAAAAAGGACGGTCACTATAATGCGCAAAAAAGTTGCACAATCTTCTAGGTGAAAAGAAAATAAGTTTTCATATACAAGTGCACTATGAACGCAAGGCAACTTTGAAAAATGCGGTAAACTTCTATGAAGACGAGGAAAAGTCCATTAAGAGCTCACGGAGAAATGTTTTTCCTTTCTCAAAAACGATACGAGGGAATGATTAAAAAAAACTAACTATACTTCGTCAAAACAGACGTTGCATTTAACGGTGTTGTAGGCAGAGTTCGCAAAACAATATGCGCGTACAATAAAGGCGAGTTAGTATCCTCTCGGCCCATTTGGGAAAATTACGTCTAGAACCCAAGATAGTATCGGAAGTACAAAGCAAGAAAACGGTGTTGGCTCCACTCAGCCTATTAGAGAATTAAAAAAAAACTACCGGAGAATAAGAGCGTATGGAGTAGACTTGATGAAGATAGCACATTTTTAATTCAAATGCCAAAGGGAAACGAAAAGGAGTGTTATCTACTATTCAAACAAAAGTAAAAGGAACCGCGACCGTTCGAATATCGTTCTCAGGTCATAAAAAGAGCCTTTTTTTCCTCTATAGTAACCGAAAATAAACAGTAATAAGAACAGTGAACAGTTTTGAAAATAATGAGAGCAAGTTCTGAAGAAAAGAAAACAACATTAAATGTGATCTCAACGTAGTCAAAGTTACACTCGAAAACAGGAATAATCAATCAAAATATGGAAACCAAACGGAAAGTTGATATAGCTCAAAGAAAAATATAATATAGACCCGTTTACCAAATTAGTGAATTTGTAAAAAACCCTTTCGAACAAGGAGAAGAATGCACCCAAAACGAAGAGTATGTCTGACTCACGTTCTATGTAACGGTGTTGTAGGCGGAGTTCCCAAAAGATTTCGCGCGCACAAGGAATATCCTCCTCCCCATTCGGAGGGGAAAGGGCTATTAGTGGATAAGGTATAGAGAGCTGTCGGAGGGTGTTGTCGGAAGTACAAAGGAATAAGACAGTGTTGGCTGGTTGACTTACAGGTGTTGCCAAAATAGAAGACTATTGCATTTGAGTATGGTATAAAACGAAAGGGTTCGCCTGTATAGTGCAGAAGGTAGCAACCAAAACCCTCTAAAAAACTTGCGAAAAAAAAGTAAGGTTAAGAAAACAATTGAAATTGGATGTTTTCAAAGGGCAAGTATAAGACAACCAACATCTCAGAACAATCTGGAGTTAAGAAAATTTTGACGGTTAGACAAATGAGAGAAAGACGAACTGATAGAAAAATATATACTTTCAAAGGACCTCAATAACGTGTTATATATTCGGTAAAAAAAAGGAGAAGAGCAGTAATCATTAGAATGCCGTATCCAAATTATGAGGTTTCATTAGTTTTGTTTCACAAAAATCTAGTAACTGTTGACAAAAATAGAAAGTATGATTTTCTTCCTTTCTGTCTACCATAACATTAAAATATAACATTCAAAGAATGTATTTTTTGATTTATTCTACGTTGACCTGAAGACAAGTTCAAAACAACAAAAGCTTGATGTTCTAATGATGATTAGCCTTCTTGAACCTTTGCCTCTTAGAGCTGGAAATAGGTAAATCGATTTGCGAAATACTTTGAAATTGGAATCATCGAGAGCTCAGGGAAAAAAAGAATTTCAAAACATCTTCTTATATTCTGAGAAATAGTAGGGACAGTTTTATGGAAAGAGAAAGCTAAATCTCTAAACTTTAATAGTTTTAAAACAGAAGTCAGAGGACAATAAAGAAATTGGAAGTAACAAGGCTATTAGAGGATAAGATATAGAGCCTGGGGTAGTGTCGGAAATACAAAAGAGTAGGGCCGTACTGGATGTGGCATTTTGAAACTGAATTTCTATTTCAGATCAAACAGAAAAAAAACTGGCCTGTTCGGATATTGTTTTCAGGTTATAAAGAACTGAACCGCTATCACAGTTTTTTTCTATGGTTGCTGACAATGAATAGTTAATAAAAGAAATAGTAAGACTACAGAGTTTTGAAACAGTAAATCCGTTGAAAACCCTTCGAAATGAAAAAAAAGGACCTAGTATATCGGACTTGTAACGATGTTGTAGGCGGAGTTCCCAAAAGATTTCGCGCGCGCAAGGAATATCCTCCTTACCATTCGGAGGGGAAAGGGCTATTAGTGGATAGGGTATAGAGAGCTGTCGGAGGATGTTGTCGGAAGTACAAAAGAATAAGACAGTGTTGTCTGATTGGCTTACAGATGTTGCCGAAATAGAAGACTATTGCATTTGAGTATGGTATTAACGCAAGGTTCGTCTGTATAGTGTAACAGAATATGGAGAAGACATGTATAGTATTTAAGACTATGACGAGGAGGAGATCGCGAAACGTTAAAATAATAAACGAAAAGTATCACCAATGTCCTTCCAACAACTTCGGAAAAAAGTCGGTATGTTTTAAGAGAACAATTGAAATTTGATGTTATTGAAGAACGTGTAAAAGACAAGCAACATCTCAGAACTATCTGGAGTTAAAAAAACATCCGACGGTTTGACACGAAAAAATGTCTTCTTATACCCTTTACGAATGGAGGACGACCACACATGTACACTGAGCAAAAATGGCGTTTCAAATAATGGTGTTATGGACGGAGTTCCAAAAACACTGTGAACACGGAAAGGTGTATGATGATATCCTATTTACGTATTCAGTAGAAAGATAGCTACTAGGAGCAGACGATTTAAATATTGGAGGAAAAGCAGAATGAACCAGTGTTTTCTGGTTTACCAGTATGGCAGTTTTGCAGCCTAAGTTCTTGAAACAAAAAGCTGAAATGTAATGTCGGCCAAAACCCTCTTCCAATTTTGTGAGTAAGAGTAATGTAAAAGAGATGAGTCTAGATATTGAAACGGCGCAGGGAGAACGTAGAATAAACACAGTACAGCCAGTTTCACTCAAAAAATTTTGCTTCTAAAAACTACCGTACTTCTCGTCGAAGTATTAGCCAACTAGATACATAAATGGGTCCAACTCTTGGAAACATAACATTGAGGTATGGCTTTATTAAATTTTTTTTGTTTGCTTGGAAGCAAGGGAAAAAAGGGTACAATAATATCTTGCCGCATTTGAGATGGATTGTGATATGAAAAAAAAGACGGCCATTTGGAAGAAGTGGTTTCAAAAAGGATTCAGAAAATTTTTAAATGAATGATTTAGGATGAGTTAATAGTATTGAGAGGAATCACAAACTGAATTATAGTTTCAAAAATATATACAAGGTTGGCCGAAAAGTTTTTTGTGTGTTTTTGATTTATCTTCTAATTCTGCTCTATAAGAATGGGGTTTTGTTTCAAACGCTTTCCAAACTAGAAGGGAGTTTAACACATTTTAAGGGAAAATGCACAGAAACTTCCCGCCCAGCCTAATAAAACAAAAACTGAAAACAAAGTGAGGCGTTCAAAATACAGCATCAGTTTTTCATGAAAAAGAAATAATATACAGAAAAAAAATTTACATAAAGATATGTTTATTTTTTTCTTGTTGTCACTTCATTGAACAATCTTTCATTTCTCCTAATTGCCTTGCATAGTTAGAAAGAAGAGATAGGGTTTGTGTAAATAGTTGATGAACGGAAACCGAAAAAGAAAGGAAGACACACACAAGAGCGTTTATGATGACATTAATGGAGACTGCACAGACGGGCTGCGATGTCCGAGTGGTTAAGGAGTTGGACTTGAAATCCAATGGGCATTGCCCGCGTAGGTTCGAACCCTGCTCGCAGCGAATTATTTTTTCACTTTTTTCACTTTTTTTCCATTCGAATGATATCTTTGCTATGACTGACATGAGTGATATGACTGACAAACATAATAAAGGTTCTAAAATATTTTAAGTGAGAAGATAATTGAAAATTAGCTTGTGATTTTTTCCATCTCCTCATTCTTTCCATCTTTTCATGTATCAATAAACTTCAAAAAGGGAATGCTGAAAGTTTTCCAATCGTTCTTTTGAATGCATTTATCTCCTTTTTGACCTGGTCTCCAATTTGAGTGCACCGAATGGGGTAAATTTTATTATAAACATTGATATCAATTCGTCTAACGTAACACCTATTCCTGAAAGCGCGATACATCTTGTAGTTCAATTCCCTTAAGAGTTACATTTATTCGTAAATGTTCAATTTCAAGATGCATACATGAATATGTATAAAACAACAGCACAACAGGTTTTTAATATCATTATATAGTAGTTTATTGCTACTTTGTAAATAAATACACGTAATAAATTTCAAGACGACAATAAATACAGACATGAAATGGTAAAAGTTTGAATCGTAAACGAAAATAATATTATGGTGTTTCAGTTATGACTAGGAAAAAATTCGGTTGGAGCAAGACAAAAAACCCGGGAAATGATATTAATTTATACCAATTGTGAGAATTTTGAAACTACAAAGAATGAGGATACCTGTGAACAAATTACAGAAAACTAAGGATCAAACTGAACTATTGGGAAACAATTGAATTTTACGAAGCAAGATTATGAAACATTAAAGGAAATAAATGAACTAGTGGTACAGGCAAAAAGAAATTTTTAGAGGTTCAGAATTGTCTGGATGATTATATTCGAAATAAGTTTTTTCATTTTTTTTTCTGGCAGCAATGCTTGCTGGCATCTCACTGACCTCCTTTGGACTTGAGTAGGGGCGTCTGTCTTGGATTCCATCACCGTTCTCCTCTTTCTCCAGGGCATCAACAGAGTACCATCTTCCTCGACTCAAAGACATCCTCCTAACTTCTGCTCCAACACTGAACGACCTTTTGGTCCGCCATTCCCTCACACGATGCCTGTCGTTGACCCTCATAAAGGCTTTTTCACATACTTCCATTCTCTCTCTTTCTTCTTCCGTGGAACTTGTTTTAACAAAGACACCGCGAATCTTGTGTCGAACCATCTCGATGGCTTTCTGAGGCTGTGGGTGGTATTCGGACCAATCGACATTGGACAGATCTTCTCTCCTCCGAATCAACACATTTTCCTTCGTTCCTCTCTTCTTTGCGACCAACCCAAATCTATTATCCAATATTCCTTCTAGATAATGAAGAGTTGCGGGTCCACAGTCGTAGAAGTTGTCCTGGAGTGGCAGGTTCTTTATGGAGCGCATTATAATTTTCTCCTCCACAAATTCCGTCGGCAGAGATGGTCTTCTATGCTCGTGATGGTTCCACAAGAACTTCTTGACAATGGTGAGCATTTTGTCTCTTCTTGCTCTGATTAATGCTCCCATTGGATCCAAAAAGAAGACGCTACATGTTCTGTCGTCTTGAACAACTTCATTTTGATGGACAAGGCAATTTGCTGGATCAACAACCACAACGAGTACCCAGTGTTTTTCTCCTGGGGAGTTGCATGGAATGATCAGCATCTCTTTCTCAAACAGCCTTTCTCTTCTCATCTTTTTGGCTCCGAGTTTTTCGTCCAGTACTTTTTTATTCAAATCATTCCAGTAGACTTCCAATTCCTTATCCAGCAAGTTAGAGAGAATGTTGCAGTCCAGCAGCTTCACATTTTCAATCCTGAAAGTTGTTTCATTATCGATACTAATGAAAATGGATCCCTTACATATTTGTTGAGGCTTGCCACAGTAAGCGGTTTGCTTGGAGCATAATGAGGTTGTCCGTAAACCAAGAACAACCGATTCGGGACGTAACATCTTTTTTGACGATCTCCAATTCAATCTTCATTCCACCCATTTCCATTTTGAAGAAAAACATAGTGTTTTTCGAAACTGAAAATAAAACTTTTTTCTGGTGCTTCTAACAAAATTAGACCCAATTTTCCTTTTTTATAACCCGAATGATATAAGAATTACACAAAGCGATACCAGACAAACTAAAAAAGTTTGGTTATGTGATAGAAGTACCCTCTATTCTAGATAAAGGCAACAGCTGATTTTGACATGAATCGAGAGTTTTTACTACTCCACACTTTTTTATTGATAAAACCGAAAACAACTTTTTAACACGAGGAAGAAGTTGTTTTTTATTTTTTCCCAATAAATTCCATCAAAACTTACCAGTTTTTCCTGATTTTTTCTGACTTGGACTTCCATCTGATGACGACTGATATTCCCAAGGAGAGACATTTGTAGAAGAAGTTGAAGGAACGTCGGTACACTCTGAAAAAATCATTTTCAATAAATTTAATAAAAACTGTGGCACACTGTGGTTCAACTTGAGCTAATAAAACAAACAAAAAGACAAATTTTCTAATAGTGAAGTGAGTTCTTAATTTTAAATCTTAGCACTATAAAGCCGAAATCACTCAAGAAAGGGCAGAATGGCAGTTCATACTTTCTTTTATCGTTGCTTGCCATTCATCATCATCTTCATCAGAATCCAAAAGGTCCACCACTTCTGGTATTAGGTTTTCGTTTTGTTTTTCTTCCATTTCTGAAAAACAATGCGTGTGTTAGGGAATGAAATGTCACAAAATTGTTGTAACTGTCTGTTCATAAATACTTTGAAACTAAGATTTAAAGTTATTAGAACTCAAAAGAAAAGACTTAGTCTTTTCTAGAATGTCGCTGTTCATTTGAACATTCTGATCATATTTTTTTGGAAAAGATTTCCTAATAATGTTTCAGATTTGTATCTCATTGAATGAGCTATCTTTTTTCGGAGAACCGCAATTCTCAAATTCATAATGATTTGCATGAAACAGCCGTATAATGTTCGAGTATTTCATAAAGTCCATTTTATCTCTATCAACTAATGACACACCAATATCACATTTTTTACAGCCACAATCAGCCAAAAAAGGGCAGAATGGCAGTTCATACCTTCTTTTATCGTTGCTTGCCATTCATCATCCTCTTCATCAGAATCCAAAAGGTCCACCACTTCTGGTATTGGTGTTTCGTTTTGTTTTTCTTTATTTTCTGAATGTGCAAGATTATAGAACCCAAATCAAACGTTGGTACTCACCAGCGGCAAGCTTTTCTTGGGAGGCATCCCAATCGTATATCATTGGCTGATATTGAAGAGGAGCATTCATAGAAGAAGATGGCGGCATCACTGAACAATTAAATCTGCGATTGGTTAAAAATGAAATGGACTTACTGTGTTGATTTTGGAGTGGCTGCTGGAGGAAGTCAGAAGTTCCGTCTGTACCGCCCGAGCTTGAAACTTCTTGGTTGGAAGCTGTTGGTCCGAAAGAATACGGCGTATAACTGTATCCACCTGAAACAATGCGTGTGTTTGGGAAGGAAACATTTTGAGGAATTTTTCGAAGAATCATGAGCTACCAATCATAGAAAGAAAACAAAATATTCTTACCGGTGTTGAGCCCTTGTTGGAAGTTTCCATAATTGGTCATTGGCTGATAAGAATTTAGGAAATAATTAGAAGAAGTTGAAGGCATCACTGAATAATTTCTTTGCGACTGTTTTAAAATGGAAAAAGCTCACTCTGCAGGTTTTGTGGCGGCTGATGGAGAAAGCCAGGAGTTCCGTTGTAAGAACTTGAAGCTTCTTGATTGAAATTTGTTGGTCCGGATGTGTAGGGAGGTAGATTTGGTGAATAGTAGCCACCTTAAAAAATGCTGGTGAGCCATGTTTAGGTGTGAACGTTCTTAATTTCTCGCTTATAACTGTTTTCAGTCGCAGTTCATAGAAACGAGCAATTATTTTGATGAATGTTTGGTTGCTCATTCAATTTTTCAGAAAAAACATTACCATTATGCGGCTGTAAAGTATTGCCATTTTCTTGCACTGGAAAGGCGTTGTTGTAAGCTGCATAATAATCAATTGGTTCGGTTGGAAGGTTTGGACTGTGAGCAAACTGCTGTTGTGCAGAAGTGCTCGGTTGGCTGGCTGAAAATCAAGAAAATGGAAATAGCTCAAAAAACTCGTTACCAGAAAGAATTAATAAATCTCTATCAAATCCGGCAAACAGATCGTCATTATCATCCGATGCTACTACTGGTCCTTGAGATGATGTCGAACATTCAGAATCATGAAAGTCGGTTGAATCAGGAATTCTTGTTGTTCCCGCGTTGCTGATAACCGAAGA